>JAAAKM020006971.1:85060454-85080102 GCA_010016025.2 Alatinidae sp. Z8VKAUB7J3 | reverse complement strand
GGCAGATTCAACCACCCAGTGGGACCGCCTCTCGCGGATTACGGAGAGCATCTGTCATCAATAAGAACAGATACTACCTCCACTCCTTGCCAAAAGACTGAGAAGCTAACCAATCAGCCCATCTTTTCTTACAATAACAAAGCTAAAATTTGTAGAGGATATCTGGTAGGAGGCCAACGCCTAGGTAATCCCCAGGTGAATCCGCCACTGGTAGTAGTGGAATAAGATAGAGGGGTGGTATACTTTCGGAAGTATATAACATAAAATATGATTAAAAAATTTGGTTGAATTGAACGTTGTAAAACTTAAAATTGGGTGAAAGAGAAAGAGCTGGGAATTAACTGAATTGACAAATTTGAGTTGAGCCCGTCGTGACGATGGGAGTAATGATGGCGATGATGATGATAATGATGACAATGGCGATGATGACAACGAGGAGGAGGAAGAGGAGGGATTGCATTATGATGATGATGACGTTTATAATGGTGATAACGTTGACAATTATGATGATGTTGTTGATAATGATAAAGATGATGATGATGTAGACACGCACGACATAAAACCGATTCTCTCATATCTTCACATCCACAAACTAACAACCTTGCAAAAGGCCAGTACCACACTGGACAGTACTAAGATTTATGAAGCTTAATGTGATTTAGTCGACAGAAAAAGCTCATAGCTTCCTTCAAAAGTGCATCAAAGTTCAGAAGGATACTTCTATCAGAAAAGCCGATCTCTTACGACCAATTATACTAATGGTATCTTATTAACAATTATATCTTTCATCACGTAAATAGATCGACCTAATTACATCAATAGATACCAATAAAAGAGCATTCACGGCATCAGGTCCATCTTTCATAAGCCGCAGTTAGCCTATTCGAATATTTTCTTAAGACGCAGTTAGCATCACAACAGCATTCATCTCAATAAAAGAGATGACGAAATTGACACGTTTCCCTTGGAATGCGCAAATGTCCTAACCTTTTTAGTACAGGAATTGTCATAACATTTGCGTTTGTCTTTTGGTAATTCGTCTAACTTTATGGAATGTGGCTTGCAGTGCAGTAGGGTAGGAAATTAATGTATTGGCCACAACGGTGCTAAACTAGAGAAAAACGCAGTACAGAAGTTTGGGCAGCTAAAATATCATATACGGGTGCTAAAAAAATTGATGTGAAATTTGCACGGATGTGTCTAAAGCGCCTTCCTAGAAATATAGGAGGGTGCCTAAGAAGGGTACATGTCGATTCACCATGATAAAGGACGTAGGGGGGGCAGCTAGTTGCAGGCGATCTCTCAATCAATGAGCGATGAGCGGAAGGCTCGATATGAAAACTATCCTAAATATACAGTAAAACCACCAAACAGGCCAACTAATAAATAATGGGCAGCTGGGGCGTCCAATGGCGAATACCGGTGGTGGCGATGTTGGTAGTGATGGTGACGGTGATACTGGTGTCTGTTGTGGTGATGGTGGTAATGATGATGTTGTGGCGATGGTGGCGATGGTGACGATGGTGTGGCGATGGTGGCGATGGTGACGATGGTTGGAAAATGGTGACGAAGGTAGGGCGATGGTGGGGCGATGGTGAAGATGAAAACACGACGATGAATATGGAGGGGTGATGGTGACGATGGTGCGGCGATGGTGACAATGATGGGGCGACGGTGATGGCGGTAGCAATTGATTGTAGGGAGGGTCTATTTCAAACAGGCTAATTTCAGCACTCGACAGTGCCAAGGCGTACATTCACTTGGGAAGATCAGAAGATCGCGAACGGCTTTAAAACCTTATGAAATACACATAAAGCAATAAATAACGTGTGGCAATAAAACTGACAAGCAATTATGTAAAAGTGTGTAGAAGTGCCATGAATCAGAGTGCACAGAGATCCCAAATAAATTATACCAGCGGATGAGGGTGACTGGTAAGTTACTCCAGGATACCGGCAAGGGTTCCGATCATGAAGTACTTGCATCAGACCCCAACGCTTACACAAGTGCCATCAAGAAACCCTGTCAAACCTTTCTTGGGAGGGTGGCAAGGACAATAAACGTAGACTACACAAAACGGGTGTTATCAGGGGGGGGAGGTACTTTTGGTCGATACCTTACCAAGAGGGGTGGTGGGTGTCGGAGAGGAAAAATTACGATTTGACTAGTAACGACCAGTAATGATAACTGTGACCACTGAGGATCAGAGATGACCAGTCGTGAACTGAAGCGACCAGATGACCGGTGATGACAAGTAGTGACCAATAATAACAAGTGGCGACATGTGATCGCCAATAGTGACCTAAGATGACAAGATGTAACCAGGGAATGACCACCAATGACCAGGGGGTAAGCAACGATGACAGGTAACGACCAGTAATGATAACTGTGACCACTGAGGATCAGAGATGACCAGTCGTGAACTGAAGCGACCAGATGACCGGTGATGACAAGTAGTGACATATGGCGACATGTGATGGCCAGTATGACTGAAATGACTAGTGATTACAAGACATGACCAGAGGACCGTAAATGACTAGAAGTAAACGATGATGACAAGTCATAACCAGTAATGACAAGTGATGACTAGCGATGTCCAGTGGACTTGATAAGAGGTGACTAGCAGTGACCAGTTGACCATTGATGACAAGTAGTAGCAATTCAGCAAAAGACCTAAAAAATGAAAACAAAGGCCTGGGAAGCAGTACGAAAACTAGACATCATCTGGAGATCACTCGTATGCATGGATGCATTAATAACATCAATTGGAAGCACCTTGTGACAAACAAAGAAATATACAGAAGCCTACCCAAAGTTACCTATACCATTACAGTACGCCGACTATGCCTCGTAGGACACTGCTTGAGAAGTGCAGAACTCATAAATGCCTCCACCCCAATATTTTTTAGAGCTGGCACTACCAATGTATCAGACAGCTTAAAAGAGGGTACTTTCCATTGTCATCAAGTGTTTTGAGCTGGAATAAAACAAGCAGGACAGCAAAAAAAGGCCCTCCATGTTTAACATTACCTGACTTATGCAGCTAGACAGATTTTAAGTATGACCTGTTTTCAAGTGGAAACCATGTCAGAAAAACACAATTTTCATGAACTGAATGAGATTTATTGCATTATTTTTTAGGTTCCTTTGATGCATCAGCACTTTGGAAAGAGATTCTCTCATACAATTTTGTCTGAAACAAGTTGACACATTCCTGCATTTACTCCGGAGTGCCGAATAAACGGGGGTTATCATTACTGTCTAAAGTCAATGAACGGGGGGTCCAAATAAATGGGGGGGTCTGAACTCTAGTCTCAATTTCGTGAAAGTTCTATATAAGGATGGCACACAAGAGGACAAAAATCGTACTCATTGACTAAAGTTATTCACGAGTTTCAGATATCATTTACATTTTGAGTACTGGAAAAATTCCTAGAAATTAATAAACGGGGGGTCCTAATAAGGAGCGGGGAGGTATATACATTTCAAAAAATTAATAAGCGGGAGGAGGGGTTACGATTATTTGGCACTCGAGAGTTTTGAGAGGAAAGCACAAAGTCAACAGTGGCACAAAATGTGGATATTGATATTTAACTAGGTCGGAAACCTTTGAAATTGACAAGGCCGTTGAAATCTATAGTTACGTCAAGTCTGTAGCCAGCCACGGTCATTAGGGAGTCAATGAGCTTTTTAGGGGAAGGCAATAATTATCAATTGAATATCTTAATTGACCTTTATTTATTACTATTGTTGATAATGTAAAAAGATCATAATGTAAAAGAGCATTAATATGAAAAGATGAATTTTATAAAATCAGCATGAAGGAGCCAACCGCTAATTAATTTTAACCGGAAAAAACTTCAGCACCATGTTATAGGAGCCAAAATTTTATGGGATGAATGGCCTCTAAATCCTCTCTCCCTGGATACTGGCCTGAGTTACACATTTTTCAGTGTTCTGGTATCGGGTATCCATATTTGGTCTTAAACAAGGACCTTGGTGGGAATTTAACGGCGGTGGCACCTTCCAACCTAAGTCATGTGGACGGAACGTAGAAGAAGAAGAAGAAGAAGAAGAAGAAGAAGAAGAAGAAGAGGATATCTCCTACAACAAATTCATTGGCCTCGAAGTGGCATGACAACAAGACATAGCTTCACCTGAAAGACCTCGCCCACATTTCGATTAGGAGAGACCATATTGTACCCCAGAGTTACAACTACATCCAATTTATGCCGTTCCACCAAGCCATCCCTACAAGGCTTCTTCTCTAAGTTGATGGAAATAAAGGTTACGGTCAGAGATATATCAATAATGGAGCTAATTTGAGGCACGTTCTGTCAACGAATCTGTTATGCGATGACATGCCATTCTCCAAGATACCTTACGAGCAGTATTATTTACGCCCCATGCAGTTTATGAAAGAGTAACATAATGTCTTACGCAACAAAAAAATTTATTGTAAAACTTGTAATCCAGAGTTACAACTACATCCAATTTATGCCGTTCCACCAACCCATCACTACAAGGCTGCATCTACGTTGTTCGAAATAAAGGCTAAGGTCAGAGATAGACCAGTAATGGAGCTAATTTGAGGTACGCTCTGTCAACGATGCTGTTATGCAATGACATGCCATTCTCCAAGATACCTTACGAGCAGTATTATTTACGCCCCATGCAGTTTATGAAAGAGTAAAGTAATGTCTTACGCAACAAAAATATTGATTGTAAATCTTGTAATCCAGAGTTACAACTACATCCAATTTATGCCGTTCCACCAATCCATCACTACAAGGCTACATCTACGTTGTTCGAAATAAAGGCTAAGGTCAGAGATAGACCTGTAATTGAGCTAATTTGAGGTACACTCTATCAACGATATTGTTATGAACGGACATGCCAGTCTCCAAGATACGGCACGAGCAGTATCATTTACGCCCCATGCAATTTTTGAAAGAGCTGCAAAAGGTCTTTTACAATAAATAAAATTTACATTATTGTAATACGACTTGTGTTTAGATTTGTGTTCACACATAACTTTACTAGGTCCTTTGAATTTTAAAACTTTTGGCACGGGAAGGGGAAGGTCAGATCGTGGTAGGTTACTCCCAAATGTCACAATACGAAAAGGGGTGAAAAGCCGCAGGTCTGAAGTGTACAGTTCAATGCTAGTCACATTCATTTGGAAGCAATAAAGGTAAGATCTGTAAATACTAGCATCTGAAGCATCTTTCCAAGAATAATGATAGTGTGCGCAAGCCTTAAAGATGTGTATTGCAGTAATGAATCATGTACACATGTCTCTGTATGAGAATTTAGAAGTAAATTCAACAGATAGATTAGGGTGACAGAAGGTACAAAAGATAAACAACCGATGCTTTTATATAATCAAATAAAAATTATATCCATTCTATCCATTCTTTCCAAGTCCCATTGTTAAGGTTCGAAGTCAAATTCTTGGCCAACCTGCAAGCCTGTAGTTCGTTGAAATTCGAAGTTCTGAATTGTACCTACTTTTTAAAAACAGCAGATGTTGTAAGGTTGGTGATTTTCTTATTTTCAAGTTGTGGACGGCGGTCTAACTACCTCCGCCAAGGTGAAAAATATGAAATAATTACTATTTCTAAGTATTCCTTTCTGAATCGCATTTGCCGATAGAGATCTGATGTCTTTTGTTCCATCCACATCTGCTGAAGGACGCAAAAATCTTACAGTGCAAATTGATCTACCTAGTTCCATAGCCATTTAGATGACCAAAAACAGATTCGGCATCTCTCTTACCTTAATGTTAGTACTTTTTTTCTGTTCTTAATACATTTTTAAAGAAAATAAAAATTGATTCCGATTACAACAGCTAATTAAATGAAACATAATGAGGCGATGAGAAGTCAATTTGAGTGCTAAAAATAAATTTTGATTTCAAAACTTTCTTCAAAGTCCTTCTTTTAGCTCAGAGCGGCATTTTGAATCAGTTGTGGATTCGGGATTTTCCAGGGATGGGAGGTATACCATCTGTAAAAGGTCAAGCGTGAGCCCTCATTCTTTACCCAATGTCAGGTTTGATGATGATATGCTCGTATACACTCCGTCATGAGGCGCGATTAAACAGATAAACGATTGCGTCTTGCTCTTTGGTAAGGAGTCGATGTACTATATGTTCTCATTGATGGTAGATTCTTTCATGATCCGTGAGAGGTCCTGCTGGGCGATCGACCCAACCTTATGGCCTGCTGCTCTACCGGGCTGCCTAAATTAAAGGACAATGCCCTTGGACGCATGGAAGGAAAATGGATACGAGATGCTAACTCCACATGGGCAGACGGACGGACACATGCTGACTATGTTATCAGTGAGCACTGTTCTCATTGAATTTGGGCCATGCTTTGTCTGTACGGTCATCGGTGGAGCATAGCTATAAATGATGATGATAATAATAATATGATAAACGTATCACCCACCTCGTCGATTTGTCTGTTTGTCTTCGATCATCGACGTATAGTATCAGCAATTTGCTATAATGTAAAATGTTTTTGAAAGGAAACAATCGACTAAGAAGGAGAACATAAACGTTCGATATTCTGCCCAATGCCCTATATTTAAAAGAATACGGCTCAGAGAAGACGCTAAGCATGGAAGTCTACATCAATGCGATAGAGTGACAAAGTAGCAGCCACTTTCTTCACTGAAACAAACCCCTAGTCACAATAATATGTAAACCACATGCGTATAACGCTCATTGCTCATTAAAAAGGTAAACTTATAAATGGTTTAAAGAAACCACTGTTTTACTTAAATCATAAAATTATTTTTAAAAAGCTGAAGGTAATCCCTTTCTCTATTCAGAGTAGAGGGGATGTGATATGGTAGGGAATCACGTCTCCTGAGCTACGACATAATGAGGTAGGGTGGCCAATTCCTTTTCTCACCGCCTTTTAACCTTCCCAAGCTAATCCCAGGCACCCATTTTCCTGCTGGGTGCGCAGTAAAAGTTTGCAGCTTGATGGTAGAGCATAGACTCGAACCATTACGTTTTGGTTTGCTAGACCAGCTCTCTACTGACTGAGCTAATTCGCCTCCCCCCAAAATAAACCGGCTTCAAAAACCAAGGATTAAATATGTATATTTCAAAATTTGAAGTACATTTTCACGTTTCTGAAATCATTATCAAATTTGGACAGACTATCTCAATATCTGCATTCAGAGTTAAGATTTTCATAATGATATACATTGATCATTCTCTTTGACAAGAAACTGAGATTTTGGAAGGCATTTTTCGTGGCACAGAATTTAAAGAAAATTCTAAACAAACGACTCAGGCAGTAAGCTTGAAAGTCCTTTTTGGATGACTACTTATCAGAATCCTAATTCAAAGTCAGTGGGAAACATTAAAACTGGTCAAAATTTACAGATGCCGGAAATCACAAGAGCAACATCATCTAATTTAGATCCTCTTGTAAAAAGTTCAACAGATTTTAACCGAATCTCTCTATTTCATACAATTACCGTTAATTCTCTTCCTGACGTACATTTTACAAGGATACTAACAACTAAACAACTTTTCAAGTATAAAGTGTAAGTTTTGCAGTAGGATCATTTTATAGAAGCTCTTATGTTATAATATTTGGCCCATAGTTTATATCCATTAATCTGAGTTTTAAAAATTTCATTTTTCAACACTGGTTATGGGCCCAACACACTGTGCTGCTTTGTAAATATATATCATTTTTCTAACATTTGCAACACTGTAAGCACTATACTTACTATAGAATACTCTTAGTATTAGTCCAAATTAATCAAATAAGGAATGTAATTTAATTCAAACAGTATACAAATAAGGCACCATAAAAAGTAATAACATTGATTAATTATCAAATTTTTGACTGCAGCATAACGCAACATTAACTTGAATTTCCATGAGATTCCCAAAATAGTAGCCACAGTTAAGCCACTTAAATTAGTAAATTAAAAATTGAAAAATGCAAATAACAAAAGCTGATTTGTTAATCCTTTAAATTTAGTGATACAATATATGCTTTAACTACTGATGTAAAATTTTTGATATAATAGTTATGAAAAGAAATGAAAAGTATTTGGTAGAGCGCACGCCGCGAAAGCGTGGGTCACGGGTTCGATCCCCAGTGGTGACATGCTTTTTTATTTCTCTAGTGTTCTTTTCTTACATAATAGTACTATAATATTTCACACTTCAACTTTCCCTGCATTTCATACTTTTAACAATCGTCACATCTAAGCTAAGTGCATCCCATTACCATAGCCAGTGCAAAAGAACTCCGAATTATGAATACAACAGCTGACGCAAGCCCAATCTTCGGCTGCCTATGCACGACATCCGTTCGATAAAGGTGAAACACCGCTTCCATAGCCTAACTTACTAACAACTATTCTGACCGATGTAACGGTAGGGCAAAGCACGGAAATAAAAAGAACTACTGGCTCATACAACTCGATGTGATATACCTGGTGTTTCACGATTGGAAAATCACGTAGATCACGCAATCACGTACCCGTCGCTCACTACGCCGAAGTAATAAATACAATACAAGCTAAAGTTCCTTGTCCGACCCGGTATATTTCAAAGTAGCATAGAGAAGAGATGACACTGAATAACTTTCAATTGGCTTAGTAGGCATAACGGGCTGGACGCCAGTCCTTCTTTGGTTAAGGTACATGTCACAGAGAGGCTGGTTTTCTTGCGTTGGATACCCATGTCTACCAGTGGATGGCTGGAAGCTCATGTGGCGAGGAATGCAATAAAGTATGTTAAGATCGGGTATCAGCTAGCTTAGATGGTAGATCACGCGCCCCGAAGGCATGGATTGCGGTTTCGAGTCCCAGTGATGACATCTTCTCCTTTTCTACAGTGTCCTTTCAAGACCAGCAAAATTCATGTCGCGCATCTTATAAAGGAAATTTCCTGACCTCTTGGAATGACGAGCCGCTGCATAGGAATATGAAATCCCCGTAAAACTGCTAGAGACCACGAGATACATAGAATGTCAAAATATAAGTAGTTACACCATAAAGCGAATGGCACCCTTCATTTGCATTATTTGAAGGAGCCGAAGAGCCAAATTTTTTTACCTATGGAATGCACCGTTAAGTTTGGACAACGGTGTTTGGTTGATTATTGACGAGAACATTCCATGGTTCTCCCAGTAACTATATATATTTCGAAAGATAACTAAGGATTCTTTAAAACAGAAGCGATCAAAGATATGTCATCCTAAGATCATCAACATTCGGCCCATCAAAGCTTTCAAAGTGGCGAACCTGCATATAACTAATGGGCGCCACAGAATCACTTAGTGTCTGCATTGACATATTTCGACTGCATTTCGGCATTAGTCTAAAGACAGTAAATACGACATCAAATTTAGATTGCACTCTAAATTGTCAATGCCAGTAATGACTATAACAGTGACTTGTCAATGCTAAACGCATAGAGTACTATTGTATAACCTTGGCTTTTGCAACGGTTGTTTTGACTGACCTCATATATATTTAATTTTACACTCTTAACAGTGGATACACACACACACACACACACAGCCCCGCACATACACACAAATAAACTGAGAATATGTATATGTCTGGCACTGATGACGAGTCTAAGCCGAGTCACAATAAATATTAATGAATTAATTCCCCCCTACTCACTAAGTGGAGGAGAATGGAGAATGCGCAAAAGATCGACACTAAAAATCTTTGCCTTAGCATACTGGGCCTCATGGTCCAATGGTCAGTTAGTAATCATGAGGTTGTGGGTTCAAATCCCCTTAACCTTCAAAAGTTGCAAGCTATTGTGGTAATGCTCCACTCTTTGAGAATTATATATAATTGCAATGTGTCTGCTGAGAGAATATATATATATATATATATATGTATATACTATATATATACTATATATATACTATATACATATATCTATACTATATAGGCCAATATCATATTAAAAAACTCAATATCTAAACGCAGAATTCAGTTTGCTTATACCTCACAAACCTTTTAGACTTCACCTATAAAATTTTAATTAAGTATCAACTAATTGTTAAGAATTCTAATCCTCAGGAGCGCGATCACAATTACCTTTTGACCTTTTCGAGAAATATTTGCGCGTGCATAACCTTGTTTGTGTTTGGAAATTCGGTAAACAAAGGCCTCCCTTCGAAACGGAGGTCAATTCTGAATCTTAATTGAAACCACACCCTATTTTTTCTATGTATATTTTAGTTATCAGAATGTTGTAACCGCTTAATATGTAAAAATACTCTTTAAAAAACCCTCAGTTAGCTCTATGTTTTTTAGTCAGATATCTATCCAGCGCTTTGAATAGATGCAAAGTACATAAGATATAGTAATGAGTCTTTAACACTCTTATCTGAAGTAGGTTTTCATAACCGGTCAGACAGCTTGTGAGAAAAAGTAAATTAAAATTTAAGTATAACGCAATAACAAGTATTAAGGCACAACAAAGCAAGGAAGAGTAGAGTTAAGTATGGTAAGTTAAGTATATTTGATTTTGAAGAACGTAAAGTAAGGAGAGGAGAGTAAAATACAATTAAATAAGGTAACTTAAAGCAAATTTCGGAAGAGCGGAAGAATAGTGCACAGTGAAGTAGAGTAAAGTCAGGTAAAGTGTAGTGCAGGCTTAAGTGGAGTAAGTTAAATTGAAATAAGTTAAATAAGGGAGAAATATGGTACAGAATTAAGTAGAGGAGAGTTGAGTGTAGAACAGAGTTTGGGGGGGGGGGGGTGGTGGAGTAAAATCAAGTGTGGTGCACACCTTTCTCGAGTCGCGTGGAATAGAATAGAGTAGAGTACAGTAGAGTAGAGTGAGTTGGAGTAGGACGGGAAAGAGCAGAATAACAGAACAGGATAGAGTAAGTACACAACATAACAGAGTTAAGTCCTGTAGAACAAAGTTGTCTTTAGCAGTGTACAGTGCAGCAGAATTACAGTATGGGACTGTGTAACGCGGTAAAGCAGAGCCAAGTATGGAAGAGAAGGCTACACAAAGTCAAGAGTACTCTTAAGTAGAGCATGCTTAATGGATATTTTTTAAACCGGGACCTTCAGAAGCCTTTCACTAGGTCAATTTTATCCTACACTTCAAGCCCACATTTAACCCTAAGATATCGTTATTTACTACGGCACAATATGCCACTTAGAACCCTCTACTACAAGACAAATATCTTTCATATTTTCTTAAGGAAATAAACCATTAAAATACCCCTTCGTAATTTAATCTGCGCCCTCCTACAAAGAGCTATCCAAAATCAGTTCTATTTTTGTATTCTAAAATAATTCCACAAGCTCCCTAGTTACTAATAAATGTACCATCTGTCATGCTTACTGCACCTCAATTCAACCAATGTACGCTTCGAGATTAATTTAATTAATTTTAGATGTGTGCCTTAAGATAAATTGCCTATTGACGTTCTAATCAACATGTAAAAATATATTAATATGTGGTTTACTCTATTAAAGGCGAGATACGAATCCGCTTTCGGCCTATAGCTGATGCGAGTACAACTGCTGACTTTCTCCCTGTATCATCTATCTACTTGAACTCAGATTTCTGTTACCTATTTACGTAAGGCGAGCAGTGTTGTCGCATAAGAAGGTTACGTTGATCACAATATTTCCAGTCTTATGAGCAAATAATTGACCCGACTCAAGAAAAGAGAGAACACCAATCTCTTGACAACAAACATAACCTGAGCGAAGTTTAATATTAAAACATCCTCTTTGAGTACCAACATCTCCATGCCAATAAAAGAAAGAAATGCTCCTTGGTGAGAAATATCCATAATGCACGTAAACAGCTGTGACTTGGCGGGATGACTTTAATGTAAATAAGAAACACTTACCTTTTTTCGGTTGGGATGTCCAATTTGCTTGGCCTACAGTCCATGCCTGGTGTAAGGCTTACTGATCTTCCGCTATATCTAGAAGTATCACGGTTTAAAGAAAATTTTGCCATGTTTCCAGTGCTGTGCGAAGTTAATGGTGATATCCTTGCTGCCGGTGAACGAACACAAGAGTCATCGATCGAAGACAGCTTTGATGGGCCCGCCCCTTGTGAGGTGTTTTGGAGTAGGTCGCGAACCCTTTGATTAAAATGTGTAGATATTGTTAGATCAGGGGTTCCATCACCCCTCACCCTTGTTTGCTTCGAATTCAGCGAATCGATACTGTCATTTTTACCAACTCCCATGCCTGTTGAGTTTGGTGAAATAGCCTTGAACATGTCCGACAAAGATGCGTGGCGTTTCCTACGTTCTCTTAACTTCTGTTGTATCCTTGACACAGAAGAAAGGGGTTTGGCCTTCGGTGTACTATCAGAAGACGTCTTTAAGCTACGTGGTGTATCAGTACGCACCCCCTTAGCATTATCCAAATCGATTGTTGAACTCTCATCCTGGCTTTCATCTAGAAAGTTGGATGGACTATCGGAGCTCGAAGGTAAACGAAGTGACTCTTCACTCTCAAACTGGTTCTTACAAGCACGATCAACACAGGATTCGGGAGAGATCTCACCATTACATCCGTGACCAGTATTGATACTCTCACTGCATGAAGAAGTCGGACCGGCAGGTGACTGAGAGCGCTTGGAACACAAATCTGAGCTCGTCGATAATGGACTTAGGGAAAGTCTACCTGCCTTCTCATCTCCGCAGCTGTTTTGATTACTACCATCTCTATTCAAGTCACTCGCCTTCGTCGGCTTCTCGTTCTCGTCAGTAAATACATCATCATCTTTCAGTTTGTGCGTTGCTGCTACAATATTTTCAGAGCTCTGATCAAAACCAGCTAAAGACCTACCAATTTGCTTGTCGAGAATGCTATCTTCATCATCGTCACTGTCTAGCAAGGCAATATTGTCTGCGTCATGGTTTATTTTGCTTTCTCCAAGGACGTTCGCACCACGTCTCCGTTGAGATCGCCGACGGCTTTGAAAAGTAAGGTCTTCAACGGAACGGGAGAGCCTCTTGACGTCTCGACCAACGCTGTTTATAACCATCAGAGTCTTTTCAACCCTTTCACTCCTACTTCGTGCTCTTCTATTTTCAGCTTCATCTTTCGTAGTTGAGCAGTCTACCGGGGGTTGGTTTTGTGTATCCGTCATAGCTGAATGACAAGCCCCGTTCTTGTACTTGTGTGTCATAGGAGAGTAACCATCCTTTAGCCTAAGGCTTCTTGATTGCCCTCGTTCCCGTTGAAGTGACTGGACTAAAAATTTAGGCTGTAAATGAGCACCAAGTTTTCTGTCCTTAGTTTCACGATTTCCCTTTGATTTTACCTGACGACTGTTACTTAGTGCTCGTAATTCGGATTGTCGGAAGTCGTGCAATGTAAACTTTCGGGGTAAAGACTGTGTACACGCAGGGTCCCCACGTCTAAGTGTCCATAGAGGAAAATTAGAGTTTTTAAGAGGACTAACAACTGCTGACTCCGTGCGTGGTCGTATGGTAGGCGATGGCGTGGATGGTGATGTACTTTGTGCAGTGCTAGCATTTAACGACAGTGTTCGACTAAGTTGAGCGAAAGCACGAAAAGAGGAATTGTCCCAAGAAAATCTTCGTCTTAAGTTTTGGTTCTTTGTTTTATCCTTTGATTTCATAGTATTTATCCCATCCTATGGAAGAAAAAAAGGTTTGGTAGAAAATAGTTACAGTGTATGATGCCATATTCAAAAACTACAAAAATATAAAATTAGGTAGAAGGGAGTACGCACAATACTAGACGTTTTCATGCTCTTGAAAGACAAGCAATTAAATACTTTTTACCCTCAGAACAATAATAACAAACAACATGTATTTTTTTGGCATTGCTGACACATTCATCCTGCATAAAAGACCTAATCAACTTACAAAGAAACATTTTTTAGTCAGTCTAAATATTTGCTTGTCGACAAAGATGATCCAGATGGTATATAATTTCATGTTTAAATATGATAGCCATATTAATATAAAGGAATAGCAGGCTCATTCTTATTAAAAAGCATATATAAAATTACCAAATCCCTGCCTTGCAAACAGTGTTGATAAAAGCCACACAACAATAGTAATAACGATAATTGTGATTACGATGATAATGATGATGGAAAACACGAGGTCGATGATTATGATAACTACTATCATGTTGATGATGATTATCATGATAAAAACAACAATATAACAATTCCACCGATGATAATGATAATGATGATAATAATGACAATAATGATAATAATAACAAAACATCAATTTTAATGATGATAATTATAACGGCAATAACGATATTAATAAAAATATATCAATTTCACTGATAATAATGACAATGACGATAATGAAATTCATGTGGATCCTGACGACGAAATGACGACAAGCACGTGAATGATGATTTTGATGTTCATGTTAGCGGTGACGATTTACAAAAAGAAGAATAAGAACACGAAACAGAGAAATAAAAGATGACAATGTTGATGACGACGATGAAAACGACAATATGATGATTATGATGATTTAAATAATAAGATAATAAGATAAAGATGATAATGGTGATAATGTTGGAAGTTCTGATGATGATGATGATGATGATGACGATGACGGCAACTGTATCAGGCTTTCAGAGGACAAGGAACAGGTGGCTACAATTATGGTGATTAAGATGAAAGTGGTCATGATAATGGTAATGGCGACGACGAGGATGGTGACAATAGAACAGGTGGTGGAAACAGTTGATGGTGGTGACCAAATAACATTCTGGGAATTATCTTAAAATAGTCCTTTTTGAAGCCGAAAGGAAATATTTTGCAAGCATAAATGCAAATCATTGATCAATTCATTTCAAAGTTGTTCCAAAAATCGAGAGAAAAGGAAGAAAAACGAAATGGAATAGAATCCAAGAAAGAAAGACAAACTGCTCGTAACACAACTTAGGCCTACATGAAATCCTTGGTGAAAAACGTATCTAACAAAACATTTTTAAAGGCATTTATCTTTAAGCCAAAAATAGGTCTTCAAGAATGAACCCTTCAAACACTCGTAACTGACCTCCCACTCCACTTTAACAGAAACCTTGCGAAATCATTAAACTTAAAGTTCTTCTGTTTTCATCCACGACAAGAAAACATCCTGTTACCTGACGATGCGGTAAAGCGGTTTAAGTTGACCTGACGATGGGTTGCATTCTCGTTGTCAACTTTCAACAATGAAAGCCGTCGTTCAAAAGTTAAATATCACGCTATTTCTAGTGCCACCCCACACCTGTCAGGAGGGTACATTTACTGGTGGGAGAACAGTAATTACGGGGTAGGGCGGTTTGGAGGGATGAGGATATCTGTAAAGTTCTGTAGTTTGCGGTGTGGGGTTGGGATGTGAGCGGGGATGTAAGTAGGTACAGAAGAAGCTTTGTAGATAGAGGTCAGAGCTTAGACAAAAGCACGGTGGGGGGAAGCAAATGATTGCGATAGATTTCTGTTATGTACGTTGTTATAACACTATGTTATTTGAGAAGTGTTATTTAAGTAATTGTTTTTTTATTTATGTAAATTGTGGAAGTCAATAGTGGGTTCAACTTTACGGGAAAGATTCGTTGTTAAGGGGGTACGTAAAGTAACTGAAATGACTTGAAATCGTGAAAAAGGAGATTTGCCCCATCACACCCCACCTCAACAATGACCTGGGGAGGCAGGTAGTTACACGTAATACACAAATAATATACAGTCACTCAATACGCTTGTGATATCATATATTCAGTGCCTAATTAAAACCTTGAAAGTCTTGGGGAGCCTACAAATCTATAAAAAGTAACATTGGAAAAGTCAGTACTTCATATACCCAGTTTTTCAATAAATGATAAAAACATTTTGCATTAGAAACCCGCTGCACATCATTGACCTTTCAGCCGGATATATTTTATTAACTGGTGCTTACGGCCAAAAAGACGGGGAAAGAGAACATTTCAGTCACTAAACCTCAACCTAATACCCGAATCTCTTTGATATGGGTCTTGTTTTTCAAAAGAAAGACCATGTTGTTGTAACCTAACTCCGTGTACCCAAAATATTTTGTCTCATTTTACCACAACTGATCAAGGACGTGTGCTAGAAGTAAAAACATCCCACAACAGTCACAATATATCCTAGGAAGAACTTAATACTGCGTAAAAACATTCGCAAGTATCGATTGCAACCGTTTTTAAACAAAGTATCCTTAATTACCGTATACCAAATATTAGAAATTGAGGCTACAACGTAAAGTACGGGGTGAGGTTGGGTCGGTATTGACCCTCCCCTACTGCCACGAATTTTTTGTGTTTCCGTTCTACTTAAGTTGAGTACTTTAATGGTAGGTCATCGCGGGGAGATTTTTATAAAAACAATATCAGAATATGGCACGGACAGAGAAACCATCAAAAAAGGAAATTGTAATTGATAACGTTTCATATGGATGTTATAAATGGAATAGATTTAAGTGTACAGATTTAAGAATACAGTATGACCTGCTTATAACGGTCACCCAAGGGACTGACCAGTTTCGTCCGTTAAAGAGGGATGGCTGTTCTGTACAGGTTAGGTAAGAAGGGGAAAATTGTTTGTTGATGATGTCATGTTTCTATCTGATTATTAACAGAATATCGTCGAATTGCAGGAAGGAATTATCGTAGAATTGCACGTGTTTGTTTGCAAGGACGGGCAGATAATGCCTTCTGTGATTAATTTAGGAGCATTCTGAAGTTGCTTGGATTCACGTGTTGTTTATTCAAGTGTGTTTATTCAACAGTTGACCGTTATACACAGGGAAAATATTAGCCTGGTCCGTATGAAAGTGACCGCTGACCGCGTTTGAGAGGTGACCGTTCTATAAAGGTAAATTACTATGTACATTGTAACGGCTACAGTAGGTTGTACAATTTACACAATAGTCTTTTTTATCAGCATCGTCGTCTCGTGGGACAGCGTTATTGTTTTTTTTACTGCCAGCTTGACAGCACACGATAAAGTTTGATTTTTGGAAATCTAAGGCAAAATTATATAGCATACAGCCACCTCTTACGCTGAAAGAGATAACTGAGCGACGCTCTTCGTGGTAGGGTAAGTGACTCCTCGTGCTTCAAGTCCCAAAATTGAAGAAGGAAATTATAAGCATTTATCAGCAGCATCACCATTGTCAGTAACAAGTGGGTTATGGTCGCTCTTGTAAGGGAGTTCTCTCCTGGAATGCGTTAACTATGCTTGTCTACTGCTATCGGTAACTATGTGTTTCGTGATATTATGGGGAAGCTGGGGGAACAACAAATTCAGTCTCAAGGGAATTATTCCCTCGATATAAAGAAATAGTGAAGAAGATACTTGCAGCGGACCATGGTACTCCGACTTTACCAACTATATTATTCTGCCGTCCTCCCTTACTTTTTCGTGAATTATTGTATGTTCTTGTTGGTGTGGTAGTTGTAGTGGCTCCGATACACTTACGTGTAATACTGTCTGTCACTTTTTCCATACATTTTAGCTCTATATTGGTTTGAGTATTGCGGTTTAAACAACGCTTTGACGTCTTGCATCCCCTAGTTTTAGAACAGTGCAGATGCCCATAATTCAGCAGTCTCTCCAGTTCGTTTCGTATATTTACCATAGCAATTAATACTATAATAATAAATTAATACTTAAGACATACAAGGTTATTCAGCAGGCATTTTGTAATTCTTCTCCTTGGACAGACATTGGCTATTCTATCCCTTTGTATATGCTACTCTGGAGTGCCGAATAAACAGGGCGATCTGAATAAACCGGGGGTCATCATTACAGTCTGAAGTTAATAAACGGGGGGTCCAAATAAACGGGGGGTCTGAACTCTAGTCTCAATTTCGTGAAAGTTTTAAATAAGGATGACACACAAGAGGACTAAAACGTACTAATTGACTAATTAGCAACTGTTTCAGCATCAAATGTTGCATGCGAAGTTATTCAAGTGTTTTCAGACATCATTTACATTTTGAGTACTGGGGAAAATCCTTGAAATTGATAAACGGGGGGTCCTAATAAGGAGTGAGGGTTTTATAAATTTCAAAAAATTAATTAGCGGAGTGTTACGATTATTTGGCACTCGAAAGTATGTGAAAGCTCTGGTTCGGTTACTGAAACGTTTATTACAGTTAATTCATGGCGATTGTGCTCAACCAAAGCTCAATAGTTACAGGATACAAATAAGAACGTTTATAGTTTTTTGTAGCTGTTTCTTATCTTTTTCTGTTTCATCATTGCAACTTATCGACATTTGTTGCACCTTGCAAAAGTAGCAGAAAATGGTATATGGTGTCTATGTTCGAATGTAAATTTTAACTACATTTCAATCTCTATCATACTACACATCATAGAAG
Source organism: Alatinidae sp. Z8VKAUB7J3 (assembly GCA_010016025.2). NCBI lineage: Eukaryota > Metazoa > Cnidaria > Cubozoa > Carybdeida > Alatinidae > Alatinidae sp. Z8VKAUB7J3. The sequence continues at coordinate 85,061,718 of JAAAKM020006971.1, read as the reverse complement.
GGATCGATGCTTTACTATAAGCCATATTAAACTATGAGATTCTGTGTCCCCAATATGTCTATCCGCACTATGCATTGACTTCCCTTACCATCTGTCTAAGTTTTATTGTAAATATTGCCTTTGTGTGCTCATTCTCTTTTTTTTATCATCAGGTTAACTGCCATAAAATTGTAGAGAAAGCAAAATCAGAACGCTATGATGAATCCACTTCGGAAAAGGTTTTCGTCACTGCTAGCCGGGAGCTGTTTTATAGCCAGCATATCCCTTATTGTTCTTTTAAAACTCAAGCTTAAAGTTAAATTTATTTACAGCATTTACGTTAAAGTCATCTAATGAAAGGTAAGCCAACAGGGAATTGTTTGAAGCATCTTTGTACAAAAATATAGTATGACAATTATTCTATTGTTCTAAACAATCACGCTCTCTGATTCCAAACTTCCAAACTTTACAAACATTTTCATATTATGCTTTCTCTCCATTTTGTCTTGACATTTCACACATGGTAGAATCACCATTTACTTGCTACGAGGAGCTGGGAAGCTTATCATTATAGATTTAAATGTTCCTAGGAATCGATAAGTCTAGGTTTTATATAGTTTGCTATCATTAATAAACTACTAAAAGTCACCAATTACTGTATGTGTAAGTAGTAATCTCTCAACGCCCAAGAGTATATTATGAAGATTTAGCATAGCATTTCATTTCTTTACTACAGGTACCAGAAAAGGGAATTAAACGAAAAAGTTTGTTAAAGGCGAGGTGAGAAATTAAACACATGGTTTTGGCAGCGGGGGCTTCAAGCACGTTTCGAGACGTCAATAAGCCTGAAAGATCGTTGAAAATTATAACGTTGGCGAAAGCCATAGTAAATAATGTTATTACCCATATTATGATGTAATTAAGTTATCTACTTTGCTTTCAATAGCAGTATAGAATACTGTACAATCATTATCTCAAAAATAGGTTTTGGTAAATGTAAATTAAGTCTGAAGTACGACAATTAGCTATCAGAAGTCACATCGACCTTGCTTTTGTTGTCATCAACGCCTCCCTTTAAAGAACAGACAACAGATAATAACTTAATAAGCCGCTTCTTTAAAGTAAGATCCATCTCTTGGTCCTGCAATTACAACTGACTGATAAACCTTGGTTAGATTACGAAATGTGAACATTTACAAGTAGTCAGCTGCTTGTTGATATCAGTAGAAATGTCACTGATAACAGGCAGTCTATAGAGAAAGAACAAAATAGGGTTATGTAAGAA
>JAAAKM020006971.1:85039538-85055499 GCA_010016025.2 Alatinidae sp. Z8VKAUB7J3 | reverse complement strand
TTTTCATGGTTTTTCGCTGACGAGACAGAAAGCATAAAAGATAAAAATTCCCACGCTGGAGCCAAAGGGAATTTGCGGCTAAGTAAATCACTGGACAATTAAATGAATAGTGGGAAGATTAGATGAAAAAATTAATTTTATATAGAAACATGAAGTTAATACTCTGTAGCATGCTATGCCTCAACCTACTTTCAGAACTATGATATTGTTCAAGTCATTGAGACAACAGGGTGGTCAAGACATAAGAGGCCTGGTGTATACACAGGAGAGCAAATATTCACGGAAAAGTAAACTATTAATTCTTTATAGTTATTATTTAAAGATTGTGTAATTCGATAGTTCATAGAAGGTTTTGAAATCGCACGTCATGGACTTCGATATACATATTTGCACGTCTCAAAGTGTTTTTGTCACTTGTTTTCGTCTCAAAGTGTTTTGTCGTACATTTGGTTTGGTTTCTGCAATTATACTGTGATTAAACTCTTAAAATACTAGTTATTAGTCAATGCATAGTCCCAAGGGACACTTGGAAGTGCCTACGCATGATGCAGAAATAAACTTTCGGTGTGCACTTTTAGATGTGCTAAATTGCGTATCGACATTTATGGTGAGCATTTTCAACAACTCCTCTGAGCTATTGAATGTTCATAATGTTATTCATAATGTTCCATATTTACCACTTTTAAATAAAATTATAGTGCACAGTTGTCTAAAGTAAAATTTCGCTGTATATTGATTGTCTAGACCAGTGGAACTCAAACTGAGTTGCGCGTATCCCTGGGGGTTACGCAAATCTTTTTAAGGGGTTTGCGACCGGCCAGCAAAAAAAAATTATAAAACAACCATTTAACGCTAGGTTTGGCAAATTTATTCATATTTTAGCTATAGTTACTTAGTACCAATAACTGAGAAGGTGTACCTAAAATGTTTTGTGGGTAAAAAGGGGTATAATGTCTAAATAAGTTTGAGAACCACTGGACTAGACTACTCTGTCATTATTTGCGCTTATGCAGTCACACCGGGCCTCTTCTATATTAGTCACCATATATGCTCAATTATCACCCCAAAATACTCGTAAAAAAACCTAGTCTACCCTCCAATTCTTTGATGTTATATCCATCAAATTGGTCATGTCAAGTTGTCAACATGACACATTATCTCAATGAATTCTAATGGCCGACTTTAACTCGAACTGGATTTTACTGGGTTGAAGTTTGTGCAAGTTTAACATCGTGACTCTAAATTTGCTTGGGGTGTTCTGCTGAGTGAGCTCTTGCGGAGGTTGAGTTTTGGTAGAATGAAAATTGCCGAATTGGATTTTGATTGGGTTAAGACTTTTTACAGGTCAAATTTTATTGATTGATTTTTGTTCACGCCTGAAAAATTTACAATGTTTTGAGTTGCCAGAACTAGTTCTCAACGTTAATACTGTCAATATAAGAAAATGAAGAAATAAACTGTCAAAAAGGATTCTGACGTCAATGCTTTATCAAGTATATTAACTCTTTTGGACCAAGATTAGGGTACCAAACTTACAGGAAGGGTGAAGATCCCCTCCAATCACACCATTCAGTAAAATCTGTTGCTCTTCCAAAATGTGTTGGCCTATAATTGGCAGTGTTTTATATATTCAGTTTTGTTTGTACACGTACAGGCCATTTCATATTAATTATACGCTATCTTTACCTTCTGAATAACATTTATTTTATTTTAAAAAGATTGAAAGGGTGCAAAAGGCGGCAACAAGACTGGTTATTCATGGGTGGTTTATACCAGTGAACAAAGGATTTTAGTCATCGGATATTATTGCATTCCAACTATGCAATCTTATCGCTTCTTAGCTTACTGATATTTGTCAAGCCACCCCTATTCGAGCAACAGCAAGTAGCTGTATCATGTTGCAACACAGATCATAACGCATACCAACAGACAAAAGTAACCCAATATAACAAAACAAAAAAATTGAGCTTGAAACTTATATCCTTAAATCCTTGGGTCTGATGTAAACATCCCAATGCACTTTGTGTAACTTTTTTTTCGAGGGGCATGGAAAACTGCTTCGCAAGCCCCGTGACCAAGGAAAGCCTAATTTGAAAACACATGTTCAGGCTAGGGCACGGCCCCCAGATTGGGGTCCAGATATGGGTAAAAAATACTTTTCCTGATCAGATCGACACTTTCGCAGATCATTCTCACGATCGAGAAAACCTAAAATTTTCTAGGGGAGGAGAGGGCGTTAATGGTACCAAAAATAGTCTAAAATATTTTTTCTCTCTTGTCGGGTTATAACTGAAATCGGTAAGTCTTCCGAGCAAGGGGACCCTAATCTGCAAATAAAAATTAGGTTAGGAGTGCAGGCACCTCGAAAATGGGACCAGAAAAGGTCCGCTTGATCAGCTTGAAACCCCATAAAGTCTTAGACCTATAGTTCCCGAATACATGGTAAAAACATAAATAAATCATTGGTCTCCAGTAAAATGGGGCTAAAAAAAGAACAGAACCTTTTTTCCCGATATCTTCAAACTCACATTCATAAGTTCGTGTACCAAGGAGATCTTAGTGCACAAAAAAAAAAAAAATTAGGGGAACAGGCCTTGTGAAAATGAGCTTCAGAAATGAACTAGCAGCTGTTTTCAATCCGTAGCTTTTTTTTAACCGTAAATTTGTAACCATAAACTTTTATTCATAAGTCATTGGCGAAAGGAAACCCCAATACAAAAAAAGAAAAAGAAAAGAAAAGAAATAAGTTAGGACAAAAAGTGAGACCAAAAAAAGACAAAATGATTTTCTAAAAACCAATTGAAACTTACACCCGTAAGTCCCTGAGCCAGGGGAATATACAAAAAATTAAAATATATGAAACAAGAACCAAGAGCTCATTATCTATCTATGGCACTTGTGACGAGGTCGGAACCTAAAATTAGACTCGGCTGTTTTGTAGTCAACATTTAGAGGTGGGGGAGGGGGTTGAATTAAGGGACAAACAAAATATTTTTAAACAGCTAATGTGATAGTCGTACGATCCGAATTGAAAATGGGGCATCTAAGACACGAGATCTTTCTATATATCAAGTTTCATTAAGATCCGATCACCCATTCGTAAAATAAATATACCTCAATTTTCCCGATTTCCTCTCCCTCCGACCCCCAAATGGTCGAATCGGGCAAACGAGTGTTCTCAAGTCAATTTGAGACGATCCCTGACACACCAGCCAATTTTCGTTGTCTTAGCACCCCAAGAAGCACTGAACTCGAAATGGCTAAGGGTATTAAGTAGAAACTTTCATTTGCACTATCTCAGTAACAGCTAAGGGTATTAAGTTAAAATTTCAAGTGAATACTGAGGGGACAGAGGGATAGACGAGATCAAAAGACACTACGGCAATCCAGGATGTCAAAAGTGCGCATCTCCAATATCTCATGAACCGCCGAGGCCGTCATATTCGATTTTACAGTGAAAGTTGAGGGGGATGTAGAAATAAATCAAAAGAAACTAGGTCCATCCAAGTTGTAAGAATTGCGCATCTGCAATATCCCAAGAACGGCAAAAGTGACTAGGTTGAACCTTTCCAAAAAATGATAGGCCGTAATGGCAATGTTTTCTACGAAAACAGATAAAGATAATAGGTTACCACCAAAACAGCCAGGGATGCCACTTTACCGGGACTTTCATGGCCAAGTCCAGCTAATATGACCACGCTTACCACACATCAACCCTTATCCTCAATTATCTAAGCTTCAAAATTTTAGAGCTACATATCATTTCCAAGAAAAGCTAAAGCATTCAAAGCAGAAACTCCCGACGGTATAGTAATAATAAAAGAACAATAACTAATTTTAATCAATAAAGAAGTGCAAGTTAAAATTGGTGCAAGATGCAAAAGGAAAATAAAAACCACAAAAAATATGTGTTACAATTAAACAAAAGCTAAAGAACTTGACTAGATAAGCCTAAAAGAAGTTGAACTCTACAAAAAAGGTCCACCTATGCTCAGTGCGAGCTGTGAGCCAATAACGATAATTTAATGAATATGAAATATTTGGAAAACGTTTAGAGTGGAGAGATCGGGATGAATAGCTTCAATTTTTTAGGTAGCAGTATGAGTGAAGACAGGGAATGCAGAGCAGGTGTAAAAAGTAGAATAGGCAAGTGTCAGGTTTTTTTTTCAAATTTTAAAATGGTTTGGAGGAGTAGTCTTAGGTCTAAGTCTTACGAGTCTTAGGACTAACGTTAGGATGGTAGATTCATGGTAACAGGAGTCAAATATGACTCTGAAACCTGCGTGATTTCAAGTGTCGAAGAAGATATACAAGAGAGAGATATGTTTCAACTACTCTTTCGAATAATCGTATATTAAACAAAAAGCTGTTTAAAAAATGTGGCTCAATCCCACTTCTCAGAGCTATAATAAAAGAAAGGTTGAGATAGTTAGGTCAGGTTTTCCCAGTTGAAGGATGATAGGTTGGTAAAATGGTGCTTTTCGAAAATCCATCTGGAGCCAAACAGAGTAAGACGTGTCAGAATGGAAAAGAATACTTCATAAGAAACGGTGAAAAACTAGGGTGTTCACAGGTAAAGAGTGAAGCTTTGAACGGATTGAGCAAGAGGAGGAGCGTATGCAGATCTGCTGGCCACAGGCAGCTTGGGGCTGCGAGAAACTTGGTATACCCAGGAGCAGACACAATCAGAGAAGGCATCTAGACACAGCATACAACAAAGAAAAGTTTCAGTTATAGACGTCAATCCTTATATGCTATCAAATAAAATTATTAAAATACGTTTAATATTGAAATTATTAAACCCTTCAGGCTTTTTTACTGTAAAAAACCTTTCAGGTACGGTAAGAAACAACATTATAACTTAAAAGGAGCAAAAAGTATTTCGTATGTGAGAAGGTAGCCACCTCCTCCATCCTTCACTCATTACGCAAGTTTTTTAGTGCCTTAAAAAAGCTTCTTCTTCCAATTTGCCCTGGTTTTTCAGCAGTCCCCTTAAAGAAATAGGGAAAAAGTCTGACTTCAGCGTAAAGAGCAAGGGATAGAGGAAGGGGTAGCCACCCTCAAATGTGGAATAATTTCTGTTCGTTTAAAGTTTTAATGCTGCTCCTTGCTTTTAGTTGATTATTTTTATTTCTGATCGGTTTTAAATCTTGCAGAGAAATCCCCCTTTCTCCCAGTTGAAAATTCAATCCAGAAAATTTACTCTCCATGGAAAATCTTCCCAGAAGAAAATCCCCCCACCCCCCAGAAACCCCAATTCCTCTGTAAAATTACCGTATATTTCCAGTAAAAAATACTATATGCAAACAACGGGCAAATTGCATAGCTTACATTATTTTTTCCAGGGGCTTCGAGGGATCATGTCATCCCCAGAGGCTTTGATATTGGACCTTTCAACTATGCTGGGCCAAATGACTATCTCAAAATTTTGATCAGTTGTCTTTGAACTAGAACCTTTTAATTTCTTCGAATGAGTTCTCTCCAGATCTTTTAGGACCATTGACTTAATACGATCACCCTTGGGAAAGAAAAGAGGCAAAAGAAAAACAAATAAACACGTATCCGTGATCTTTTTCTGGGAAATAATCCACATCTCTGAAGATTGGAGCTTGGAACCTCTGTACGGTTCTCATATATGCAAAATCTGATGGTGTGATTTTCATTCAGATCGATTGACTTCTGGGGGTATTTCGCCCGTTTTTCAAAAAGCTGACAAGTTTTCTCAGGCTCGTAGCTTTTGATGAGTAACATTGAACTAATTGTTAGCAAAATTATAGGGCCGATAGATCATTAGTGACAGTTCGTTACCACAAAAAGTTTGACATTACGACTTCGGTTATGCCGTCGAAGATTCTTTCGATCGTTTAAAATAGATTTCTTGCCGTTAAGAGTTTTTTGGTTTTATTCTACCAACTAGCCTTGATTTTCCGTCGTACAAATGAAATTTTGAAGAGATCTTGTCAGCAAAATATTTTGAATTTCAATCCAACAATTTGAAGATTTGAAGTTCCTAACTTGTCTATAACATTTCCTTAAAAGCAACCAATATATTTTAATCATTAGGAACGAAAATATCCATGATAAAAATAAAGGATGGGCGAGGAAATTTCATACTGATATCAGAAATATGAAAATACCAAGTAATTTGATTTTTCTCAAGACCACTGCAACGTTTTCTTAACGTCCTTGTTTCACTGATTCAACTTTGTAAGATAACGAATTTTCTTTGAAATTATATTAAAAAGTTTTAATCGAAAGAGAACCGCAAAATCACTTTCTCTATCTTTGAAACGGAGGATTTCTGGATGTTTCTTTCATTTTTTTTTTTTTTTTGAAATAAAGAATTACTAGGAAGCTTACCGAAAACAGGAAATACCAATGCTCATTCCCGCTTCTTGTCCAGATGCAGATGCTCCTACCATGACTATTAAAAAGTCTCTTAGCAGAAAGGGCAAATGGCTCGAAAGTTGACCTTGCTTTTCAGTGTCTAATAAACAAAAAGACCTTGTTAAAAATTTCTTTTCCACATAATTTTTAATTACGAAAACTTCACAGAGCTTAGACCGAAAGCTAGGTTAGCATAAAAATGAAGAAAGGGAAACATGCGTTCTCTCACATATTATTTTATAAACGTATTATTTCACGCGTATATTTAATAGAGAGCATGAAATATAAAATATTCTTTCTTTGAACATGTAAAATATAAAACCCAAGTAAACAAAGATACAAAAGTAAGAAAACAAGAAAAAACAAGAGCCAAGAGCTCATATGGCACTTGTGACGAGGTCGGAAGAGCCAAAAGCCAAGAGCTTCTTCCCACCAAGTTTCATTACGATCTCTTCACTCTAAGCGTTTTCCAAGATTTCTGATTTCCCCTAATAACTCCCCCCAATGTCACCGGATCCAGTAGGGATTTAAAATAAGCGCTCTGAGACACGAGACACTTCTAAATATCAAATTTCAATACGATCTGATAATCCGTTCGTAAGTTAAAAATACCTCATTTTTTCTAATTTTTCCGAATTAACCGTCCATCAGCATCATCATCATCATCATCGTCATCATTATCGTCATCATCATCATCATCATTATTATTATTATCATCATTATTATTATTATCATCATCATCACCACCATCATCGTCATTATCAACATCACCAACATCATTTATTCTGTTTACAGACTGTTCGATGAATGACAGGAACAATTTATTCATTTGCAAATACGAACTAGGACTGTTAACAGTCTGATTGTATACAATAGAGGAGAAAATTTTATAAATACCAAAATGTCAGCTTGCCTTGAATGATCGGATAATCGCCTCGCTTTGCATTGCATTTGTAAGTAGGTCAGTGTCTTCGTCTTTGTATTTCCATGAAGGTGACCATTTACGGAAACATACAATTCAAGAATTATCTGGATTTGGATGTGGATGTTCAAATGACGTCAAATAGGGCCCAGACTGCTGGCCATTTTCAACAATCAAAATCTATAGAGGTGAGAATTGCGTTTAAGTGCATTGAACTTCTTACACAAACGATTGCTTATTTTCTTATTGATTCCGTTGGGAAATAAAGAGACATTTTTTATCCTCATATATAATGTTGGTTTTTAACCAAGAAATAGACGGATTACACAAAATCTGTGTATGGTTTCATCAGATCAGACTTGCTCTGTTCTCAATGTTGTAAGGTAAAGAGAAATGAAACAGATACCTTATTTTGGAACAGAGCCTTTCGCGGGCATTTTACAAACTGATTTAAACAGAGAGAAAGAACAGTGTCTGTCATCAGATTCCACTTATGAAGCAACATGTACGCCAGTGGGCAATAAGCCGTGACCAACCCTTAAGCAATTGACTTAACCTTATGATAGGGTGATACCCAAGAACCATATCTGTTAATGAATGATAATGATAATAATAATAATATAATGATAATGGCTAGGATGACTAGAATGTGTTATCACTTAGTTTTTGTAGAAGGAAATATGAATCACCAACGCTGTTGTTGCATCTTCTTGTTACCAGCTACATGGAAAGCGCAACTTGCTGGGTTTCGAATATAGAATTAAGCAAAGTTCGGAAATCCTATTTCACTGATACTGCGAAATTGTCTCAAAATCAGTGTGAGATTAAAATATATTTAGATATAGAGAAGTAATGAGCGTAATTAGAACTGTTGAACGAGAAGCAAAGTTCTTTACACTAATTGTCGTGGCCATATTCTAAGAGGTGTGAGTCTCTACCTTTTCAAGCTTTTTAAGGTATGAAGTTTACTCTATTCATCAATGGACAATTGATGTAAATTGTGAAAGATCGCTGCACAGATAGAGAAGTGTTGCCATTGGAATTCTAATTTCCGTGTCACACTTTTCAGAAACTTTCAAAGTCTTATATTTTAATTCTATACTCATCTATAACTTAAATGCACTATCCATATCCTTACTGCTTACTTCCCATCACACGCCTCCGTACGTTGTACTTGCAGAACTGACAGAATATAAGATAGGCCTAAATGCCAAAGATTGGCACGTCCAGGGGCTTATTTAGAGTACACACTTATACAGTCTAGTGGTATTATGATTTAACGTTTACCTGTAAATGTCTTTATGTTTCCTTTTGTAACTTTATTTATTCTCGCTTTCCCTTTCCACTTGTTTTCTTTTCCCTCTGCTTCCTCTTTGTCTACTACTTTTTACTCCTCTTTTCTACCCTCCAACATTTTAGGTGTAAGGGATTCTAATTTGGTGTGGAATCGGTCTCCTACAGCCTTTCTTAGTATTTTATTTTGTTTGACTTTATTGCCTTCCGAGGGTCTATTTATATTTTCAGGACCATGTTCAGTAAATTCGCAAAGTTTCTCTTTGGTTTCCTGTATTGGCAAATATTTATTTATTGTTCTTATCTTCAAACTTTGGCCTTCAACCAGTCTTGTAAGGGGGGTGTTTTGCTTCAGACTGGCCAATGGGTAATACCGGCTCTGGGGCTTTTATTTCTGGCAGGTGACAACGGAATTTATGGTACCACAAGGGACTACAAGACCGTCTATTGTGACTTCACATACATTGATGAAGTTTGTTTCCATAAGGAGACACATAGAGGATGCGTCAAACGAAGGTGATTGGTCGCCTCATATTGATATCAGCCAGTTGGAACGTAACAAAGATTTTATGCTACCCCTGGAGGTTAGTAATAAGAATTACATGTCCTTTTGCTAGAACGCTTTCTTTAGTTGTATTTCAGACATTTGGTTTACGATTAAGGATACGTTTCGTACCTTTTTAGGAAGACACCGTTCATTTGTGTGTTGTTGCTTTCAGGTAATACATGGAAACAAAGTATTGCATTTTCCGCCAGAGCTGGAGACTTTGCACCCATGAAACCACACATTATTTGGAAAGTTTTTATTATTGATTTAGTTGCCGTATAGTCTTCAGGTACACGATACAGGACAGCCTTTGATACAGAATAGACTTTGATGCAAGATAGCCTTTGATACAGAATAGACTTTGATACAAGATAGCCTTTGATACAAAATAGACTTTGATATAAAATAGCTTTTGATATCAGATAGGTCTTTGAATTACACGTCAGCCAAAGCAATGTGAGACACGTTGGGTACCGCAATTGTTCCTGTAGTGAAAGTGGCACTAAAATGTATCAGATACACTTTAGGTATCGTGTAACCTCTTCCTTTAAGGCAATTCGATACACTTTCTGTTCCGATTCCACTATTTCAGAATCTATCACAATACAATCATCATCGTCAATAGGTAAGTGTTCAGGAACACATATTTGGCGTTCCGTTTCTTTGGTTACAAATGAATTTCCAAGAAAATTCAGGTTCACCAAAAAGGGTGTCTGTAATGAGATGGGCCTATACTTTAGGGGGCTATAATTATTTGATATGCCTCAAAAAGGGAGTCAATAATTGGAGGGCTTCTATAAATAGAGCGGATGTATAATGAGAGGAAATACGGTAGTCATTAATGAACCAGCCAGAAAACGTAGTCGATTGATAAATTGAAATGGGTTTGTTTCAATAAAGATGTATGTATGTGTCAACACTTTCCCATTGTAGTTGAAAGTTGGTGAAGAGAGTTTTCATTGCTGGTTTTGTGTATTGTGGCCAATTAAATCAAAGCAGATGCAGATGATACTCTGTCCTTCCTTCATTCTTCGCAACCATTTACCCTTTATGATAATGATGGCAGCCGAAGTTAGAAATGAATCCGAAAAAGACCAGGATATGATTGCAGTTTGTGGTGATGGTCAAGGGGTAGAGAGTCAAGTAAGTATACATGCTTAGTAGTAATTTCAAAACAATTTAAAATTCGTCGCCTAGATTATTTTAATATTTGTCGTTTTGTAACGGTTATTTAATGGTTCTGTTCACTTCAGGTAGCTTATTAATGTTGAGGGTGAAAATTGCAAACAAACAAAACAAAGGAGAATATAGTTTGACACTACGAATGGGAAGCAATGTATTGCGTCTGTCTGAATTATTTATCACCTTTTTAGTACTCCCTTTGCTGTGGGGTATTCTAATACAGTTATCCGACCGGACAATTGTGGGGGGCTTTTTCCTAAGGAATCGAGCGTTCACCACACCCCAATCTTTAACCTAGCCCTAACCCAATCCAAGGAAATCGTTGACCTCGGAACACCCCTTGGTGAATTGTCAATCGGGGAAGCGTCCAGTTACCGTTCTTTGTTAGAATAGAATCGAAGATAAACAAAAAGGGGGTGATTTATATGAAGAGAAGGGCTTTCAAACGAATTCAAATACCCTTTTGTCTCTAAAGCTGAAAGACTGCATCAGCGATCGATTGATTGAAGTAGACAGAGTAGACAGAACAGCAATTAGATGAATAAGAATGAAGTGATGAAGTACGTTTATTGAAGAAGAGCACATATTTATTGCCAGTACCATTTTATTTTCATTATTTCAAGTTGTCACCGCTCAATGGAAAAGTGGCTTATGGGATAAGTAGCTTGTCTTATCCCGAGGCCGCAACAAACCGGCTTGTAGAAACTGCCCCATCTGCCATCTGCTATTCTGCTTCTTCCAGAAGTGGATGTCCATGTTTAAGGATCGGAAAACGAGCTTGATGCACGTAGGTTAACTTCTGCCGCTGATCAGTACCCAGCTGTGCGATTAGCGTAGAGTTTGCTCATTGTCTCAAAGCGAATGTATCTGAGCAGACCATAGTCATTCTCGATCTTCCCTGTTTTTCGGACATAGCCAACCTGACACAGTATGACAAGGCTGGGACGTCCATGTACAATCAGCTGTTGTGGATGCAGAATGATGTGCAATATTGCTTCGTATGTTAGGGAATTTTCCAATCAACCGCATTAATTAGAAACTTTTGTCCGTGATATCGCTAGTCGAGGCATGTGGTATACGAGTCTCCAAATGACTTGCTAGCGCATGCGCAGATATTGATAGATGCGTCAAGGGCAAATAGTGTGGGAAAGGCGTGCGACAATTTGTACACGCCATAAACAAATAGCATGGCATACCCGATCATGGAAAGGTTGTTCCAAACATGAAGTGCAGAATCGCGATCAGGCTGATTTTACGGGATCAATTTGTACAAACAGCGATACACCTGTAAGCCTTCTTGCTGAAGAGTGTACCACAGTTAAAGTTATGTGGTACTTTAAATTTGTTTAGAGTGCTCAACCCACTAAGTAGGTATGACGATGTTACTGCATTAATTATCTTACGTCTTTGAAACTTGTTACCATCCTATATTCCGCATACTCTCTTGTGCCTCAACGGGCTGCATTATAACCTATGCTTACTAATGTACTCTTATTTTATTTTTGGCAGATATTCTCATTAAAACCGCTGACCTGGTATGATGTCACTTTCATCGTGGAAAATAAGAAGGAGAAGTCCGAGCCTCCTATTCCAGTTAATACATCCCTGTATGAACTTATTCAAAGCAAAGGGCTAAATGAGGATATAGTCGCGAATTTTCGTGAAACATGGCCATATACAGAGGTCGAGGAGAACCAAACAGAGTGAGTATTGATAGTATTGTCCTGTCTTGTCTATTTTGTGGACCAGACCTTTTTTCCTAAAAGTGAATTAAAATGAAATTCAATTATTATAAGACGCTAGAATACTAACCTTTTTGAATGTAACACAATGTTAGAATATTCTTGAATAGAACACTAGAGAAATAGAAAATATGTCACCACCTGGGATCGAACCCATGACCCACGATAATGTTAGAATATTTCATCTACTACTTGGTACATAAGTGTTATTCAAATGTAACCATCATTAACAAAATCTGCTTACGTCAGTGCATAATTGCAATATCAAGATTCATGGTCAGCGGAATTGTAGACTCCTAAGCTACTTTTGGCCCCCGTAGATTGAAATGTTCTTGTTTCGTTGTCATCAAGAGAAGTTTATCTTTAGAAGTCAGTCTAATTCGCCCACAACACTCTGGTCCTTTATCTGATCTGTGTCAAATAAATACGATGGCAAGCTGCCTTTGAGCGGCTTGGAAAGTGATGATGACAAATATGGTGTGATAAAACATAGAATTAAGACAACTAGTGTCTATATAAGCCAACACCTGTTTGTTGAGGTCGACTGGAGAACCCTCGCTTACCATCTTAGTGCCGTGCCAGGTGATCTTTTCCGTATATTTCATGTTTCTTTACATATAAATAAATATTGATTGTATATATTTATTCCGAAAAAAAGTAATTACTTATTAAGGAATGAAGGGGCACCTTAATATTTAACTTAGGGGTACGTGGTTTAAAAAGGTTGGAAATTATTGAAAAAAGTTGTGAGTGGTTTCAAAGGATTGACATGCGAAAGCGAATAGTGTATTGTAGATCGCGATGAAAGTAAAATATTAAATAACACAATTAAGAAGCCACTTTTCTACAGCTTTAGGAGGCGATTTTATAAGGCATGCAATATGCAGTGTTTTGTGACATATATGTCTATTCTTTAAATTTCTATATAACCCTCGGTCTTAAGAGAGCGCCGTACCAACTACCGTACTTTTCAGTCTTGCCTATTGTTGTTGTGATTTCATGCCTCCCCTCTCACTTAGTGAATACTTTCACGACTAATTAAAGGTAATTGATCTAGCAACTAGTATGGCATTAATTTTACCCATGTCATTCTTTTCAAATTTATCTAGGACAGACAGGCAAGAGCCTCTTCCATCGACTTTGTTCCATTCCATGCACACACAACGAAGTCGAACGCCCTCGACAAGCGCAAGCGTGTCTCCCACTGTCAGCGTGGATCTTAGTTGCCAGTTGCAGCTCAGATGGCCGAGGTTGCCATCCGTCGTAATAGAAGTGAAGCCAACAGTTCTATTCGTCAACTGCTCGGGGGAAACAATATTCTTACGAATTCCGGCTGTGAATTTGCTATGGGAACTGGAACAGGGCAAAGCAGTGTCGCCGCCACTTTTGCAGGTAAGGCCTTAACTTACCACGGGGTTTTATCGTATGGTCCTCGTCGGCATACGTCAACAAGATATATTTAATTATTTCGTGGTTGTCTCTGGAATTCACAGAAATCTTACTTAAAAAGTAAGTTCTTTGCATACTACTTCTGGAAGGCCGAGTTGTGAAAACATCGGTGTGCAGTCATTTCTAATTGTGAAAAACTAAATGTACAGACGATGAATGTACAAGTGATCAAAAGAGTTACTATTTCAGATAAGATCTTCTTTTCATATCTTGCGCCAATTTATTGTTGCCTAGCCCGTTTCCTGCATTTCGCACTGCCTTGTCATCACTGTACGTCTTTGGTACCAGTAACACGTAATTCTTGGGGAGAGGCGTGGTCAACTGCAGCTGGATCTCGACAAATTAATCGAGCACGAGGTATTAAGGCGACACTGTGATGCCAGTCTCTTGATTGCTAAGTCAATATAAGGTCTTTGGACCTTCTCTTTGGACCTGTCATAAAATACGTACACCAGTGAACAGAAGGGAGATTACATATAACACGATAGAGGCCCGTGGCTATTTTAACATGTGTAACCGCTATAAAACGTGGTTGTATGCTTTGATATGAAGGTTTTAAATACTTCGAGACCTTTGACGTTGAATTTAAGTGTTTTTATTGCGAAATTACTGGTAAAACATGTCTTTTTATCGGTATTATAAGGTGAGGTAGCGAAGTTACAAAATCTTTAGCAGATGCAAGTGTGATCTAAATACAAGTTGCTACGCTTTGTTTCATAAATTAAAAACAGCAAGAGTTACCTCAAAAGCTGTTTGGAACCTTAGAATAATTTGCTATTCTAAATACCTGAGAAACACAAGTATTGATGACAAATATCGGAACCAATAGTGAAGATGAGAAGTCTCAACGATCGCAGCTCAACGACTTTGAACAGAATAAGAAGAAGAAGAAGAAGAAGAAGAAGAAAATTATCGTCCTATCTCCAGTCTTCCAACACGTTCAAAAAATTCTGGAAGGCATAGCATATGATAAATCATATAATTAGTTTAACGAAATGAACCTTATGTTTACAGGCCAATTTGGTTTCAGAAAAATGTGTAAAGTTGATTATGGAATCTGCAGCATGAGATTTCTGGATAATGAGAACCTTACATGAAGGGAAGTACGCACTTGAAGTATTCTGGATTGCCTTTGATACACATTGACCTTAAGATGCTTTTAACAAAATTAAAACTATCTGGACTACAAAATATTAAACTGAATAGAAAGCTATCTCACAAACAAAAAGCAAATAATAGCCTACGAAAGAAAAATCACTTCCCGACAATTTTACTCGTGGAGTACCCCAAAGGAGTATTCTGGGACAATTATTATTCTTGATTTATATCAATGATCTACCCCAAGCATTAAAAAAACTTAAATGATACCAATATCTTTATAACGGGAACAAACATAATTTATCTCTTAATCGAAATAAACTTAGAAATCACCAAAATATTTTAATGGTTATCCTTTAACAAACTAACGACGTATATTCATAAAACAAACTACATTCTTTTCGGTAGACTAAACAACATCTATATGCACTCCCCCACCCTCCCCTCTTTATCTTGGAATGAAAGAGATAATACAGGAGAAAAACACTAAATTCCTGGGAGTAGCTATAGATCAAAATCTAAGATGGTACAGCCATAATAAAACTCTCGAAACAAGGATTTGCAGAAATCTAGGACTTCTTACAAAAGCTAAAGATTATTTGCATGTAAAAGGATTCAAATCCCTCTATGTTTCACTTAGTCGTGCACATTTATCATATGTATGTTCAATCTGGAGCAATGTACCTACGAACTACATGTCAAGATTAGAAAGACTGCAACAGAGGGCATTAACCAAGAGGACTATGACTACAAAGACATCTATTTAAATGCTAAAGATATAACGTAAACATCTATCAAATATTGTGCTTTACCTGCAAGAAGAAAAACCAAATATTACCATTCACTTTTCAAACTTTATTTAGACCTACCGTACACTCGTACACCACACGTCACTCCACACAAAACCTCTACAGACCAATGTTGACAAGGAAAATGGAAAATATAAATTGAACATTTAGAGCTCCATACCTGTGGTCCAAACTTCCAGAATTTTCCTCGAAAGTAAAGTTATGGTTGCTAAGTAAATACAATGAAAACCCATTGCTCAACATATCTCACTGGCCGACGGACCTTTCATATTTCTTTACTGGAAGATATCCATCGCTACCGCTTCGCCTTACTAACAAATGCTACGGTGGAGACGCTCTGCTGCCCAGATTGTTCTAACGGTTCTTGATTAATCATAAAAGAAACATCAAATCAGACAACATTTACAAGTAGGTGATTGTCAAAGAAAGAATAATCACAACTAAATTTTTCCCAAGTGTCAATAAAAGAATCCATTATACCAAAACTTTTTAGGCCATGTTATTCTGAGGCTAACACAATAAGGCAATCCCC
>JAAAKM020006971.1:85015018-85038237 GCA_010016025.2 Alatinidae sp. Z8VKAUB7J3 | reverse complement strand
GGTTAATAAATACTCTGCAGATTTTTGGTATTGTCATATAATAAGCAAAAGCGATGTTACCATAAATGATACGAGGATGATGTTGGAGAAAAATACTAAAGTTGAGATAAGAACGTAAAACAATAGGGGAATAGAATATGATGAAGGTACGTTGGATAAGGAACTCGAAATCTGAGCTGAACAAAATGCAGAGATGGAAAAAGATATGAGAGTATATTGAATTGGTAAGTAAAAAACGTAATAACACGAACCATAAAACAACTAGACGAAAGAGAGCAAAATATCTAATAAAAACAACAACAATAAGAGACTCTTACACTAAAAAAGTTAAAAGATTTCAACTCGGGTGATTCAATTAATGGCGCGAAGGTGTAAAGTCCCGATTTAATGAATATCAAAAGTTTCATAAAATGTTTCTCTCGTTGTAATCTTTCTATTGATGAAAGTACACTATTTAAAATCTGAAAAATAAATCATAAAAAGACTTCGAGACACAAGCTTTCAAACTTTTGATAATTCTCTTCAAAATCTTGTTCTTTGAACCAGGCTCTTTATTATCTTGTTACAGGAGCAAATAAGCCATGTTCCTACAAGACAGTTTGCACATTAGGCAATCCTTTCTCGCACTAGAGACTGGTCTTTTGTTGACGGGGGTTAATCGCTTTGGTTATGACTGGAGTGACTTCATCACCTCAGTTCTCTATAGCTTGAAATTTGTCAGAAAGAAAAGGAATGGCATCACCATAATCCCACTAGTGATACTAATTTTGTTTTCTATCAAAGTTTGAATGTGGAAATACAAAATTTTCTCTTCTTATTTTATCTAGCCATGTCCTGTGGATAGAGGTATTGGAAAGATGGCGATCTTTTCAGAGATCCGTTACATGGTAGAGTGAGGTTTATAGCCCAGATATTGTAGAGCTTGATATCGATGTGAACTGGTGAAGGATTGAACAACTCTTTAGCTTACTGGAAAAAATATATTATTGCGGAGGTCATCGTAGTTTGCTTGCTACATTAATGCCTAGCAGAGTCATGAGCTACGGCTATCAAATCTATTCTTCGTCGATTGATTAAGATCATACACAATATTACACGTTAAGTCGACTTTAGGAAGTAAACTTCATTTCAAAAATCTGCCGCTGTATCAACTCCCGCTGATTAACGTTCTTACACATTTTGAATCATGCATCAAGCAGCAAAACGCAGGATGAAAAGGCGTACTAAGTGATCCAGCCTCCAGTATTGTAAGCCATAAGTTTTTGTCCACAGATGTTAGAAGTTTTATGATCAAACATAGGTCTGTCTGGATGCTTTGAGTTACCGTTACGACGCACTCCGTCTCATGAATCCAACCTGCAGCTTCTCAAAAACCTTAACTGGAAACTGTGTAGTCACTGTGTAGTCACTATCGATGTTGATATTTGGCGTGAGACCTCGATGTTCTTTCAACAAATGTGAATGTGATTAAAGACTGTGGAACTTTGCTTGATGAAATGCAGATGTAGAATGTTAGCGAGAGAAAGGTCACGATAAAAAAACAACAAGTATTTTTAAGGACACGAAAAAACACAGGTTCTTGTAATCAAGCACGTGCCCTTCAGGGTCTATGAGATTAACATCCACCGCACAAGTTTGATAGCGAAATGACAAAGAGCTGAAGGGCTTTGGAGACAAGGTCCTTGCCTGCACAGGACTGGGGAGGACATGTTGGCAACAATTAATATAAAGCTCGACTTTCATTCTGCTTCTTTAATTTAGGATCGTTGTGTTTAAGCATCGCACGGGTACTAATAAAGCTTTAAAATGTAGTAGTTCTGTTTTTACTAATTTAAAAAGTTTTAACGAGCGTTTCCTCGTGTCACTTGAAGGAGGTGATTGACAGCAAGGTTACAAGTTCCAAGAGAAATTTGAGAGTCAACCAATTTTCTTTCGCAAATCTAAATGGGAAAGTCTTTAAGCCTAGCCTGAATGCCTTCAAAGTAAATATTTTGCAACGAGGAATGTGGTTGGAGATCGTATTCTCATGACTATTCCACGAACCTTAAAATGAAAGAGGAAGTTCAACGACTTTGTGAGAATGTTAGAACCTGTTCGTTGCCGCTGAGGAGTCAGTGATAAACATCTAATCAGGCTGATTTCTTTCTCTTTCAAAGTTAATTATCACTGCTTCATAAAGAGATCTTTCGAATCTTGAAAGTGGAGATTCGAGAAGTGGAAAGTTATCACTTGCCTTTCTCCGCACATTATCTCAAAAACTGTAAAATCCACATGTGCACGAACTATTTGTGGGTCGGCTTAAATCTTTAATTTCTTGAATCCAATTACATTATCTTCTTTGTACAAGATTTCATCTTTCAAAATACTAATTAGTTTAAATAAATCTTATATTTACTTCTGTTAAATTTACAGTTTATCTTATTTGTGTTATTGTTGATAAAGTAATTATGCCAATGTTTCAGCTCTCGGCACGTGGGGTTTAACTACGTTGTCATAGATACAGTAGGACCATTAAAAGCATTTGGAAATGAAGTGACATTAAGTCCAGGCTTTCCTTATGCATTACATTACTATGTTTGTCAGCTGGTGCCACTCTTGATCGACATGTCTTGGAAAATCCTTATTTCTATTTGGAACTGTTTGTTAGTTGTTACAGTTGTAGAAAGATGTATTTTGGTTTTAAGTCATAAGAAAGTTAGGGGCTAGAGAACACTAGAATATTCGTTAAGACGCTGAGTAAAGCCAGTATGCAATGAATACTTTGTGTTGCATTGTGGGTGATATCTAAAGTCAATGTTCTCTTAGTGGCAGGAATCTTCACCTGATCATGAACGTCACTCCTTTTTAATATTGTAATTGATCCTAATGAGAATACACTTAAACTCCTAAATCCCTTCCAAGCATCTCCTTTTTACTTCTCGCCCGCTTTATCTTGCATTCTTTGTTAGAGCTATTTTCGTTCGAAGCACCCCTTCTCGCCAATATAACACTCGTTTGTTTGTGAATTTGCAACTCAGTCGCCATAATTGTAAGTCAAACCATGCAACTCTCGTGGTAATCACTCTCTTAAAACTCATAAACAACTCTGCCTCTTTGTACGTTGTGTGATCCGCCAACCAAACGAGTCACCAAACAACTGATAAGCAAACTATAAACGCGCCTTAAAATTACCGAAGAAAACACAACTGGCAAACAATCCTCCCTCATGAGAAGCCCTTGCCAATCCTCAAGAATGATACAGAATTACTCATAAGAGGTGAACAGTTGAAATTTTCTAGAAATTGCAAGTGGAGGTTATCGAGGTAGTTGATGGCCTGGGATCAAAGAGCATTTCTGATAATCATGACGTCATGAACTGCAGCGAAAGGTATGAAGGTATTCTATTCTCCAAAGCAAATATAGTTCAAAATTTAAATAGTATTACAATGCTAAGCACCATGAAGAAAAAAGGGACTGGGTGACAATTTCGTTCCTCCTTTGATAACCGTGTAACCTAAAATATTTCAAATGTATCAACAGCACTTCAAAAACCTGTCGTCGTTGTTGTCAGAAGAACGAAGCTAGAAATGTGGAACTGAATGCATCAAAAAAGGGATACTTGGTTACATAAAAGAAAGATATACCAGCAGACTCAAGAGAAATGTAGGTAGTCAAAAACGTCGATTATATTCCTTCCCATGAGCATTATTACTTTCTTACCATTAAACAAAGTCAGGGCCCAACTCCTTCGTTATTATGTAATGATATCTTATTCTCATGCAATGCAGTCCGCCAGTCTATAACCACTACGCAATCTTGTCCGCAAGATCTCTTATCACCACGCAATCCTGTCCGCCAATCTCTAGTAACTACGCAATCCTGTCCGCCAATCTCTAGTAACTACGCAATCCTGTCCGCCAATTCCTAATCACTACGCAACGACACTCGCCAATCTCTAATCACTACGTAACACAGTGCACCAATCCCCAATTGCTACGCAATCCAGTCACCATTGCTTCTTCCCTATGCAGTTCTGTTCTATTGGGAAAGCGATTGCCAACATCTGTCCTTTAATGAATAAAGCGTCCAATCTTTGATCCGTGTTTATAAATCATGTCCTTGAATGAAAATCAGAGATTTTGTCGGCGCTCAGTTAAAGATCAAAGTGAGCATAAAATCCCCCTTCGATTCAATCATTGGATGTCTATCTATTACGCCATAACAATGTGCTGTCTACTTTATACAAATGACGTAAACATAATTTACAACATTAAGATCTATGAGGATTGTAGTAGACGGGGATCGTGATCAGATGCCTCCGTGAATATTCCTCTTTTTGATACAACATCACAACAACGTGTACAAGATTAACAGCCAACAAAATAAATAAAACCTAAGCAGTCTAAAATGGTATTGCTGAGATTCTGAAGTACTATATCCACGTAGACGAAACTACGGCCAAATTAATGAACACTTTTACAAATAGTTGCACCAAAGACTCATTACTGATACTACCATTACAAAGTTGACAGAATAGAACACAAAGTTCAGTAAGCACGAAGCATCAGTTCTAAATCTGAATCTATTTCCTATGATTAAGCAATGGGTTTAAATACTGTTTGATCAAATGATTAATTATAATATATGAGCATAATTATTGCATACGCAACATCTCCCTTGACTTGGAGAGAAGAATGTGCTGAATCCTTATTTATATGATACATTTTTCCGATTACGTTTAGGGTATGTTTTTCTTACAATGTCAGTCTGATTGTTACGCTTATTTACAAGATCATTTCTCTTCATGCTGTCTTTGATTATTTTAAAAAACGACATGTCGCGCGTGTAGCAACGACCTTTCTCACTTCTCACTGTGATTGTGGAATGTTTAATTCCGACAACAGTAAATACGTCTCCTAGGAACTTCGAGTCCGACTTTGAACACAGTTTGTTTCTCTACATGAGAACTTTGTCACCTATGTGCAAAGAACGATCTCGAGCATTTCTTTTGTTATCCGTATATTCCTTTGAGTTGGCATACTTTTGATGCTGTAGGTCAGGCATGCTGGAATCGTAAGGTGAAGTAAATTTCTCAATTGAGGGAAGTCCCATCTTAAGAGGACGACCAAAGAATACTAAAGACGGGGTTTGTCCTGTAACGAGATGCGGACTATTTCGGTACATCTTCAACATTGTTGTGATTTCTGATCGCCAATCCTTGTTCTCTAGCTTAGCTGTTCGTAGGGTTTTCTTTAATTGAGCATTAAACTTTTCGACGACAGCATTAGCCTCGGGATGCTCAGGTGTAATTGCTACGCTCTTGATACCAACAGAAGTTAGGTATTCTCGAAATCCAGTCGAGTTGAAGGGTGGACCATTGTCATGACGACAAGTGCTGACGTAACCAAAAATTGACCAAATCTTTTCCAGTCGTTTGATCACCGCTGCCTCTGTTGTTGTTTTCATCACTTCAACGAGAGGAAATCTGGAGTACAAGTCCATGATTACAAGAAGTTTCTCACCAGATGGAGTTGGTCCAAAGAAGTCAATCGAAATGTCAGTCCATGGGGCTGAAGGGAGTTCTGACATCTTTAAGGGAGCGGGAGGAGGCATACTAGAGTTGGCTTGACATGACAAACAGTCGCCCACAAAGTTTTCAACGTCTTTGTCGAGATTAGGCCAGTAGACCTTTTCTCACGCATCAGAGCTTTGGTTTTAGGAATGCCGAAATGACCCTGATGAGTGATTTCTAATGCTTCGAGACGCAATGATTTTGGCATGACAATTCTGTTTTCACGAAGTAATACACCATCGTGGTCAAGTAGTTCCGTTTTGAGGTTTTTAAAAGCTGCAACAAGTGGACTTGACCAGTTACCTAAACTCAATGCTTTACGAACTTGTATGAAACACTCATCAAGCTGTTACTCGGAGCGAATTTTATCCAGAGACATGGATTTGGACATGGATTTGGGCACGGGTGTGCAGTTACGTAATTAACATATGCCTCTGTATCGTTGTTTACTTCAGTTTCAGCTTCTTTTGGATTTCGAAGCCGAGAAATAAAATCAGCAAGATTTTCACTGCCTTTTTGATAGTGAACAGTGAAATCATAGTTTTGCAACTGGAGTTGCCACCAAAAGATTCTGGCGTTTAATTTGCTACGAGGATTGAAGATGTATTTTAGGACTTCATGGTCGACAAAAACATCAAAATGACGGTTGTAGAGGAATAATTTTAATTTATCTATGGCCCAAACCAAACTTAAACCTTCCTTTTTAGTCAAGGAGAATTAGCCTGATTTTGGGGTTAACTGGGAATAAATTCTGATGTTAGCATGTTTAGTACCGTTAGAACCGCAATTTCATGTAGATTAACATACTAAATGCCTAAATGTATCGGATTTGGGCAAAAAAAATGGCGCATGAAAACGTAGACGGGGGTATTGTCAGAGAGAATTCGCCAAAGTTAAGGATCAACTAGAAATTAATTATGATGTTATCATGTTTAATACCGTTAAAATCAAAATTTCGTGCAGATCAACTCACTAAATGCCTTAAATTATCTGATTTAGGCGAACAAAATGGCGCATAAAAAAACTGACGGGGGTATCGTCTGCCTGAACTAGCCAAATTCCGGGTTTAGCTTGGAATAAACTCTAGTATTCACATTTTAGAGGAGATAAGAGCCACCCAGTTTAAAAGTGAACATTACCCTCTGAATCATGTCATTGAAAATGTTGGCAAGGAATTAGAATGGCTTCCACATCATTTAGGTGCATTCATGAAAGCTTTGATTAAAATATAACTACATTGGCCAGTGCATTGGCCAGTGCATTATCGCTGCAGCCCGCCTAAGAACTGGGATCTCCCCTGTGGCGAAGCCAGGTTTGAAGACATGGTCAGGCTCAGTAGTGTACGAGGACCGAAGCCGGGGGGGAGGGGGTGGTATTAGTGGGCCACGCCCACTCGATAAAATCTTGCCTCCTGTTGAGATATTGTGAAAGAACTTGTCAGGTTAAATATAAAGTCAATATCTTAATGACGTTAATTATAGTAAACCAAACTTACAATATGAAGGTTCTCTTACATCATCATACGTGGCCTACAATAGTAACAACTACTAATTCGTTGTAATTTTCAAGCTCCATAAAAAATGTATTGCCTCTTTCGTTGATAGCTCATCGAACCCCCATTAGGTGTGACTAGCTACGGGTCTGCGGTGTACTTGATGTAATCCCCTACTTGAGGTCATTTACATAGTTGATGGAGTCTTGGCTTTAGCATCACTGTCAATGAAGTCACTCGATACAGACAGCATCACCAGGTCTGACGATGCGGAGAAGTACCTGAGTGCAAGTTTTCCCGGATCTTCTGCACAATGGAGCTGTGACAGTGTTGACCGTAATGTTGGGACCTTGAATGGGAAGAATACCTTTCACGCTATGGGTATTGTGTGCTCAGAAACAGGAAAGGATATGACACATTATGGAAGCATGTCAGACGATTGCAAACTACTGTAGTGTCTGATATCATCAGGAGCAAAAGTGTGTCAATAGCACAGTACATATGCCCGGAAGAATTGGGCTAAAAGACACCTGTAAGCCACTCCGCAAGCTGGATTTTGCTTATACTTTGCCAAGTGATCTTAGCCATGACATGCTGTGGCATACAGCTTACTTTTTTAAGGGGAATCAGCGATCAGGCTGGGTAGGATACATGACACACATTTCAACAGGGATTTCCCAAGGGAAATGTAATGTGGTAATGCTTCCTATAATTGATATGGATCCGACTGATATGGCATATATCTTTTCCACTCTGCAATTCATCATTAAGCAGGCCAAACAGATGAAGATTGTTACTCCAGTTGTAACATTCGATCAGCCTCCGTGGATAAAGGCCATGGAAATTTTCCAGTCCAGGTCGCTGAGGGTTGTCGCTGTTCTCGGAGGATTTCATTTAATGATGAGCTATTTGCCTAGCATTGGAACTATGATGAAAGGAAGTAGTTAAGGTGAAGCACTGCAAACCATATATGGCCCCATTGTGGTTGAGCATATCACTTTGGGAAAGGATGTCGCAAGAGCGCTTCGAGGGTATATATACTAGCAGAATCTTCGCTGACGATCCGCCTAATAAATCTGCCATTTCTATTGCCAGTGCGAGCTTCAGGAAGAAAAAGTAAGGACGTGCAAACTGACAATAATACAAAATATGAGTACTGACAAGAAACCATTAAGTGATGATGAAAGCAGTGTCTGTGATGATGTTGATGAAGATGAAAATGCATTTAAATTTGACAGTGATAGGCTAAATGTAATAAATTTAGAAGAGATCAGCTAGATGAACATTGGCCAAGGAAATGTAACAGATGTACCATAAACAGCTGCACATAACGTGAAGACATTCAAAGAGTTTGACATTCTACAGTCAAGGTTAAACATAGATAAAGAACGACAGTTAACTTAATCCAGGACATCAAAGCTCTGGCTACAATATATCAACTACATTGAAATTCTGAAGCTCTTTATTCGTAAGGAGCGAACTGGAATCTGGAATTTACACTTGCAATCTGCAAAAAGATCAATATTTTAGCTGCTACAGGACGCGTGTACTATGCTAAGAGCGCTAGTCTGTACCTCCAACTCAGGCTTGAATTAGATACCCAGTATCCATGGGTGTATGCAAACTTTGGAGAATACGGCTATCATACAGTGAGCAAAAAAATTATAGGTTTCGGGCTGGATTGTGGACGGACTTAATTATCGAACAGGTGCTGATGCTTCATTAAAGACAAGAGGGGGTCTAACACAGGGGCGCTGTGTTACAGAATCTGTAAGGACGCAGTGGGTAAGGAGCATGCATAGATGTGCTGGAGTGCATGACAAACCTGACACGTTCAAAGCATCAATCAAGCTATCAACATGTAGAGTTAGATATAAGTAGAATTCAGAGAGACAACGATGACCAGGAAAAGCTCCGAAAATGGTTCGATGAACACGAACCTTTTGACTTGAAAGAACTATCACTAAAATGCATTGCAGTAGCCTTAGTTGCCGTTGACAGCAGAACTGTGAACTGTTACAACAGTGGATCAGTCGAGGAAAAAAATTAAAAAAAACTTGACAGTATTAAAGTATCAGAGGCTAAAGTAAAGCGAAGCGAGAAAGTTATCACCTTGGGGAATCTTCAAAGAGTTGTCAAGGTAAAAACTGTATCTGTTGTAATTGACCCGTTACAGCTGTTCAATCGTCTAATCGCTCTATTGGAAAGAGATGATGAGATGGCCCTAAAGTTTAAATATGAGCTAAGACACGAACCTACTTCCTTGTTCAAGAATGGAATGATGAGGAAACCTAAAAGGGCTTTGCTTAGAAATGCCTTAAATGCACATACAAAAGAAGTCAAGCAATATTAAACTAGCTGTGTCATTGATGGTAGAGCATTGATTTACAGGGTGAAGTGGCAGCCGCAAAGCAGATTTTATGATATTTTAATCAGTACTTGAATTACATCAGGGAAAGATGCGATGGACGGAAAACTTCCGTTGTCTTTGATGGCTATGATGTCTCTCAGTCTGTTAAAGCGCATGCACATATTCGACGCAGTAGAAGAACTTGTGCAGATGCCACAATTGATCCTTCAATGGTTCGAGTTGCTCCTCAAGAACTTTTTCTCTTAAATCAAAATAGCAAGAAGTTTATATCTCAGTCAAGTAAACAACTCCTTCAAGAAGCAATAAATGTGCGTTAAGGTGAAGGGGATGCCAATGTACTGATAGTGCAACCTGCCTTAGAGGAGGCATCTAAAGGAGAGGTGATGGTAGTAGCAGATGATACAGACATCCTGGTTCTACTTTTGTATCACTAGAATGGAGGTCGGTCAGAAGTTTTCTTTTGTGAGGAAAAGAAGGCTAAGCTTCACAGTGATCGAAAGATGTGTCCAGTTAACGACTTCAGCAACTCGCGGAAAAGGTACAGATTAGTGTTACTATTTTGAGAGCTTGTGAATTATTCTCCTTACATTTTTGCTAATAGTTTATATGGACAATGTTTTATGGACAACGTTTAAGGTTAAAAACAGATGGACAGTTCTTTATACAGTGAAATGGTTCATAAATGTGACCTGTGACCAGCACTTAATTAACAGTGAAGTGGTCATACTTTTTTGCTAGCTTAAAGAAACGTAAGTGTGTGGCATGCGAATTCAAACAGGCAGATTTAGACCTGTAGTTTATGAAATTGATAGCACTATTTATGCTATAGCTTCTTGAAGACAGCTAAACAACAGTAGTGACCTTTTAATTTTCTAAGTATGATTGTCTTTGTATTCAAGGAAAGTGCACATCATGCAGGTGATAAACAAGTCTACAGAGATTCGTCGTGATGCCAAGTTATTTGAAAGTGAAGAAGCAACTCAATATGAAATCAAGAAAAATGGAATTCATATCTTCATTGCAACGTAAGTATTTTGCATTTACTTATTTAAATTCTAGATCATCCACTTCTGTTGACGCTTGGACCAAATTCTCATATCTGTCGATGGGCGTGCATATATTTGTGGAAATAAAATATTAATATTAAGTCATAGAATCACAAAACTGTCGTCATCTTTTGATTTTAGCTACCAAGGAAAGTAGAATAACTCTTTGACTACACTTCGATTCGCAAAGTACATGGAGATGGCAGCCACACCCAGAGTTGAACCATCTAAGTTAACTCCAAGTGAACGGGCTGCCCACTTCCATGCATTTTGTGTCCACCTTAAAGTACGACAGTGGAACTTGCTGAGCACATGTTGTCTGAATCCAACGGAATGGGAGTGGCGCTACATTGATGGTTTGCTACTACCAATACCAACAGACGAAGATCCAGCTCC
Source organism: Alatinidae sp. Z8VKAUB7J3 (assembly GCA_010016025.2). Lineage (NCBI taxonomy): Eukaryota > Metazoa > Cnidaria > Cubozoa > Carybdeida > Alatinidae > Alatinidae sp. Z8VKAUB7J3. The sequence continues at coordinate 85,027,381 of JAAAKM020006971.1, read as the reverse complement.
CGAGGGCTTACTCAAGTTCATACGCTGCAACTCCACGTGTGGAGCTACGAAAATGTGCAGCACCAGCACATGCTCCTGCAAAAGGAATGGAATTCACCGTGTTTGTCGAAACGAATGTGGATCTTCTTGAGGATGCCTTTGACAACGACCGAAACAATTTTGACATTGTGCAGGAAATGTTCCAAAGACTGCCTCAGAAAAACACGAAGTTATTTTAACATTCTTGCCAATCAACTTTTCGAAAAAAACAACAAATTGTTTTGTAATTTTTTCTTCCTCTTACCCACGTCTTCCTTTTGCCCACAAATATTTGGTTAAGGTAAGAAACGTTCAGGAAATGATTGAGGCTCTAACTGTACTCAACATTAGAATTTATTGCAAGTTGAACCTAAAATTTGTCGAGTTTTCTCTTACTATACCCCCGTCTACGCTTTCATCCGCCATTTTTTTTTGCCTAAATTAGTTACGTTCAGGCATTGAATATGCTAATCTACATGAAACTGCGGTTCTAGTGGTACTAACGATGCTAACATTAGAATTTAACCGTATTTGAACCTAAAATTTGACGAATTCTCTTCGACTATACCCCCGTCTACGTTTTCGTGCGCCATTTTGTTCTCCCAAACCTGATACGTGTAGGCTTTAAGTATGTTCATCTACATGAAATTGCAGTTTTAACGGTACATAACATGCTAACATTACAACAGATTTCTAGTTCAACCCGAAAATTGGTGAATTTTCCCTGACTATACCCCCATCTACGTTTTTATGCGCCATTTTGTTTGCCCAAAGCTGATACATTTAGGCATTTAGTATGTTAATCTACATGAAATTGCGGTTCTAACGGTACTAAATATGTTATCATCAGAATTTATTCCCAGTCCAACCCTATTTCTGCCCTACTATTTGTAACGCATTATGCCTTTGTCAGTGTGAAAATTCGTAATAGCTCGAGAATCTTCAGACAATTCAATTTGCATGTATGCTTCTTTCATGTCGATCTTTGAAAAAATTGTAGCTAAATTCTTAGTAATGGACCTAAACACTGTACTAACGTTTTGTAAGTTAAAAGTAAACGCAAGATGTAAGCTAGCGTGCGCACAGACAGAAAATACTGACGTAGTAAGCTGGGATAGTCTGCCCGCAGGCAAGATGTAAGCCATCAACGACACCATATTCAATTCGGGGACAAGGCATGGGTTATTAGCGGAGCATCCTTCGTCTACATTGACACTACATATAAGCGAGACAAGCAACTGAGGAAAAAGGAGTGTGGAGAATGTCAGCAAAACGTACAGCAATATGATATGGGTCATCCATCGTAGGCAACCACCAACCAACAAATGAGGCTAAGGGAGATGTGCTGGAATGAATGGCAATTCCGAGATTTTACAACAAAAACTGAAAGTGTCCCTAAAATGGCCAGATGGTCGTTGGTAAGAATAATCGTTGGAATGTTAATTGAAGAGATACGGAGAACGGTTGCTGTAAAGTTTGCAACAGAAACAAAATGTGAAAAGGTCATAGTAATGAGGTATTATCACATTTTATGCAAAGCAAAGAATACCATTCAAAGGGGATTGAAGTTGGAAAAACAAGACAAGGGTTTTCGAGGAAGACCATAGACAAAATGGATCTGCTATGTTTAGGTCGATGCAAAATGGCGAAATAATGCCAATGACCTGCCAGAACACCGAACGAATTGATAACAAGTTCTTAGGGAGCTACAGAATTTCTTTCGATTATCCGGATAACTTGGGACAGAGGCATTTAAAACTGGGTCCGGAAATAGAAAGTTCTGGATAATCGAAATTACGTAAGTACTAGCAAACTAAATCAGATAAAAGGTCATAAGTGAAAATGCTATCTTTTCATTACAAGTTCAATTAACCAAGTCATACTGATTTAAAAACAATACGTACATGTCTGCCATTCTCTCCTGCTTTTCCCTTGAGACCTTGGTCGCCCCTCTCGCCCTGTATTCCCTATAAAAAAAGGGACCGCGGATTATATCATACATCGTGATACGTACTTCCAACTTGTTTTCATACCCTTTCTAAAAGTTGTGTAAGAAGGTTAAGATATTGTACCATAGGCAACCTTCAGCAGAGCTCCGCAGCACGATGTCGCCTTAAATCAAAATCATTGATGATAAAATTTGATTTTAAACTGCAATTCTAGCTCTGTTTCAACATCCTTGCGCCCTAATTACAGTAGATTTCCATCAACCACTAAATGAAAAAGACCAGACAACAACTTGAAGAAGGCTTCACGGTCTTACTATATTGTTTACACTATACCATGCAAATTGCACCATATACCATTTCCACTGAAGTAGAAAATATTTGGGTTGGGTTGTTTGAAACTTTAAGAAGTTTTTTACTCTCATCTTATGCCAGGATCCATGGTGGATTCATGCAATAATGAAATCGAAACAAAGGTGCAGCTTTGTTAATTTAATAAAATTGCGGCGATCTCTTAATCTAAAACCTCTGATGAGTAGTGGGCACCATATTATATCTACCCAAAATGACCAGTAAAACCACTAAACAGACGGCGACGCCCCTCCATTTGATCTAACGACGCCAACTTTGCCAGCCAAGTAACAAACACATAGCGCGGGTTTATCATTACATAAATATCAAATAAATTAGAATAAAACATTCTTCAAGCTTGTAAAGAACTGTACATTTGCAAAAGCTTTGTCTAGAAAAAGCGTCTTCCAACTAAAAGTCTATTTTTCGATAAAACAATCTACCTAACTAATAACTACCATTGTAGTGAGGCTGATTGATGAGGAAAGTGGGTTTCATTTGGCACATTCAGATCGTGATATTAGTAAGAGAATTCAAACAACAAGCTTGGCAGATTTAATCAATTTTTAAGTATCTTGACTATGTGGCACATTTGTATCGTAGTGACCGTGGCAGAGTGATTAGGGCGTTGGACTCGTGACCAAATGGTCGCGGGTTCGAATCGCAGTCGAATCCTGGTGTTTTGCCCTTGGAAAACACACTTGATTCCTAGACTCTCGATGTGTATGACGGTGTCATATCAAAAAAATGTGTGTAGATTACCTAACCTAACACTGTTATAACAAAGATACAAATATTTGGGAAATCCTCTTAATCATACTACAGCAATCCTTAGATTGAGAACTACTCGGTGTTGATGAAGAACAGGTAATCAAGTTCAACCAGAATAGAGGGGAATTTAAGAGGCTTATTTTGAGACGTATTGACCCGACTCTACGATGACAAGATTATTGGACAGAGTAACATTCATGTACAGGTATAAGAATTATATGCTAAGCATTGGAGCATGTGATAAACAACCGTAACGTAATGTTGTGACTTTCTGAACTTACCATTTCCCCAGGTTCTCCCTTTTGACCGTCCTGTCCCAAGTTACCTCTCTCCCCTTTGACTCCGGGTAATCCTCTTACTCCTGCGTCTCCCTTGTCTCCTTTCAGCCCCTGTTCTCCTAGTTGGCCTGGTTTTCCTATTGCTCCTGGGACCCCCGGCTTTCCAATTTCTCCTTTTACGCCATCGAATCCAGGTTGTCCTGGTAAACCCCGTGCTCCTTTCACGCCACGAACACCACGATTGCCTTTCAACCCCTTGAGTTAAAGGAAAATACCACATCGTCAAAAACATGGGCGAACAGAATACTAGTACGGTTCATGAGGATAAAAGAATACAGGGTTTGTGATTTTGTGGTTTTAGTATCATATCCGAACATTCACTTTAAAAGATATGAAACAGTCTTGGAAATGCTCGAAATCGAGTGTTCCAATTGAGGTATTACTTAATGTAGTGTGATAAACTAATCAAGAAAGAAAGGAGAATGTTAATAAATTTTAGGGGGCCATACCAAAGAGCCCTGCACAGATAACAGAACAACTTAAAAGAGAATGGATGATAAAGCAAGACAAAAAACACAAAAAGTAGAAACAATATGATCACAAAAATTGTGAAAATGGAACACGTTAGAAACTAGTAAGCAAAAAATACATGAATCGGTGAAGTGTTAATATTGAACTTCTAAAAGTAAAGAATCTTAATCAAAATGTTATGCCTTGTTTCGTTTGATACATTAACACTGAATCAGCAAAAATCAAGTGTTGGTAGTGCTTACGCAGCAGTTTCTACTATATAATAGATGTTTGTAAATGTTATCGTGTGCCTATGTACAACGCGTTCCGCATTTTTCGTTTATAGTCTAAATCAATGAAGGCAAAACTTTGGACCACAAATTTCTTCAAAATCCTAAAGGGCGTAACATAAAGCAATAAACCACTGGCATTAAAGTATTCAGTTGAGATCCCTAACTGTAAGTAGATTTCCATCAGCACAGAAATTTGAAGCAAAGTCAAATATGCTAACCGTCACGTATCACAATCAATTTCGTTTAGAAATCGGCGTACGGCAAGGCGATCTATCATGGGAAACGCCTTAGTTGATACACGTCGATGTATGACATGTATGCAAACGATGCTGCGCGTCGAAGGGAAGGTACTACTGTGTAACTAGTCTAGGAGATCCTTACAAATACATAGGAATTTCTTACCATAAGCCCTGGCAGGCCTCGTAACCCTCTCTCTCCCTACAAGACGTAAAAAAAGACGATTCATAACATAATTTGTCAGAGTATCAAACAGGACCCTAGAGCACAGGCTCCCGGCCACACAAAAAGAAATATTTTTTAAGGTAACTAGTGATCTACACGTAATTGGGCAAGCTTTTAGACGCAATGAGTCATTTCGCAATCAGTTAATGAATTCCAGGGTTACTACATATGTTTAGGGTCTGACCAAGTACACAATAACCCCTTGTACCCTAATCGTGGTTAATACTCTATCAAATAAACATCTTAAGTACCTTAGCCCATACAAATTTCTGTGTCCTCAGTAAATGCCATTAAGCCATGAAACCAATCCTATATGTGCAGCGTACCTTACATTGGTCGATCTTAAATATCGGGGCTTTGGCTAACTTATTTTAGATTCCATTTTGATGAAGCGACCCTCTTCTGTCTACATCAGGACACGACCTCGGATTCTCCTCAAAACTCACACTGTTTACACCTAACAACAGATAAATACCTTGTTTTCAAAATGGGGGGGGAGGGGGGCTAATACAGCCCTTTGCCACTCCTCTTCGCGTTTCCTTGTGAGAAATTAGGCCGCCATATATAACCGGACTTTATGATAACTTGTTTACACTCGGAAATTTTTGTGTATTTTCATTATACATTTTAAATATCTAACTGAAATGTTCTTCCGTTGCAGTTAGAGAAACGTACTGCGCGGTTTTCGAATTAAGAACAAGAAGCCTTTTAGTCGTAATACCTTCCGAACTGTAAAGTACTGCATCTTTCCGAGCAGTCTAAACCACTACCATCTTACGTAGAGAAAAAAAGGTGTTACCGCAGGTACAGATTACAAAACGTTTCACAGTAGTAAATACACGTAGCTCGTCAACGTACCTTAATCGAAAGACCTTGGTCTCCCTTCTCTCCTCTCATTCCTTTTTCTCCCTGTAATGAAATAAGCATGTCCCGCATAAATATATGATGATAGTATTTCCATGTAACTAATCGCCAAATCAAACGTGTGAGGAGGGATGGAAACCGTATCTACACGCACTACAGGTAATTGAAAAGTCGTAGTGGTATAACCAATAACCATTCACCTTGTGCGCAAAGAAAGGAAAAATCGTTACATTAAAGAAAGGAATGACTGGCGCTAGAGCAAGGACAGAAGATGGCAGGTATATGTCGAAGTCAGGCAGCATGGGCAAATGGACAGTTTTAGAGAGACAAAGGAAATGATAGGAAGAAAAAAGTGCGACCGCAGGCACAAGGAAAAGATTAAAAGAACGGATGACCAGACGAAAGAGAAGCAACAGGAAGAGCAGAGGTAAGGATAGAAGCGAAAGGGGGAGAGCGTTACACAAAGAAGGTTAGGGTCATGTAGCATAGGAGATAGGAGAGTAGGGTAGGGAATTAGGGAAACAGACAGAGCGGTAAGCAACTTTGACAGCAGCTACGAAGGAAAGAAGGAAGGAAGGAAAGAAGGAAAGAAAGAAGGAAAGAAAGAAAGAAGGAAGGAAGGAAGGAAGGAAGGAAAGAAGGAAAGAAAGAAGGAAAGAAGGAAAGAAAGAAGGAAGAAAGGAAGGAAGGAAGGAAGGAAGGAAGGAAGGCAGACCGAAGGACTGTACAAAAAGACGGTTAAGAGGGAAAGAAGGAAGGAATCAAGCAATTAAATCCTAACCGTCTTACCTTTGGTCCTCTAACGTTCGCAAGGATCTTTTTATAATCGGTTGGGTCCATGGAGTCCTGCCAACAAAAACACAGGAATGCTTATGACATAGTAATCGGACTGCCACGGGGGCTTGTGAATAGAATCAAACATAGTATGACATAGTAATCGGACTGCCACGGGGGCTTGAGAATAGAATCAAACATGGTCGAGATAGTTGCAAGGTGCAATACCTGAGGTACATTTAAAGAGGTGTTTCAGTCAGAAAGGTTTTGCCCTTTTCATCAATTTTAGTGAGAACGAAAGTGGCAGCGCTGTGTTTTTTATAAAAATCATTCTTTAAAATAAGAACTTTACGACTGCCTTGTTTAGATAATAACGGCGAGAACATCCGTAAGACAAACCACATAATTTCACCTCTTTGACAAAGAAAAAAGGAGAAGGAATTCGTGGCATCTGCGACGAAAAGAAGTGAAGTATCAATACCGCAGCAACTGCCAGTTTCTCGCTTCTCGATTACTGGTCAAATGCAATGAAGTCTCTCATCAACGACGCACAGAATTCTAAAGTTCCATATTTATAGAAAATCTACGAACAGTTCCTTACCTTGTCTGCTTGGTCTTCTATTTTGGAAGAATTTCCTGCATTTTCATCTGCTAGGTTCTACAGACAGAAGCGTAAAGGATAAATATTTAATACGCTCTCCAACGTCAGGTACAACAGTGGAATTATAAAATTCAACATGTTAAGCAACATATTGATAGGCATGATTCAAAGTTTGAAAGGACTTATCTGGACCATCGTTTGACGAGAAGTTCTCAAATTTGGACAGCTTATATATGTTAACAAGAAGAATGCAATGAGTGCAAAATATTTTAAAAACTTCTGATATTCATGAAATTGTGACGTCACACTTAAGGATTCCATTAAGGATTTGGGATACGTTGAGTTTGATTGATAAGACTATCGGAATCCTCTAATAGATAATAACTAAGAACTCTAAATGCGCAGAAATAATATTTAAAAAATACTGTGCAGAGAATGTCGTTGCCACCACGTAACTAACACTGTTTCGATTTCGGGTTACGTCACGTATTTAGATGATAGGATTTTGGGAATACTCTACTACATGATAACATAAACCTTGCAAAAAATCCTTTAGTGGTTTGTAAAAATATTATAGGGAGAATGCCGTTGCCACCACGTAACTAATACTGTTCTCGTTTCGGGCTAAGAGACGTATAAGTCTTTAGTGTTGAAACCCTGTACGTCGGGGCATACTTTGCGTACCAAAGTTGTTCTTTTTCGCTTGCAGGGGGAATATTTGTACAATTGACAGCAAGTTTTCGGAGAAGTAAACAAGGAAATACTGCATAAATTATGCTGAACATTTAAGAGTTCAAGTAAGGGTTTAAACAAACAAATTTTCTTTCCGCTAAGTGTTCGAATGTTCTTAAACCCCAAGACTATCGACAGTTTCATTGCATGTTCCAATATGCAAGCCGAAATCGCTTACAATTGAACTCATCATTTGACACGTGTCGGAAGAGTTACTGAATAAACAAACAAATGCTCAAAGATAACAAACAAATACAAAACAAAATAAACAAACAAACGCACGTTGTAAGTAACGGTGATAACTTTAAACTGATTAAAAAACTCCAGTAAAACCAAACAAGATATTAATGGAATGCTATTACGGTCAACAGTTTTGTTTTGAAGTCCACACTGAGGCACTGAGGCACTGAGGCACTGAGGCAAACAGGGACAAAGATGTAATTGGGTGCTCTCTTCTTCACTTGTCCCGTTTTGGAATTTCTACTTGACTCAGCGAGATGTTTGTCACTAAAACTGTAACACAACGAGGGAATGCGATTCTTTCACCAGCCTTAACATCAGTGATGCGACGTTGTTATCGGTAAAGGTATTGTTACAGTCCATGGCTATAATATTCAACAAAGATGTCAGAAACTTCCTGCTGCATACAAGAAGACCCTAAATATATCACTTTAATTTCAAGAGATTTGCGATTCGCGGCAGATCAAAAGAGAAGAATAAGACGTACTTGTACTAATCCTGTCTAATGGAGGTTTTAAGCTAGTTACACCCTTCCTGTCCTCACAATACGACTTGTGACGTGACAAAGATGTGATCAAAGAAACCTGGAACCATTGGCAAGCAGAAAAACTATCACCACTACACATGTCTGCTGGATTTTGATATGAAGCGTTTAGGCGCTATTTAAGTGATGTCTGTGATAATAATTATCGTCACTGTCATCATCATTGTCATCATCATTATCATTATCATTATCATTATCATTATCATCATCGTCATCCTAATTATCAGCATCATTATCATTATCATCATCATTATCATCATTATCATAATAATTACACTGGTCGACATTTTTTTTCAACCAAAATGTTACCAGGTAATTGGCACATGTTTCCGGGCTATTTTTCACGCTGATTTTGAAAATCAAGTCCATTTTCCCCTATCACATCAGGATTTCTCGCTACAGATATACGCCATTTATGGTCAAAACAGGCAGAATGTCTAATTTTACGAGGAAAATAATTGACATATTACTGTGGGTAAGTAAAATTATATTAACTGCAATTCAAATCCTAATAAACGTCAGAAAGGAATAAATGAGCTATTTCAGACTTTATCATAATGATTTTCAATTTTCCGGTATCTTTTTACAACGATACTACAGCCACTCAGGAATATGTCAACTCCTAGTCAAAATTGCCCAACCTTCTCATTTCATCGACAATTTTATCAAAATATTATGAAAACTAAAAGACAATCAAACATACAAATGAGCATCAACAGCTTTGTAGACAAACGAAATCAAAATTGTAACAACATTAAAGAAGCTATGAAATTTTAATTTGTTCTTCTAAATATTATCACACAAATGCAAAATTTTTCTCTTTCTAAAAACTCTTCTGTGTTTCTTCAGTGACTCATCTCTTTTGATACTTCGACAGCAGTCAGCTAGCACACTAATCTCCCACCTTCCCTTATAACTTTCCTCCATCACCTTCAGATCCTGATGAAACCTCTCACCTTGTTCATCACTGTAGTCACTTAGATTATCTGGAAACTGTTCAAAGTGACTTTCAAAATCAGCGTGAAAAAATAGTCCAGAAACATGTGCCAATTACCTGGTAACATTTTGGTCCCGAAAAAATGTGGACCAGTGTTATCATCGCAGTCTTTATTAGCATTTTCATCATCATCATCATCATCATCGTAATCAATATTATATATTTCCATAATATCTAATGGTCTCTACAATATATACACTTCAGATAAGATATGCCTATACAGCGATTATGTAACTGAGGTATTGTCATGGGACGTAAAAACTACTTAGGTCTGAAAATCATACTTTTCTTTTACAATTTAATCAACATTTTACGGGTACCACTTTTTAACAAGATTTCATAGTTGCGCAGTACTCACAATGTAGTTTACCAGCTGATTTCAATTTCAGCTTTACCTTGCCTCATTTTAATATGGTGGTTGTAGGCCAACACAACGCAATCAAAGATATGGAGGGGCAGAAGAAACAAGAGCAGGAACTAACACGGCTGGAAAGGATAAAAATCCTTTTAGCTTATATACTTTTGAATGGTTTCTACCCATGTATAAACCAAACATATATTGCTTTACTGGATAGAACTTAAATATTCTTCTTGTTTTTAAGGCACCGTGGCATACCGCAAAGAAGTTGTAAATTTTTACACCGTTGTTCTGAGAAGACCAAACTACTTCCCTGCGAGAAGTTTCTTCCTGCTTGAGACCCGAAACAGGAAAAGTAGACGTGAACATAAAGTGCGTACACTTTCGTGTGCACAGCTGAGGAATCAAAGTCCAAGAAACTACTATGATACATTAAGTATAGATGAAAGTACTGGGTTAAATATGTATACAGAAGGAAGGCGCACTGATCCTTGCTTACTTCTACCAACACTTGTAGCGTATTTGACGACACAGCTGTGCAAATATCAACACTGCTTGCGTTCTTGACAAGGAAATATGGTTTCGAATAAATACAGGGCATTGTTTACACTCTTCTGTTAGGAATTACTTTGACTGTGCCAGTCTCATCAGCTTTTGTCAATTTTTCATTAAGAGGTTAATGCCAAGCACGTAGCAAAATGAGATGAACGACGGTTGGTGATAGGCATTTACTATTCCTGTCAAGAGAATGTTTATCAAAATCCGACACTCAAAATCCGACACTCAAAATCCGACACTCAATATTCTTGAAAATCAAGGTGTTTCTTTCTAAATAATGAATATTGGTCACTTTTAAGGATGCAAAATTGGCAATTGTTAGATGTTGTCTATATATGATAACTCTTCATAACAAAATAAAGCATTTGCATTTAAGTAACAGGTAAAATACAATGCAGTACAATACAACAGTTGAAGTCAGTGCTTTCCTTAACTGTTTATCTAAGGTATACTCGTAATGTTTATTCTTCCAGCACTTTCCTTGCTGCCTCAAAAGTCAAGATGAACGGTTTCCTTCAAAGCCCCCAACAAATATAGGGCTTCCAAGTTCTTTGATAACAAAGCGTTTCGGTCTTTGTAACATATTTTTGCCAACTTACTGAAGGAACTTTCCAAAGGACCTGTTGTTGACGCAGCAGTCAGCAAACTCCTGACAAAGTCACAGCCATTTGGATGGGTGATAGTGCAACTTGAGTACATTAACATACGGTAGCCGATTTTGGTAACTTCGTACCTTTGAGGGAAGTGGCTCCAATCACAGTGTGCTGTTGCTCAATGGTACTTGTTTGTTAAGATCGATGGAGCGATGCGAGCGTTTCCGGTCTATCGCAGTATTATCGTAATGACTTCTATAGCATTTCCTTTGTCTATATTGGTTACTAAAATTAGGGCCTGTTGTTGTTCCTTGACTTGATGTTTCTTGCCATCATCCTTATAGTTTCATCATATGAGCTTCAACATATTCGTGGATCCAGTGTCTCTGTTGCTATGAAAGACTGGACAGTATTGGTTTATGACAAGTTCTTAAATTCTTCTACACTTTCCCGTTCTTCACAATTTAACTTGTCTTGATACTAAATTTTGATAGCGAAATCCTTTCATCCAGTCTCCTTAACACCTGACCAGCGTGCTTATAGTTTAAACCGAAAATAACGTACACTTGTTTTAGAAGTTCAAGCCGATCCTCCAAGCCAATGCGACGCCGAAAATCAAAGGCAGATGCAAACTCCACTAATGTGTTAGACTGGGATTGCTCTAGAGCAATGGCCATCAAAATTGGAAACTATGCTGGCTTTCATTTCATCAGCCTGTTTGTAAATAGCCTCAAGCCTCTAGCTTCAAGCTTCAGAATTTCCTCAGGCAGGCCGATGACTCAGATTAAGAATCATTTTATTTTCACCCTTATTGGTTTTTATATGGGCGATACATTTCCATACTGGTCCTCAGTAAGGGTTTTCAAAAACCAGTCAGTCTTAACTGGCTGGAAGTCGTTCACTTGGTGAACAAAGCTTTCTGTAACTTCATAAAATTTCACTATAAGACTAAAGCCACCATTTAGTCTGTAGGTCGTGTTCAACGAAGATAGATTCTAGATCAGCCAATAAATGCAGAATAATCATTCCCTTTGGTGACATAGGATAGTCTCGATCCTCTTTCTTTATGTCAGAAGAAGCAAGGACATCACACAGAGCGACAAGGGCATCTAATGGTAATTTGCATGTTGACAACAGAAAACTCATTCTAGTTAGGCAAAATTTCATCATATGCACACTTTTCATGCTCTAAATCTCCAAAGCGTCATTGAGTAATGCTAAACTTGTACCACTATCCAGGAAGCGCTTTAAGACAGCATGGAATGCGGGCAAAAACTCAGTGATCTCGGTGATATTCATTGCTTTCAACTGGATCATACGTCTAATACTTCCATCAGCAGTGTTAATTACGCACCTTATACTAAGAGATAATATGTTAGATGCACACACATTTGTAAAATATCCATCAGCATTTAAGTTCACTGGCCAGTCTTTACACACTAGTTTGATAGTATCTCCTCAATAGAATCCACC
>JAAAKM020006971.1:84999820-85014918 GCA_010016025.2 Alatinidae sp. Z8VKAUB7J3 | reverse complement strand
CACCTCCTAAATCAAAGGTCCCTGGACAGTGAACAGATCAAACATCCCTTTACCTGTAACAATACAGATAATCATTTGTCTCACGATATTGTCACTGTCATTCAAGAACACGACGTTTCAACTGCATACTGCTAGTCTTCGTCAGGCGATGTGTCAACTTTTGAGTGTGTTACAATTTATACTCGACAATAATTTTCCGAGATCGGTACATTTTCGATCCTCTTATTTTGGTGGGACAGGCCTCAGGGAATTCTACGCCTTTGTCCCTATTAATGTTATTAGGGTGAAGTCTGATTTGGATCGCCTCCTAAAGTCTTCGGGTGTACCAGTTCTGCTCCCGATCTATAAGCTTTATTTCACTCCAACGATGGCAGTGGCCAGTATTCTGCGCATGTTCCGAAACTGCAGACGTTTGCGTGCGGCCCATTACCTGGTTTCTGTAATTGATATACAATATACATGAAACAATATTGCATAATATACCGAGATGATACTAAAAATTACGTTACAGATAAATCGATATCTAGTGCTACTCTACCAAATGAGTAGGAGAGAAATCTTTGTACTATTCCTATTAAAAAGTGGTTTGTTTCAAGGTAGTTCGGATCGAAATTACGTTCATAAGTGCAAGATGAAAACTTGCGACTGCTTAATGTCTATGTTTATAACCCGATATTTCCTTACAATATTAAAAACAGGAACCAATTGGAATTAGGGATCGCATCTAATCCCTACTCTGTAGTGTTTTGGCGACATGCAAGTTTATACATATATCAAAAAGTGTACCCCTTTCCCCCTCCAAAACTGGGTAACATACGTACAGTTCAGCTAATGCCTTTCCGTTCAAATTTTGTTTAGTTTTTCAATTGCATCTTTAGGGCAAAAGCTTACCAGCTATATTATAAGATCAAAGTCATAGGACAGACTTTATTAAAACGGAAACACCATACACATGATTTATGTCCTATTGTGAACCAAAAGTAACCGGCTTCCTACTACTCATTATCAAGAACTTAAACGCTAAGATAAATAAATGATACATACCATCTACTAATTCTCCATAAAACTCAATAGTTGTGTTCTTTGACACAAATTTCCGCACACCACAGTAGACAGTGTTTAGATAATAATGCTTTGACCACCTCTCTAACTCACTTAAACATGGGGCTTGTACACCATGGTAGACAGTCCTTAGTCAATAACGCTTTGACCACCACCCTAACCCATTTAAGAATGGGGCTTGTACACAACGGTAGACAGTGTTTAGACAATGCTTCGACCGCCTCTCTGACTCATTTTTGCATAGGGCTTATACAGGTAGCTTGGGATCCATGAGCTCATTGATAGTAGTAAGTCTAAGTGTAGCATTAGTCTTTAAAATTACCGATGTCTTTCCATCTTGAGATGTAGATCTTGCAGCTTTTTTGTTTGTCAAACAATATTCAAATGATCTAAGAACAGTGTTGACCTTTACACCAGTGAATAGTGATTGGGCCGTGTCCAGAAAGGACACTTCCCTAACCACATGTAACGTTAGAGCCATCTCCTCAATTCAAACCTTGGCACTTCACTGGCCCATTTGGTATTTTCTTGCCTTCGTAAAGAGCTCTGCAGGAGCTGCACTTTGGTGGTACTGGTTTATCTTCCTCCAATCCAGTTGTTCTATAACGTGAAAAAATAAAGTGATGTCAACATAGTCTAAAATGATTCTTTACGTTATCTTAACCACTGTGATGGGGGCCACACTTGTATTTTAACTTTGCTTTATGCTTTATAGTAGGGTATTCAATTGTAAAGCTGTTGATCACATATATGATGGGCGTTACTAAAAAGAAAGGAAAGTTTGACTAATTCTTAAGTAAATACTTTGTCAGCAACACAAGAAAATACGTCCCACAGGTTATGATGTATACATATCATATATATACTTTATATAAAAATTGAGTGAACTGCTTTCCATACATTTTGATCTATTATTATAGATTTGTGCAGTGCTTTAATTTTATTGTTATAGGCCACACCTCAGAAATTTGATAAGCGAAAAGCAAAGGCAAAATAAATGAACAAAAGCAATGACATCGCTGAGATCAGTACTCTAAAAATACTTGACGTCTTCGCTGCCCAAGAGGGGGGGAGGGGGGGGGGTAATTTGAAACTAAACGCTTGTTATCAAAATTCAAAATTTAGTGCTCTATCAGTTCCTTGTGTGTCAACAGGGTAACAAAGAAATCTAATTCCCTGGACGTCCGTTCTTGCGTTAATAGGAGGCAATTTTCCAGAACCATTTAACAGGCAATGCTCACAGTTGTCAATAAATCAACGTAAATACTTCTTATCAGGCAAAGGAAACACGTCTGGCTTGTATACAAACACATGATACATCGATAATTGGAAAGTAGTAATACAATAGGAGTGAAGGCTGTAGCTTACCTAGTGTTGTAGATTCTTGGAATGATGTTGGTCAGCAGGCGCTTTCTCTGTATCTGTGGTCGACTGCTTGATCAGAACTTTCTAAATAGTGAATCCAGCTATAATCACTGGATTTATCAGTATCGGGTTCTTTTTACGTGATACTGATGATCTGTGAATGTTTTGGTCAAATGTTAATGCCTACGCTAAACAAGGAACCCATTTCACAATTAAAGCATTAGAAAGGAGCTGCTGGCATTTCACACCTACGAGTTTTTGGGTGTGACAGCAACAATTTCCGTTTCAGCAAGTCCTTGCTGCATTGCCGCCTTATACAATCTAATACTAGGACATTTATATTCGTAAGGCTGCTTGAAATTATATCAGGCCAATGTCAGCAAAAAGATATTGAACTTGTCGACATGTCATAGTTGTGGTTGATGTCGCATAGAAATATCTACTAACAAATGATACTTGGCAATGTTTCTAAAGAACTTCAGGTTTGGGTCAAATCTTCGGTTGCTTCATTCTCTAAGTTCCATTTTTCTTGATGTCATGTTAGTGGTACTTTGTTGGCAGACTTTGATCTTGTGCTGCCATGATGAGGCTTTCCGTTTCTGCCTTCAGTCTGGAGCTCTTCATCTACAAATGGGTCTGTTCCTGGTTGACGTCAGGTTTATGATTCTCTCAGGATACTGCCCATGCATGACTTTGTTTTCCCATTCTTCCCTCAATTTATTCATGGCAATTTATTCTCCTTTACTTGCTACTTGGTCTTTCTGGCATACTCGGTATTATTATTATTATAATTATTATTATTATTATTATTATTATTATTATTATCATCTTTATTTGTTTTCACAAATATGTGTACATTGCATTCTTAAAAGTCGCGAATGCTTTGATTTTTTTGTGTGTTAACTGTCACGGGAATTAACTGTCGCGAATTGCTGGGCGAGTAACTTTTTTGGTCGCTTCTCTCCGCAAATGCCGAACCTTAAACAAAACCAAATAATAATTTTTCGAAAATTAAAAGTATGTTATGTCACTTATACTTCAAAGGGGAAAATTTACAATAAAAAAATCACAATCTGAAGGCCCCACACAATTTTTAAAAAATCAATAACTGTGTTGAAATTTTTCTGACAAAATTAAAAAATCGCGGGAATTAACTGTCGCGAACGGGTCAAAGACAAACTGTCGCGGGAAGAAACTGTCGCGAAAGTCGCGAGATTTCTCTCGCGACAGTTTCTTCCCGTAACAGTTTCTTCCTTTAAAGTACACGCACTCACGCTTTACGACTTACACAACAAGCTATTGGCAGTGATTTTTGTTGCTCACTAATTTCGCTGCCCGGATAATTACAGCATGTCGCTATCATTGCGCGTACAAGTCAAATATATAGGTTGCAGCACATATACACGTAACCTATAAATTAACCTCGTTCTCTCTCGGAACGAATGTTATGTAAAGTCACTGGATTCTGTGGATTAGTTCAATGAAACGAAAAGATAGAAACTTTTCATATTTGACATCCAAATCTTTGCCCATATCAACAGCACTCGTATCATTTCTTTTTCGTCTATTTACCTTGATAGTTTGTACCGGTGAAAAATTTGCGTTTCTTGAAAAAAATATATTTTTTTCAAAAATATCTATTTTGCCAATATTTTCATTACACTGGTCATTACGTCTTTTACAAACTGCATTTAGTGATTTTCCCAACAACGTCTAAAATGCCTGCAACTTTTCAACCATACTGTTAGATCAGCTTCACGTCTTTTCAAACTATTTTCCAATTTGAAGAAGCAAGTACCAAACGGAGTAGAACCTAGGCTCGTGCGCAAGACCACTAGAGTAATGCAGTATCTTTGAAGATGCTATATATAGACTGATTCCATTGACTTGGTTCTACATGTAACGAACTGGAACAAGCATGGGGACTGTAATAATACAGTTAGACATCAATATTTTGGCACGGCAGTGGCAAAGGCAGTAAAGGTCACTTCTACACACGTTAGTCTATTGCTGCGTCACCGAATCATCCGCAGGTCCTGTCAAAGTTTGCCAAAATGCTCGACAGGCAGTATTGAAAGAATCTTTCACGTAACGCACCAAAGGGCTGGACCCAAGAGCCTCATGGGCGGACTTTGTCCTGACGGTTGCTTATTCGTGCTGAGGATGTAGACATTATAAAGTGAAGAGTAAAGACTAAGACATTTTTTCTCTATGCAATAGTGTATTTCAACTCTGTATTATCGTTAAAAGGTATTACTGACCTGTCAGCAATAATAAAACAGAAAGGAAACAATGACAATAAGCTATAATAAAGACTATATCAGTTGATATAAATATATATGTACTACGGGTAACTTCTTTCGCCTCATGAACTAGTGGGTGCGACAATAGACTGAGTTGTAATGTAGATAAACTAATACCTACAAGCAGTAATTATTTTCTTAATTCTCTAACTAGCACCTAGCATTAACAACATACATCATAAGGAGAGCTGAGTGTCTCTAGAGAATAACATACTTTTACATTATCTCCAGCTGTGGCCAAAAAAGAGAACGGTAGAGAAGAAAAGGAGGGACTTTACCGTCTCAGAGCATTTATCTATGCCCTTTGCAGGGGTGCAACTAGAACTTTTTGAGGGCAGGGGAGCTTTATCAGAATTAGGGCAAGATTTTCTCAAATATATTTTTATGGAGCGACGAAGTCGTAGGAGTTCGTTTTATTGAAAATTAACCTGTTCTCTACACTATACGTTTAATATACCTTTTTTCCCTACCCACAATAAACAGCTTAATTTCTAACAAAAATACAATAGATTTATAGCATAAAAATTTAAGAATCGACTTGAGAATTTCTTGACGCCCAAAACGCTGATTTGTTAAGAATCACGTGGCTCATAAAAATGAAGACCAACTTTCAGCATCTTGCGTTCAAGGGCAAGGCCTCCCTTCTAGTTGTGCTTAAAATGAGGGCACAATTTTCGGTAGAAAAATTAGGGCAGGGGAGGCCTCGCCTCCCTCCCCCTCTAGTTGCACTCCTGCTTTGGAAGCGTTTCACACTGTGTTTAGCAACTTAGCACTTAGATTAAACTGAAAGGAAATGTTACAAACATTTCAATATCAGAAGAACATTTGTTAAGATTAGAAAATTAAATAGACGAAGTGTAGCTACTGTTGTTACAAACTTTTGTTTAAGGATTAGTAAGTCCCTTCTTTGATTTTCCAAATACTAATGCTGCGACATTAAGTTTCAAATAAAGTTTTCACCCCTTTTCATTGATCTTCAGAGAAATTATTTCAAGTTATTCCATTAACACTTCTTAACAGTAAGTCTTTGTCAATGTTTTGCAAACGTTTAACAGTATGACTACAAAGAATTTTTTTTAAATGTGTAATTTTAGTCCCCTAACAGACGGACAAGGCCTCCAGGGTCTGGAAAACAGAGTTATAGTTTATAATTTTACATTCCTGCCAAACACTATTCACAGTCTGGCGTGAAGGGGAGCTTTTTAACATATTACACTCTGCTTATAAAAATGCCAGCCAGGCTACACTGTTGACATCTTCTGAGTAATAAGTATTATTTACTAGATCTTACTGGGTGGAAGAATAATCTATCAAGACAAAGAGAAAAATTATCTAAAGTTAACACTACACAAATGTAAATGAACGCAAAGACAAAGGAACAGTAGGAAAGTGGTAATAATTAATAAGGGACAAATATATATTCAAAACAAATACCAAAGGGCCACTTTGGATAAAAATGGCACGATGGAGTGTTTAAGCTTGGAGTGTATTCTTTTGCAAGATGACTTAGATTTGGAAGCTTCAACTCATGTCTCCTTAAGTGGTTGGACCCATATGTAGTCACTACAGCTAAATTACAAAATTTGTACAAAGCGAGGTTGTGATTTGAATGTAAACAATTAGAATCAAATTGTGACTGAATAAGAAATACTCTTGCTTTGATTGATTCATGCATAGGTAAATTTCTGCGTTAAATTTATTTTGCAACTTCAGACTTTCTTCGAAACTGTATCTATGCAAAGTTTAAGAGGCGCCAATGATCGGTGGAAATCTGTTAAGACAAAATCGATAGCAAAAACTTTTGTAGTTGAATGCATGTGATGGTAATTTGAAGATTGTTTGACTGTCGCTAAATGTTGACGAGATTTTTGCCCTCCAATTCTTGTCATAACTACACAGGAAACCTTACCGATTCTTACAATTAGCATTTATAACATTAGCTGAAATTCAATTTTCAATTTATTTTTGGATAAAGTTTATCTGAATTTTAATAGTAAGTTTATTTTTGGAAAAAGCTCATCTCTTCATGTTGTACGTACAAGAGTTGAAAGTGTTTTCCATTTGTAATAACAAGTCCTAGTAAATACTCAAATCCTTTCAGGAAATGAAGCTCTGTTCTTTTTGCTTAATTTCATCCTCATAAAATACAACTGTGCACAATGACTCGGAATATTTAACACAAAAGGAACGTGTCTTACGCCCCAAAAGATCAAGTACAGTGTGTTTTTGATTATCCAAACATCATGAACTTAATGCACGGACAAGTCTTTCGAATACGAAAATCGGATAATCGAGGATGCATGTTTCACCCATCATTCTTACTTTAACTTTTATTTTAACCTCCCGTAAGTAGTTATGGAGTATTCAAACACAAACCTAGACAGCATAAGTTGTCGGGAATGCACCAAATACATGATATTTGAGCATCTTACGTACTGCCTAGAAGATCACAAGACCGCGATCTACTGACAGTTCTACGTTAATAAAAAAAGTTACATAGCTGCTAAAATGGAAAAGCAGGTTTGCAGTATTCAAGAGGACATGATTAGCTTAAAATATATAAATAGCAAGGAGAAAAGCTGATCTTTTGTCGAAAACTGATTTAACAGGTCTGTTTGTAACGGCATCTGGAGTTCGAATAATTATGTTTGGATAACCGAGGTTCGGATAATCGAGGTTCGGATAACCGAGGTTCAGGTAAACGAGGTTCGGATAATCGAGCATACACTGTACTCTTATTCTGATTTGCTTTTGAAAAGGGTGATTGTAGTCAAAACCAAATAACAACGTTGCTTCAAACTGCTATTTGCAATGTCACTTTGCTGATTCGCGTAAATGTTAATTATAGTTATCATCAAATAACAGTTTTCATAATTTTGCATCGAATACACGCGTAAGTGAATTATAATATTCTACCTTTAAAGAATTATTCAATTGCAAGGAAAACTATGACATGTCGTAGAACGTTTTCTGAAACGCTTCTTTGACTAGAGACCTTGATACACTAAAAGCGACGTACCTCAAAAGCTATCAAGTTTTAAACTAAACCTTTGTCAACACCTTAGTACTAAAGGATGCTACTAAAAGTTTGCTAAACGTTAGAGGTTGAGGACGTACGGCTGATACGAAAGGGACTCAGAGTCGTATGCGAGAAAGTGCGAGCAGAAAAGGATTAACAAAAAGCTTTTACTTTTACAGTAAATTTCCATTCTCGTAATGTTGTACATTCTAACCTCAAGAGTATCAGGACTAAATATAAACTATGGATACTGACAAGTAAGACACAATTTTAAAACTAATGACCTAAGGGATGCTATAAAAAGAGCTAAACCAACTGACTGGGGTGGATATCACTAAGGCGAAAATAAGCGCAGGGCGGGCATTGCAGTGGATCTAATTTAGTAAAGAAACTAAGTATATCCCATTGTTGTTTTGTACTCATAAGGAAGACAAAGACAACAACGAAGTGAGGACTGCCATCCGGCTCGTCTATCTGTCTAAAGCCCATTAAAAATGAGAAAGCACAATTGAAAACAGAGGATTTGAAGTATGCTTTTAGGTTTGATAATGGAACCAGTACACGTTTTCCAAGATATTGCCTCACTGGATTTAACCACTACCTAAATTTATCGAGGTTTCTGAGATTGTCAAGGGACCATTTAAGAAATAACGAAATTACAGACTAACATCTTGCCTCGCTTAGATAACCTGAACAAACGGGCTGGAGGAGGCCTGTAGCCCGGGCTAGAAATTTGAGGGTCTACTTTAACTTGAACAGACTATTCCTAATTTTGGGGGGGAGAGATATGGGGGACCGTATGTTGCAACTGCTCATGTAAAGCCTAAAGATATTTGAATTTCACATGCAAGTTTGGAGGTTGATTGCAAATTTTAGGGTCTTGGCTCTTAAGCACTCCCTGTGGCTACAGGCCTGGGCTTCAATGTCTGACACAAACATATTCAATGGAAAACAACAACATGCCTATAATGCTTTGAGTAACTAAGTAAGGATATTGTCATTTATCACTTTCAGAAGTAAATTTGCTTAGTAAAAATTGTAAATCCCATACACGTTCTCACGTTCGCTATTGTTTCTGTAGACGTTATGCATACCGTCTGTTCTTATTTCTTCGTTTACAGCTTCTGGACGTCGGTTTGAAAACATCTCGTTTAGACACCTGTTGCCATTCTCTTCTTCTTCTTTTATCAACCCATCGCCGCCTTCTTCGACTCCACCAAACTGGTTTAGGTTCTCTTTTGACTTCATAAACTTCGTCGTCTATTTCAATTTCTGGTCAAGGAGGAATAGGGGAATCAAAAGTAATTTCCATATGCTGGGAAAAGCGTTTTTGAACGTTACATTAAAAAGCAGATTTATTTGCTAAACGCGTTCGCCAAGCACTGGTCATGACAGTCCTCTGCTGTGACGAAGGAAATCGTTTGGCAGGGAACTCATAAGAAAGAATGTGTTTGTAACAGGTTGTATATTAAAAAAAAAGCGCCAGCGACGCGTCTTCGACCATTTCTGTTGTTGCAAACGCGCAAGCTGTAACGTAAATAACTTCTTTGTGTCGAAATTTTAATTCTCAGACTTAACGCAATGTTCAGACTTTGGACCACAAGAGAAAATTTAGCTAATTTCTTACAGTTATTTATACATTTAATGGTTTTTTTTACTGTTTGTTAAGTGGTTCTCAAGCCGGTAATATACCTATGCGCCTGCGCAAAGATGAGTATTAAATGTTAGGGCCAAATTTCGGACCTTGAGGGTAGGTTCTTAAACACCATGATAAGCTTGCTTCTTTGCATAGCTATTGGTAAATATGTTTGCATTTTCCACCTTTAAAGTGTACAAATGCTTATGATGAAATAATAAAAACGCACAATATGGAACTTTTGCAAGTGCCATTCAGGTGAAACCATTTCGAGTTGACACGCATGTACAGAACGCATGGCTGGCACGGAAGTGTTTGTATTCTGTCGACTGAAAAGCTAAAGACTTTGGCAGTTTTGAAATTTCATTCGGAGATCAAAATAACCTTGAACTATATTTGAAGAATGTTTTTGCAACGCAAAAGATGTAATAAAAATTACAATGTTATGGATATTTAACATTTAAAAAGCTAGGCAATAAAGACTTACCATCATCAAAGGTGCGTATAGTTCTCTTGATACTCTCATCGTCCGAATTACTTTTTGTTGCAAAGTTTTCAGCTGTAAAAGTTAGAAAAACATAATATATTCTAGGAAAGTTTTTACCAATGACCTAACTTCCTGCGACACTAATATACTTTATCTGAGGGGCGTTGACTATATTTTCACTCAAATGTCAATTTTCTAGAGTATAGAAAAGGCACTAGGGGAAAAAATATGTCACTACCGAGGATCAAACCCCTCACCCACTCTATCGCAGAGTGTGCTCTACCAACTGAACTCGGTTGTCTCCGATGTTAATATATTCTATTTCTCTAGTCGCCACATTAACTCCCAATCATCCACCTGTGGACATCGGCATCCAGCTCAACGCAATTGGAGACCTGTCTTTCTGCGCCATGTGACTTGACCAAGGAAGGACTGCCATTCGGCCCGTAAGGATTTGAAAATTTAAGAAAGACACGAGAGATGGAAAATAGGTTACTACCAGGGATCAAACCCGCCGCCCACGCTATCGCAGAGTGTACTCTACCAACTGAACTAGGTGATATCCGACGTTAAAAAAATTTGTTTATGAATTTATATCTATAAATATAGCAAAAAAATAGTTTCATTTTAGTAACATAGGAACATTTTTATGAATAACATCTGAAAAAATTAATGAATATTCCAACGTTCTGACAGGGCGGTGATATATACGGGTTCATCAGCTAGTCAATCGTGGTTTATCAGCAAGGGAAAAAGAGGTTAAGGAAAGAAAAGATTATACTGTACCTTTAGTTCTTTTCATGATTTTCCCGTTGTACTCATTCGTCCCAGATTTTAGCGGGGAAGTCAAATTTTGTCCTAGGTTGATATATTTGCATGCCAGAAAACTGTATGGATTGTAGTCAAGTTCATACAAGGTGCCTAACAAACCCCGAAAGCAACTAAAATATCCACTCGGGGATATGTCGGTTCGGGAAAATGTTTGTTCGGGGAAATGTCCGTTGGGGGATGTGTCCGGTCGGGGATGTGTCAGGTCAGGGATGTGTCCGTTCGGGAAAGGGTCCGTCGGGGATTTGTCGGTCGGGGATGTGTCCGGATACGTGAATGAAGTGCAAGATGTCGTTTGTGAAATATTAGACTGTGGATGTGAAAGGTATAATACACCGGTGTGATCAAACCTTTACTACACATGATGTCGTGACAAGACCTAAATTGTTGGAAAGGCCATAAATATGGTAAGGTGGTTGTTGGTGTAATTTAGAAAGATGAGGAATTGAAGACGAAAGATGAGATGGTATGATTTTTATGGTTGGGGACATAGCGTTCTTTACTAAAGCACACAATGGTTACGGAGGAAGGGTATAAAAAGATGGTGATCAATGAGTGTGATTATTCAAAATCTTGATTGAAAGAAGCTTGAAAATGTATTCCATCTTAACAATAAAACGTTTCATTTATTGCCCTATGAATTTAGATTTTTTACATGCTGTTTCATTGTCTCTCATAGAAAATGACTGAAGACAGGTAGATCACGTAAATCGCAAGCTATAGATAAAGAAGGGTTGTGTGTCAACAAACTGTGACATAGAGATACCAAATAAACTTCGACGGATCGTTTTACTGTCCATGCCAGGTAATATCTTCTGCTCGGCGGTCCTACTTGAAAGAGGCACTGAAGGAGAAATCAATACAAGAACACGCATGACTTCTGGACACAGATGTAATATACCGAATCGATCTTTGTGCAACTATCCTTGAGTTCCAACAAGAGTACAGTTATAAAGAAATATTAGTGTACTGGTACATGGTACCCATCTCCATCTGTGAGACTCTGTATCAGAACCCACGTTTCCATGTACAGTAAGAACTCCAAACGATTGGAAAACTGAATTGTTTTGAAAAAAAACACTACAAATGTAAAACTAGGCTACTTTCTGTTTCCGTTTAAGTTTTTAAGACGGAACGAAACAAATCGCTTCTGTGCCTCGATATCTTCGTCTTTTGGTTGGTAAGTTAAGAACCAAATTAATGAGAAGTATGTATAGAATGTCTTTGTTTTCTAGTCAATGTACCTCCTGGAATTCTTCCTCCCTGAAAACAGTTAACATGAATCTCATCAAAACCTTCGTCCACTCACGATTTATTCATAAGGCAACTCGGCGGCCGTCCCCAAGATGTCATTGCCGCTACTTTTACACCAAAACTAGCACAATTTTCAAAAAAGAACTGATTCGGCCGTAAGAACTATCCCGAATACTTACAACTACTGTTAGATGGAAACATTTTACTTTGACTAAAAAATCAGATAGAAGAGGCCTTTGTGTTTTGGTTCAATAAAAACAGCATTCTTTTGCAAGAAAACCTTATCTTCGGGGATACAATATTAAAGTGGGAGTCAAAATTCTGATCGGCTCTTTCTACAAAAAAAACCCCAACACAACAGGGACAAAAGCAGTCAAATTTAAAATTTCATTCTTTCCATTTTGATTCATTCTGAAGAATCTCAGAGTGATGGGAAGTGCTTACAGTTGTGTCTGACAAGAAAAGCATTTAAAGTATAAAGATGACTTCAGTATTTCGTGTACTTATTATGCTTACGAAACAAAATCTTTTGCTAAAAATACTTTGTTCGCATATACAAGCACTAGAAGCACAAAACCAACGCCTCCATTTCAGAATCATCGGTCTATTCCACGATATCGTTACATTCGCAAGTGAAGGTAAACTATCATCCAACATCATTGCAAGATGCTGCACAAGCAAATTAAAAAAGAGCATCATTTTATAACTTCTTTTAAAATCTTTTCTTTTCTACAGCATGTCATATTTAAAAAGGTATCATGCAGCAATATTTGAGAACACTAACTCACAAAGCAACAATCTTAGCTTAATCGAGAAATTTCACTAAAGTCTAATTATTGCTCATATTTCGTACGAGATTGGATCTCAAAGATGAATACAACAGCTCCTCGCGGGGCAAATCAGATACTAATGCTTGCTTCTAATTCTTAGTATTATATATTATCTTATGTATAGATTTATATTCTCGATAGTGACACTGGCAAAGATACTGCCGCCTATGTATAAACCAACATCGAGTTGAGATATTACTGTGCAATCAGAACATACAATTTGCCTATTTTTGCACGTGTGATCCATGCTCTACGGTTTAAAACGCGAGAGAAACATGGAAATCAACAACGGGAACAAATAGTTATACGGACCTTAAATAGTAATGTATGATTCAAGGTAAACCAGTCTATGCTGTACTGCCATCTAGGGTAGCCCGTACCTGATTTCGGCTACCTACCCAGTGCCGTCATGGTGCTTGATCAACTACATGAGACACTTATCCACTACTAAGGCATGCATTAGGCGATGTCATGTTACAGGTCTTAATAGAGGAAGTCCTAGCAAGAGCTATCATGCCACTGTCGAAAACTACTGTGAGCCTTGCAAAATTTAAGGGATTCTTGCTTCTTGCTACATCACATGATAACGGGCAGGAGACTCGATAGAACACCCATCAATCATTGGTGGTGGGAGGCGGACGCATGAGTTATTAAGTCCTATTACAATTATTATTCTTTTAGATACAAATGGCTACATGAAGAAGAGCCAATCTGGGTAGTCCAGGAGCAGATACTCTACGCCAAATTCAAGGTCGTTAAAAACTGCCACCTGCCAGCACGATAACGTCATAAAGATATGACGTAGCAATGTAGCCCAACCACGAGTACTTGTAACAATATAGTTACGCTACTCGTCGTATTACGAATGATATATATATGCAGTTAGCCTGTCAAGGACCTATACCTACGGGGAGGGGTCTGGGTCTCATGAATGACATCAACATCATAGAGGCAATCACATACTGCCATCAATGCGAGTATTCAAGCATCTGTAAACATGGATATGACATGCTACTCATCTAGCGTACGCGTCGAAACGTATACTACGGATACAGCACCTTATTTCACGGATACGGTGCAAATTTGTACAATTGCTGACCACTTCACAATATAAAAAACAGAGAAGGTCCTACCGACAAGTGTACACTTTTAACTACGTGTACAAGAATAATATAGACACCATGTGTACAACCTAGGCCTGGGGAATAACAATCTCTTGCGATAGTATTACTAAATGAACAACGATATGAAACCAAGCAGTCTAGCATAACGAAGAGAGAGTCATCTTAACACTTCCTACATTATGAACTTAAAAACTCCTTACACTTTAAGTAGGCTAAACCTGGCGTGAACAAATACCAGTTGATACCTGGAAGGACGGTGCAGTTAACAACCAAGAAATAAAGGAGACACATGAGTGTGCACAACGACAGAACCCTCGACACATTCACGTCAAAG
This sequence comes from Alatinidae sp. Z8VKAUB7J3, assembly GCA_010016025.2. Lineage (NCBI taxonomy): Eukaryota > Metazoa > Cnidaria > Cubozoa > Carybdeida > Alatinidae > Alatinidae sp. Z8VKAUB7J3. The sequence goes on along the minus strand of JAAAKM020006971.1, from coordinate 85,000,676 downwards.
TGAGAGCAACTCATGGTCTTATACTCAACCTATTGAAACTAGACCAACAATATCCGCTGAAATTTATGCTTTGAATTTTTTATATTTGTGTACTGTTTCTCTATCCTGTAAAGACAGAGGAAAACATAGGATCTGGAATGCCACTGAGTAGTAGCATCTATTTAACGACACAAGCTTTTCCAGTATTGGAAACCCATGTCGTGTTTCCTTATTAAAATAATAGCATCAGCGTTGTATTTTCACACTAACCTCTCGATGATATTATCCTTTATATAATATTTTATGCATGAAGTCCCCCGCACATCACTGGCCTGAAATGTCTACCAAAAGTATAACAGTTGGATATACGAGATTCTTATATGTAGGCTTGTCATTCACAGATAACGGTATCAAGACCCCGTCGGCTGCTCAGCGAACTGTATGGACGTCTGATATTTGTCTGTGATACGAAACTGCGCAAGATGGTCCATTACAACACAGTGGCTCCGTCCTGGTATCGGGCTTAAAGCCACATCATAAATCAATCTTCGCAATAACAGGAGGGTGGACTCGAGAAGCAGCAGTTAGAATAGATGAATTACTGGTTTTCTCACTTGAACTGTGCCTCAGTATACATGAAAACCCCTAGCATAATTTTGATTTTACTTTAAGATCGGGAGTGTCATTTCTTGAACACCAGAAGAGGGCGCTGGTTCCTATCACGGGTATCATAACCATAGAAGCGCCTTAACGTTGGTTAATACATGTCAATTGACTTTGATGCCCTGGAATACAAATGCCCTAACCAAAACGCCATGGCATCAGCATTTATATTTACTGCTAAAATCTTGAATCTTGAATTATTCATCTACCCGCT
>JAAAKM020006971.1:84980335-84991073 GCA_010016025.2 Alatinidae sp. Z8VKAUB7J3 | reverse complement strand
ACCCTACCTTATTGTAAGGGTTCAATTAGTTTGTGGGCATAGATGTATTAGGAAGAGTTTCACAGGTCGGGGGCATGATAGTTTGGAGAGGTTGAGGTATCTCTAAGCAACTGCAGTTTGTGGGTAGCACAGAACGTACTGTAGATGTAAGTTTGTGTCAAGGAAGCAAGTGATGGAGATGGAAACTTTTTTGAACCTATTTAGGATTCATGTACGTTGTTAGAAAGGCATATTTTAAGAGGGGAGCTGTTGAAGTACTCTTGTGCTAAATTGTTGGTTTCCCCTTGTTCTGTATATGTATATGCAAATTTATTTCTATGCAAATTTGGGGAATTTGTCAATAGTTGAACGGAGTGGAGAGTTTGCATTATTTGGGTGATAATTATTAATGGAAACCGAAAAGATATTGTTAAAAAACCGAGACCTGCCCTCCTCCCCATAATTTAAAAGGCTACCTTTTGTACCGTAGTTGCCTGGTGTCGACTAAAGGAGATTTCTATCAAGCTACCCTTCCTCAAGATGTTATACTGCATGTATAAATTTTGAAATATTGTATATTGTATGACATATATTTATATGTCAATATTGAAAGAACACAACAAGAGAAAGTAGGATATGTGTCACCACCGGGGATCGCAACCGTGACCCACGCTATCGCGGCGTATGGTCCACTAACTGAGCTAGGTGATCTCTGATGTTAATACACCCTATTTCTCTAGTTACCACATCAGCTCCAAGTAACCCACCGGTGGACATTGACATCCAGCTTCTACGCTATTGAAGGCCAACCTCTCTGCGCCATGTGATTTGGCAAAGGGAGGACTGCCCCTCCGGCCGGTCTATCTGTCGATTGATATTTAGGAAGCATCATCGAGGCCACGTAGCACAGTTCGTACAGCATGCGCCAGGAAAGCGTGGGTCACTGGTTCGATCCCCTGTGGTGACACATTTTCTATGTTCTCTAGTGTCTTTTCAGTATTGGGATTTCAAATTCTCTCTTCTCGTTGATATTTATGTATAGCAACAGTGTAATTTCAATTGATAACTAACAGATGCTAACGATTTAACAATTTCTCGGAACAAAGTACGATAAAAAACATGTTAAGTCTTTCTCGTTCTCCTTTTCAGGTTTTTCACTACAGAGTCCTTTAGTTTATCAATATGGCCATGCAGCTCCAGATGGTAACACCAAACTTTACAACACCCTCGTTTCCAAACTCTCAGATGTCGTTCATCAACGTTTTAAGGAGAACTCTGCAAGTAAGTAAAGGAGGGTGCATAGAAAACGTAAATCTTTAGACTGACTTATGCTAAAGACAATTTGGGGGGTACTTCTATTAACGTATAGACCCATTAAAAGGCAGGTCATCAATTGTCATAATCAGCATTATCATCATCATCACCACTAACACTAGTGCTACCACCATCACTATTATTTGCAGCAGCAGCAGCGACATCTTGATTAATAAAAGCAGCAATATCATCATCATCATCATCATCATCATCATCATCATCATCATCATCATCATCATTATCGTCATCATCATCATCATCATCTTTGCTTTGAATTGTGTTGCTTGGAAAGTTTCTATCAAGAAACACCTGTTCAATCCATGCTAGCATAGTAAATGAACATTTCAAACAAAGATGATGATGATAATGATGATGATGATGATGATGATGATGATGATGATGATAGTGATTATGATAGTGATGATGATGATGATGATGGTGATGACGATGATGATGGTGATGATGATGGTGATGATGATGGTGATGATGATGATGATGATGGTGATAATGTTGATGATGATGATGTTGATGATGATGGTGATGATGGTGATGATGATGGTGATGATGATGATGATGATGATGATGATGATGATGTTGATAGTGATGATGATGATGATGATGATGATGATGATGATGATGATGGTGATGATGCTGGTGATGATGATGGTGGCACAGGAAGAGATCTGTTCAAGAAATTGAATAGACACTTAACATTCAGATAAGCATATATGTAAGTTGAGTAGGCTAGTTCCACTGAATATCAGTATTGGTTAAAAGTAATTTACATAAGTATGAATAGAAGACTCATGATTGTTGGGTTCATTGCCAGCTTCTGTACGATGGTTGGTTGCAAAAGGACCTAGAAACATTCCAGTCAACTGCCATCAACAAAGGCCTTCATTAGAAACACTTAAAATAGGATTTCCTATGATAGGAAGTCCTTCTAATGAACTGATAGTCTAAACATGAACTGAATTATATAATTCACAAGGTCCCATCATAAATGAAAGGGCCACTTACTTAAAGACATTTGTAGCTTTCTTTAGTGCATATTTCAAGCCAGACTCAATACTCCCAGCAATATCAACATCCTAAAAATAAGAAAAAAAAGTAATATAAAACAGTCAGTAAACTGTGATGTATAAATATTGAAACATTGCTTATGAAAGGCTGCACCAATATATAGTAAAAAAAGGTCTGACTGTCATTGGGAGGAAAGAGTTTGAGTCCACATGGCAAAATTGCCACATAAATTAAAAGAAAGAAAAAATCCATCTGTACGCCTAATTATTTCCTCATCATAAGACACCTTGTATAAGTGTTCACTAAATTGCTTCACACAAATCTTCGAGTGTAGTTATGATTGTGCACATTAAACACAGAGCTCTTTATGTCCAAATGTCCAATACATAATTGACTCAAATCCATTTGCCCAATCAGGATTTCTTTTCCTCAAATTTGAATAATTTCTGACAACAATAGTACAGTTGTGCATCACTTATCAGTGCAGTTAAAGATCTGGAAGAAATTCACACAATAAGAACTAATGTTTTCACAGTCTTCTCTAGACAAAATATTTCATTTGCTTTGAAAGTTTATCTATATTCTAAACTGGCCCAAACTTTTTTCTTAACATATTACTTTCATAGAAGGGAAAGTTTTTATGCCTTTTATCAAGGCTTATTATCCATAACCTACAGTTACTATCATGTAAAGATAACCTTTCACCTCAAACTCAAACAATTTGTCAATTTTGAACTATTTATACTTGTTAGAATATTGTGTTTAAAATAATCATTTTTAAATGCAAGTACTCACTAAACCACGAAGGGTTCATATATATGATATTTATGACAAAGTTGATAACGAAACAGTATAAGACATGTCAAAACAGAGTTGCTATAACCTTCATGTAAGAGACCATGGGTAATCAAGTATACCAATTAATGTGCAATGTTTCCTTGACTATTCAGTTGAAAATGACTGTGTACACTGTCTAGTATGGTGAAGCAATTTGTGTCATGTCGATTCTTTCATGAAGGTGAGCTATCAATGTGTCCATAGATTTGTGATTTCGTATTTACATATCGATGCTCACTTTTTGACAAGTATCCACAGTTGTTCCCCATGTACAAAACAATATGCATCTCATGGCAAACCATAACAAAAAATTATGAAAAAAGTACTTAAATATTACTCAATTTTCAAACCACTGTATTTTATTACATAAGTATATAATAATCATGTCAACATGACCGAACAAACATTTTTATTCCTTTTACCATTCTGATGTATATACATAATTTTTACTAAGTTAATGCAAAAGAAAGTGGGAAGGCTGTATTTTGACATGTAGCAAAAAATAGTTAGTCTCTGCTGGTATAATCCAAGCCTTTATTATCTTTCAAAAGTTCCTTAAATGAACATGAATAAAAACTATCATAAATTCAACTTGTATTAGTCAGTAAAATTGGATTCCACTGCATAAACTATGTTGGCTAAACTTCACACCTCCTAGAAGCAATCTTAATTGTGAACTATAATCCATGGTGAGTATGTGAAGCCACAATCCTTGTGAAACAGACCACATCACAAAATAATCCATTTTATTATATATAACAGGGTAACTCCATGAAAATGGGGGCATTATAACAAGAACATCAATCTCCTTTGCTCAACAGACAAATTGCCAAATTCTTTAAACTGATGTAAAAACTTCTTAAATTATTGAACATTTATAATGTGCCAAAAAATCATTTTTGGCACATTATGCAAAGTCTTCCCTGAAAGCGTAGGGGTGGCTGGATCAAGCAGTGCACTGGGTTGAAAGTTAGGAAGATCACTTGCCCAGGACACGCAGGGAAAACATGGCAGGAAACCATCCATGGGGATCTTAAAATGTTGGGGATGCTGAACAACAGTCCACTTGATTGTGACAGTTGGAGGGAGTGACTGTATGACATCAAAAAAACACCCTATTCTGTGTGCAGAAAGCTAAGGTGTTAAACAAGGATAGTATGTCAGTAAACTAAGTAAGAACAGATCATTTTAGCTCCTAAACAAGTATGGGAATATGTGGCAGAGTCTAATTTTGCATGGGAAAGAGAATACTAGAAATAATCATCTTTTAAGATATAAAGGACAGTAAGTCAGTTTTTTCTAACAGCCAATGTAACTTAAATATAAGAGGGCAAAATGTCACCTCTTTTTGTTATGTGTGCCATCCAGGTTCTGGAACAAATCCATCTGTGCTTACTAAGAGACTTTTCCTTGTAGTAACATCATGATATGTACATATGCAGACCTGCCCCTCTAAAGTTCCTGCAAACAACTGTTGATTTTTACATCTTGCAGAAGTTAAGGATAACTTTGCCTGACTTTATTTTGAGGTTTTCTTTACATAAAGTCTGTCACATCTATTATTCCTGTTCAAGTGAAATATGCTGATGTCATTTTATTCCTTTTCTCATCTTAACATAGAGGCTAAGATCTAAGCTAGTTCCACCAACAAGGCCGATTTCCTGGGTTTACAAGCTTAACAGGGGAGATTAGTTGTATGGTGGAAAGTTCCTTCAACTGAGATGTTAGTAATGCTGGAATTGCCCAACAAATGGCTTTAATCATCATACAATGTATATCTACTTTATGAGATGTTTGTGGATACACAATACATATAAAATCAAATATGTATATATATATATATATCTTAGTAGAACGTGGAAGCAAACTTCATTATGGTATATTTTCATTCATTCATTCATTCTGTCCTCAAGTCAATGATTGGCAGCAGTCTTCTGCATAAGCATCAACTATGCTCCAGGCATATTGATTCTGAGTATGTCAATGCTGTCCAATGATTAACATTAGTGAACTATGATGTTCTCAGTCTTGCCCCTCCCCTCTTTTCCCACTGACCATCTACTCTAGAAGTAAAGGGTTCTGACATATTATGTGGTATATCATTAAGCTAACAAATGATAGAAACAACTCCTTACTTCTCCTTGAAAGCAATCTTTGGCCACTTTCTCAATGTGTTCCCCTTGAATGTACCTTGACTCCGCACTGCCACAATCAGCATTACCTAATGACGGCAAAGTTGATAAGTATATTGTAGTCGAAGGAAACTAAATATAACTTGATGGTCAAAACACTTGCTTTAAAGCAGAGTTGTATACCTGATGAGAAGATCAGCAATACATAGCAAATTAATGAAAATGGGGCAATACATGACTTATCCCTAATTTTAACATTCAAAGGTATTAGTGTATATTTCCTGACGCAACATCAAACTACCTTTGTTTTTCCTTGTATCAGTTACATCAAGCATGGATAAACCTTCAATGCAATTTTCTAAACATTTTGTACATCTGTTACAACTAATTCCCAACTTCAGGACTACTCTTGGGTGCCTAATAGAAGGGGGTTTGGAATAAATGGGAAGGGTTGGAACATCCCAAAACTTAATAACTGTGGGGAGTGGAATAGATCGGGGGTTGGAAAATGAACAAAAATTTAATAGACAGGGGACAAAAAAATTAAAAAATGAAGGCAAAAACCAATGCTTAGAATCGACCGCAACTTCGTAATTGTAGGGTAATACAACCTTCATCTTTCTAATGTGTGATTTTCATATTTCAATATTCAATAAAGATATTTTCTACTTGCCTGCCAAAGTACCTCCTCAAAATTGTCATGGGTTGAAATAAAAATTTCTGAAAAATTAATTAGTCAGGGGGGAGGGGGGCATCTATTAGGCATCCAAGAGTAAATGAAAACAAGAGTTATAGTCAAATACCACAATTAGCTTCCGATTGGATATTATATACAATAAGTCTTCATGCAGAAATAAAGAATGTACAGTTTGTACATATTGACAAGAAATGGATTTACACAGTTCAGATGCATAGTCAGATTTCAGACAAAAGTCAACTGTTAAAATATCTAATAGGAAATATCTCACAGGGGTTGAAATATCGTCTAGAGGTTGGATTTCTCAGATAATTTCCCTCTATCATCCAGTCAAGACAACCCTCAAGATTTCCAAAATGTACAATCAGCGATTAACAAAAAAGAAATAAGTCCTACAAAAATAGCACCACTGCAGAACACTTTGTTTTACTGTTGTCTCTCCTGCGCCAGTGCATTTCATTTGGTGATTTGCTATTACAGCCTCTGAAGCATATTGGTTTCACCTCTCATCTATCTTCTATGAGTGGCTTCCTGTTTAACCTCATGGCAGCTCGACACATGGCTATTGTTGCCAATCATAGCAGCCCAACAACAGCACAGTATATTGGAGCACAAGAGGAATTAATGAGGAATGTTTGCCTATAGAATTTTTTACATCAGTACACTGGAACAAAAATGAATTTTGCTGCAAAAATATTGCTTTCAACAGTTATTTCTCTAAATAAGCATTTCTGTAAATATCTTATGAAGTGTCACTATGCTTTTCAAACATTCCATGAAAAGCTTCCATAAACATGTTGTAATTTGGAACCTTTCAAAAGTTCTTGCATTGAAGTCTAAAGAGAGTGTTTACCAATATAGTCTCTCGATGCATACATACATACATCGTAATAAACATTAAACTTTATTGTTAAAAACCGATCTCTAAAGAAGTTCATACCTGCAACAGTTCCAACTTCAAGTTGTAGGCAGTTCAAGAACTCTTTGGTTTTCACTTTACCCTAATGACCAAAACAAACATAAGTCTATTATCTTATTGCAAGTGTTAACGAAGGAAAAAATAAACCAAAATTAGGAATAAGTAAACAGTTATAATAAACATCAAAATGCTACCATATTATTTGTACAAGAAACAAGATAGTCAAAATGCTCATTGCAACAGTGTTGACTACAAAAATACATACAGGCTATTGAACTAAAACAAAAAAAAAACAACTTTACCACTCTAACTCCAAAGTTTACTCAAACCACTAGAAAATTGCCATTTAGGCCTACTGGAATTTACAACTGTTTAGGCACTTAATGTATTCATAAAAAATAAACACTTGGATTGCTATATAAACTATAAGACAGAGAAAGTAACAGAAGCTGTAGCAGATGTATATACATAATGTGTAAAGCCTTTTCCTTATACCCTCATTAACATACAATACCAATATATTCATACATCTGACTCCTTAATAAAACTTAGACAATGAAATGCACAATATCAAAGAAATCAATCCAATGGACCATCACCCAAAAGAAACAGTACAATATCTGTCTGACAGGATATGTAAACCATTTAAACAACTTACAACATACCTGTTTTGGCTGACCAGGACCTGTAATGGTTGAGAGAAATAATCAAAACAGAATTTCAAAAGTGACATAAAGGTAAGGACATTATAAATAATGAATATATATATATATAGCAACTACAAGAAAAATATAGCATCATCTGAGAAACTAATTGCTGACAGATCGGTCCAAGGTATTACTAGTTCTAACGTGTTCCTCTGATTAGTATCTTACAAACAAGGCACTTCAGTCTTATTTACAACTTTAGCTTATTGGAAAAGTTTTGTATCATTTGATGTTTGAAATCAATTTACAGTCCTCATACAAATAAAAGAAAAATAAATAAATTTCTCACCAAGTAAAAATTAGATATTAAATACTGCAGTACTCTGCAACATGGGGTCTGCTAACAATTTTTAGGGTCTGTAAGTTATTAAGGACTGGAACAGATAAATATTGATTTCTGCTAATTCACAGCACTATTTCTAAAGTACAAAGGCCAAACACAATACTAGTGCCATTCATATTGCAATTGAACTCTTTAAAACTTATATCACATACATACAAACACACACACACACTTGGTATTATGATCTAATATTCATGACCTGTTTAAACATATCTGGAGTGGGTGTACTATTGTCTAAACGAAGGCTACATCGTACAACAGGGGCAGACAAAGGTGTAATTTATACATCACTGATAAATTTGCATTTATAACTATGAGCATGAGAAACTTACTAAATAAAAGATCTGAACTAATTTTAAAATAATGGTATAGGAATCCTTTTGTTACCAATAAATACAAAGATGAAGAGACAAATGTTCTCAATACCAATGGCATGATAAGGTAGTCTATAATTACCACTGTGATTGAAATAGCTTCTTGCAGACTGCTGAATGTCACAGAATGTGTACGCTAATGTAAATGGTGTTATTTGATTTTCCTTTTATTACCATCACACATTATTAGCATTAGGCTCTACCTTCCTTAATCGAGCACTCTTTTAAATATATAAACAAATATATACCACTAACTTAACTATTGCACATGAGAGTATGGAGACCAGCCATAAAAACCATGGCATGAATCTGAAAGTGATTGTTTTAATGGGGCATTAACACATCAATTTAGGCATACAACAACCAGCAATAATTGATTTTTTATCACAATAGTATTACTACTGTTGGCTGTTGGATATATTTTTTATAATTATAAAAATGCGTTATATATACAGTCAAATATCGGTTATTTCCATGGTGAATTTGTGGCTTAAAGATATATATATATATATATATATATATATATATATATATATACATACATATATATATATACACTAAAAGTATTGTATGCCAGGGGCCAGTTTGATATCCGCAAATCAATGAATACATTGAGTCTTTCAACTCACCATTTTCTCTCTGTGCCTAAGGAGGGTGCAAAACGATATAAACACACACTGGGCATTTAAAAAAGGCATATCCTTTCGATCTTCTACTTTTTGAATAAATTATATTAGATAAATCATAGTAGATAAAACGCCAAACCCTTGGACAATTTCTAGTACTAATCTGTAGGTGGCCTGAAGAAGTCTTTTAAACGAAAAGTTGTCAATAAAGTCGTCATTTTAAATTTTATCTACTGCTACTTTTCATGGTATCCACACAGGGAAGTTCGGCTACGTCGTCACGGTTGGGAATTACACTGAAAAATAAGGAGGGTAAATGTTTTGACCACCTTTAAACATTTAAACCTACATATCAGAAATACCATTATCATTGATATCAGATTTAAAACTTCAAACGTTCCCGAATAAAATGAATATACGCTAACTTCGGAATTTTAAATCCGGGACTCAATCTATCGCTCCCTGTTGCTCTACCAACTAAGCCATGTTTCTTTGGTCGCACCCATTAGATGACAATCCTCCCCTGGTTGATATTTACATCCAGTTCTATGCAATTTGGGGAATCACTTTGTCTGTGCCAATTGAGTTACCCATGGAAAGACTTCCATGTAGCCCATCGATCTGTCCAGTGTTCTTTAAAAGTTGCACAGTTGAGATTAAGTTTAGGCTGGAAGCTAAAGAAATTAACGGCAGGGCCAGAATTTTATGACAGCGGTGTTCTAGGGAAGAAACTGCTGCGTTAAAAATCCCTTTTCGCCTTGGGAATCCCAACAGGAAAGGTGAGACCAGCTACGAAAGTTCATCAAACGTCATACATGGGGAACTAATAGTACAACACTGCTTTGATAGTACAGAAAGAGATTGCGCGACGGAGGACCGCACCTCATAAACTATGATATGGTAAAAATTGAGATATAAATATAAATAGTGGCATTTATCTATTTAGCAAGGCATCCACGTTCATTCTAGCTAGTTATCGAATCTTGCATTATTACGGCTAGCCAAAGCGAGAGGAGTGGCATCCATTTTGTAGTCGATAAACCGGCTCTTGGTAGATTCGCCAACAGATCCATCGAAAAAATGAAATTTATGTAGATTATAAATAAACGTTTCTTCACGATAAGTCAATAAAAATTAGCATTTAATATGTGGCTGTGGAAAATTATAAATTACATTTGGTATGCGTTCATGTTTCATGCATCTACGTGGAGAGCCCAAAACTATGTGTTACTTTCTCCTCATAGGTTGACAATGACCGGTAAGAGTGACGACACTTCCATCTATGAGTAGAGTTGGAACTGGTTTCCAAGAGGTGCTTTAAGTGGCAATACAAGTACAAGTACAGCTGAGTAGTTCTAGAATGTTTGCTAAACGATATTAGAATTTTCTTACAGGATTCACTTGTTCCACATTTAATTTGTTCAGGTATATCTCTAGCGTATAACTTACAATTCTCTAATGTATCTACACATATATGTACTGTCACTAATGCAAAATTTTGATTAGCAATAAAATGCAAATATACTAAATAATGTATCAGTATTGTAAAGTTAACCACTTTAGTAATCACGATTGCTTACGGAAGCCAGCTTGCGTCAGATTTTTGACGTCAGCAACGTTTGTTTGTAAATAAAACATTTTTGTCCCTAACATCGTACATAGATGGGAGACAAAGTAGACACAATCATTGTTTAGATAATATCAAAGCACATAGGGCTGATCAATAGTTACTATGCCTTATTGACAAAACTTGTTTGCACTATGTGATATCCGAGTAGCAGCTTTCA
>JAAAKM020006971.1:84956230-84970420 GCA_010016025.2 Alatinidae sp. Z8VKAUB7J3 | reverse complement strand
CAAGAACTGCTCTCGAAAGGGCACAGCAACAACAAAATATCCATGCAGAAGAATTCGATACAGGTGTAAAAAAATAAAAGTTGAATCGAGTCTTAAACTTTCAGTTTCATACAAGGGCTAAGAACACGAGAAATTATTGGTAGTCGATATTTTTGTTTCTGTTTCAAAGTAGCGTTTTTAAGAAAACCCACCAATTTAAAATGCAGAAGCTATTTACATAGAATCGGCAAATGAAAGCAAATTCAGTATTATAAACTCGCTTATGGCAATTCAAAAGTTTGCTAATGGAACACTGCTCTGATTGCAATTAGTTAAGTTAATCTAAGTTAATCTACATTTATATCTTCTCACCAGACATTTAAAGTTCTTTATTCAATATGAAGGGAATCAGTGACAAATAAATACTTAAGTTACATGTTCTTTGTGAGCTTCAGAATGCGAAGAGTGTTGATGTTACATGGAAAAATTGTGAATTTTCTACGTTATCCCTCAAGAGGCCATGCTGCTGCAAAGAGCAATTTCCTTCCGTCATTTGTATCAGTTTTAAAAGGTTTCCTTGAGAGGAGAGCTTGTAGGAAAAAATTGAAGAACCCTGTAGAATCGAAATCTTTGTAAATTCAGTGCTTGGTGATTGAAGATCACACACAAATAAGGTTTCCTTCAACACATATTTCTTTCAATGGTATTATCGAGTCAAGATATGCAAGAATACTTTGATGACAATTACAAAGACAAACTGTTGGTAAAACGCCAAAAAGGAAACTACAATTTAAGGTCAATACTAGAGTTTCTTCTTGCATTCTACCTTTAATATGCAAATGTCTACATAGCCGAGTTCTGCTGACCCAATTTAGGTGCTTATCAAAACCAAGCAACCTACCTTCTTGAAGAACGGATTTCTTCGTCTACTCCAGGCATTGCGTACAGAAATGCCATGCATTGATACGTAGCGCATTTTCACCCGAACGGATTCTTATACTTAAGTGAATCACTGCAAACATGCAGCGCATTCTCCTCTCTGCGAGCTCTTAAGCTACACTGAACAAACAGTTGTGGTTCCACTACACACCACACTTTCTAAAATTATTTGTACAGTCCAAAAATTGATTTTTGTTTAGAAATGGTATTCAATTCGGTTTCTACAGCGCTATATATAGTCTCGGCTTTAGTTATCTGAGAAAACAAAATGGGATGGGTGTAGATGCGGTATCGCACTTGTTTGAAAAAAATTGAAAGAAAAATCCTGATAGGGAATTCTACGACAATTGATAAAAGAAACAAATCTGATTACAATCAACATATTAACCAGAATGTAAACACAAGTGGGCTGTCTTTTCACAAAGGTTTTTTTCTCTCCATAGACAGTTTCATGGCTAGTAAAGAAGGTTGATGTTAGACAAAACCACTGTTTTTCCAAAATCGTAGGACCTACCAGGAAATGCAAATTGCTTTTATGTAAATGAGGAACACCATTTGTTTGTGCGTTTATTAGTTTGAGTGTAACCAATTGTGTTATACAGTAGTTGTGAGGCAGTTCTTCAAGGTCGGAGAGGTAGAAGTAGCCAAGGAACAATAACAAAGTGGCAGCGGCTGTAATGATATTGGTAGCAAAATCGGTAGTAATATTACACAAGATTGTCATTGTTTAAGAAAAGTTGACTTTAGATATCTATAAATTTATATTGGGAGCTAATGTGGCGACTAGAGAAATAGAGTATGTTAACATCGGAGTTCACATAGCGCAGTTGGTAGAGCGCACGCCGCGAAAGCGTGGGTCACGGATTCGATCGCCGGTGTTGATATATTTTCTATTTCTCTAGTGTCCTTTTTAAAACTGAATTTGTATTATAATTTCTCACTCTCACAAGATTGTAGACAACATGAGGATAAGATGTCTCAAAACTACTAGTGAAACTCAGCAACCTGCAATTCATGATAAACAATTCTTCTCGTAAAAGAATACTATCACCTTCGTGCAATAGGTTTGCGAGATTGAAGCAAAATAATCTTATTAACAAAAGTAGACACAGTCTTCATTCTTATAAGACTTAATTCTGCTTCTATTCAACTTTAAAACAGAATAAATGACTATTCTACTGGCAAACGTAACTCAGAAATGAATATCTTTGGTTAACTTCTTAAAGATCAAATTGGCTAATCAGAGCAGACGTCTAATGACGCTTACAGCCATAACGATGATCTAAATCTTTATTTTATTACAGACAGAGATTTGATGATGTACCAAAGTAACGAGCCATTTAAAAACCTCATGCTTTATCTAATTTGCGGCCAGTGAGATTCAGTAAAGCAGGATATTAAAGTTCCTGGGTTTTACATTCTCTGTAAGCCTCAAAACCTGAAAAGTTTATTGATAAGGATCCAGATACGCTTAAATGATATTAGAAGTCGTCATTTGGAAATTGTAAACATTAAGCGTGCTTTTCATATGTCTTCGCTGGGTAATACAAATCTTCTACAGCAGATACCCTTGGGTCAACGTTATAGACAAATAATTCATTCTTTTTTCACAGAGACCGAACAACACCGGCATTCTTGTCGAGACATTTATTAAGAGCTTATACGATAAAAATCTGATTCCTGCCTTCCATTTTCCTTGACATTTTTGAACTGCCTACTCTTACAATTGCCTGATACTTATCCACATCACAAAGTTGTTAACTCACCTTACACTATCAAAATGGGGTATGGGACCTAAGAAGGATCTGAGTGTAGTTACTAGGCTCTCTATTTGTCATATTCTTACAAACCACTACACGGGAATCGATGATGTGAGACGGAAGAAACATGCCCCGCCCCCCCCCCTTCCACACACGCACACACACACACACATATATATACACACACATATATATATATATATATATATATATATATATTTATATATCTTCACCTTAGCTTTTGAGCCTCGATGGTTTAATGGTTAAGGCGTTGGTTTAGTAATCATGAGGTCCCGGGTTCGAATCCGGTCAGCGCCGTTAAATTGCAAGCTATTAATGATACGCTGGATATGCATATAGAGAATGGGGGATCAGATCTCCATGGCCCAGCTTTGGAATACGCTTGGTCTGGCTAGTGTGGAAGATGTCCTACGCTGAAAAAGGCTCCGCTGGTTTCGTTATCTTAAACGCATGAAGGATGATAACTGGCAAAAGAAGATTCTGTCAAGGGAGCTAAATGGGGCCATGTCACATGGGCGACCTAGAGAGTATTGGAGCGACTGCATCAATGTAGACCAGCATAAACTGCGTGAAACTGACCTGCAGCACGAGCAGCAGCACGAGCAGCAGCAGCACGAGCAGCAGCAGCACGAGCAGCAGCAGCACGAGCAGCAGCAGCACGAGCAGCAGCAGCAGGTGCAGATGAAGGAGAGGGAGGGAAAGGAGGAGAAGAAGGAGGAGAAGGAGACAGAGAAGGAAGAGGAAGAGAAGGTAAAGGAGCAGGAAAAGGAGAAATATCCTAAAATTCCGAATACTAGAACATGAGCTTTAAAATCAAACCAATTGTACTAAGATGTGATATCTGGTCCATTCTCTTCCATAACTGATACCACTGCACTACCTTAAATGATTTCAAAACTCATTGGAAGCTATGAAAGAGTCGTTCTTAAATTCTTAAAATATAATGGATTCCAAGAAACTGAAACAAAGGCATTTAATTGAAACCATCACAATGAAACAACGTGAGTTCCTTGATCATCTTATCAAAAAGCATACTGTCGGACGATTGCCTCTAAGAGTAAAATCGAAGACGAAAGAAACATAGAATGGCAGTGTTTATTACACATGTATAGCCTCAAAGATATAATCAGGGTGAGCCTTAAAGCCGTGATAATATGGGTGGTTAATCACAGGGAAGTGTAGAATAACATGATCATGGATATCTGCGCACGACTTGTGCGAATCCCATGGAATTCCGTGTTGGATTCAGTTGCTTGTTGACGTAGTATTACGAATTCTTCGTATTCAAAAATTGGTGTTGTGTCGTGTGAGTGTTTTTGTACACTGCTCTCAAACCTCATTTTCACTGCTATTGTACACTATTAAGGTATATCTGTTTCCTTTGGTCATAGCGCGCTTTTCTTTCAGCACGTGTTTCATTTCCTTTGCGGCTGTGACAAATTTGTCAGCTCCAATTTTATGATCGGAATACACACAAAAAATGAGTTGTATGACTTACAGCTCATGGCACTATTTATCCATTTCTTATTGATGAGCAGTACTCAAATGGGACATTGTTTCTAGAAGGGTACCTGCATCTCCACAATTTTCTAATGTGCTTAGGAAATCTAGTATACATTAAATATTAAATTATTTTAAAATATGAATCGGATATATTAAATTATTCTAAAATATGAATTGTATAAAATATTCTCCATTTGCATTCATTTCCTAACGAAGGGTGCAACTGTATATATCATATTTCCCCAAATTGAAATTCATGACGTCGTTTATTAGTAGTACATTAAGTTTTGGCATAACGGATAATGCAAGATGATTCGTCGAGATGATTTACATTCTTCTGCATTGGCAGGATGGAACAAGGATCATAATCCCATTTGCTCCCTTTTCAATGCTAATTGGAGATTTTATTGCTCGAGGATTAACAGGTTCCGCGGGTAAAGCAATTCGCGCTTTTCCAGGAAGAAGCTGATGTAAATATTCATCAGATACCAGAATTGTGATATTTCAGATTCTGATCTTCATGTTAATACCGAGACCATTAAAGGCACCATTCGATGTTGTGTGAAATAGCTACTGGAACAAGTTAAGATAGTTGCTGTCATTGATTTGGGTAAGAACATTTTGGTCTTCATATTCTTGAGTATTTCTTGCATCTTAAAAGACGCGTGTTTTTGTGCCCTGAACTGACTTTTCGATCACTGATGACGGTCCAGTAACCTCAGACGAATGAGCCCACTGTCGATCCGCGTGGCAAGCGACGACGTATGATTGTCTAAGATGAATAAGGGTCACGATTGTTTCATTCGCAAGTGCCACTTCTAAGACTGCTTTCTAGTAGTTGCCTGACAGTGCCACTAGATACTCACCATTGGCTAGATGACTCTTCTGTTTAGAATTACAGTGCATAATGTCGCTGACTCCTTGATTGCGAAGTTCTTTGGTGGTATACCACTACACACCATGCTGCAATACCATGGCTAAACCATTTAATCCAACACTGGAAAGAAGACATAGTCCATTGCATTGAAAGGATCCAGGTATGACTTTCAGTTTACAACGGCTACACCACAATCTTGTGGTCTTTTACATAGATATTCAGGTATTGAATGACCCGACCAATGAAGATTAATCATCCTAGATCCCCAAACACAGAAAACTACCCAGAAAAATCCCTAAATTTACTGGGCGCATTTAAGGATGTCTACGCAACTCTTAACACGTTCAGATTTTACAATCTAAGTTGGTGTAATGGCGAAATATTGTTCATCAAAACTACCTTGTTAAATCCTTTAATTCCTCCGTGCAGATGATGTGGGCCGCAGTTCTTTGCTACCTTGTATTCACATCCGTCTATAGTAAAACACCCATTGGCGATCCGGTTTGCCACCCTACCAACTGTGGTCCCAAAGTAGGGGCCATTTGTGTAGAAATCTGGAAGGAATATACAAACACAATGATTTCGAAGTGTCTAAATGTCAACTTATTTGAACAGAGAATATATCATAGTTATTCAACATGGCTAGAATCGTCTGTGTCATATCTTCCTTGGATGAAACATAGGGTCGATATAAAAGTAAGAAATATATAGCGAGAGCACATGTTTGGTTCAATCATAGTTCCCTTACTAAATTCGATACGTACTGTATTTACAAGTAACATATTATATACACGGACACTGAACTCATTCTACCACCTACTAGTGTTGAATCATAAATTGTAGTGAAATCTCACAGTTTCAGAATCTGGACAATAACCTTTGTAATTTTGAATTTTTAAAATTTCGTATTCTACATATTTGTAATGGCCATCCCACTAAATTCATTGATGCATATTTTAATGTTACTTTTAGCAAGTTATTTACAACTATTTCTCTAGCGTCCTTTAAAACTCTCCTTATCAAAGAAAGCCTTCTCCTTGCCAAACTTAGGCCGAATTTGAGTGGAGCAATACCTTCAATAACCCTTTCACTTTTCTAACTTCTCCTGTGAGGCTCATTTATTTTTTCTTACTTATTATGTGTATAAATTGCTTGATCAGGCCACAAATCCTTAAATATCGTGTAAACTACAAAGTTTCTTATAACCTGAGGATGATGTGATAAAACATCGAAAGCTCGGTTATTTAAAATACCGTCTTATTAGTTTTGAAAAGAACACTAGAGAAACGGAGAATATGTCACCACCGGGGATCGCACCAGTGACTCACACGATCGCGGCGTACACTCTACCAACTCAGCTAGGTGACCTCCGATGTTAACATACTCTATTTCTCTAGTCGCCACATTAGCTCCCAATCATCCACCGGTGGACATCGACATCCAGTTCAACGCAATTAGAGACCAGCTTCTCTGCGCCGTGTGACTTGACCAAGGAAGGACATATTTTCTATTTCTCTAGTGTTCTTTTCAAAACTAACATTCCAAATCCTCTGTCATCGACAATAATATCGTCTTATATGTTCAAAAATCTTCAATATGGTTCATATGCGCATACTTTGCCGGACGCTCCTGTTCATAACTAAAGAATCTGGGCATTAGGAAACGCCCTTGGAAGCTTTGTAGAATGGAAACATGACAAAGTAATATGTAATTAATCGTAGAAGGTTGGGCGAACTCCTTTGTTTGAAGTTTTTGCATATATTTTTGGAGTCCAAGTGGATAAGGAGGAGGTAATTCGAGGGTTTTTTGGCGGGATGAGTTGGTGGGATGAGTTGGAAGTAACTGATTGATTGTAATAAATTTCGAAGTTAAATACACAGAAAAGGCAGAATCAGGCATTTACTTACATATGGCACATGTATATCACATTATGATACATGAAACAAAATGCTCCTTTCGTAAGTCAAAACAGTGCAGCATACGTATTTGAGGAACAACGCCGGCTCATATTCTTACCGTCAACTCGAAAGATGGCACGCAGTCATCACTTCCTTTGCGCTGCATCGTTGGACCTCAACATCTGACTCAATGGAATTTAAAGTCAGCCTCCCGATGTCACATCACATAAACCTGGAATAATACGACTTGACCTTTTGCAGTATGTAATTCCACTAACGGCAGGCTTTAAACCACATCATAATTCAGTTGTCGTTGTGCGTTTGGCAAAAAATCTGAACGAGAATTTTATTAAAACCCTTTCATAAAACCTGCTCCTTTCTATCTGTAAGCTGTGCCTTAATTGTCGATCATTGAGTAGGTTCAACGTTCATTGGGACCGCACGTGAATACGCCTTGTCGTCTTAGCGAAGTGTTGCTTCAATTGATATAGAAATTGAACACAAACTAAATAATTTTTGTATAAGCAACTAAACCAAATTTGAGAATTCTAGAGGTTTTAGAGGTTTCGTCTGGCAGGCAACTTGAAATATTTTCTAATTTGCAATTTACAGTATATTTTGGTCAATAAATCGCACGCGTCCACAGACGATACTCGAGTTTAACCCTGAATTACGTCAATCCCCCAAACAGCCAAAGAAAGGCTATACTTATAAGTCCCACGAACCCTATCATCATAACGCTTCGTATTTTATGTTCAAACAAAGGCGCCTGTAAAAACAACAAGCAGCCAGTTAAGCAAATTCAGTACTGTAAGGAGAAAGCAAACAAGACGTTAAAAGAAGTCAAGGATAATTGGGTGTAGAGACAGAGCATAAAGCATACCAACGCTGCGCAGACACTGGTAGTTATGAGAGAAAGGAATCATAATATAATGATAAACTAAAAGACAGAAACATAAGGAAAAAGAGAAAACTGTGAAGAAAAGGATACTGTGCACACGAAAAACCACAGAAGAGCTAGCTTCACCTATCATATTTCTGTTTATGGAAATAAAAATTGCAAAAACGTTTTATACAAGAATGTTAAGGCATGGATGAAGATAGCCCTGGGTTAATGACAAATCAGTAGAATAACCTACCATCCATGTTATCATATCCAACAATAATGTCATCAAACACACCATTCCTTTAACAGAAAATACAATAAGGCATATCAGTAATACAACTGATACATCAAAAAATAAGATATCACATTGAGAATGTATGAAAACTCATTATCTTAACATCAACCACAAGCAACATCTCAAGTAGCAGTGCTCTCATTGTCTTCATAATCACAAAGTTCATACCAATCAATTGAAAAAGTGGAAAAGTAGATATATTACAACTGAAGCTTGTTTCACATCCACATCAAACCTGTTGTTTGCATTTCTAACAGGCTGTAAACAACAACAATTTTACTTGATATCTTTGATTTACATAGATGACCACATGGTTGTCAGAGTAACACATCTGAAATTTCATGAGCAGCTGAAATATTCTCTCTATAATACAATAGTTTCTTTGTGGTACAAAACAAGAATACTACGCAAAAACAGCAAAAACATTGTGTACTCAAAAGCCTTTATCATCTGACACTCCTCAGAGTAAAATGGTCGGAAATTACCAAAAGAAAATGAATGGATCATGAAACCGAACTGTATTTTTGAAAGAGCCAATCAGAGTTTGGACTGCCGGAATGGCTTGTGTTTTTGTACCACTCAGTTTCCACTGCAACTGCAGATTAATTGAATAGGCCCAAAGAGAAAACGAATTCCATTTGTCTGCAAAGCGTAGGGTTCTTTCCTTTATGTGGACTAATCCAAGCACGGTAGACATGGCCTTGCCTGTGATACAAAAGCAATAGTCCATGTACATTTTCGCATAGTATGGGTTTTCAAGCAAGCGCAGATTTGGCAAAGTTACTTTGCTTCATAAAGTTTTTGGTCTTGGAAATCAAGATGGCTGTTTCCTTATAGGACGTAATGTTTGGCAATTAAAAGTTTGAGTTTTGTGCCAATTTGGCGCTGGCTATATTGACTGAATGACTTTGAGGTTTGTTGACAGAATTAAGCAGCAAGTTCTATCTTTTATTCACCGGACATCAGCTCCTAATATTTCCAGTCCTAGACTATTGAACAATGCGAATAAAACATAACGAAAATCTTAATGGAAACACATATTGTAAAATTCCAAACTTAAACATTGGAAGGGAAATTGGCTCTGATACTATGCAACGACGACATCTGTGGAAAAGCTAAGTGTTAAAAATCGAATCAAACCCTAATCACTAATAAAGAACCACATTTCTTCTAATGAATGCAAATAGCTGCTTATTTGAAAATTTGAAAAATAATTAGGGGTTTATAGGAGGGGGGCACGGTTTTGAGGGGGTGTCTATTTGAAATTTGCAATTTTGATTTGGAAAAAATAAAAATGTATATATGTTTCAATAGAGAAAAGTTTTTTACTTTGAAGAACAGTTATTCTTAGTTTTCATTACAGCAGAGGAGGAGGTGCTTTTATTGGAGTAGGCATTGTAAATCTATGGCATTATATATTAGGGAGCACTTATTCGGGGGGAGGGGGGGTGTTTATTTAAAAATTTGGGATTTAGGGGGTTGCTCATCAGAAAGGGTGTTTATTTGAAGGAGGGTGCTTATTTAAGGTAATATGGTAGGAATATCTGGGCAAAAACTTAACTTACCTGTCAGGTACTTTGATAGATATAATTGTTGCCCCATAATCAATTAAATCCACTTGATAATTTGATTTGTTTCTGATTGTGTATTTAAACACTGTCTCTCCTGTTGGAATACATCCAAATTTCTCTTTGGTAATTCTATCCATACCTTACATTTAGAAATGTAAAAATATATGTGATTAACTACTGAACATTACATACAAACCATTAGGCCAAAACGTAAACTAAACATGCTCTTTGTCAATTTTCACTTACAGATTACGAGTTTTCACTACGGATCAGCTGCTTTCTGTGATGTGCAATTATCATAATTGAATTCTGTTGCATGTCAACAGATTATTATATGATATTATGCAATAACCATGAGTTCAAGGGATATGTGTAATATCACATGATTGTCTGTTAATATACAACATATGTATATTATATGAGTTCTCTTAGTTGTAAAACTGTCAGAAAAGCAGAAAGCACTGAGACTGCGCATCTACCAACATGGCCAAAGTGAAGATCGAAACAACCTGAGAACAGAACGCAACAACATCCTGCGCAAGATCAGCAAACGCCTAAGAGACTCTCTGGCAAATGACATCTGCTCCACAGATGAGTGTCGGAAGATGTTCAGGGCAGCCCGTGCCCTAAAAACCGGAAGCTCTATACCATCGCCTGGTAACTGTACCCCCTTTCTATTCACGCGTGACTACGTTGTTCAATGTACTTCCTTTTCTATTTGTAGACGAGGCCCCGGTCAGGAATATTTGAAAACGACGTTAGGGCCATTGATTGACGAATTGGCAGCTGCTGATATTTCTCTGGAACTTAATCCATCACAGGTACAAACAGTCAATATACTCTACGCAAACAAAAATGTCAATTTGATTCGTTTGCCAGCATTATAGTAAGATGATGGAAGTCTTTAGATTGTTGGCTGATAGTTGTTGAAATAGGAGGAGCAATGGGCGGATAGGACGGTTTTAGAGGTTTTATCCATCATTTAAAAATATGGAGTTTTGAGAAACACACGACGTTATCACGCCAAGTTACTTATAGTACATTAGTCGTAGGAGACAGCTTCGTGTTGAATAGCTTTGAGTTGTGGTTGTCATTTTGATGGTCGTTAACGCAGAGTGCAAAGATCAACGAAACTTTGCAGGATTAAAAGTGTGCCGGTGGTGCAGTTTATAATAGTGCGATAGGAGTCGAGTGGCCTAATATTGGAGACAAATACTTTGAATTGCTTAAGGCTAAAAAACGAAGTACCACCAGGAAACTCATGGGGTTCATTAGTGAAGTGGAATGTAAAGTTTATCTAGAAGGAAGTTTTCGAAGTTATGGGAAACATCTTGAATGGGGCGGAGTATTGAACTTAACATGATAGCTTAATGAACACATTCTAACGATATGAAAGTGAAATGCTTATGATCAAGGGGGATTGTTAGTATGATAAGAAGCGTTTTTATAGACAAGCAGGTTAAGCCTAAGTTGTCCTAATTATGAGCAAAGTCAATTTGAAAATGACCAAACACTTAATTGGGTAAAAAATATATATTTCTTTGACGAATACAATGTTCTATCAAATGATTTCAACGGCATATATAGACGGGAATAAAATTTAGTATGACCAAATGACAATATTTTCCCAATTCGTATCAACTTTGTTATTGTATGGCGCAATTAATAAGAAACTAGCGAAGTTATTAAACTCCTTGAGTTGTAAAGTGCAAAAAACTCACATTAAGTTTGTCTCCTTTCTGAAGGGCCTTGAAAATATTTGAAACAGCGGAAAGGTAACTGCGCAAAAGTTTTCGCATGATTCGCGTATCTTTGAAGCTACGGGACTGCATCTTCCTAACCGTGTTTAATCTCTCTATTGTCTTAGGGAAAAAAGAGGAATAAAATAAGGCGCAAACAAGATAATACTGCCAAGGCGTCTACAAAATTTAGGAAGTGTTATGTCATTTTTAGGGTCTCAGGATTACATCTGTTTATTAACATCCACCTCTGTCCAATTTTGGGGGTATCTTCAGAAGCCTGTTTATTATTACTCGAACATCTCTTTAACTTGTCAATGTTAATTTTAATGTGTAATTTTGGAAATTGACTCAGTGATATAGTCAGTAGTACTTAAGATATAGTTCCGAAACAAATTCTAGTTTTCTAGCTTACTTTGCGCTCCAAATTCTTGCAATAGTTAAAACATCCAGTTAAGCCCTACGGTATTTTTCTACAAGTTAATTCCAATACCCAACAAACAGGAAGTTTGAATTTTCTTTACACGGCAGATTTACTGTGATGTTTATGAAACTGCTGACGACTGCAATGTTTTGCTGGAAGAGGTGAGTACTATACACTGTCTCTCAACTGGCCTTGCCAGTTTTAGCAGAATTTTTTTGTGCTTATTTGTCGTAACATTAATGTATTGTATTGATGCTCTATGTTTATAATAAGTATTTGTTGGCACACACAGTATCTAGATCAGCAACCAGGATTTGTTAATTTATGAATGCAGGATTTGCTATATCGTTGCTGATTTCCTTCTCCCCCTGTGAACCTTTTTGGGCACTTTTCAACTACGGTTGAACGTGATTTTATGCTATGACCTTTTAATAGGTAGTGCAGCCTACGAATCATGATAAAGTAACTAACTTTCTTTTCGCAGGCGCAACAAGATCCAAAAGTCATAGAAGTTACCGCAACACGTATCCTTCTCCTCCTTGCAAGTGATGCGAAGATTTACTTTAACTCAATAGCGATGAATTTTGACACTTCGAGATTATTGAGCTTGCTTTGCGGTTGCTTTTAGGTATTCTCAAGTACTCTCTTCCTGGTTTGAAATACCTCTGTGTTACATGGGGTCATTCTTATGTTCTTGCTTGTTTAATTTCTAATGATTTGTCTTCATTTCTTTGTTTTTTATTGTCCTTTTTTACGTATCACTTTTTTTCTTTCTTACTTTCTTACTTTCTTTCTTTCTTTCTTTCTTTCGTGCTTTCTTTCTTTCGTGCTTTCTTTCGTACTTTCTTTCGTGCTTTCTTTCGTGCTTTCTTTCGTGCTTTCTTTCGTGCTTTCTTTCGTGCTTTCTTTCGTGCTTTCTTTCGTGCTTTCTTGCATTTTTGCTTTCTTTTTCTAACTGCTTGCTGGATGTCTGCCCGCCAGTGTTTGATGACTGGTCTCCCTAACTTTGCTGTCAGTTTTTCATTTTACATTTCTCGCCGCCAGTTCTTCTTTTATTGTAGCATACACTGCCTTTGCTTCCCGGTCTCTTTCTTCTGTAATTCTTACTGTATCTGTTTCTTGTTTTATTATCACTTCGCTCTTCAGTAATTTGCAACCGATTCATGTTTATTCGAATTATTGTTTTCCTTCATTCTTGTACCTGTGATAATTTATAAATATATTCTCTTTGCAGGAGATTGTTACCAGACCCCCTCACGGTCACATGTTTATAATGCAATATCATATTGTTACTTGCAGTTACTTTTATGATGTCGTAGAAAGATTAGTATTACCGTGTGTATAATCTCGTCGTATTTTCTCGGAGTTTTCTCCACAAAGTTATGTATGTCAGGCTAAGTTCAGAGTGTAGTTCTGAATCAAAGTAGTGTTTTATGGTTTTAGAGGTCACCCTTCTCCTATCCACGTCAATATGAATGTATCAAAGCTTGCAACTTCTTTACAAATTGACGATCCTTAACTGCTGATAGGTTTAAAGCTCCTTGAAGATCTCTCATGTAGATTTTTAGATACCGTCATAGCATCATTACCTTATGTACCGTACGGAATAAAATGGTTATGCAAAGCTATTCAACAGCTGTGCAAGGTAGGCGAAATCAGTCACGTATACTCTTGCTGGTTTTTAGTGTTTTCAGTGGTTGTTGCCAGTTATCTTTTCGTGATCACCGTGGATCTACAATATGGTGAATTGTTGTTTTTCTTGGGACGATAAAGGTATCATAAGAACATTTATGAGAGATTTATGGGACAATGCAAGGAAGCTAATCATCTTTTGCATTGGACTTACCGCGGATACCTATGTGTATTTATACGTATTTAAATGGAGGCAGCAAATTTAAAGTTTGTCCTTGTTCTAATTTTGGTGGCAACAGAAGAACATTAGAGAACTGCATGCAAACCAATTTTATCTAAACATTCCTTCCCTTAATCAATTGTGTAACTTAGGGCTCCATTTGAACCATTATCTAACAAGCTTTGAACTTTGTTAGAAATGTGTCATGTGGAACGTTAGAATACAATTGACTGGCTATCGTATTTAAAATGTATTCTTGAAATCCACGAGGGACGTGAAACCTGTTATGTTTAATGAAGTAATCGCCTTGTCTTTAGTCGTAAAACCTTTAACTATCTGTACCAAGCAATTGTTGAGACGTTGATTTGGGAAGTAAAACCCAATCGTATTCGAGAGGCAAATAACTGAAAAAAGTCACGTACACTATTTGGGGAAAGTCAGAAAAA
>JAAAKM020006971.1:84927262-84946977 GCA_010016025.2 Alatinidae sp. Z8VKAUB7J3 | reverse complement strand
AGTGGAACACATTTTGACACTCAGGCTGACTCCACTTAATGTTGTAGCATATGGTTACATGTTTAAATGTAGCATCAATGGTTTGTTTGTGTCTACCAATTGTTTGCTTCAATTGCTTCGTGTACCACGAGTGCAGAAGGAGAATGTGCAACAGTTTCTGTGACACCCATAGTAGAGTGGAATTTATCACTCTGCATTCAACCATAATATGTAAGCATCCTTACTCATCCTGACTTTAATGTCTGCGTTAGTCAACTCATGGTTTTGCTTATACCCTATAGGAATAATGTCAATGTTTATGGGAACATATCAGGTTTTTACATTCCCGACCCACTTTTAGGATCTGCATAATGGTTTTGTTTAGCTCGAATATCAATAGCCAGTTTTACCATTTTAAAATTTAGTCATAGTCACAACAATTCTTTCTTCAAAGCTGAAGGAAATATTTCATGTATATGAAAGTCATTGAGAAATTAGTGACTTCATAGACAAACCTGACATGTGCTGGCAATCACCAAGAGGATTGATTTTTGAACAACTCCAATTTTGGAACTTGGCTGTTCCTGATTGTATATATATTTTTGTAGTAAATCCTTGGCCTTGTCTAACTTGACAAGTTCTTCATTGACATCTACACTTGCATAATTCCCATTTTACAACACATAGAAAGATTTCTTCATACAGAAGATTACACATAAGTCACTACCAGATGGCTATTGCCTAATATCACCTGATAGTCTTCTGATATAAAACAGAGAAAAGCCTATTCCCTTACAAATTTTTATGTAGGCCCACATACTGGACATTACACATCACTACACAGTCCTTGATTGACTGTTCTGTAAGGAGATTGGCTACGTATGGTTATAGCTTTTCATGGCTAGCTTTACCTCAATCAACAGCACATTTGGTGCACATTTAGTACTATCATTCACATATGATTTCCTGTATCTGTTTGAATGATGCAGCTACAAGATGATAACGTAGAGCTAAACCTGCTGGATACCTTTGATCCCTTAGTATATCGAGACCTACAGTTGCTTATGGAGTTATCAAGCAGTAAACAATTGAAGCACCTTCTAGACTAATCTCACTCATATTTCTTTAATTTTTTGCCTTTTGGTATTGGTGTCTAGATAATATACAGATTCCTGTATCTCATTTCATTCTACAACATTTGCTGATACAAGTGTTCTTGAATTCAAATAAAGCATCTTCAAATTCAGCTAATTTATTTTGGGTTTTGGTCATTTCTCATACCTACTCTTGGGTGCCTAATAGTGCTAATTAATTTTTCAAAAATTTCCACCCAGGACATTCTTATTCCACCAACATCCCCCCACCCCCCCTTGCCTATTAATTTTTTAGTAATCACCCACCGATGACAATTTTTTGAGGAGCTACTTTGGCAGGCGAGTAGAAAATATCTTCATTAGAATATGAAAACTGCACATTAAAAAGATGAAGGTGGCCTTTTACGAGGCGCAAAGAAGTGTAAAGATTACCGATGTTAGCAATAACACTGCCATTGAGTAAATGATGAGTGGGAACATTTTTTACAATCTTAAGAGGCATGTAGGAGACTATCATGACTTCGAATAATTGACTATGGTTTGTGTTGTATTACCCTACGTTTAGGAAGTTGCAGTTGATTCTAAACATTGATTCCTGACTTCATTTTGAGTGAGTGAGTGAGTGAGTGAGTGAGTGAGTGAGTGAGTGAGTGAGTGAGTGAGCGAGCGAGCGAGCGAGCGAGTCAGTGGGCGAGTGAATGACTGAGTAAGTGAGTGCGTGAGGATGTGAGTGCGGTGCGTGCTTGCGTCAGTGACGGCGCCAGTAAGTGAGTGCGTCAGGCAGCGAGCGAGCGAGTGCACGAGGAAGTGGGTGAGTGAGTGCGTGAGGAAGAGAGTAAGGTGCTTGCGTGCGTCCGTCAGTGTGTCAGTGCAAGAATGAATGATTCAGTCAGTGCGTGTGTGAATGAATATGCGAGTGAGCAAGTAAGTACACGAGTGGGTGCGTCTGTGAGTGAGTGGGTGCGCGAACGAACGAGTGACTGAATGAGTGGGTGCGTGAGGGCGGAAGAGTGCCTGTGGGTGTGGGTGAATGAGTGAGTGAGTAGGTGAATGAGTGAATAGGCGAGATTGTGAGTGATTGAGTGCGTGCCTACAAGTAGACCTGCACAATGCACGGCCAACAATTTGATTCCTGGAGCTAGAAACAGACTCAAGGAATTTCAGTCTCTGTGACCTGTGTCAAGATGAGGCCTTTAGCAGACCTTAAGATAAATCATAACGTAGCAACAAAGAAACAAACGTACTTTTCCTTGATGATGCTTAACTTGATCCACCTAAACAGGAATAATTTAAACAGGAAGAGCTTCAGTGCAATGAATAATTACAACAACAGATACAAAGTCACATAGGAATTATACAAAACATATAGATATACAATGAACGCAAAAGGGCAACATTACAACATCATCGACTCTAAATTAGTAGTCGAAAACAGAAAAAGGAATGTACAGAATAAATTCCTTTGCATTCTTTGCTCATTCTACTGAAGAAACACGACATTGATGGCGACTGTAGCATTTTCCTAGGGACTCATCAGAACCTCATGCCACGTCACCTCAAGAAAATCATCATCATCATCAACCATAGTCTTTGGCAGACCGTTGGTGTGCACAAGTTTCCTCCATACCAAGCGTGATCCTGCTGTGTCTGATACTTTCTTTAATCGCAGACCACTCCAATTTTTGATATCGTCAAACCAGATTGTTGGAGGCTGTCTTCTCGGTTGTACACCTTCAACCATTCCTTGTACTAATGCTTAACGTAACCAAGGTTGTTATACGCTACTAAAGCTGGAGCGGCCTTAGTTTCGCGGTGGCAGCGACATGCTCAGGACAGTATTTGCTACGAGAAGCTTATACCTTTCGTACATATTTGAAGTTCTCATCGGTGAAAGGATTCTCTACCAATTACATTTGAAAGTTAATGTAATCTATAAGAAAACTTCAACATATCTTCCCTGATACTTCCTGTTGTGTAGACATTACCGCTACGGCATTCAGAAAACACTGCATTAAGAATGGCGTTGCCCCCACGTAACCAAGGTCGTGATGGCATAGCGAACGGTTTAATCGAGTATCCGAAAGGGGTTTAAAGTCAAGCACATCGACAGTAACTATGCCAACTAATAAGCAATCTGACCGTAAACACTCACCATATTAAGCCTCGTCACTGATACTGGCATCACGGGCCTCTGGAAACGTTTACTAGGGCACAAAATGACCAAAAATTTGGTATGATTAAACGCTCTATCATCAAGCAGAGAGCAATGTTAAGCATAACGACAGAAAGAAATTTGACATCGAAGGCAGATCTTGCCCAGCTACCCATATTTTTCAACACAAAAATGTTAGTTACACTCAATTCAGCAATTTTGAAATCCGTAAGTTCAAGCATGAGTACAATGCCCTGTTGGGTATGACAAAGGCCAATTTTAGAATTCAAAAACCTTACGCGATAAAATTATTCTGCTTCAACCACCCCTCTTACATATCATTCGGCTTCAAACAACCCTTTTCCCCATCCCATGATTTGGTGCTGTCCAATCCTTTTACAAGGAAGTTAATTAGTTTGAATACGAGTATCCATTGACCACTTAACGCACAGTCTACATAAAACTTACAAAAGAACAGCAAAACATATAATTTCACAAACCTTATACTGCTTCGTTGGGAAGGCGCCGATGGGTGTTACAAACGCTCTGCTTTAACTAAGATCGCTTTCTGCTTTAACAAGCCTCAAGCCATTATCTTCTGTTTTCAACATGTTCATCAAGTATATAAGCAAACAAGACAACTCTTTCACTATTCTTCTACACATTTACACTTCTTACCTAGAAAGCTATTGAGCTTATTTCTGACAAAGAGAGGGCAGCTTTGCGGATTGTAAACAAAGGAAGCGATGTCCACTTCAAGCAAATATGTTTCGATAATGGACTGCCGCTCAACTTCTTCAAGTTTCAGCTCCCCCATGACATTTGCCACCATTTGGGTGCCCATTACAGGGTGTAGCTTGCGTATTCGAACGTCTCAGCCTTTTTACTCTAGGACTATTTATCGAGTACAATGAAGTATAACCTTTTCACGCGCCACAACGCCACACAACGTAGAAGCAGAACTTCAACTACATACCTTGAGCTGACAGGAGCTGGCAGTGGAGGAGCTGACAACGCTGAAGCGGAGAGATTGAGAGCATCTACCCATTCCTGAGCGTCTTGTTTACTCCTGGAGAGAAAGATGGCATATGTGTTACCCTCTAAAGTTACTACAGTTCAGGAGTGGGTGTACCAGATATGCCCCGACGCGCAAGCTAATAAAACATTGTGAAGTATATGGAGAGGCATATATAAGTAACATACCATAAACGATTTTTGATCTTTATATTTATTGCACGATAGGCCGAACTAAGCAATGCACGTCCTCGTAATAGTGTAACTTTTAGTTCGACTAATATACAAAACATTTCGCGTAGACACTAATCTACCAAATACATTTCCTTTCGTTTTCGTATACCAGAGTGGCTTATCAATTTCAAGAAAAAAATATTTATCTACACTTTTTAATGTTTTTGAACACTACCGCCAGGCCAATGTTTTAATAAACTATACACTCAATAGCGACTGAATGGCTTTACCAGGCTTGTGCTCTACACTTGATTGCTTATTGGTTCTGCAAGGCAATTTTTAAAAACACATTGAGAATCTACTTTGCAAAATTGGAACTAGGAACTAACGTGCCCTTAATGCAATTCAGCCATGTTCCCATGGCTATCGAAGTTTTTCATCGCTAGGCCTACTCGAAATCTTTCATCGCTTGGTTAACGGATTCATTCTGCTTAACCTTTTCGCCATACACTGATCACAGCAATCGTGTAAAGTGAAGTGAGAAAGCTTTTAAGATGGAATTTATAGGACACGAGAAGACCAAAACACGTCGTACAAAATAAAAGTCACGAGATCTGCCACTCGTGTTATTGAAAAAGGCGTAAATTGGACACCAATTCTTTTCGTCGACAGAGTACCGGCTTCTTTGTTTTGATAAATGCGGCTTCTAAAGCAGCAAGATGAGAAGGAAATCGGGCTTTGGCTAATACCTTAAACGATACATCTCGATAGTTGTCAGCACATGATGGGTTTTCAATCAAATGCTGTCCTATTGTCGAATTTCTTTTGGGATCTTTTGGATCTGCTGTCTGAATTTCATGGTGTTAAGAAAGTAGAGCCCCCACGAATGCCGTATTTGGTAATGCCTCAAACGCAAGGGGAGGCTAACGTGATTATATTGGTAATTAAAATGCAATTTGTAATGTAAGAAGTGAAGTGAAGGTGTTGTGATCAGGGCGTTGGTTGTCAATTACGAATCAAAGGAGTATCTGTAAGGAGTTTTCATATATACTATGAGTGGTAATACATCTCACGCCTTTGTGAAATACTCTCATTTGTCACTCTCGAACACATAGTAATAAAATACATAATGCACTTCACCAAATAGTAAGTATCAAGCGAGCTGAATATCACCTACTTGGCTTGAAACATGAAGACCCTCCAATCAGCAGTAATTATCTTGTACACGAAGGGCCTTTTTTTGTACTCTGCAGCATACCCTGCCAAGGCATGATGAATACCGATCGTAACTGCCTGCTCTGGACTCACTTGTTCTGGCTAAAAAAAGAAAACAAAAGCATTTTCAAACTGCACTTAATTTGGAGACATCCTTAAAGGTTTATGGCACATAGTGGTTACACAGACAACTTATAATATGGCCACGTTACCATCTTTCTTGACCACACAGACTTGTGAGTCATGAATTAGCAGGTAACTCCTCTACTAGACTGCTGAAGGGCATTTATTTCAAATTTGAAACCGTTTAGGGCCTGTCTGATGTATACAGTACTATCGTCCTATAGTGTTCTCTGATTTAATCAATTGAAAAGATTTCCAAAGGATAGCTTTTTTGAGGAATTTAAAATTGCACGCAACGGAAGCACTTTAATAAAGTAGAAGAGCCCAACAATTAACAAAAAGGACGATGGTTTTACTCGTATACTGAAGATATTTAAATTGCTTTTGCCCCACATCTGTTCACCGCCCCTTTACAATAATATTTTATATAGAGCTTTGGAACCCCTTTCTTTTACCTCATGTAATTGTATCTATTATGTTTTTACGTATCCATCTCATTTTTATCTTACACGCATCATGAATTTTAGCTTTAACAATTTCAAACCATTGTACTCCCTATGTTAAACTTGTCAGATTGTTTTTAGAACCGTGCATATTTATCATAGCATTATTTTACAATTTGTATTAATCTAATATTTACGTACAGTATGCATATTTTAAAATCCTTGTATATAAGCATTGTTACTAATCATTTTATATTCGAGGGAGATGTAAACCATCATAACGTTGTAATGGTGCCCTGTGTGATCACGGTGAATTTGTTCTTGTACATGTGTAGGAAGTCAGGTTGATCTACTTGTGAAGTATGTCGTCTTTTATGAACAGTGATCTGTTAAAAAGACTGGACTGAGAATCCTATTGTTTCCTAGTGTGAATATATATCGCCCACACTGTCATATTGAAGGTGTCATATTGGGACCAAAAGTTGCTATAAACATAATGAAAACGCTTATCTTTACAATGATCTTTACAGTTTATCATCAAAAGGGATTTTGAGAACGTAGTAATGCAGCATTACGCAACGTACACAGACATCGTTAATAGTCCAACTGATCTTAGGTCCCAATATGGCGATCATGAAGTTGAACATTGACCATGGGCTATCAGCGATAGATACTCAATCCAGTCTTTTTTAGAGATCATTGTTTATGAATACTTCGTTGATAATAAGCTCAGATATATTAGTCAATAGCACTAGATGTACCTCCTGTAAACATCTTAACCAATATTAGTTTATCTCATCACACGAAGCCCAGTGCTTTAATTTATCTTATCTCATTCTCTCTACTCCTCGTTTCTATCACTACTATAATTCTCCCGCACAAGCATTTTCATACCGCATGAACAAAATTTTATTGTATTTTGAAATGTTGTATTGTTTTAATCTTCTAAGCTATTTTATCAATCACATTTTATCTTGCTAGCCTTTTATAATACGAAATCACAATGACATATTTTACTGAGAATGTAACTAATCAATCTGATTGCTTTAGCATTTGATATTTAACCGTTAGATCCATTTTTATGTTAACCTTTGATAATGTCACAGCGTAATTGAGACGAAAGCGCTCAGGTATAATTTATACGTTTTAAAATCGTTGTGGTTTTTCTTTCCCGGATCATCATAAGGAAGTTGTCTGCCGACAATCGCAAATTGCTCCGCGGCATTGAGAAGAAATGCAAGGATTACATAAAGTGTGAATCGGACACACACTTTCTACAATTTTGCGACGATAACGAAATACACTGTGTAACTTCGGAAGCTAAAACAACTTGTAGGTTCGATAGAATCGAACAATATCACATTGGAAATATACCAAAGAAATTATGATCATGTGTTACCTTGTAGAGAAATAGAACCAATCCTTTCAATACACCGTAGTAGAGTTTCCACCCACGTTTTATTGCTGGTGCTAAAAATCAAGAGGAAACAAAAGATAAGGGTTTGTTTCAGTTTGTACCCAAAAACGCACATGAAGCAGCAACTGAAACAGTGTCCACTCCAATATTTGACAAGCAATATTTTTCTCTAGCTGAGACAACAGAGAAAAATTGAACAAGAAAAAAGAAGAAAACAAGAGTCATTTGTCATATTACGTCAAAAGATTCAAAATCTTCCTTGATTATCGAATTTGTATAAAACCCCAAACCTTTGATTTTCTCTCACCCCCCTCTTTTGACTAGGTGGCACCGCTTTGACAAAAACCAAGAAAGATTGAAAATTCTTCTCTTCAGTTCGTATCACACATATACACATACAAAGCTTTCCCGCTGGCACTAACCATTGCCAATCGATTGGAATGAGATGATAAAAATGTTGATACCTGAATTTGATGAATTAAATGATAATTTGCCGATCTGATTGGAAAATATTTCGGTAGCACGTCCTTGTGCAATTTACATGAAACGAAAGCCACAAAAATAGTTGCCTTTGCTTTTGTAGTGGTAAGAGCCATCACCAACTGCAATATTACCAGTGTCTGATACACCCCCCATCCCACCACCACCCCTGAGGGCAACATTACCTGATTTAATCAGTTACCAAGAGGGTCGGAAATTTACGTTGGTGTACCTACTTCCGAATACAGAGCCAAAAACTATGACACAGTTTACCGTGGCCAAGATCGTATAGCCAAAGCACATAGCCAAGAGCACATGTGACCGCAACTATAATAGACTCCTTTTGTCTACAAAACCAGGTCTCATTACAAAATTTGTACACTTCTTTAGCAGTTTCGTTTGGTTACAACGAAAGGCGCATCTCGCTAAACTGTTATTGGTTTCAATCCTATAAAGAGAGACTCGTCTGTCAAAACAAGCCCAGCCAAAGATAAAATCTTACAACAAAAAATGTTTTACAGCAGGCACTATATGGATCCTCTACTTGTTTCGGAGTTCTATTCTTCGTTGTCCGTTGAAAATCAGCAAAGAACGAGTAGAGTCGAAACTTAACGAGCCATGCTCTCTAAAACGCATTTAAAGCAATGGTCTTTACGATAAAAAACCTACAGGGCATTAAGACACTCTATCGTTATATTGCCAATTTCGAGTTTTTCTTCTTGTACGTAAGACACATCTTAGCTCTCAAAGTTAAAAGATAGACTCTAAACCATACATAACCCCAAATATATGTTGACAAATAAAGCGAACTGGTTTACCTATTTGGGGACAAGCTGAGAAAACAAGAACATTTTACCACGAGTATTCATGGGGAGATGGATAGCCGACAATGGAAGTTTGGTGATCTACTCTGGAGCGCCGAATAAACGGGAAGGTCTGAATAAACGGGGGGTTATCATGTTTATTAGAGATCAAAGAGAAATTTCAATCTTCTCAAAGACAAGGTCACACATTTTCTTGATGCCTTCCTAACTTGATGAAAGACTTTCACACCGAGTTTGAAAGGTGATGACAAGACTCCTCATTTGAAGACAAACACACAGACTCAGAATTCAAAACAATAGCTCACCTCAATAATTTGTACATCACATATGCTTCTCAAGTAGACGTATGTCAATCAAATGTAAAGACAGCTGACATATTTTCGACGCCTCGTCCGAGTAAAATTAGGGTTAGGGTTAGGGTTAGACGATTCTTTCAATTTGAGTAAGTTGTACAAAACCCATTTTGCTACAGCGTTATGATAATTTTACGGACGTGACTATAGAAAGCCAGGTCTGGTCCTGGTCACAAACCGATTTACTCTCAATCTTTGTGTAATAAAAAAAATTAAAATGATTGTCAGAATAGAGAAATATCAATTCGAAAAGAAATCGGAAATACAGATATTTCTGGAAAAAAACACATACGTCGAATCCACATTATCAGGGGCAAAATAACAAAGCTCTGAAGTATTTTTACGAAAAGAGTTGAGAATAGATATGTGATACCACATCATTAACAAAAACGCGCTCATTGGAAAAAAGCTAAAATTTTTGATCGACCGTGGCTTCATTGCCAGCTGCTATATAAAAATGTTCGTCCTCTACATATAAGAAAAGGACAAAAATGATTTTGGTGTCCAGCAGCAAATGTTAGTGCTGCGAGGGGGTGGTCTATTTTTAAGATGTATGTGCCAAATTTACCCACTTTCTTTACGTAAAAAATTTGATTGTGTTATAAAATAAGAATCGTTATCTAACGGATGTTTGGGAAAGATTTCCTTAGGGTCTTCAAGTCTCATTTGCAAACTACGTTTACTAAAGTCATATTCACCTTCAAACACCTTGAAACTCCCTCCTCGACTCCTCACTCCATCTGCAGCTTTCTTTGTAGAGGATGGCATAAGGCTTTAACGCCTCAATTACATCGCTTGGGATGAGATTGTGTGTCCCAAGCGACACATCTTTCAATAGTGGCAGCCAGTAGTCCCTTACACTATACGACAAGGAAACCTCCGTCGGAAAATCCGAAGCGGGGATTTCCTTGGTCGTAATCAAGAACGAACTAGAGCTATGAATGTCTTTCCTTAGTGCAACGTTTGAGTGCCGTTGCACTAGGGCGGGGTCCTCCATTGAATACCTCCATAGGTTATTCTGATTGATAGCCGAGTCCTGGAGGTCCCTCATCACCCTCCCAAACCAAAAATCATTTGCTATTGGACCTAAAAATAGGTCCCTATCTTGCTCCCCGTCGATCCAGTGCTTTTTAGTTGAATGCTCTACGAGATAGAGGCCCGAAGAGTTAGGCCTCTCCAAAGAATATGTCTCGCTATAGAGACAGAGGAAGGTGTTGCTTGGAATTGGATATGGTCGTGGCTTGATGAACAAACCACTTCCAGCACCCTGCAAACCACTTTGCGATACCAGCAACAGTTCCTCTTGCTTTATCCGCTTGATATCTTCTTTAGAGTGACTAACTACTCGAGCCTCTGTCACCACCCCAAAGTCCCCTTGTGGCTGGTCACCCTCCCCCAGTTGGACGCGAATAGAACGCGCATGCGCTTCCTTAAGGCGCTGCCTTTCTGCCCAGGGTAAGCACTTAAGAAGAACCTTAGTGGGATGTTGAAAGAGTCCGGCTCTCCTACCTTTTGCTTCCAAAAAAGCCTCATAGTATTCGGTATAGACACCGAAAGCAGGATATAAAAAACACAAACCTCTTGTAACCAAGGACATTCCCAAATCTTCCCAGCCTTTTCCTCTATCTACCATCAAAAGACAAAGATACCTATTGTATTTGTCCTGCTTCAGTTTCTGCCCCTCTAGCAGACACCTCACTAAAACCCTTGCCCTTGAAGCATCTAAAATACGTCTAACATAACGCAAACAGTTATGGCCTACCGTGCTTCTAAATCTTGGGGATCTTTCCTTTCGGAAATAATACTCCAGGCATGTCTCCAATTCCGGAGCATCTACACTAAGCAATCGGAAACAAGCCCGCTCATTCCCAAAAGCATGCAATGCCTCGAGAGCATCTGATTCTAAAAGGAAAGTATCCCCATCTGTAAACCGTATGTGCTCCTTCCAGAGCTCAATGTTCCGAAAGGACACATCTTCTACTGAAAGCATAAACTTTCCTGGCAATTCCGTTGACCCACACGTCACAGCATCTAATGCTCTAGACAACCTAGGAAGAATTAGGAGTTGGGATGACTTGTTAATGGTCGACTTGCTAAGTTTGGACAAGATGGGACCCCGGTATGTATTGTATATACTGGCTACCTGCACTAACCTACGTATACTACGATCAGAAGTATCTTTATACTTCTCGTTTAAACTGTTTACTAAACAGTTTAAAAAACGACAGTGGCCCCCCTCACTCTCCCGCTCCTCGAGAACAGCATTGCATTTAGCACAATGCTGATACTCGGCACACCATCTCACCAACTCTCTGTACTCCACTTGCATACGGGAACGAAGCTTTACTGATAACTGAATGGAAGCCTGCTCCACAGTTAAGTTCGCCTGCGAAGCATAACTGGAGACCAGGTTCCCAAGAAGCTTTTGGACCGTGCTCAAAACTGCATTTGGATAATGCAGTATATCTAAAAAGATTTTACATAAGCCCTCTTCATTACCTATGTCAAGACAATCCACGTCAAAAGAGTCCGGTAGGACAACTTCATCTGCAAATTCCCATGACATTATTTCATGGAGAGTTAACTTATGCATTGAAATCCCCTCCCTCCCTCCCTCCTCTCCCTCCTCTCCCTCCCACCCGCTTAAAGCGTACCTAAATTGCGCCTCCTTTCTATTACTACCACCAACATCATGGACTTTGATGAACGACCCATATCTACCTTGCGAAAATGATAACTCGCTATTTAAAGTTTCCGCGCGTGATGAAGCCGCAGAGCGCGCAGGTGAAGAGGGAAGGACGGGGCGGGACGGACCAGGAACTGGGCTACTCATCCTTTCTGGTGCATCTAGATAAATAAAAAGGAAAATACTTTCAATCACAAGAGCAATTTCTAATGGTAGAAAGTAGAAAAGAGATCTATTGATAAATTTAAGTGTTTAAAATAGGCACTGAAAGTAATTACATAATGAAAATTCGCGAGTGAATAATTCAGCAAGGCACCGGGAAGATGGGAAACAAATAATAACACAAGGTTTTAATAAGTAAGAAGATTGAGGAAGTAATAAACAATACAACGTCGATAGCCAAATGCCCTTGCATAATCGACAATTTCATCTTAGTTATTAAAATATTTAGGAGCTAATATTTTTTGCTCCCCATTACAACTCCATCATTTATCTACCTGAGCAGCTTCCTTCGGTCATACAAAGCGATGATAATAGGTATCTGATGTCAACCATTGCCAAAAAGCGCTCATTCTAAACAATACGGAAGATATTGATCATACCTTCCTCCGATACTGATACATTTCCGTGAGCTATATCAAAAAAAAGAAAAATATAATTCATCTAGGTATCCAGTAAACACTAATTTTAGTGGTGCTGCTTAGGGGTCAGTATTTAAAGAGGAATGTACCAGGACAAGAATTCTTTCTACGAACTATTCAACATCAGATAACAAACCTAAATATACATTTCTAGCGATTCTAGTCCACACATTCAATATTACCCTCTTATAAATGGTTAACTAAAATCAGCTTCCTTCTAAACCTGTGAGTCTACGCTTAAGAAACGTGGTTCACAAAAAGTGGAAATATAAAAGCCGTCTATTCAAATGGTGCACAAATTGAAATAAAATGTGGGACATTGATAAAAGGCGCTCATTGTAAATAATCTTACTTGTAGAAACCTCTTATACGAAAGATATTGATCATACCTTCGTCAAATTCTGTTTGATTTCCAAGAGCTATATCTAAGAAAAGAAATATATAATGCATCTACGTATCCAGTAAACACTAATTTTAGTGGTGCTGCTTAGGGGTCACTACTTAACGAGGAATGTACCAGAACAAGAAGCTCTTTCTACAAACTATTCAACATCAGATAACAAACCTAAATATACATTTCTAGCGATTCTAGTCCACACATTCAATATTACCCTCTTATAAATGGTTAACTAAAATCAGCTTCCTTCTAAACCTGTGAGTCTACGCTTAAGAAACGTGGTTCACAAAAAGTGGAAATATAAAAGCCGTCTATTCAAATGGTGCACAAATTGAAATAAAATGTGGGACATTGATAAAAGGCGCTCATTGTAAATAATCTTACTTGTAGAAACCTCTTATACGAAAGATATTGATCATACCTTCGTCAAATTCTCTTTGATTTCCAAGAGCTATATCTAAGAAAAGAAATATCTAATGCATCTACGTATCCAGTAAACACTAATTTTAGTGGTGCTGCTTAGGGGGTCACTACTTAACGAGGAATGTACCAGAACAAGAAGCTCTTTCTACAAACTATTCAACATCAGAAAACAAACCTAAATATACATTTCTAGCGATTCTAGTCCACACATTCAATATTACCCTCTTATAAATGGTTAACTAAAATCAGCTTCCTTCTAAACCTGTGAGTCTACGCTTAAGAAACGTGGTTCACAAAAAGTGGAAATATAAAAGCCGTCTATTCAAATGGTGCACAAATTGAAATAAAATGTGGGACATTGATAAAAGGCGCTCATTGTAAATAATCTTACTTGTTGAAACCTCTTATATGAAAGATATTGATCTTACCTTCCTCCATTGGCAATGCTATTCCGTACAAAAGAAAAGAAAAATGTAATTCGCCTAGGCATCCAGTAAAGACTTATTTTAGTGGTGCTACTTAGGGGTCAGTATTTAAAGAAGAATGTACCAGAACAAGAATCGGTTTCTGGCAAACGAAATCGCTACAAATAGTGCTGCTTACCCCTCGTGTCCACCAAATAGCGAATGGTTCTATCGCATTAAAAAAGCGATAGAACCCAAAAAGAAAGCGAAACTTTCTATCGCTTTAAAATACATCCATCGCTTTAGCGTGTCCATTGAAGACGAGTTCTATCGCTGTGAGTACCAAACGGCACTCTTAAATTTCCAGTTTGAAAATAGATTGAGACGAAGAGGACGAGATGATTTGTCTGCCTGCAGTACTGTAGCGCAGAAGAGGAAAACGAAGAAAGGCATGGATGGACAAAGTTTACTGGATCAGACGCAAATTTAGTGTAAACCATTTAGTTGATTAAATACGGTTGTCAAACAAAGAATCTGATATTAAATAAGTCCTTTGTTTTGAGTATTTCTGTCACGTTCAAGTTCGTAATTGTAGCCGGTATTGACTTAAAAAACACACTTATTCACTATTTTCAAAGGGAACTTAAAATTTTAAAAATTTACAATCAAGTTACCCTGCTTACATGTGACACATGCTAAGTGGTAGAAAGATGTAAGCAAGCAGAAGCAGTAAAAGAACCACAGGTTCGGACAGGGGTTCAGACACTTTGGGGGGTCCGCCCCTGAAAATTTTCGCAATGCACATATAGAAGCATTCCAAATTACTCTTTAGTCTCTAATAAACGGACGGTGTTG
Organism: Alatinidae sp. Z8VKAUB7J3; assembly: GCA_010016025.2. Lineage (NCBI taxonomy): Eukaryota > Metazoa > Cnidaria > Cubozoa > Carybdeida > Alatinidae > Alatinidae sp. Z8VKAUB7J3. The sequence continues at coordinate 84,932,303 of JAAAKM020006971.1, read as the reverse complement.
AAAGAAACGGGGGCCGTGAACAATTTGAAAAATTAATAAACGAGGGGTATGGAATAAATTGGGGTAGATATCAATTTCGGAATTTAATAAACCGGGGTCTGGAATAAAGGGGGTGAGAGGAATTTTCTGAAGTTCATAATATTTAGGTTTTGTTCTACGTAACAGCGTACGTAGGTGGTTGAGTAGAAAATAGTTTTTTCGTGCTGATGCAGGAAATTAATCTAAATAAAGACTGGGTTCCATATGAATTTATGATACATAAATTCATCCTTCATGCCAGATATTTGTATAAGAAACCGACTGTAAGCATAATTTGCTGGCTCTACACTTTCCTGACAACGTCAACAAGATGTTTCAAAATTAATAAGCTGAGGGAGGCTCTGATAAGTTCTATTTGTTGGAAAATTTTTAAAGGATTAATAAACACCCCCACTCCCCTCCCGTATATTAAAGACCACGGAGAATATTGGCTCTTTGTCTCCCTAAAAAAGTACAAGTAAATATGTGTAAGAATATATATATAAGTATCAATAAAAATATCCAGGTAGGAAAAACCCCAACCTCAAAGAAAAAGAAACACGATCCGACTAAACTATAAATATCAAATGTACAAACACATGGGTTCTTTCGAAAGTGATCAGCAATCTATGGCCTGCAAAGGATGTCTTAGGGGTCAGCAACCCAGTGAAAAGAGAATTCTAGCTGCTGGGCGATGGTAATTCTGATTTTGCGGGATTCACAGGGGGTTGCAAATAATATCTAAACACAGGAGGGGTCGAAGTTAAGAGCAAAGCCGTAGCCAACGTGGGAATTCAGGGGTCATGTCCTTTTTGGCAAAATTTGCGTCCCGCTTTTAATGAATTATCCTAGGACACATAAAATATAGACGTACAAGAAATACTTACACTATTAACTTGTTTTATCGAAATACCTAATAATTTTTTACGTTGATTGTGCTTTGCAAAATGCACTAACTACGCATCATAAACTATGGGCATTGTTATTTTACGGATCCAATATTTGACATTGCTACAAACTATTACAAACATCACATTGAAACACTCCTGTCAAGGTTCAACCATCTATAGGCTTTTCGTAAGCAGTTGCAATCTCCCCACCCCCCGTAGAAATCACGATAGCCCGCCCCTCGTAAGTTCTAACCCTAACTACCGGCATACGTATACGGCAGTATGACACTTGTTGCATAACCAAAATTGCAAACAAAATCTTCACTAAAATTACTGCATAATGCTCAATACGTGATTTTGTTTAATTTCCCCCTCAATAACCCTTTTTAGGCTCCGGAGCGTCGTACAGATTGTACCCCCTCTCTTCTGCCATGTTTATGGTAATCACTGCCGATTTACCTGCATTGTTTCTTGAAGTTTTCAAAGAAAGCTTCAACTGAAGACAGTGTAAACTTGTTAATGACGTCATGAATAGTCGGCAAACTAAGGAATTTCTATTATCATAGCGACCTAAATCTCGGCAAAATAGATTGAAGGTTTTCATTTCTATCGCTTCAAAATAGACCACCTTTTAAGCCACAGATTTTCGCGCTTTCGTGTCCACTGACAGCAGTTCTATTTTAAAAGCGACAGAACAAAGCGATCGCTTCACTTCACCTTCACTTCTTAATATCCAAAAGATAGTCTTACGTGATTAACGGATTATTAGAATCGAAGTAATTGCTTTAGAGAACCCTTTGCATTCGTACCATCAGAGTCACCTCTAAACCACTATTAGATCCTTCTCTATGTGGAAACGTACCGGAGAATAAGGAATAGTTTTAAATAATATGAACCAAAAAAGTCTTTTCTTTAAAGACATTGTCAAAGATAATACAAAATTGCTTAACAAAATTCACACTTTGAGTTTGTATATATCGCAGAGTGTAAATGCATTACGTACGTAAAAAATCCTTCTCTATGTGGAAACGTACCGGAGAATAAGGAATAGTTTTAAATAATATGAACCAAAAAAGTCTTTTCTTTAGAGACATTGTCAAAGATAATACAAAATTGCTTAACAAAATTCAAACTTTGAGTTTGTATATATCGCAGAGTGTAATTGCATTACGTACGTAAAAAATCCTTCTCTATGTGGAAACGTACCGGAGAATAAGGAATAGTTTTGAATAATATCATCTATAAAGGTATAAATGTTTATAGAGATTAATAGCATGATAAGCTGTCTACATTCTATTTGTAATGGTATTTATGTGTGGAATTATTCATATAAAGTTGCTGTTGGTAATAAACAGGAATTAAATGATGCCGTTGAGATGCCAAGTGAAGTCATATTTCTTGGAACTTGTCGAGTTACAGAATGCGATCCCTTTACATACACCTGCAAGGATTATCATACTGGTTTAACCTCGACTGTTTGAATTTCTCAAAAAGTTTGAAATAGAAACTGATGACTCAGCAGCTGGTGTATAAACAATGTACTCAACATGCTTTCCTCTTGCGTGAGATTTGAGAGTTTTATAATTTTGTATTAGGTTACGCTTGCTTTCAGATGTTGATCACTTAAAAAGGGTTTACCAACCCTGAGGACCTTAAGTAGTACTTCCGAATACCAGCTCTTCATTGTTTTAAGCACGTTATCAATTCTGTAAGTTTGTCTGTTATTGGGATACGAGTAACGGTTTGTTTACATCAGTGTTGTGGAATTTACCCTGTTGACAATTGCTTTCGTGTTGATAGGATAAATTGCCTAGATTTCGAACGAAATAGGATCCAATATGTCTTTTACACACTTTTAACATCTTTTTTTTAATTTTTTAACCCTCAAGGGCCAAAGCAGTTGGCAAAGTTAAGCAGAAAGTAGTATATGAAACTTGTTTGTATCCTGTGGTAGTAGATAAAACTTTCTTTGTAGCTATCGAAGTTGCTGAAACTTTCTTGATGTTGATATCAACATTTTCTTTACCGATTCTTACTACACAAATCCTGTCTTTTTATTGAAGTAGAATTTGTCACTTCTAGTTGATAGAATATTTAACTTTCATCATTGCGTGTAAAATTTGTACCTTTATATAATTGTGATAGAATTTCACCTTCTTATCAATGACATGCCTAAATTTAACCAATTAAAACATCCGGTCGGCCCATGACATCTCATGAATGCTCTTGCCAACACTTCCACGCTTTTCTTCTCTCTTAGTTACGTTTTATCAATTAAATGAATCCCATGTATAATGGTCAACGTGCCAGCTAGATATGTTACAAGCATCTGTCTTCATTACAGGAATAAACTTGTATTGAAGTTTGATCGTAACATTCCTGTGCAATCATGAATAATAATTCCACCAAAACAATCAGCAACAATATATCTTACTTTGATGACTGTCCGTTTTATTCTAAATTTAGTGAAACTATTCTTACTTAATCTAAATAGATATAACATCTAATATGATAGAGAAATAAAGACTTGATGAAATATAAAGAAAAGACTTACGTTTTAGTGCGTTGTTGTTAGGGCATACCTTCCTATTTAAAGCAGGTAGTCCAAAAGTCATTAGAGACCGAGAAGTTGTTCATAAAATATTTGTCTTTGTTTGTTGCTCTATCAAACGTCCTGGGACTGTAATGTGCTTCCATCTATCATAGCTAATTCCTTTGTGGTTGCTGCAATCAATTGTGGTTATAGCTGATGTTATCTAGGATAGTAGAAACGGACAAATGTCTAGCGGACATTGATTGTCATCCTTTATGAATGTACAAGGGACGATGTGGAAGATACACCTATACGAAGGCAGACTTCAAAAATCCAGTTCGAAGATATTTCTGCCCATGACTTGAATTATTTATCAGTATTATAATTTTTCAGGGGGTAGAATGGGTCTTTACGACTTGCCTGTATTGTTACGTTGCTTGTGACATTTCAAAACCTTTTAACTGCTAGCAGATGTTTGGTCATAGGAGAGACTACAGGTGCTGCGAGAGCCTTTCTACTACAATTGGAGAAAAAGTCTTTCTCCTTCATAGTTGGATGTCAAAAAGGAGAAATAGCTTATAAAAACACATGGCGGGCATTTCGAAAAACATTCAATAGGTCCATCGCGACCTCACAGAACGCTAGCTTAATTTCAGAGACGTTGAAGCCCTCAGAGGAACGCAATCCATTTATTTTGAAATAAGTCCCCTGAATGTTGATTAGCATCATATGAAATTTTGGAGGTCTTTCTAACTAATTTACAAGTGTTTTCCGTTTTATAGGAAGGAGAGGATATGATCTTTTAACTTGAACCTATAAATGGTCTCATTGTTTCAATGCCTTTCTACAAGAGACGAGATATTTGTTGCAGTATGATGATGAAGACTTCCTCTCGGCCGATAACTAAGAAGGGGGACTACTTCCTCTGCTAGCGTAATGAAATTAAATCTACAATCAAGAAGAGACGATCTGAAATGTTATTTTGAAGAAAGAACACTAGAGAAATATGTCACCACATGGGATCGAACTTAAATCTCTATCGAAATTAAGTCTCTATTAAAGATACTCTGACTGTGAAAAGATACCAAGTTCAAGATGCTGAAATATTCAACTAAATATGACAGCAAATTTGATTGCTTTTTTACTACGTCTATTTTAAGCTCAACAAAAAAAAGCCAGAAAGTGTAAACACAAAAACGTTTTGCAGGCCTTCAACGTCATTTAAGAAAATGTATGTGTTTGGGGGAATAGGCCTTACTATTTTTTATCAAATTCTAAAAAAACATGAAAAATATCCCGTCTAAAATTTACACAAAATAGAAAGTTATTTCTGAAGAGGATAAATTTTAAATATTCGTACGCTTCTTAAGCTAACAAAATATTATTTGCATTCCATTCATATTATTTTAGAAAACGTATATGTTTTGGGGAAATAGGCGTATTTTACCATCTGTTTATCAAATGCTGAAAAAAGTTTAACACCCATTATTTCTAAAGAGGATGAATTTCAAATATTCGTACGTTTCTTAAGCTAACATTATATTATTTGCATTCCATTCATATTATTTTAGAAAACGTATATGTTTTGAGGAAATAGGTG
>JAAAKM020006971.1:84896772-84911034 GCA_010016025.2 Alatinidae sp. Z8VKAUB7J3 | reverse complement strand
TTTGATTGAATTTTTAAACAGTTTGATGTTGTCAGCATTGTCAAGATTGGCTAAAATATCTGTAGGATGTCGGCTGCTTCTCTACTATGTTAGAGTCGGCCAATCTTTTTCTGTTATCAAGGTACACAGTGCATAGTCTAAACATATGGTGAATAGGAATGAAGAAAGCGGGTGTCCGATGTATCCATGCTGAAAGCATCCGTTTTACCATGAAGGGTAATAGCAGATGTGTTTTCATACAAAACTAGAATTCCATCGCCCACATCTGGAGATATACCATAGGCAGGGAGAATATTGAGCATCTTCTTTCTATTGATGGAAACCTTGCAGAAATCTATGAAAGTTCTCACAGCTTCGGTATCACGGTTCTTGAGTTCCTCTACAGTGCAACAGGATTCCAGCATACAAGCTGTGATGGACCTGCCTTCTGGAAAACCATTTTCATAGACACTATGCATTGTTAATGGATGGACGAATTCTGTTAAGAATGAACCTGTTGTAAATCTTGGGTGTGGTTTAGGACAGCCATATTTCTCTGTAGTTATCAATTTTTGTTAAATCACCACTCTTTGGTGCAGGGATAAGGCCAGATGTTTGCCAGTCTTTTGGGTGGTTTCCCCTGTATGTTTTGTAACTGAACTTTAGAAGGCTTGTGTGTATTCTTCTCATTTTCCAAAGCTCAGGCCCTCCAAGCCAGGTGCCTTACCGTTTTTTATATAAAATATTGCATCAGCCAGTTTCTTTTCTACAAATTCCCCTTGTTTAATTCTCATGAACAGGTCAAACACATTTAGCATCTAGGAAATGTAAAAAAATTACATTTACTGAAAGTTAGAAAATTTTGCCACTAACAGGTTTTCCATTTTTCCTATTGTAATGCTCCTATAAGGGCTTACCAGCTGTTTTACAGAAAACAAGGTCCTTAGGGTCACAGAAAGATTCTTAATCAAGCAAGAAAATCATCTTGAGGAATCAGATCAAGACAGCAGGTGAATCAATGTAATAGTATATCACTTTGCAGTTATTAGGTTTGAGAACCAAACAACCACAACACAGATACTTAGTAGTAAATGTAAAAATCCATGGAACTTGGGATTGAATCCAGATAGTTATATCTAGTTTTCCTTTCTTCTACTTTCTTTTCAATGCTTATCATTTCAAACCTTCTCTTCTTGATAATACTTTAATTTATGTTGTGTTGTAAGTGTATTTAAGAAGTGCCTTGCCATTGTCTTAGAGTCGTTTGATAAGATTTGTATGTATAATAAGAGCACGAGTAAGAATAAGTAGAAAACAGTGTAAGATCACAAGGGAATAGTAAGGAATGTGTTTACCTGGTTGAAAGACATACGTTTGCAGTTCTGAACAAATGCAGATCAAAAAAGATATTGGGCCAATAGTATTAAGAGCCAAATCTGTGTCTAGTTGTAAAGTAGACCCCTGGATGGTGAAATTAAGTAAATATAATGTGTTTGTAAGTGATTCAATAAATTTTATGTAACATACATATTTATGACAAACACAACCCATGTTTGCCATATGCTGTTTCATGTTATTTTTGTGTCATGATATTTCTATAGCAGGGAGACTCCAATTAGAAAAGGTGTATATTCATAAATTGTAATAGATATGCATGATTTAGAACATTTTTTGTGCTAGGGCATAGCTGATTCAACTTGAAATTATAAGAGGTAGAAGTGGATTTAAAACTCTGAGCATTTATCTTACAAACAAAACTCTGACACTACCTTGTGTATGTGTAAAATGGTTAACAGGAGGAGGAAAATGTAAAATATTAGGCATTGGTTTACGGGCTTTCCAAGTAATACAATTTTGGATAGTTCCTGATAAAGTTGTAATATTCTAAACAGTATCTCTCAGCTTGACAAAAATGTCAACTTATTTTGACATCTTCTTAATGACAATAACCTGATGTTACATTGTGCGAATACACTTACATTTTCTCTTACTTTATTTTCATGGTCAAGTTCACAAGAGACAGTGCCATTATACCAGGTAAGATAAAAACTCAAAGGAAATACCATATGCACTTTCTGTATATTCAGACTATTGACACATCAATGGCTCCATAGACCATTATAAATTGATTATTGATAGCAAATTTTTATATCTAACGTATGTTTTAATTTCTTTTAAATTTGATCATTAAAATAACTTTTTTACAAACAATGTTTAGCTTGGTCAATTGAACACCATTATAACTAGCTTCACACAAGACTCCATTTCCTTGTTAGAAATTGTTGGCATAGTTCCATGCTTCTGTAATTTGATTTCTCGGGAGATTATGAACACCAAGTCATAAATAATTCATAACAAGTGGAAGCCTTTTCCTTGAAGCTTGAACTCACAATATATATTGCAGGCACATGTGCTTTAAATGGTTAGTCTTTTTCGCTTATAAAATGATCAATAATGGCAAAGCCAGTTTGAAGACTTTAGTCTGATGACAGAGCAGCTTTTTCCCTGCTCTATAGCTAATATTTACATAATATTTTAGGAAATCCTAGCAATTTTTTTTTTGCTTTATCCGCAAGAAAAGAGTGTGGGAGCACGTTTTACACTTTGTTTGGTTCCTTTCTACTAATTCTCGATATCCATAGTGCCCTCCTTTCCTCAGACAGCTTTCTTGGGTCTTCCCCTTGATGTTCGATTACTTTTGGCAAACAAAAACGATTTAGTCCTGTCTCCGTTTGCTCTATTATAACTTGTGTACATCATGTGCAGAAGTTGACCATCTTATATCAGGATAACTAACTAATAGGTAAATTACTTTTGCCAGAAAATTCGAAAGTCCTATTTGGAAAAAAGTATATTGAAACAACATAAGATACTAAGATTGGAAAATGCGTATAACCAGCATAATTGACCTTGAAGGGCGATCGATGCGAGTAACTGTTAACCTTTGAACAAGTGTGACTCGGTAGCAGCGGTTGTACTCCAACATGGCAGAATTGTTGATGTCACGTGACTGACAATCGTGACTGACATTGGGAATAAAGAATATGTATAGTAGACATTGTCCAAAATGAAGATCTTTTTTTCCAACTTCCATTTCACAGATTTAGCATTCTACAATCCTGCACAAAACTTTAGTTGCTTAGATGGCTCAAGATTACTACCATTTTCAAGTGTTAATGATGACTACTGTGATTGTGAAGATGGAACAGATGAGCCAGGTAACTTTTACGTATGTTTGTGTTGGAGTCAATGTGTTTAAGTCACACAGTGTGGCATTATAACATGCCCATGCTAGTGTAAATTATGGTATATTATTATTTAGTGCCCAGCCAGGAATGACACTTTTGTATGATTTCCAATACTTGACAGTCAAAGTTGATCATAGGTTTTTGGTCACCAATGATGATACGCAATTGTTCTCTTAATGACAAGGGGACCATGTCAGACCCTAGGACCCTATGTTTCAGGATTAGGAAGTTGCCCCAAAAAAATCTACAGATCATGTGCTATTGTTGGACATCTCTCGTCACATAGGCTTAGCTTGTGATCTATGGATTGTGTTAGCAACTTAGTTTATGACTAGGACACTCAAATAACAAGAGGTCAGTATGACACTTCTCACTCTTTACTGGTATCTAGCATTATTACTAGTTACTGAATTGTAGTAATATGTTCCTCAAAGTACAAACTTTTCATGCCTCTATGTAGCATGCAACATCACAGCTTACACATTATAAAAGAAAGGCAGTGTTGAGCAGGCTGTACTTATTACACACAGTGTTACTGGTTACTCTGGGTCCAGAATAACCTGTCCACTGTGTTTGTCCATTTTGTGAAAAAAAGGCTACACCCAAGGGATTTTTCTTCCATGCACCCATTTTATTTTAAAAAGTTTGTGCTACTCATTCCCTTCATTACAGACATTTTGGTTATATTTTGGAAAGACTTTCTGATAAAAACAGTGGATATCAGAGCCAAAGATCAAAGTGCATAGTTATTTGTGCATTATCAACATGGGTAGTTTTTGTGGTCTAAATATGGCAAGTAAAACAATGTAAAAGTGAACAATCATAAAATATGCATAGGAAATCCTGAACTGCTTTTGCAAACTGAGTGTTAAAAATGATATTTGACTCACATGACTCACATTGAGTGACAGACTTTATAAAATTTTACCTACTTACATCGCTTTGAGATCTTTTGAAGTTGCATAAGAAAGAAAGAGGCCGATACATTGCATTTCGAACTTTGCATTTGTGAAAATCGTTTCTTGAAAATCAGAATTGAACGATCAAAGCAAGGAAGGTGCTACGAGCCAACATGTTGTCAGACCTCCTCACAGAAATTCCATCACTAGACCTAGCTACGAGTAAACTTGTACTGTCTGAAACTTATTCAAACTTTTCAGATTGTTTTTTTTTGTGACAAAATGATAACCACTCAGTTGCGCTAGAGCCCCTAGAAAGTCCCAAACATTCTCAGGTCTCAGGATGTAACTCATGTTTCTACCTGCCAGCAGGAGGGTAGAAGCGGGTAGGTATGAGTTAACTCATATTCAGGAGGGAGCCTGGGTACACTATTTTTAGCTGCTGGCACAAAACGTGTTAAAAATGCCTCATTAACCTCCCTGAATTTTCATCTGTTTAAATAGTTGTATATGTTGTATGAGCCTTCATGTTGAACCTTCTGCATAGTGTGATATACACAAGCCTTTAAGTTTAGTTTGCCTCTTCTGTTTTTAGGAACTGCGGCTTGCCCCAATGGATCATTCTTCTGCATCAATGCAGGCTACAAGGGGCAAAGCATTCTGTCAAATAGAGTTAATGATGGTGTTTGTGGTAAGTTTATATATTGAAGCTTCCTATTTTGAGATTTTAGGATAATCTGGAATAAATGAAGAAATATTTTTGTGGCTTGATAAGATCTGCAGTGGAATCCCCAAGACCAGACGTTTGTTACTCTCTTTAAGGAAAATTCTTTTCATATCCACAACGGTTTCTGGAACAAGAACTGATATATCTCTTCCTCAAATCCCCTATTTGCAATTTTTAAGTATAAATAAATTTTATACTTTTTAAGTATAATAATAAGATTTAATTCTTTGACTTTGGTTTTTAACAATTGATTTAAGTAGTAAGTTCCAGACCATACATTAGCTAGGATTATTCTAATGTATTTAAGGTAAAGACACTTTTAACTACAGATTTTATTGACAATGTGTGTTGGTGTTTTAGATAATTGTTGTAAATGGTTTTCTATATTTTGTAATTTTTTATAATTGTCATGAAGTAAGATTATGCAGTGCTACACAGAGGGAGAATGTTCCTAAAGCTTGCATTGAGCAGCCAGGTTTTAATGTTCGTGCATTAGCATAGTATTTTATATCAAAGCTGTTACTTTTTAATCAGTGATAAACACATGTTTAGCAAAATGCCGCATTACCAAAAGAAGGAAACTATGGCAAATTTGAAGGAGTTCATTTGGTGCATAATTGATCACACACCCACTGCTTGTTCATATAATGGATTGTATGGCATAATATTTTATTAAACTTAGTATCATTTATAGGAAATCATGTTGCAGTCATAGTTATGGCTATATTAGTGTTCATCAAGTAAGATTGCATTTGCCATAAAAAGGTATCTCTGACCAGATGGGGGTATGTCATATACCATAGTTGATGAATGTTGCATGCTATGTTCAAGTAGATGTCCTGTAATTTATATATGACATGGAGGCAGCACTGACTTATGCTCCAAAAATTTATGAAAATTATTGACCTTGTGTGGGTTTCCAACAGATTAGGATAGAATTTTCGGCTGTGGATTAAGAGATATCAGTGGCTGGGGTCGAAATAAGGAACATTTGAGTTATCGGAAAGTTTTTAGCAACAGCATTTTGCTTGGCAGCATGGTGAAGCAATTGATTGTGATGCAGACGCTGTGCAGCAGCCAAGTCGCTGCAACAGGAACTGGGGGTTTGGGGGTGTTCTGAGCCCCCCAGCATGGTTTGGAACAGGGGCCCATAAAATTTTTCAAATTCCATCATGGGGACACCACTTTGTGCCATTTTGAGGAAAGTGTTTCATGGGATAAATTTTATTTTCCGCACTTAAACTGTGACTGTGTGCCAATATCTTGGTCCTAAGCATGCCCTAAAGGCCACTCATAGAAGATAGATCAGAGGTGAAACCGATGCACTGCAACTGCGAATCACCAATTGAAATGCAGTTGCAAAGGGAAAACAACGGTAAAACAAAGTGCACTGAAGTGACGTGGTTTTCCTAGGACTTTCTTCTTTTTTTGTTAATCTTCAGTGTCATCATGACTGGATGATTGCCGAAAATGACTGGAGAAATCCGACGTCCAGACATTATTTCAACCCCTCAGTAGTCTTCTCAAGTATGATGTGTTAACATCAGCTTTGCCAATCTTTTATTCCAATTCAAATTTGGTCAATACAAATGTTTTACTTTTAAGTCTTAGAATATTATACTCCATTCACATCAAAGTTTAAAATGATCAAGACAAACAGCTTTAATGCAATACTAATGCTGTTGGCGTGATCTGTAATGACATTATGCATAACCAGTTAATTTATATATAGATAAGACTTACATTCAATGTTTCTTTTGCTGTAGATTGTTGTGATGGTAGTGATGAATATGATGAAGATGTCCAATGCAAGAACACATGCAGGTAGCATTTTTTATTGATAATATAATGTCAGACATTCACACTTCTTTACATCTTGTGATACAGGCCCCTATTTCATATGTGGCATGGTGGTCAAGTCCACTTCTGCTGCAAGATTGATTATTGAATTTTGGCGTGCCATTTACAATCTTTCTACAAGTCAGCTGAGAGATGAATCCGTGAGCAGACCAAATTCAGAGACATCCTCAAGACAATTCACAATGCAAAGTTCAAATGGGCTTGACACGTTGTACGACAAGACGACAACAGATGGTTGACACCTTTATATCTGTGGGAGCCCCGAGGTCACACGCGTAACAGAGGTCACCCAAACATTTGTTGACTCGATGAGCAAGACATGTTCGGAAGATACTGGGGGAGAGTTGTGCAGGATGGTATTGGCTGGCAAAATTTGAAAAAGGCTTATGTCCTACAACGGACTGCAGAAAGTTGAAGGGAGCAGGGGGGGAGGAGGGAGCTGAGAGATGGTCATATATTCACAGATTTGGATTGTGGCTTATGGTTACTGACAGGACAAGGGAGTGTGTTAGAACTTGTTACTCAAAGGATGTTTTGCAATCCTAGTTAACAAAAGGGTGTTTGAAGGTCTTGATCCAAGATAATATTTCATAGGGAAGGTAAGCAAAACGTTGTTGTCGAGAATTACATATAAAATGGGTGTTTTCAGCAACTATTAAGCAAAAGCTGTTTTTCAAATACCAGTATTCACAAGGAAGACTAAAGAAAATACTGAAAGTACTTTACAAATGAGTGGTACAATGAGGCCGTTTTCCAGCATTAGTAAACTAAAGGGTGTGTAGATGATTTCAAAGCCAAAGGGTTTTTTCCAGGACCAGTATATAAAATAGGCATGTTGATGGCTGAGATGTGAACAAGTATTTTACAGGGGAAGCAAATAATAAGATGATTGTAGAAGTACTAGAAGGAACAGGATGTTTTTTTAAGTCCACTGTACAAAAGTGTGGTTTGGGGTTTATACACAAGAGGTACTTTACAGGAGCGGTTTACAGAAAGTTGTATCTATAATTTAAAAACAGAAAGGTGTTCCAGGAACAAAATGGCATTCTTCAAGAGTAGCAATATAAACGTTGAATCTGTGGCATATTATTAAAGGCCTTTTCCAGGACTACCCAGCAACGCCTATTTTCCAGTACTTGAAACGAAAGCGTTTCTTTTTAAGACTGGTAAAAAAAAAATGTATTTTCAAAAATTGATAAACAACAAGGGATTGTTTGTGGAGTGGTAACAAGGGAGTCTTTTTTTTATCATTAAACAAAGTATAAAAATGGATTTTGTATATACCAGTCAAGCCTAACATGTTTTGAAGAATCATTTAAAAAGTATTAAACAAAAAGGTATTTTCAGGTTTGATATTAATAAAATATCATCACTGGAAATAGCATTTTTTAAAGATGCCGTTGATATTTCTTTCCATTCTCAATGCCACTGATATTGCTTTCCATTCTCAATGCCTTTAACATTGCTTGCCATTCTCAATGTCTTTGATATTACTTTCCATTCTCAATGCCGTTGATATTGCTTTCCATTCTCAATGCCATTGATATTTCTCTCCATTCTCAATGCCGTTTATATTGCTCTCTATTCTTTATGCCATTGATATTGCTTGCCATCCTCTATGCCACTGATATTGTATTCCACCCTCTATGTGATTGATATTGCATTTCCATCCTCTATACCATTGATATTGCTTTCTCTTCTTTATGCCATTGATATTGCTTTTCATCCTCTATGCAATTAAACTTGCTTTCTATTTATGCCGTTGATATTGCTTTCCATCCTATATGCCACTGATATTGCTTTCCATCCTCTATGCCACTTGGATGTTTGGAATATATATTGAATAATTTGAGTGGCATATATTATTATTGTGGGAAAACCTGGTATTATTGCTATAAATTATAACCAGTGATTATCTTCGGCTCCATAAGGTTCACCTTACATCAAGTAAAATGCCTATAAAATTTATACCCGTGAAAGCATTTGTGTTGGTATAGAGATTGAAGTAATTAGGCTATGTTATGGTGGTTGTCGGCGCACGTACCATATGCTTCCGTTTACCCACACCACTTGTCGTCTCCAATGCATTACGTTTGGCCCCATACCTTTGAATAATAAGTCTGAACGTGGTTTGGTTGTTGAATCAGAAGGGACGTAGCATACTTTAACCCGGCCATTGCCAGCACTCCAAAACACCAGCTCCCTTTTGAAGGGAATGCTGCAAATGCGCCCCCATCCTATAAGCACCCTCTTTTATAAGAATTCATAATAAACGGCGGCAGAAAGATGCAAATAGCTTAAATATAAGAAGCTGTGAGGGCGAAGTAAAGCCAGATAATAGAGGGTGAAAATATATTTTTCCTAACCATTGTTAAATTTTAGGAATAACTTCACACTTTTCTTTGTTTTGTTATTTAAAATTCTTGTACTCAAAAAGGACCAATAATGGCTTCTTCAAATATGCATCTTGCTACATGCTGAAAGTTTTAATAAGTGCTAAGGTGCTTAATATATGAAATATCGTGTGTGACAACAGTGAACACCACACTTGGTACCAATTGCTTCTCCTTAGCCTAAACATTGAATATACAGGTATACAAATACAACAGTCTTTTGGCAAACTTAATTCATTCCGGTACATTGTGTTGTACTTAATGTCGTTGTAGTACCTGACCACTGAATTAGTGTGCCTACGTCCTGTTGCCCTCGGCTACATATATTACATGTCCGTAATAACATTGTAATGTCAATAAAATTTGCAATATATGTTTACGACGTTAATGATAATATGGCTTGTATTAGCCAAAGTATAATAGAACCTCCCCTTTGGCAACGAATAATTCCAGATGTTTGCGTGGGAACCAAGGGTTTTGTTTACTCGGTTCTCAGACATTCTCAATTCATCAAAGAAACAGATGTCTGACTTACCGTACAAACATTGTGCTGTTAGCATGTGGTTCTTGTTACGTGGCAAGAGTTTCGTGTCATGCGAGGTGAACTTTAACGGAGCCACATTACACGTAGCTCCAATAAAAAGCTGCATTTGCCTTTTCGAAAATGTACCCAAGGGGAGGACCTAAAGATTGGAATAATTTATCAACAAATTTAATTACAGTTGAACACCCTAACCGTTTTAGATTGAAAGACACGTTATGTACCAAACTCAATCAAAAGGAATATGATCAGTATCAGCAATGTTATCCCATCCCCCCCCCCCCCTCCCCCTTCCACCCCTCCATAGCCCCCCACACGAACAGAATATTTACCACCGGAAGATAAAACCACTTGAAATGGAAAATTTCAGGTGATACATTTTAAAGCTATTACCTTACCACTTTCCTAACTAATAATATTAAATTTCTTCCAAGATGAAAACTATTCATCGCACTTCACTCAGTTGTGGAGTCAAGGTGATATGCTTAAAGACTACATGACTTCGACTCCTCAAATGTCGACTAACTTGGAATTACTCTACGACCTTTCCTCCATTATTTAGGTCTAAAAAGTTAAACAATAAAAGTGTTACCCACTTCTCCTGATCTAATATGAGTTTATTCTAATCGTGATCCTACACAACAAACATTGGAATTTCCAAACCCGGTTTTAAACTAACTTGAGCTATGTACTGCAAATGAAGATCCTCAATTTTACTCGAAAGTGGCTCGGCAGGCGGTGTACCAAGCATGCGCAATGCGCATTCTCGATATTGTTGAGTAAAGTCTCAAGCGTTGCCCTTAATATGCAAAGGATTATAACAACAGCTTTGCCCACAGATCTGATAAAAATGTGACTGCGTTTATATCTAGCTTGACTTCTCTCTAGAAGACGTTAAGAAGTCATGGATTTCCCATTAAATTTGAAGTCGTACTAACTCTAGTGAGATGACGACTCCACATGGAAAGGACCTTTACTGTCTGTGTAGCGTCCTAAAGATAAATGGTCAAAGGGCATATCATAAGTTTATCAGTTCTCAGTTCTTACAGACGCCGGCTTACCAAATAGTGCCTTTTCCTACACAAAGCTTTAAAGTTGTGTATAAATGTGAATAGGCTCTTGTTTGTCGCTCCCATCGGACTAACGCGGAAACGATATTAGGCCGACATTAAAGCTTCGATGACCGCCAAGTTTAAGTGTATGGTGGTGCATTTTCTTAAGTCTGTGATGCTGATAGACATGTGAAACTACTATAGATATGAGCTTACACCATCTCCTAAAAACCCACGTTGATAACTAAACAGCTAAGTACGAGTCTGTCAAAGTATATATACGATCTTTAAAGTTAAGGACAACACGATGCAACCTAAGATATTGAGTAACAAAACTGTGCCAGCAACAGCAGGAAACGAAACGGTATCAAACTGTGGCCAACAGCTTCAAACGCGTTTAAAACATTACGTCTACGACCAAGGGTCTAATTAACGGGTCGCGAATTGCGATTAGAATTTTGGTTACCTGACAAAAGTGCGATTGAAAATCCCGCCAAGCCAAGACAAAAATAAGTAAAAGCAAATAACATTTTTGCGAAAATTCTTGTCAGTTAAATCGAAAGGTTTCCCAAAAGGGGAAATCGCTGCTCAAACAACATCAAAGAGCGCGAAAATGATAAAATCACGATGTCAATTTCTATTTTTTAGCCCGCGGGCCTGAAAAATAACTCAAGCTCAAGTTTTTCGCTTTCGTACTTTTCCCCTATTGTTCGACCCTTCGGGATCGTCTTTGCTGGCTTAATTTAAGGAATCTTAAACTATCATCAACACAACGCACAGAATACAATCCTATAATAATTGCTCGATCGCCTAACAAGACGAGTATAACTACACTGCAAATATGTAAATCAGTACCCTGGATTACAACAGTAGCTTCGCAAATCGATGAATGATTCAATTATGTTTCGGGCAAGTGCCCTAAAGTTCCATAGAAAATTCTTGTTTCACTTTAAAGGGTTTTTTTACACTATTAGGAGTGTTAAATAGCCTATAGAAGTTTTAAAAGTACCCAAAATTCTACAATCCAGGATTGCTTTTGCCAAGTGAAGTACTTTTCCACGATGAAATTGGCACCGGAGCTCAGCAAACAAATTAAACTGTAGTAGCGACGCGATGCATTGTGGGCCTTCACTATGATTCTAGAGCACTCGGTCAAATTGTTAGAATGAATAATTGAAGACGGAGGTATAATGATTATGTGTAACGCACTCTTTTAGTATTTCATTCAGTTATTTCTTTTTAAGGTTAGCAACGTTACAGCACTACAAACGAAGAAGGGTAACCACAGTTAACATCGCGGAAGGAATAAAAACTGTCTTAAGTGTCAAAAATTAGAGGCTGGGCGTAAAATTTTTATCATTCACTACCAAGGAAAGTAATACTCAATTTTTTTGATCACGTAATTGCCCCTTTTTACGTATAATATTGGGTATTTAGAATCTTTATACTGCATACAATTGCATAGGCAAAACCTGACGTTCGCTGTCCATGCAGTTGTGGTCTTTTAGCATCCGCTTTTATTACGTGCATTTTCGTACACGTTTTCCCGGATCCGCGTATTCGATATCCGAGGTCAACACTATTTGCGGTATCTGGTCTTTTGGCACTGTGTTGCCACCGTTTGAACCGATATGTGTAGAAGATGCCTTTTTCAGTATTTATGATATGGTTTTTCCGTCTTTTCTACATTGGTATAAGCCCATTTCCATTTAAGTGCCCATACATTCAATTTCTTGAGCTGCTGAAGACTTCTAAAATTTGGATTTGCCTTTCTTTCTTTGCATTTCGTGAACAAGTGCTTATCTTTTTGCATCATAACCGGCGAGCGCCTGACAGTGACCAGTGCCTGGCGAAAGCTATAGGAAAGTAGACCCACCAATAAAAACAGCTTTTACTTACGAGTCTGAGATAGGGTGGCCTAATCTATAAGGCATTGATATAGAAGTTGTAATGGATTTCAGCCTAGTTCCTGGCACTTAGGTGTAACGTTGAGAAGTCACTTGGCCTAAAGTTACTCACACGAGTTGACTTGGTGAGCAGCATGTGTTCTTACCGCTACTAGAAGAACGCACTGTGAGCGTGTTTTAGAATGGTATAAAAATATACAGTATAATAATAGTATAATATAATAATCGGCACCTTTCGCGAGCGTAGTTACTGTTAACCGACTTGGTATTATGTTTTAGGAGATAATTCCTTTTCGAAGACGGTCTGTTTGTTATCTGTGTATATTTACGTTCTCCTGATATCATAATCATAACAAGAGATCAATCGTGAAATGTACATATCATTTTTCAGTAGCTAGAAACTGCTTCTTTAAAGCATTATTATGACCCTCCGACTTTAACAGACACACGTTTGATCTCACAGCAAATGGGATCTTTTGCTTTAATGCCTTTTACTTGTGCAACAACTAGCCTTTGAAATATTGTAGTCTTACTTATTCCAAAAAGTGGCGTGGCTTCTAATTCCATAATAATGGGGGGATATCAGTTTATTGCATACGATTGCAGAAAGGGGGACACCAAAACAACGTGAAAAATGATTTGTTTTAGATGATACGTCATACCCAAAAAGTCCCTAATGTCATCTCTCCTACCTCATATATAACCAGCGTACTTGTTGCATGATAATACGCCACTTGTTTCCGCAGCCCTGCGGTAATTGCCATCCCTAAAACTGTTTCAGCTACCAAAAGTAATCAATTCTGTAGCGGTGTGATCTTAGCTCCACCTCTGCCACCCAAAACGTTCAAATAAGTTGAGCCCCTCTCCACCTTGATCCCTATGTTCATATTTTACACCTTCTTGCTGAGCAGCTCCTATCAAGACCGCCGTTTCTGCTTAACTTGTATAAAACAAATACTAAAATTTACAAGATATGGTCTTATTAAAGGCTTTACCCTACCGCTTTCACAAAGATCGTTTCCATTCATATGTCATTTCTGTTCCTATTGAACTAAGCACCATTAAATAATTAAAGGTGACTGTAGAATTATATCATGGGTTTCGAGGTCTTTGTAGCAAAATGTAAGGTTTATGTAATACTCAAGTTGTGAAAAGTGATTTTATCTAACCCACATTACGTTATTGCAAACTTTGCGAAATATGCGGTTGCCATTCCATCGTTGCTTACTGACAATTCTGAAATATAGATTAAATATGAAGTAGATGGATCGCATGAACTCAGGTTGGACTCTCTACACCTAATATCAATAAAGAGCGTGTGTGTCCATTGCGGAAAGGTCCGTCGAGGAACTATCCGGTTTTGACTCTATTAGCCGCACTACTAAAAATGTTAGGATAGGAAACATCTACATGTCGGAATCCGCCCATCCCCTCCAACTGTGATGCAGTCTACTTTTCTGCATAGGGCCTACGCTAACCTTGTAAATGTTTACCAGCACTTAAGTATGATAAAGCCTAGGGATTCTCTGCAAATGCCACTAGCCTACGGTGGCTACAAGTGTATGAGACCCCTCTCGTAAACACTCTCAACAATCTTCACGTTGACGTTTTTCCTCTGAGTTCAATAACGACCGAGGTATCATCCCTAAGATTGGC
>JAAAKM020006971.1:84852110-84867780 GCA_010016025.2 Alatinidae sp. Z8VKAUB7J3 | reverse complement strand
TCAAACACATGCTATACATGTCATGTTCTTTTCTGCAAAAAACTCTATTATATTATTTACTATGGTAGTTTTTATGTTTGATGAAAAAGGGCCCACCTTACATTTCCTACAATGCCAGAGTTTACTTTTTATATTTTATATCTTAAGCTTGAACCTTTGTGTTATTATCTCTTCACATGTTTCCATTCTGTTGGTCACAAACACGGCGTCATGGAATGCCCCTATTATTCTACCCAGGAGGTCATATGTATAAGAGGTTCTGTACCCACGGCGAGGAAAATTGTGGAGGAGATCAGTACCATGTTTCAGTATAATGAAATGGTAAGTCACACCAGCAACAGTTTGAAACATCCGACACAAAGCCATTTAGTTACCAATGGGCTTTCCGCCAAGTTATGTAAGAAATCATTTTGCAGGTCCATATAATTCTATTTAACCTATGTAATTACAGTACTTACTTACATATGCACATATACATATTAAAGATAACATGGATTATTAATACCGCTGCTTCAGTACCCGATACCAGAACGGTGTAAGACGCAAAAAAGTAATGTTAATAAGAAAGAAATAAAAACAAAGGGTAATCGAATTTTCTATTCAGTCTGCAAGTTGAAAAGTTCCATCGAATTTTATGACTAATAGGATTTTTGGTTCCATTGTTAACATTGCTGATTGGAATAGATTTCTTAACGTATGGATCGATGAAATAATCCTGATATCTTCAAATTGCAAGGTCTTCTAGCCACTTAAAATATAGCAAAAGTTACATTCCGAATACAATGCCCGTGCAATGCCGAATACAATGTCACCATTGTTCCCGTACACATTTTTACTTGTGTTATCAAATATGGAAACACTTATTTCCATATTAATGAATAGTAATTATCTCTACTACTGCGAGGACCTGCTGGCTATTGATACAACGATATATTGTTTCATAGAACCAATTATTTTCCAAAACACCCAATTGAATCCACACATATTGATTAACATTATCAGTTTAACGCGATTGCTGTAACACATACTAACAACGTAACAATTCATTTTATAAGGTCATATTTCTTGCATACAAAATACTTTTCCGTGTATACTTTTAACGTACGTACGTATAATTTTGTTATGAGCCCATCTACAGAATATAGAGCAACTCAGGGTAAAAAATGGAGACAAAAATTATCTTCTGTTCTAGTTTTTCCGACCAAAAACGTGTTACCTTGACAATGTTGAAACACATGTGGCGACATCACAGCGGGGGAAAGTTTAGTAGCCGGAAGCATGATCGTTAGTATAGGAACGGGCAATTAAACGAAGTCAACGAGGAATTAAGCTCGGAACACTGGTTGAAATGGCATAACTGATCAACGGTAGAAGACGAAAAAGTGCGGACAAGTACGAACGTTTGAGTTATCGATGCATTTGAGTTGAAAGTAAGGAATAATTAAGTCTATGTAGCTGCAAAAACTGCATTTAATAGTTCAGTTATCTTGATTACTCTACAGCGGAAAAATATATTAAGGCACATCTTTTTATAATAAAAATGAACTCTAAATTACCTGTTGACATGTAAAATGGGATTCGATACTTTCCTCTCAGTACTCTTTCGCGTAGTTCCTAGTAGAGAGGGACGAGAACACGTTTTACAACGAAGGAGTGGAAGGTGAAGGAGGAACAGGTCGAGGAACAGGGCGAGCAGGAGGGCGAGCAGGAGGGCGAGCAGGAGGGCGAGCAGGAGGGCGAGCAGGAGGGCGAGGAGGAAGGCGAGCAGGAGGGCGAGCAGGAGGAGGGCGAAGTTGAGAAGGACAAAGAGTAGCAAGGCGGATACGACGTCATTTGTTTCGATAAAAAATTCAACGAAAGACGTTTCCTTGTTAATACAAAAAGACTGTTAGTACAAAAAAACACTTCGTTAAGCCTAGGAAATAAATTTTTATATCAGAGAGAACTTTCGCAAAACATTTGAATTTCCAAGACAAGACAGAAAAACTGATAAATTCTGTCGATGGGGAGTGTACGATGAGATCGAGCAGAAGTCGATCAATGAGGTAGACGAAAAACTTTAACTATCTGGAATTCATGGGGAAATAATCACCCTCCCGCATGAAAAAAAATGCTGGATAAATTTCGAACGTGGAAACTGGTAATGTTACACGGCAGATTCTCAAATCGCACCCAAAGTCGATCACGGGCATCCTTTTTTCTCGGGCCTTGACCTAAGGCCTGCCGCTGGAAAAAAGCACAAGTTTCACTGTCACCACACTACATACTCAACTTATGAAGCAACATTAATAGATTATATGAAGAATCAAGAGATAGCTAAAATATAATGTACCTTTAAATTCTGTCCATCAAAAGGTAATGATCCACTAACCAATGTATATAAAATAACACCTAAACTCCAAACATCTACTTCCGGGCCATCATACTTCTTGCCCTGGAACAGCTCCGGTGCTGCATAAGGAGGACTGCCACAAAAAGTGTCTAGTTTGCTTCCTGGGGAAAATTCATTACTAAAACCGAAATCTGCTATTTTAATATTCATGTCAGCATCCAACAGGAGATTTTCAGCCTGAAGGGGTAAAAAGAACAATAATTGCTTAACTTAGCGACAAAACGGTTATACACATCAATATACAAACACTGAACCTAAGGTAAATGGACAAGAACCGACTTTGGGGGCGAGGGGGAGGAGGTGACCAGAGTCCTGGGGCAGTGTCTTTAAACGTAAGTGGTTGGGTCTCAGACAGGAACAGGCACCTCGTATTGAAGTAATCACGTGTGCATGGTTTACGAACAGCATGCATCTTTGGCATGATGAAGCCAACAAGCTTCCACAGACATTCGAGTCTACACGCGTTGGCATTAATGAGTTTCCAATGGTATTCTGTTCTAAACACTTTGGAGTGTAACCACAAACTGGAAGAAGTCTGGGCAAACCTGGTCTTGTGTATTGAATTGCAAAACTTAATGTTAAAAAGTGTAGATGCATATAATGGACATAAAATTGGTTTGTTGCACTAACGATAAGGCCGCAACCTCCGAAGAAACGAATTGCAAATCCTTTAAGGGTCTGTTGCTACATATTCGTTATGCACGTTTTCTAGCGGTTTCAATCAAAAATGGTGCTTAAAGTAGCTCCACGTGCCAGTCGCTGCATTGTTACTAAAAGGGATTGCATAGTAAGTCAGATTTTAGGAGTTTGCTCGGATCGCGCCGGCAGATCTCCATTTCTATACATATTACTGTGACCCTTACCATGATCATAATATAAATATCATACTCACACTCACTGCAAATCTACCCTTAATCTAATACATTTCAATGTCTGTCTTTACAGTGATACTTCATCGAACTCACTGTGTGCTTGTCACAACTTACAAATACGTTAAAATCAGTAGTATAAAGAGGTGCCGCAGCTGATAACACAAACTACCCTATCGCGTCTGGAAAAAGCCGCTTTTAGTTGATAACCAGAAACGAGCGACGGGGTAATTGTCTTCTCGGATTCCAGTTTTTCTTTGCTGGACCTGTGTGTGATCTCTTGACTGGTTATCTCCGTTCAGTGCCTTTATAAGATCGACGTGTGTTTACTTTCGTGAGTAACTTAGTAGTATTATTCAGTATATACGCGGGCTACACTTATACATTATAGCAACATGTTCGAGAATTCCGTTCAAGGCGTGATTACAGAGACATAAATACTATGGACTGTCAGCGATAGATGAGCCAGGCGGAAACGTCATTTTATTATAAATATCAAAACCCATCAAAACGGGCAAAAGCAACATGATGCGAAATGCCATAAACTACCAACATATTATTTGATCCTTAGCTTTCGATGTTTCCCCACATTATTTTCAAAGGTAGTTTACAAGCGTGATAAACCAAGTTAATTAAGTAATAAAATGACAATTCCAAATATAACAAACAATAGAAAAGCGCTAATTGCCCCTATGGAGGAAGATAAGTGATGGGACAAAAACGAGACATATGACGTGTTACAAGAGAGAAACATTTATTAAAGAAGCCGTTAAGTTCAAGCTGGGCTTTAGTTTTGATATTATTGTAGTATGATACTGAAAAAGCTTTTTACTAGCAGAAAAATTTAAATATTGCGTTGAGTAACGGATTCATTTTGCTAAACGTTTTCGTCATACACTGGTCACAACAATAGTATGGAGTGGTGTAAGGAAGCATTTAGAAACTAATCTACAGGAAACGAAAAGACGAAAAGACGTCGTACAAAACAACAGGCTCGAGAGCCACACATTTGATGTCAATCGCGTTATTGCAAAACGTGTAAGTTGTAAACAAATTCGTTTTGTCGACAGAGCATCGGCTTCTTTGTTTTGATGAATGCAGCTTCTCGCGATACACGATGACATGGAGATTAGGCTTTGACGAATACCCTAAACGAATCCTTGCGGCTGTTGTCAGCATATGTTGGGATTTCAAGCAAATTCTGCTCTATTGCCGAGTTGTTTTGGGATCTGTTGATTTAGTTTCGTTTAGACGACTCGGTAAAATCTTTGAAACTTTACTGCGTCTACTGATGAACGCGAGAACTTGTAGCAGATTCTGTCCTGCACCCTTTGTGACGTACGATAATAAAATACTACGGACTTTTAAATAATAATACAACTGCCCCTTCCCCATCTTGTAAATGTGATACATTGATAAAAATGTCCTTTATCATAAATTTTCACAGCGTTCAACACAAACATTTTCCTGGTAAACTTTAAAGAAAAATGCTTTAGGGCAGGACTATTTCATCAGAAAATGCAATTTAGCCGGATTTCAGAACTGAGACCTTAAGTCAGGCCAGAGACTTTTGACGTTCCATAAGAGGGCAGTTACGCTAAATTTCAAACTAACACATAATAAAACGATAAGTTTAAAAACTCATTAGAAACAGGACCTTGAAGTTTCCCCTTTAGATATATGAAAATACGAATTGTTGAAATTAGTCTCATAAAACGTATCTTTTCTGCTCTTTTGGCTAATACAGGAACTAGCACATAAGGGTGGTGCTTCTGGGCCGCATGTGGCCCGCGGCCCGCCCATTGAGTAGGCCTGTATTAGGGGGTACAAAAAACACGTTTTCTCTTCTCAAACAGTTCTGTTCTGATTCTGCCGATTGTTTCAGTATTGATGTTAAAGTATTTTTAAGGCCACGAGCATCTAATAAGCACTCTCCCTCAAACTTAGTCCGAATCAAAAGACATCTGCTGACGTGATAAACAAAAAGGCAACTAACCTGAAGCGTCTGTGACAAGGTCTTGCTCGGAAACAACTGGAAATGCTAAGTGTGTCAAATAGGAGCAACACTGCTTCTCGAGATCTTCGTAAAAATCGTAATTCGCCGTCTGAATAAAATGTAAACGAGCAGTAACTATACGCCAGGGCAATACTAACGATGAAATGTTTTTATAATAGTAAAAATTAGATTCCCAACAATTTAAAACTTTGTCTACTTTGATGGCGAAAAAACGCGAACAAAGCACGTTAAACCACAAGATAAAAATTTAAAGAACAGTTTAAATATGACAATTCGTGATTAAATATACAGCGTTCACACGCAACAACACCTTTGTGATGCCCAAATTACCATTTCAACTTCTGGCTTTCAATGGAGTGGATGGACGGCATAAAACTCACAGAGCAGAAACCCGCACCCAAAAGAGGCAAAGCCAAGACTGCGAAGAAGGAGCTAAGAAGTAAGACAGGCTTTTATCAAGAAAGATAAGTACTTCTTTTTATATATAATCAGTTTGTCAACTGTGTTGGCAATTAAAATATTCTAGTATAAAACATGCAACACGTTTGAATCTCGGAATACTATTTTAAGAATGCACCGTGACAGTAATTCAAAGCTTGAAAAATGATGTACATTACTGATGTACGGAATTGAAAATTGGTGTACGGTAGATCACTGCCGTACAAAGACAGTCTAAAGAGCAACCTAATAAAGTGCGGCTTAAACTCAAACACCTGGAACGGAGAGATACTGAAACGTTTCATGGTGAAACCGATGTCATGCAACGATCAGGAAATTTGAGGACAGGATAGCAAACGTACAGCAGAAACGACCGAGCATTTGACACACCATTTCAATGCATCTTCAGGAACAAGAAATGAGGATCCCACATCAGACTCGTGCTCATCGACGACAAAACGCTCGTCCAGCGTAACAACGGAAGACTCCATCATCAAGATCACCAGGAGAAATGGCCATGATGCAAAATCATTATGCAGATGTCCTAATTAATATTCTAGACGACCTTCAAACAATTATAAATCTACGGTATCGACTACTACCCAAAGCACTTGCGCATAACGTTATTACTCTGTCAATCATCATCACCAACCTATTCCTGGTAAATCTACCCCGCCATGGCACACCTAACACTTCTTCGTCTTCGCATCCGAAAGTATGACTCTCGTGTCAGTTTGAAGCCTAGCGTTACCTACTTTCAGATCGAAGGGGTCCTCTCTTGTGCCTTGGACTCTTCCGCAGTTACAAGCCACCACTGACGTGACTCGACTTGAATGTGGTTTGCAAGGGACACCAATTTGTTTCTCATCGTTATTGTCTCGCTGTTGTGGTATTTGGTGGTACTAGAATAAGAAAGATACAAGGAAGAATTAAAATATGTAGCTTTACAAATTTCAATGGTCTGCTATGTTTGCGCCCGGAGTTGCGTCGCGCCCGCTTCCTCGAAGATGGAATGAACCATTTTTTCCACGGAAACGTGTCCTCGACACCGATCTCTAAAAAAGACTGGATCGAGCATTCTATTGTCTACTGATGTAAACAAATATGGTCAGCGCAGCAAAATTGAAAACGTCGTATCGGTACTAAAAGTTAAAATGGCGAGCAAGGTAAGCAGTGTTGCGCTTTTGGATGCAAGAGGCGAAAGAAAAGGAAGTCTGGTATGTGAGAGCGGCAGTCAAAGAAGCGGCACTTAACTTTCATACTGACATTACTGATGGTCCATCTGCTCTTCAGTCCCAATATAGCGCTAAAATGATTTACGATTAACCAGGTGTTTTGAACATAAGACACTCGATCCAGTCTTTTTTAGAGATCAGTGGTTCTTGAAAACGAGTTCACATCTTCTATCCATAGCAGCTTCGGTACTCATTTCATTCACACCACTTCGAAAAAACTGTTCCCAGAAATCATTTCGGGAAGAGGGAAAGAAAATCTTCGTCAAGTTGGGTGGTGAAGGAGTGCAGGGTCATTCTCCAGATTACAAATGTTAATGGATCCAGAGACGCTAATGAGCATTAATCAAGAATCTAAAAACTAGGGAAGCGCACGTAGATGCGAAAGAATAAACTAGAAGAGGAATAAAATGGGGCGAGGACAGTAAGTAAGGCTCCAACACAACCTGCATAATTCTGTATTTACTCTTGTGTATTACTTAAAATGTACATTTACAGCATCTTGGGAATGTTTATGTGGCAAGACGATTGGAATTCATGACTGCCAATCTTAAAAAGAGCACTCTAAGGTGCTTATTGGAGGGTAAGCAGGAAGAGTAGGAGCCAAATGAGGCCACTTCTCGAGTTGGACTTATTTCTATGTGAAAGAAATCTATGACTTTACGGTCATGGAATAAAACACGTATGAACTAGTCAATACACCTCCCAAACAGTATATAACAGTATAATATACTTACTGGATAAACACAAGGCTGACCAGTTAAACTTCGAACTTCACATAATTGTCTTCCATTCCACCAAATCTAATACAATCAGAGAGTAACGAAATTAAATATTGCAATAGGTAACTGCCCACTATTCCGGTTCTCGGGAAACAACAAAACACTCGCTGAGTAGGACTTTACAAAGCTCTTCGCCATTGATTTTTGTTTGGTAACGGGAGTTTTCTTTCCGGAAGAGTCATCAAGTATTCTCTCTAAAGGTCTCTCTATACGTTCCCTAAGTTATAACATGAAAGCAAGAAGCTAGCCCAAACTCCTTGGGCAGAGGGTCAAAGTACTTCTTGTATATATACAATGATTAAACCTAAGGGGCGAAAATGTAGGCTTTTGCTGCTCCTTCTTCTGCGGACTGAGTCCTCTCTTGGTTCAACTGCTCTTGAAAATGTTTGCGTCATTTAAGAAAGAACGTACAAAGGTACCATTTGCACTTAAGACAATCATTTGGAGTAGGCGAATCGGTTTCAATGTGAACGGCGTATAAGCTTCCTATACGCTAATCATTGATGTCCAAAGAAAAAACGATAATAAATATTACGAAAATATTGCGAATGTTCATGCTGCTCAATGCTCTTCTGGATGTGATTCAGCTTTGGGCTTATCAAAGATACTTTTCTTCTCCATGATTCTCATTCAAAGTAAAAGAATGGAAGTTCTTACTTAACAATGAATGTTACAGTGGCTCATGGCAGAGTAAAATATCATCATTTGCTTTACGTGCTTTCTCTCCTTTTCTTATCTACAGTGGTTTCCAATCAGGTTAGAAGGGATTCTACACAGAGGAAGTGTCATTAGCTAAAGGGACAATATCGCGCTGAAGTGATTTTCATGGATCTTTACACATAGTTAAGTCGATGATCCTCCGTGTATATTTCCTCCATATCTCGGTACTGGAATTGCGCGTCTCAGTGGTGTAATGCTTTTACTCGAATTGACACTGGACCTCGATGAAACACTGGACAAAAGTTCCAAGTATTTTGAATCAACGTTAAATAAACATGCGGGGCATTTCTTTGAGTGAATGCGGTACATGAGGTACAACTTATTTACAATTTCTTCTGTTTGGTTTATGGTAAATCCATCACTCGACAGCTGTGTTAAACGAATTAACCTGCGAAAAACTGATTATTTAAAGGGGATATTCGAGTTCTCACATTAAAGAACATGAAAACTGGGTTAATAGAGGCTAACATGGCGTAATATGGCAAAAGTTGGTTTTACCAAAATATTTTAGCTTACAGGCGGATCGAAAGTAAAGCCAGCGGGACATTAAGAAATGAATTCGCTGGAGATTGACAAATGGGTAAAAAGATTGATATTTTTAACATCGATCTCTATAATATTTCTGTAATCCTTTCACTTGTTAAGCACATGACTTCCTTGAAGGGAGACGATTAGATGGCTATGGAAACAACAGCTAATTATAAAGAAGGGGCAGGCGCCCAGCTCCTATGGGGATTCCAGTGTGGGGTCTGCCCGCTGTGGGTCACTTGTTTCATTAACAAGCTATCTAGGCTAAATATAGACCTTGACAATCTACAACAGATTCGTCACTGCTCGTGGTCTACACAGTAGTGCAACTTTGGGGAAACAGCCCCAGTCAAAGGAAGGCCTGTCGTAGACAACTAAGGAATTGCTTAGAAGAAGAGATGACTTTGAATGGTATACAAAGGAGTATGCACTGTAAATGCAAAAATTTCTTAAATTCAATTCATGAGAAAACTCGCAGAGGTACACAACCTATTTACTATATGTTCGTTTTATCTCTGACCCAAGCTCCAATATAAGGCCTCCTGAGTATCCAATTTTTAAAGAAGACGACAGTTTAATTCTGATTCAGTGTCCGTTTGTGCTGTTATTCTAATGTTATAATTACTGTTTTGACAAACCAGGTGGCCACAGACATTCAGTGTAAATAAGTCTATAACTGTAATGGGGTTATTTGATGCATCTTCAGTCTGTGGTGTAAGTACCTCAAGTTGCTAGTCACGCTTCACAGTTACAACGTAATTGACTGAATCTTACGAAAATCTGGTTCCTTGCCCACTTGGATGCTGTTCTTTTCTGCTAACCAATCTAAAATATTCTACAATTCTCTAACGTTTTTCTGCCTCAGGCCAGTAACTGCCACGTATGTATCAGACGATACGTTCTGCAACGCTACATTACTATGCCACTCCACACCATATCGAAACATATGTCATATCAATATGGAAAGTGATATGAAATAGGAAACTTTCCGATAACGTGTAATACGATGGAATATAATACGATACGATAATCTGGTAGAATATGCGCTACAGTACTGGATAGTGCCATGCAATGCTATACGGCAAAAGACAACACGATACAAAGCAAAACACTGCAAGACAACAAAATGTTATACAATACATTACAATGGAATAAAGTGGTATATGTTACACAATACGGCACAAGGAAATATAATATAAAACTTCCTACAGACTAAGATATTGAATCTAAACAATGGTAGCTTAAACAATGATGCCATCAAATTTATCAGACAATAAGCATATCTTACCTGACTACAGTCTTCTTGGAGTTGGTTTGCAAAATGTTCGAATGCAGGTCCCCTCGCATTAATCGTGAAAACATTTAAGGCCTGTCTCAACTGGAAAGATATAAGTAAAGGGCATCAGCACTAGTTAACAAAAGAGCCAGACGATACTGCAACTGTAATTCAAGAACCAACTAAAGTTATATCAAAAGAACTGCAAGAAACTTTGTCAATAATAAAACAGTTTTAACCTTTGCCTAGCAACTCGCAAATGCAACCATAAACTCTGCTGCCCAATTACATAGATATTACATACAAGTGCGTCCAATAGCAAAGCACACTATGGTTCACAAGATCTATCACGGTTATTAGAGACAGCAAAACACGGTAGGTATTTAGTGTTTTCCATGCTTGTACTATTCGTGAGCTCTCACTTGAACCGACAAGCACAGCAAATATAGTAACATACGTTCATTCATAAAGTACTGGCTCTCTTACAGTACAGGATGAGTGCTCTGCCTCGATGTACAGGGTCTGCATAAACGCCTTTCTGAATAATTTGACAAGTTTCGAATACATTTTTTCCGCTTTCGCATGCATTCGAATAATAAGCTTAAAGCTTACATACATCAGGGCCCGGTTTCTCGGTTTCCCCTATCTTTAAGTGAGCACCTAAGTGCTTAGGCGATTCCCTAGATAATTTAGCGTCTGGTTTTCTTTCTCTTTAACAGATCATACCGTTGTCGATTGATATAACTCGTACACTTTAAGTTCGTCCTTTGTATACCTTATTAAGTGGCGTTTGTAATTAATCCCATCAGCTTACCTCTCTTATCTTAGTTCTATCAAAAAAGATTTCTATTCAATTATATCTTATGTGCAGATAGAATGTCATTTTTATCAGGTTAGATATTTGGAACTTGCTAAGGTGCATGCACAAGCGAGTTGGCAATTTTGGGATAAAAATCTTATTTTCCACATGCATAATTTCGTTACATAGAACATCGTGTGATCATTATGGCTTTCTATCTGACCCAAACAATTCGGGTAGATACCGACTCCAAACTCTTTACAAATTATATCATTTCACGATCTACTCTGGATAGAGGCCTGAGTACTAATAAAGCCCTATTCACAAAAGCAGGCCAATTATGATCAACATGTTAGTCTCAGCCTCTGAAGCCCCTGGTAGGCTGTTTAACAATTTCAAAGACTTCCAAAGACGATTATTACCATCTAGTTCTAAAACATAGGAAACAAGAACTGCAAGCAAAGATCGGTCTCCAAGTTGAAATTATTTTTAATACATTTGGATATCCCTCGCAAGACATCGAGTTCTCAAACCAGTTTGACGTCACATCGTCTGAAATTGTTGACTATAGCTTTACTTGCATTCTTAGCTTCTGACCTTGCTCATCAATGAACCTTTGAAAAGGTACCGGGAATAATAATATAGTGTCTTAAAGCAAAAATATAACCGAGTGCTTAAAGAAGAATAGAATAGAGCACAAAAGAAATTTCTTGAGAGATTTTTGGGGACAAGTAGAAGGTCGGACATTGAGGGACAAATAAAACCATTCAAAGGTATTGCTTTCAGAAAAACACGCTAATCAAAATTTTTCATAGCAGCGTCATTGTTGCAATAAATCTTTTCAGACAATTTTAAGCCGCCGATTGGAATGTCCTTGGAATTTTCTTTCTTTGTCCGTATTACTAAAACCAGGCAGTCAACAAGATGTCGTTCTGTCTAAATGAAAGAAATGGCAGGTTGGTCATAGATATGTAAGGCTTATTGTAGATTGACAATCTTAAAGCAAATAAACAATAACGAAATATCAATGACTTAGAAAAGGCTTCATTTCAATGTTATTTCATGATACGAAGAAATGTAAATTCGCAAGAAAATGAGACCGCTAGGTTTCACTTAGAATGGCGAGTCTTTGTTTAACGGACCATAGGCAAGATTGCGATAGCTGATTTTCATACTTCCCTGAAAAGAGCTTGCTTGAATCAAGTTGTCATTCGTAATGATGTGCATGACCACGTGCATGTAATGATGAAGATCCACCATAACGCCAAATAAAGAATCCTTTCGATATAGAATGTTGCGAAGAAATTTCAACTTAGTTCCACTTTCGACATCATTTTCTTTTAACAGCGGCATGTTATATTGTAAGTTGGCTTGCCGTAGGTAGTTTTATTACTAAAACCTATCAAAAAAAGCCTATTTCATAATGGGTCATATTTCAACCATACCCCTTTTACAGAGAGTTCACGTGCATGACATGAAATAATATCAATGCGCAAAGTAGTTAAACAATTCCAGAGATCACTAACCCGTTAAGTAGTCAATGATGCTGCGTCAGCAGAAGGTTCCGCTACTTTTTAAGGGTCGGAAAGAAGAGGTTGTATTATATAAAGTTGATTTGTAACATACAGATATCAGCTCCCTGCGTACATTAAATTCAACAACCTGTAATGTGCAGCAGCTCGTTGGTATTTCAACTGTGGAAAATCTGGAGAAGTTGAGGCAAGAGAAATAGTGAAAAAGGTAAGATATACGGGTACTTGAATTTGGCTTTTACAAAATGTTGTTATTACTAAAGACGAAATAGCATCACACTACCGTTTCTTTCCTCTTTTTTGAAAGGAGATATCTTATCATCAAATACGATTTTAAAATGCAAAATATGAACACTAATTAGAAAAGGCCATACGGTTTCCGAGAAATATTACATCTACTATATATTATAACCACGTGGTTATGTAATTACAATTAACATAAATATTTTAAGGACATTTTATTAATACGAAAATGTTCTTCAATACGTAGGTCATACTTGCCACGTGTTTCAGTTTAAAATCTCGAAGCCAAAGACATCAATGGCAAAGGTAAATAAAAGGACTCCGGGTATTTATCCTTAACCCCTATCCCCTCCCTCTGCACAAACTAGAGCACCGACATACGGTATCATATTGCTTTTAAGACAACAGTAAACAAGAAGATTTGTCAAACATTCAAACTAACACATAATTAGTAAACGTTCCCTTTTCCCTTCCTCCAAATAACAGATTTCTCTTTCTACGCCCTAAATAGATACTAGCGTCAAGGTTCAAGAATAAAACGGTGAAAATGACTTTTAAACAACGCTTAAATGATCGCATAAGACCTCCGCAAAAATAAAACTTGATCCTCTTATCAAACAGCGATTATTCAGAAATACGTCTGTGGTAGTTTCTACTCAGGTACGAAGCACGAGACGGGTCAAAGGAGCCCCCTCCGTCACCGCCCCTTTAGTGTAAAGGTTGGTTTTCTTAGAATTTAATACTTTTACGAGGCACACAGTGCACCGAATTAAGTGTTAAACGTTATGATACTATAATGTTCAATCACAAAAGAGGCCTTACAATTCAAATTCTCATTGAAGTACCTGTCCTGACACTAGAAACCTTCCCTACTCAAAAACCATCGAGCTATAGCATTGCTGATGTCATTATACCATTAAAGTTAATGTACCGACATGGACGCACTCTCAAAAGGGCTGAGAGGGGCTGCAGCCCCCCGGTTTGTTAAAGTGTTAGATTTTTTCGAGCAAAAAAAACTTTTTGGGACCTTTTCATTGCCGTAGCATTAAGGAATTTTTTTCCAATTGAAAGTGGCCGTAGTTTACCCTATCCCCCTTCGATTCAACCGTCTGAAGAACCGTAGATTCATTTCCCAATAATTTTCGGGCAGCGGAGTATTTTTAGGGAAAATAAGTCGCAGCCCCCCTCCCCCCAAAAATTTTCATTCGTTACGCCTATGTGTACCAACGACATAAAGTTACATGTTTACACCTGATGACAATGAGAGTAGATTTTCTTTGTTTATACATCGCTTTTATAATCAATGAGATAAAGATATGGCAGTAATAAGCAGTAAGATGCCCACGTCATCATAATTTACAAGAATAAACTTATTCACCTTACAGAGTAGTGGCGTTAGAAAGAACGATGCTCAATAGTATTAACAAAGTCCCTTATTTACAGGGTCGTGAGAAGATTGAAGAGCAGTTACCTGTATGCAGGTGCGAAAACAAGCAATCAAGTTCATGGCATCATAAAACCACCTTTTTGGCAAACACATGTTTATAGGAAGTACTTTTTACTTCTCTGTTTTTATAGCAACCAGGAGCAACAAGTCATTCTTGTGGGCACAAGTTGATTTGTTTTAATGAGTTGTTTACGTGTGCCTTCGTGTTCACATACATGTTAAACTTCTCATTTCACTTCTTTGCGTTTCTCACTTTAGACCCACTCAACAATTAAACGATAATCATAACTCATTGCCTTCTCTTTCACTTAAATTTACCACTTCGCTGGCTATTATTAGAAGACCATTTAAAATTAGTTATGACTAGCCTGTTTCCAGCAGTCAAGTTGCTGTTGATCTAAATAAGTATTTAGAAGACGAAACGTTGTCAATACAGTTTCATTTTCGTTCTTTTTCTAGAGTTTTTTGCGGCTACATTTTTCATCACTTTACTGTCAGTGGTTACCTTATTTAGACAGGCTTTGTTTTTGAAACAGTTAGACTATATGTGACTAGACTGTAGATAAACGTAGGTTACTGTTGATAGTAACGTTTGTCAATTAGGAAGACTCCAAAATATGGAAATTTCCAGAGAGCGTAAAAATGTTTCCCGCTCCTGTGACCTATGCTATCGCTGCTTATTGCTTTTCTCACTAAATTAGGACAATACTAGAACACATTATTTTCTATACTCGGCACATTGATCTTTAATTCTTTACCGATAGATACATACAGACTTCCAGCTTAACAGTTTGATGTAATTAAATGTGCGTTTTGAAACCTCATTTGAGGGGATACGGTGAATCAAGTAATAACGGTACTACATATTATTTTTGTTTTTTTAAAGCCTCTTAGTATCTTTACGATTCTTGGGTACATCTGCGTGCGACCTGAAAGTACTTCTAAAAGTACTACCGTACTCAAATTCGTATGTTTTGTAGGAAGGGGAAGGGAAATGGTAGGACACTTTGGGCGTTGTACTTCGAAGTTGTGCTGTTATATTCTCTGCTTTGATTCTTAGGGAACGATTTAACCTTTACCATAAATCAAATAATACCGGGCAAAGTTTATACTTGCACTTCTTCAGCATTGATGTAGCTCTCGATTTATTATTAACATGTGACGAATCACCCAAACCCCAAATTTTACGTAACTACTTAATCTATTTAAGGTTTAGCTAGTTCCTACATGCCATTTATGGATTTTCTTGACAGTCATTGCGTGATAACGGCGACTGCTTGGACAGCATGCCGTGTTGGTAGCGGTGCCATTGCCAACATGTAAAATCATGATGGTCGGCAAACTTTAACAAAAAGCTCTCTACGTCACC
This sequence comes from Alatinidae sp. Z8VKAUB7J3, assembly GCA_010016025.2. Lineage (NCBI taxonomy): Eukaryota > Metazoa > Cnidaria > Cubozoa > Carybdeida > Alatinidae > Alatinidae sp. Z8VKAUB7J3. Next base: position 84,852,136 of record JAAAKM020006971.1, on the reverse strand, counting down.
ATCATGACGACTGGTACCCTGGGCAC
>JAAAKM020006971.1:84822784-84852010 GCA_010016025.2 Alatinidae sp. Z8VKAUB7J3 | reverse complement strand
TGTAAAATCATGATGGTCGGCAAACTTTAACAAAAAGCTCTCTACGTCACCATCATGACGACTGGTACCCTGGGCACTGCTTCTGGCTGAGATCTTCTTATATGAACTAATATTCGGTTTTGAAAAGAACACTATAGAAATAGAAAATATGTCGCCACCGGGGGTCGAACCCGTGTCCCACACTTTTGGGGCGTGCGCTCTACCAAACTAATCTACTGTACCTGACCTCCGATGTTAACATACTCTAATTCTCTATTCGCCACATTATCTCTCAATCATAAACCAGTGGGCATCGACATCCAGCTCAAACACAATTGGAGACCAGCCTCTCTTCTCCATATGACTTAACCAAGGAAGGACTGCCATCCAGTCCGTCATGCTGTCAAAAGCCCATCGAAGTTTGAAGGTATTGTTCGGAAGTTCACCAGAAAACCTTAACTTTAAGATTGACGATTGAGGTTTTGCTAATATCATACTCTGGTCTTGCAATGACTGATGGTAACGAGAAAGCATGCAAAACTAAAATCCAAAAAATTACTGTATTTTTTCATGTTGTTTTATCATATCATAATTTTTTCTTGAACAGGGAGTACTCTTTTTCATAAAAAGGGACATATTTTTTTTATAAAAAGTGCAGAGGGCACACGCATGAATAATATGGGGACAGGAAATGTTTGTCCGTAAGCAGGGCTCGATATCTTTGGCTGAGCAGGGGACACGCGAACTTGGAAAGCATGACCTTTGTAAATGTTGCATTACTAATTGTTTTTGTCTGATACTACGACTGCCAATATATTGGGCTTGTTGGTGCGCGTTTTCACTCCAAGCCTTCGTCGATCGCCTACGCCATGTTGCTCATATGGCAGTTCCTATAAAAATATGATCGGAATGCTTGTCCTGCTCGATCATGTAAAAACTTGTTGATGCTAATTCTTACGATGACCAACAATGAGGACCCAGGAGGAAAGAAAATAGTCATTACTTATTAGTGATTGGTCTGCTCACAGATGCGACAGGGGAGAAGGAGGGCGATTTAAAATACGGGAGAGCAGCAAACTCAATTGCTGTTAATTAATGTCTTTTTTTTTTCAAGGGACCCCATCAAACGTTTTCTGTGGAGTATTGCCAATATTTCCTTTCTTGGTCACGCGAAAACATGTCAGCTGTAAGAAGAATCTCCGCTCTGTTGTTTTCATCACTCTGAAAATCACTAGATGTGAGGTATATATATATATATTTATATTAATACATATTATTAAAAGGAAAAGAAAATTCAAAAGGTTGCGTGTTCGGCTCACGTCAGGGTCACCATTCGACGTGATTGGGTGATAATATGGAATGAAAAGCTCAATGAGGAAAGTATAGGACCGCGAGGAATCGAACCCCGTCCTTTAGCATTGCAACGTGATGTGCTAGCCATTACACCATGGTCCCATACTATTGAGATGTAAAACTTGGGTTGTCATTTGTTTTGGTTGACGCACTTCAAATCGTGTCAATTACAGTATAGCAAAACGGAAACTATTGGTAAACGATCGATACTGAAGTTTAATACATTCAGACAATAAATGAAGGTAAAAGTACTTCATATGTGGGGGCATAGGAATGTATATTTCTGAATACTTTAATGTTTAGTTGTATATGCATTGGTTACGGGGCCTTACAAAACGGGTGTTTACCAAACACCTGGGAACACCCGTTGCTGAAAGTTCAGCTCCCGTCAAGTTATATTCTTTCCGGAAAACCCTTTCTCTTAGTATTTGCGATATCTTCAGAATTCCACGATGGACCTTGCATCCAATACTTGCTAGGCTTCTTAAGTCTGGTGTCACTCAAAATCTGCCACAGTAGCGGCCTTTTTGGCGAGGCTGACTCTGTGCTTGCAACTCTAGCGAATTTCTTAATAAGCACGACCAAATGGCGTAAGTTGAAGAATGTCCATTTACCTTAGCATCAGAATAAACTGTGAGTGAACTGCCTGGGCATCTTGCATGCTGTACAATTTACTACAATTTTATCTTTGCAACAAGCCTTTGTAAGCAAAGGAACATGAAGTTAAGAAATGCTCCTTTAACGCAAAGAGGAATGTAAGTGAGGTACCTAAAAACATTCTTCTTAACTGGTCTGTTTGGGCAGCAGGAGAAAACGACCTTAAGCGAAAAATTTGTTTTACTTTAGACGCTCAAATCAACATTATGTGTTTAATATCTCTAACATTTAAACTAATATAAATAAAATGGACAAAGTAAATAAACGTTGATATGGATCGTTTGCTGACCTCCATGAGAATCAGATGGAGCTCAACGAGTTAAGCACTACTTCGTAAGTCATTACGTGTATTTTATGGCAGTGGTCTGCAACATTCCTCTCCCCGCGGATACCCTTCCTGCACAAGGATTGTTACTTCTGAATCCCTTAGCAAATTTGAAATCGTAGTAATGTACATGTGACCTTAATATCTATTTCTAGAGGTTTCATACAGTAAGGAAACAGACAGATCAGAGTGACATTTTGTTTTATTGCTTGTTGCTTTGGAAATGATGTAGTAAATTTTGACTCATGCCCGGCCTTCATGAACCAAAGCTTGCTATTCTTCGCTATTGCTGGCCGTGTTCCACATTGTTCTGGCATTTCTCAGAGCCGGATATCCTACTCCTTTAAAATTATTGAGGAAGAGAGGTTTTTGCCCCCTCCCCCATGCCTTCGATTTTCTGAAAAGGCTGAGTTCCTCGAGCTTTCCTTCCCGGATTCAATTCCCAAGAAACTTTACTTGTCACCGGTGGATGGCTTTAATGTCTAAATTGGCTAACGTGGTTTAGCACATATTTGTTTGTTTAGTGTTCTGTGTACGGACACGTTATATTCCGCGGTAAACCACATCTATGCTGCTTAAAGCCTCTTTCATAATTTCTCTGTAAAAGGCCATGATTCACATCCATACAATAACACAAACTAGATAAAACATTTTAGTAAGCGAGCTTTCAGTTCCATTGTGAGTTTGCGATCTTTGTATAAATATTAAGGGAACTGATTATGAATTTCGGCGTGCGTTTTGTTTTGACTAGCTTTTTTAGTGAGAACTTAAGCGTTACGACGACGGGTACATGATTCCTATTTGCATCAGCACCTGGGTACGTCTTGACTTTCGATACAGCATTCCTATGTCCTTTATCTATCTGATTCCTTGCGCGATCACCAGGACTAATCAAGGTGTATCTGCGACATGGAAGTGGATGTAACCATATTTTCATTATAACTAGCTTCTTTTCTTCTCACCACTCTATGAGTTTCTCACCTCTTTCATTACTTGTTCCTAGCCCAAACGGACCAACACTTTTCTCATCAATATCACTGACTACTTTTGCCTTCAAATCTCCCATAACTTTATTGCCCTCTTAAGATTTACACTGTCCGTACTCTTACTCTAATTCTGCATAAAAGTTATCTACTTTTGCATCATGAGATTCGGCGGTTGGAGCGAAAGTTACAAGGACAAGGATATTAAACGGACGACTGACTAGAAGCACACAACCAGAGTTGGCCCATTTAAGGATTAAGCCCTTTGTTAAGGATTAAACCCACTCCTAGCTGATAAACCTCCAAAGTAAATAATGGTTTCGTTGTCTTTTTGGAATTGGCAAGCATCTCTTCATCAAACCTCTCACAGACCAAGACTGTTTGAGTCGGTCCATTTCTAGAATCACGTTTCAAGTTTCTCTCATTGGAAAAGCGTTGTAATGTTCCGGGTGGCTATACGTTGTTCAGATTTCCTAAAAATGAGGGCCCATTTAGGTTGCCCACTCGACAGTCCGAAGCGCCACTGAGGTCTTCCAAAGTGGCCTTCAGATTGGTTTGAAGTTTACGTGGAAGCCTTTATTCACCTTTAGGCCCATAAATTGACCTGGGCCTTCTCATGGCCCGCTTACTACTGGCTAGTTCACTTCCTATGCACCGTTGGCCGCGAGTGAGCGAAGTTATTTTAAGGCGCTTGAACTCGCTTTTTACATTATGATAAAAATTTGGCGTAGTGTACCTCCAGTTGCCTTTTTCAACAAGCGGTAACATATTTTGCGGGTATTCTTAGGTCCCTACGCACAAGACCTAAAGGAGTTATTATAAACTCGGGTATGACAAGAATCGGGTTATAACGAGCTAAATTTTATGGCCTTGCTTTGTTTGCCTCCGGTCTTGATAGAAATTTGCAATTTTATCAGATGCAAATGTTGGTATTTTTTGGCATTAATGTTAACGTTGATCATTATCAGACATCATTGTACCCATGACTCGAAGGGGAGTTGTAGCTACTATTTCTCATTACCATCGGATGCTTAGGCGCGTGTATTAACCATAAAGCAAATGTAAGTCTGTCTAAGAATGTAATTTTATTAGGGTATGATGCTCCACTTTTGTTACCTTGAAAATTATTTTAAAAGGAGAAAATTGTGCAAAATGATTCTCGACAATTTTAAAATAATAGACCAAGGATTTAGATTTTGAAATGGGCAACAAAACCATGGTTCAATGGAGTTACATCGCTAACTGCTTCAAAACAGCTTGTTCCAAGGAAGTTGTGGAAGAAGTACAGCAGCCCGAGGAGAGATAAGCAGTTTCTAAGTTGTCAAGGAGAAGGGTCAGAGATATCATCACTATTAATACAGATGTAGCCTAAGCGACAAAGATATTGAAAATGCTCTCAAACAAAAATGAAGGAAGAGACTGGTTAAAAAGTTTTCCTCTATCATTAAAGTTACTTCGTCAATCATTTAGTGCTGTACAAGAAGATGATGCACAACATGCACTCATGCACTAATCTGGCTATGCACAGTAAATAATAACGTAACAAAATATTCCTACCTTTCAATTTTTTAATGTGTATTCTTTACTCAAAAAATAACAAAATAGTTTATAAAATGTGAATACTGTGTGAAGATGCAGTAAGAAATATACTGTGTGAAAATTCTATTCCTTGTCAAGGAAGTTTGCCTATTACGAGCCAAATCTTATGGTCTCCTCGAACCTGTTATAAGCAAAATATTTTGTATACTTGTCTCCTAACAGCGGTAGTATTTCCTGACACTCTTTCAAGACGAGGAAGGTATCTTGTTGTTTTCTCCGTAATTTCGTTTAAAAGAAGGCATTACAAGGCTAGTATCTGATAAAATGGAAGCCCTTGTGACTATTAGTCTCACCATTATCCTCCGAGTATACCCTCTTGTGAGACACTTTGCAGATAATCCAAGACACTTTAAGTAGTTCCCAGAAGATTTAAAGCACTGTCGTCACGATGACCCTGTGATTAAAACACTTGGTGGGAATCAATGCATACATATCTGTTCTGGGCATGTGCAAAGCCAAGCTACAGTAATGTTAGGGATCTAGCTGGCACCTCAATGTCTGACCTAATACCTCTGTAGGGAGGCTAAGCCTTTGTAGAGGAAGGATAAGAGAAGTCATTAGTTGATAAAGTTGTAAGTATAGCAGGTAGTTAGCTAAAAGGCTACTTCCAAAGCCAGTCTGTCTCCCATAATCTTGTTCTCTAGAAACAGCAGCTGTTGGCGTTTGTGGCATCTAGTACTTAGGTACGGAACATGATGCTCAAATCGGTACTTCTTCAATGTAGGGGTGCTTGTCTCAAAGAAAAAAGACAAGAAATCAAACAAAAATTTTTGTTACGCCAGAAATGGAGCTTTGTATGGTTCGGAAACGCAAAAATGAATAAACTTTACAAACAACTGCTTGTAGGTTTCAAAACCCTACGAAATGGCTCAGATCATTTGAATCTGATTAAAGAAACGGGAGAAATGTAGTCAGTTCTCCCCACTGCTTATCAGGGGGCTAAACTGAGAGATTGGAAATGTAGGGAGTTACCACTTATTACAGAAACGGGTGAGAGTACTTTATCCCCTAAAAATCTTCAATAGAAATAAATTTGAATGATACCTGATACTGATAGAGACATTGAAAGATGACCAAGAAGTTATTAAAGGCTATGGAGTATTCTCTTATCTCCTGCTTTCTTGGATCATTGCTAATATATTAGGAGTGGTCTTAACATAGACTCCAAGTCAAAAAACGTTTAGCTTCCACAAACCCTCAATATGAAATTGACACGAGCATTCAGAACAATTTAAAAAATGGTTGGTTATTATAAGTAAAACGCCAAATGTGGAAACTTCATTGACAACGTTTCGTCTAACAGACTTCTTCAGGTTACTACTGAAAATTGGCCAATTCGGTGAACTATTCATCTTTCATTCGTAAGATGGTTGGTGCTATCCCAATCTCTCTGCTATTATATACCTAAGATTCATTGCTTATAACGCCCATTTTGACACATTTTTTTAAAGTTGGTAATGAAACAGTTATTTTTTATCTTAGCCTCAATTATACAGTCAGAGAATTGTCGGTTTGTTCCTGATTCCGCCATTGGTCAGTATCTACTGCTAAATCCTTAGTACTATGAAGAATTTATAACCAAGAAGATTTCTGTTCTTAACCAGATACGATAAGACATATAGAGTTTCAGAGGCCATAGAGATCAGATCGAAGGCCATAGAGGCTCTGATCTGAGCATCACGACCCACACAAATTGTTTGCAATGTTGTCTAAATAAGCTTAGATTTGCTTTCTAGGAAGAAGTCGGATAAGGCAACCGCTTCCGAAAAGATTAGGAGTGCTTTCAGTAAAAGGGCTTATCCTTGCATGTTATTTTACTTCTTCAAAACATAAGTTAATTTTCTCAAACAAACAGCCATTTTACGACAAAGAGACGTCACTTATTCAAGCGCAGCGCTTATTGAACACATAATGGGAGCTGTCATTTGACGATATTCGACTTCCAGTTTGGTAGACCCTAGCAGTTGCATGATTTATCCTGACTTCAGCTGAACAATGCACTGATTAATATCGTTTGGGGTAAATATTTGTCGAAAACGTAGTTTAAATTAAAAAATCCTTGGTTAATCCCAGTGACTATTTTGTTATATTGTGGAGAGGATATTGTAACCACATATGGAAGATTTACTTTGTCATAACTATTTCCGAGGTATGTAGTTATGGGTGAGCGCCAAATTTCTGTGTGTGTACTTTACCCTACTTAGAGGGTTTTTTTTCTTAGTTACCGTGTGCTAGCTGGGGGGCGGCCTACAATCTAGGACAAAACTGTTAATAAAAATTAGTGGAAATTTGACCAAATAAGTGAAAATGCCACAGAACAATTGCTACATGATAGACCCTTTCAGTACTGGTATAAGGTCATATGTTCTCCTTTCCCTGCAGTTTTATGGGACTTTTTATAGTGCTAACCCAAACCATTGTTTTGAAAACCACCAGAGGGGGGCTGCTGGAAATGCACCATTTTTCTCAACAGCAATTGGCCAGAATTAAAGGAGGCCCTTAGATTTTGAATTGCTATTCCTTTCCCAAATTTAAAAATTTCGATCTGATTTGTTCACACAATCTTGCCTATTTTTGCAACACTTTACGAAAAAGCAAGGGTCACTGTACCGAAATTTACCATTGTTGATGCCATTAGCTAAATTTGCTATGCCAACTACCTTGGAACAGCCGTTTTTATACCTTAAAACTAAGAAGATAAGAAAATTCGATTTGATATCACGTTGCATCATACACGAGATTTTTCACGACAGTTAAAGGAATAATCAGAGTTTGCCATAACCGTTAAAGAACTGTTTTTAAATTGTTTAGTATTTGCGAAGTAAAACTGATAATTGCATAACCATTTTACTTAAGTAAGGCACCTCATAAAAAGTTGTGAAAATATTCTTTGTTGACTTGTTTCCAGGTTTCTGCGAATCATTTCGTGTTTTTAACATTACTTACATTAACTATCAACTAAATAATGCAATGATAAAAACATAAAATTAAAAACACTTATACATTTCGTGGTTTACTTTCTTCGAAAACGTTGAAATAAATGCTAAAATCAAGTGAAATAGTGGGAAAAAATTAGAATATTTAAATTTCCAACTTACATACTATACCAAAGAATTATGTCAACCTTATATCTGATTAAATTTTAGATTTGTCTTTTGTAGCTTAAGATCTGTCGGTAAATCCCCGAAAAAGTCACAAAATTACAGCACAAAATTGCAACACAAAAGCAATGGCGGGTAAGGGATTATGATAGCTTGTTTTTGCTTAAGGGCCACTCTCACTTGGTAGGGTTAACCTTATTCTGCTCAGGCTTTTTCCCGTGTAATTCTACTGAGGTCAGAGGGGGGATTTCTTTTGCAGTCGCCCCCTTTGTAACGTTGCAACCGTGAGTCCACGATCGCTTTATTATGGTACCCTTTTACCTTTGTCCTGAACGTAGATAACACTTGTTAACACGAGTTTTGGCGTTAAGAAACAAAAAAATTTTTTTCTAGCAAATTTGATAGTGCTGAGTGCGACAATAGCCTAAAATGTGAAAAAAATTTAATTGCAAAATAACAAATATAAGAACTCAATTTCTTCAAATCATGTACCAAAATTAAATCAACAAACAAAACTGATCATCAATTATAATCCCATTTAGTAAACCTGATAGTTAAGGTAAAGTCAAAAAAGGAAGCCCTAAAAATGTTGTTTAATAAACGTATCCCATGACTTTTATCCCCTCACTGTGATTTGACTGCAAGCAGAGGATTTCCATTCCCATTTTTAAGAACCTTTTTGTGAACTTGTTGTAGACGAGGAGTCTGATCTCGCTATGAATAAGACGCAAATAGGAAACGATTCTGACTATGTTCCTGAAACTGCGCCAGAGCTATTTAAACAAAATAAGCTGAATTACTTGTTTCAGGATCTAAATCTAAGCAAAAAATTCAGCAGAACATCTGGCAGAGTTTTAACGAAAAACATGTGTAGCGAAAGGCACAAAGCTAACATTCTATCAAACACAAGGATGCCAAATTTCTACCGTTTTTTAATAAGAACACGGATCTTGTTCATTGCAATGATGTTGCAAGCATTCTTCTTCAATTAGGCATCGACAATTACGGTCCTCCCAAATGGAAATTGTTCGTTGATAGTTCAAAACGTAGTTTAAAGCGTTTTTGCGCTTAAATACCCACGAAGTACCAATAACTATACGTCATTCAACAACACTTGAGGAATAACATCATGCCATCAAATACATTATTGAACGATTCGACCACTATAAAAATGAATAGGTGTTATGTGTCGACTTAAAAATAGTAAATTTCCTGCTTGTTCAACAAAGCGGCTACACGAAATCCTCATGTGTGTTTGTGCATGTGGGACACAGTTGGTTGCTGATATCAATTTGCCGATTTAGTATATACCTGACAATCTCCAGAAATCGTGCCAGCATAAGCTAACAGAAATATGCATACACGATGTCAACAAGTAATAACTTTGAGATAATAAGAGCAGGTAATGTAATACTACAATCAGGGTTAGATTAAGGGCAGGGCCCACGCGGCTCGGACCCTGGGCCGCCCACCAAGAAGGGAGCTAACCAATAATGGGTTCGCAGTTTGAATTCGTCGGGTATGACAGTCTTGCAAAGGGAAACAGTGTTGTCTGCAGAGAACAAACGACATCCATTATTTACAGTTTAGGTATTCGTAATCGAACAGAAAAATACAAAACAATTTCCTAGCAGTTGTTGGGCAATTTAACATTTCTCTCGACCAACTTTTGCAAACATTCAGATGCATGTAAAGCTTTTTTAGTTATCTCAAAGAACTGTCTTAATACGACAATCAGGCTGCAGCACCACAACTTATTCAGATGACTTGGACATTACATTTTTTGATGAATTTTGATAGTGTATAACATTTTCCGATACCGTCACAGACGAGAAGCCTAATTGTATTATAAAACGAGCTTTTCCTGTTCAGACTAACCATGAATAGGGGCGTACACTAAATATTTTCAAACATATCTACATATCTTAATCAACTGAATGCAAAAGCCACAAAACAGAATTGAGCGGAAGGAATCGTGGAAGCCATCTGCCGGTAGTTGCATGAAAAGATGCTAATGATAATAATAATTACGATGATGATAATGATGATGATAATGATGATAATGATGGTTATGATGATCATGATGATGGTGGTTATGATGATGATCATGATGATAATGATGATGATAATGATGATAATGATGATAATGATGATGATGATTATGAAGACGATGAGGATGGTTATGATGGTTATGATGATAATGATGATGATGATAATCATGGTGATGATGATGATGATGATGATGATGATGATGATGATAATGATGATGATGCAAGCAATCAGTAATATGCGCTCGCGTACGACGTCGTTTTGCTAACATGTTGCGTTGGGCACTGTACCATCAATAAGTTTGAGAGTAACATTCGTGCATTTTTTCGCAAATTAATTGCATGAAAAGGTTTAATCAAACATTCACAACATGTTTTTTCAACACTCCCCTAGCTACAAATAATACTTCTGGCTTTTCAAGCAAGTGCTGCCCTATGGCTGAGTTACATTGCTAAACGACGTTTTTCGTCTTTGGAACCCGAGGTGACTGCGTCTTTTTTTGAAGCTGACGTATGGCGAATAGACCCTGGAACAACCTAAAAGTCGTGCGGCTAACATAGCCAGCCTTGTACTGGCATGAAAATTAATAAACTACGGAGCTAGAATTTATGCAGGTTATACGGTCTTTGTGGTTAGTTGATAATGCCTTTTTAGTTGTATAAACTACGAGTGGAGCGACAGCGCCAAAGCACCTCTCTAATAGTACTTCATTGCTTCTTAAAGTTGACTTTGCCTTACGTATTTGGTTTCAGGAATGAAATTCTTGGGACATTTGGAGTCTATGACGAAGGACGTAGGCCTATGTCACAATTGGGCTCAACGCCGTTACCGACGACTTCGCAGTATGAGCTCCACCAACTTCAATACACTGGACATATATAAATCTCTTTTTCTGATAGTTCCATTCACAGGCGCTTTACAGGAACCATTTACAACGCAAGGAAACCCTATTGCTAATTACATATCTGTGATGTAGTCCTTGAGGAGTGTAGACACACAACAACCACACATGATTCTTACTTGTTTTTTTCCAATAGATGATCCCCGATGTAAACATAGTCTATTTGTAAACTGGCCAAATTAGCTGCAACTTATTCACCGATGAGCATCAACATCAAGCTCAACACAATCAAAGACAAACCTCTCTGTGTCATATGACCTGACCACGAAAGGACTGCCATCCGGCCTGTCTAAAGCCTCTTGATACTTAGAAAGTATCATCGAGAAGAGAGCTTGATAACTATGTATATAACTGCGGACAAAACCCTCACATGTTCAGATTTCGGGTAACCATTTGACGTAGTTGTATGACGTAGTTGCATGATGTAGTCGTCAGAAGTAATTGTATGACGTAGTTGTATGACGTAGTTGTATGACGTAGTTGTATGACGTAGTTGTATGACGTAGTTGTATGACGTAGTTGTAAGAGGTAGTTGTATGACGTAGTTGCCTGACGTTGTTGCCTGACGTTGTTGTATGACGTACTTGTATAACGTACTTGTAAGAGATAATTGTATGATGTAGTTGTATGGCGTAGTTGTATGACGTAGTTGTAAGAGGTAGTTGTAAGAGGCAGTTTTACGACGTAGTTGCATGACGTTGTTGAATGACGTTGTTGTGTGACATTGTTGTGTGATGTAGTTGTATGACGTAGTTGTATGACGTAGTTGTATAACATAGGATGAAAAGCTCAATAATGAAAACGTGGGGCCACGAAGAATCGCACCCTGTCATTCATTGTTGCAATGCTGATATGCTAACCATTACACCATAGTCTCATAACATAGAGGCTGAGAAATTTGGAATGTCATTTATTTCGGTAGAAGTGACTACAGTTGAATCATTCACCTTGCTCTACCACGACACCTCCCATAATAAATGAAGCTTACCTTAAACTTGATTTCCGAAAGAAACTGAGACCACGATATCTCTCTTATCGATGTTCTGTGCGGTCCCAAATACATTGGTCGCAGAACAAGTGTAGGTTGCACTATCCGCATTGGTAGCCTTCTCTATGGTGAGCCGAATGCTTCTCAGGTATGGGTTGACAGAATTTATCCTCTTCAGTGTTTGTGCACCTCGCAGGGGTTCTGCAAAGTCAAAAAGAAATAGCTAGTTAATACACGTTTTAGTTGATCTTTGCTCACAAAGGTAAGGAGGGGCAAGGTGGTGTACCGCCCCCTTAAGAGAATTCACTAGTGTATTCCGCCCCACTTGACATTCTTATCTGCATATACATTTTTCACTTTAGTATATCATAATGTATCGGAAACCAAAAACGTAGCACCTATGGGATAAATGTGGGATGACTCTTGCCCGTATGTCCATACGTATGTTCGTTAAAGTATTCCTCAAAAATGTCTACCGTGAGATATAAAAAATCAAAATTGCGCAAAAAATGTGTCTTTTGGCCTTAGTGAGCAAACGTCTCTTACGACTTTAAACTAATGTCTTGGTGGCAATGAATGGATACCATTTTTAGGATTATTTCCAAAGAATGATCAAACTTGTGACCCGCCCCCCCCTTTGATATTTTGGAAATCCTATCCGCCCCACCTCTCTTAGAGGGCCGGCTTCATGAGCGTTGATCTTACTGGCAGCTGCGGTAGGATGAGATTTCTTATCCTTATTAACTACCCTCAACGTGCACTCTGGCGCGAACAGTGTGGACGACGTCATTACCTAGCAATGTCCAAACGATTGACCTTTGACCTTTTGACATTGTCACCGCTCTGTGTAACTACCTTAATACATGACTGTTGATGATAATTCAAGTAACTTTATAACCAGGTATTTGCATAGAGTTGCGCTCACAAGTTGTTTCTATAAACATATATGTAATCTATACACATATACTCCTGGGTACCTAATAGACGTCTCCCTACCCCCCCCCCTAATTAATTTGTCAAAACTTTTCCACACAGGACATTTTTATTCTAAGCCCCACGCCTATTAATTATTTAGTAATCTCCCAGCCATTACAAATTTTTGAGGAGGTACTTTGGCGGGCACTTAGAAAATATCTTTATTAAAATATGAAAACCGCACATAAAAAGATGAAGGTGGCCTTTTACAAGGCTCAAAGAAGTGTGAAGACGCACATTACATACGTTAGCAATAACACTGTCGTTGAGTAGAGGACGGGGGGAACATTTTTACAATCATGAAAGGCATGCAGGAGACTACCATGACTTCAAATAATTGACTATGGTTTGTATTGTATTATCCTATGTTTAGGAAGTTGCAGTTGATTCTAAACATTTATTCCTGACCTCATTTTTTACACTTTTTGTCCCCCGCCTATTACATTTTTGGTCATTTCCACCACCCCGTCTATTCCACCCCCCAGTTATTAAGGGATTTTTTTATTTTTCTACTCCCCCGTTTATTCCACCCCCCGGTCTATTAGGCACCTAAGAGTAAGAGTATTCCCACAACCAAATATTCTTGTAAGATAATTTGATCTATCAAAAACCTTGAACACATCATGCATGATACCTCCAATAGTATAGGAAATTTGCCTAAGCACTTCCGGTTTAGTGGGGTAAAATGCTCTCTTGAAAATCACACTGCGCATTCTCGTACCATGACGGAAATTTCAAGTATTGTCACACTGAATAGTTGAGCCCTTTGTAAAAGTACTGTAAAATCCCTAATATAAACCCTCACAAATATAAGGCCGCCCCGAATATAGCCAGTCTCTCAGTTTAGTCCCCTGATAAGCAGTTTAGTTCCCGAATATAGCCCCCGCCTGTAAACTAACCAATATATAAACCCCCCGAATATAAGCCAATTGGGTTGCATTTGGGATTATGTGTGTTAGATCCGAAATTGGTAGTGCAGAAGGCAGTGATACTGAATGAACATGGACAGAGTATACATAGAGCCTCTGAATTTACTTTTGTTCTTTTGTGAGTTTTTACGCATTAAATGTTGTTATTAGTCTCTCTGATTGGACGCCGAATAATGAATTTTTTTGAATACACAAGTAACCTGTTAACCCTAAAGACCCTCCAAATATAAGCCCGCTGTATATAAGCTCCACCCAAAATATAAACCATGGAAAAATGCTTACAAACCTCTTTAAGCCCAGGGCTTATATTCGAGATTTAACGCTATAAGTGAAGTTCTAAAACTTACGTGGTAAAAGCACACCCTTGGGCTTAATGTCCATAAACGGAGCTGGTATGCCATAGGCGGAGCACTCGATTATCACGTTACTGCCTTCCGTCACAGATATTAATTGTGAATTCACGAAGTACAGGATAGCGGGCACTAAAAGGGAGGAAAAAAAGAACAAACATAACAGCAGTCACGAAGGTTAGGGGGCAAGGGCAGGCGCCGCCCCCTGAGAGAATTCACTAGCGTATTCCCCCCTCCCTGACATTCAGATCGGCATATATATTTTTTACTGTAATATATCATAATGAATCGGAAATAAAAAATGTGCGACCTATGGGATGACTATGGGGTGACTCTTGCCCGTATGTCTTAGGTATGTGCGTTGAAAGTTCCTTGAAAATGCCTTCCCTGAGATATAACTTCAGAACTGAAAAAAATTGTGTCTTTTGGCCTTAATGAACAAACTTTTTTCACGACTTTCAACCAATGGTTTAGCTTGTCCCAGCTAGAATGTAGACTATACAATGCCACTTTCAGTTGAATTTACCCACCTCTGACATTTTTGTATCGATGTAACCAAATGTAATGTAAAATTGAATGGATTCTGTTGTTAGGATAATTTTCGGAGAATGATGAAACTTATGACCGCCCCCCTCTCATATGTTGGAAATCCCAACCGCCCCCTCTCTCAGAGGGTCAGATTCGTGACCGCATAACAGAGGCCGCAGAAGGCGAGGGGCCAAATATTGAGGGGCTCAAACCAACTTTGTCCTCCCCTCTTACTTGCTGAAAATATTTGTTGAATTCGTATTCCTTTTCTTTTACATCAGAAATTAATTTTGTTTCTTGTGTATTGAGCCACTTTCGGGCTGACAACCCACAATATTTTAAAGTAAACACTGCGTAAAAATATTGTTTTCAATTTATTGAAGGGCTATAACCCCCTAAGCCACCCTCCCTTGCAGCACAGAGCAAAGTAGGGAATGGAGGGGAATAGAGTTGGCATTCTTTGAGGTTTAACCGAGAAAATATTTTCAATTGAACTGTCATAACCTCGATTTTATTACGCGGCTAACTTCTACTTTTCAATCCAAGAATTCTTCCTTGTTTATTTGTGGAAGAGGTCATTTATACTAATCTTGCAAGGGGTGAAAATACAGTTGAGGACTCGCCTCTGTATCATTAATAAAAGTTCATAGCACAACAGTGGCGTTTTAAGCCCAATGTCTGGCTTTAGTACGTATTTAAACTTTAAAATCAACGCCAGCATACCTCCGTTAATTCGAACTGGCAGAGGTTCGAAAGTATCGTTCGAAATAATGAAATTTCGAGTTAAGCAACATTCGAAATGTGTAACATTTATTTAAAAATGTTGATCTACAATGAAGGAATGTAGGGGAGCTTACACGCCGAAGTGACATATGCGATGTGGCATGTCACTTTAGAATGAACCTCTACAAAAGTATTAAATCTTCCACATCGAAGTGGCACGCCACGTGGCAATGCGACGTGCCACTCATGTGCCACTCAAGAAACGAATCAGACCATTTTTCAAAATTATGCCACGTCACAGAGTTGCTTCTCATCCAATCAGGATGTCTTTGTTTACATCACATGATCAGCTTGGCATGTAAAGACTAGGGTAAAGGCTCCCTTATCTGTTTCTGTTTGTTTGCAAGGGTACTCAACTGTTAATACTTTCATGGAACCATTTGCAAGGCCAGGGTGTTTGGTTAGGCCGTAGATCATCGACTGAGGCTAAAGTTTTCTATTTAGGCAAACGAATAGAGAACAATTTTGTGTCTTTCCTCGAAAAACATTCTTTTTATAGTTTCTGCTTAAATAGATGGTTTTATATAATTTACTCAGTTGATATATGTTTTAAATTCAATTTAGGTATGCTCACGAAATATCACTCGCCGTTCAAATGGTCTCAGCCACTCTATACGATAAACAACTGCAAAATAATGCTATGACATGGCGACCTCCGAGCAGACGCAGGATTACATTATAATACATCTTTTCTACTTAAAGAATCCATGCAGCACAACAACGTATTACCTTAGAAAGAGTACTAGTCGCTCTTTAGCCCTCATGCATCTGCGGTATTAGCATCCTATCTCTGTAATCAAGGCTTTACAATGGTCACTAAAAGACGAAGAACATCTTCTGGGTGTAGTTTAAGGTCTTTTCGGACTATAATGCGCTGTGCCAGTCGACATTCCCCGTCTGATATGAGATGTACCCACCATGTCCTTTCACGTTTTCTCTTACAAACTATCAGACCCATAAGAGCAATAACATTATCTTTGTCAAGATGAATATATCTTTCTGCTAAGCAGGTATTTTTTAAAACATACGACGTGGCATTTGCTACTTCAGTCTGAAAGCACAGTTTCGCGTGGCATCTGCAACGTGCTCCGTCGGTGTGTAAGCTCCCTTAGTGACACATCAAGATGTTTGAAAATTTAGGGTAAGACAGATATCATTATTGGTAATTTTTGGCTGACTGTTTAATAATAATTTTTTTTTAAACGTCAATGCCATTTATTCTTTCTGTAAATTTACAGTAACAGTGATAATGTTTATAAGATATAATAATAATAATAATAATAATAATAATAATAATAATAATTGGTGTGGAGAGTACACTCCCATCCAACGGGTCCCCAGGTGGCGGATAGGGGAATGACCTTTAGATATAAAGGTTAGCTGCGAATATACAGAATAAGCAGTCCTGGACCAAATCACGGGTTGCCCTTTGGCAAAGCATAGCACCCGTAGCCACCCTTGCCAGGGTTATAGGCGGAAATAGGCTGGCCGAAAGCTAATGTTATCTTTACTCGTTTATCGGTGCCAGAATGAGGACATAAGCACCCTCAACCTACTTAGCTGTCTGTACACTGATCTTTACACTTTCTTCTCTCTTTTCTACGTGTTCTGTATACCTTCCTCACTTTTGTCTACTTATCTTACTTCACGGGGAGGGGGGCCTCGTACGCCTTGGTTGGCAACCTTCCTAGAGATGGTACCTCTATAAAAATACTGGGGGTTGTGTCACCTTATCACCACTTTCCTCATTTATGAGTGTTATGTCAAGCCAAAGAAATAGCAACAACGGCGTAAATGGTCTCCATCCAAATGTCATTAAGAAGGTACTTGGAAAGTATAAAGAGGAGTTGAACGGTATCCCTATGAAAGAATTTATTGAATTATGTTCCAAGATGTATTCTCCGAAGTATGCTAGCAAAGAGAAGAAAACTGCAAAAGGGTAAAGAAGTGTGTTGTAAAGCAAGAACTCTGATACCAGGAATAAAAGGATTACCTCCTTTCTGGAAGCAAACGTCATTCTACGAATCAAATCATATCCTCTGGCTGGTACCCTTATTTCTTCAGGTGGCAGAGCTATTCGTGATGTTTAAGTTGGCAGTAGTGGAACCCTGCACTCTTTTTTTGGTAGCATCGGCGCTCTTGTACTATACATTTTATTTACCTTAGTTTTTCTTTTGGCATTTGCCTACTGCTGCTGCTGTCGCTTTCATAAATTTTGTCATACCATGTACAGTCCACTGTCGTCTTATGCTTGTCCCGATTGTGCGCTGCCCTTGCCTCCTTCGCACCCTCCCCCTGCTTCAAGTATCGTCTTAGACATTGCAGAATAAAACACTTGATTCTGGCGCTCTTCTTATGATGTATTATATTATTATATTGTTTTAGTTTCATTGGATGATACATATATTTTGTTCTTCAACAATGAGGACGTCTTTTGGGTACCCGGGAATTATGTTATGTTATGATGAGAATTTAATGAAGATTATAAAGATACGAATTCTGCGAAGATTATTCTACAAAGATTATATTATGATGACTAAATTATTTTCGAATATGAAATTGATAAAATTGTATTGCAATAGGAATATTACGAGAATTATATTTCGAGAACGAATTATGAAGATTGTTGTATTTGAATGCTATCTTAAATTGTATTACAAATGACCGAGTAAATTATGTGAACACAGTTGATTGATTAAGGCCAAAAGATCAGATTACTCTTACTCCTTTTATATCTTTTGTCTTTTCAGGTTCATTCACAAGGTGCGAATGCCTCATTAAATGCTGTTGCTAGCCGTGACTTCTTGTCCCCATTGACACCTTTTTCGTGCCTTCTCGCTGCACCTGAATTACCAAGGTTGATCACATACACACCTCCGCATGTATTTGGTTGTTGGCCACCTGTGAGAAGATGCTTGTAGTACATAGCTGTACTCTGATGTAATCTTTTAGTGCAGTCTTTAAATATGGAACTTTCCATCAATATAACTGTTGAGAAAATCATCTGCCTTAGAATTTTCCATAACCACATCAGGTTTACGGTTTTGTTAGCAGTTGCTGGACTTTTCATCTATAATTAGCTTATCAAGATTGAGTAGCGTTGTATGTATTATTTAATGGAAATATGAATTGGATCCGTCAATAAACCAAGGAAATAAAGCTTGTCTCCTGTTTTCTCCCCTTCGATCTCGGTACCTATATGTTGGTGCCTTCAACCAACGGCACTTAACATATTTGGTGGAGGACCCGGGCATCCTACGTTTCAAACACCATACTGGAAAATAACAAAGAATTCTTCGTCGCTTTTCATTTGCCACAGTCCTGGCTATAAGTTGTTCCTGCTGTTCCTGCCTGTTCTCACCTCAGCCATTCAAGTGATTGCCATGGCTGTCATGCCACAGTGTTGCCAAAGACTTTGAACCGGGTAAGCCAGTTTTCAATTTTTTTCCCCTGTAAATTTGTGTAAATTTCGATCATATTTTTAGTAAGTTTGATTAATCAGACAATCTACCACATGCCCTTAATGTATGTCGAAGTCAACTGTAGGAACTAGTCCTGTGTTACGCTTCGAATTTTGTTCTTGCATCGGCCATACGCCACAGGCCCCCATTTAGGCCCTACATCAACCAATGGATGAACAATTAGCCTCTTTGTTAGGCCAAATTGCGGAATTGGCAACGGTCCTGCGTACGTCGACTGAGCAACAGCATGATGTTATACGCAGTTGGCTAACAAAAATAAATTGCTCTCATTGCGTGGTACAGCAGCCCCTAAATTATAAAAGTTCAAGGATTATCACCAGGATATTGGCACATGGCTCGATACCTTCACTAGGTATGCTTTAATAAATAATTGGGGTATAGATGGGCGCACAGCGGCCCTGTCCTAGTTTCTGCATAGAAGTGCCCAAGAGTTTTTTGATGGTTTAGATGCTGCTACCCAGAATAACTATGAAGCTGTCACCAGAGCACTTTGCGATAGGTCTGGGGCAGAGAACTTGGAATTCCTTGAGCGTCAGGCCTTGAGCAGCTGTCGACAATGCTTAGACGAGAAGTAAGAGGACTATATAGATGACATACATAAAATCAGCCAACGCCTCAGGCTGTCCCCAAATGATGGGTTCCAAATGATAGGTTCCAAACTTGCATCCAAAATTTACTCCCCCATCTTAAGGAATATGTTATTTTGGGCAAGCCACAAACGTACGATGAGGCCGCACAATTAGCTTGTTTAAAAAACAATTTGACACCAGGCAAGGGTGATAAGGTCATAATGCCAGAGGCAACACTTGATACCTTGCGCGATTTATTAGCCCCCAAACAAGTGGCAGCTGTTACTAGAATACCTGAGCCTGCCTTTAGCCCTGGGTCAACAGAGATTGATATGAAAGACGAATCAGGTCAACACATTGGCAACGCAGTTGCTGAAGACCTGAAAAATCAATCACAGCAATGCTTAGATAAACAACAGCGGTAAATTGCCACGTCATCCACAAATGGGCACCTTGCGTACCTTGCGGAGGAAACTGATTTGCTATCAATACCATCGTCGTTGCCACACAATCCCTTGATGCCCCAAATCATATAATTCAGGACGACTGATGCTACACGAACCTGGTTATTCAATAGGAAGATGCTCTACCCCATTTCCTAATCAATCCAACCCTTCAGGTCAGAATAACACATTTATGTCCGTTTTGAAAAGAAAACTTGATACATAGATACATCGATGATACATTTATGTCCCAATGAAGCAATTTTTCGTTATTGGGGGGCACATTTGGCACAAAGTACCTTAACTATCTCGCCCTACGATGTTTCTAGGTCTTATATTTACTATTCAGGTAGCCGATGGCCAATCCCTGCCCATCGAAGGACATGACCTTTTGCACATGAATTTGTCTCCGGCTATTTATATCACGACAACGCAATTTTTAAGGATTAAGGCAACGCCGAGGCTTCTGTGGCCACCATCCCTCACTTGAAGTCATACCTGCCTTTTTGGAAGTTCTTCTGTTCATTTATGTCCAAAATTCTATCACATCTAACTCGATCGTGGTTATCGAACTGTTAACATTTTAGCAACCAAATATCAATTGTCTAGCGCCCCTACCCTGGCAATTGTTACCTCTGAACACTATGCCCTTATGCATTTTCAGAACCATACTGACTGCCATATTGTCCTGAACTCTGGCACTCACGAGGGTCACCTTGAACTTATTATACTCTCTGCTGTACACCTCGCCCCTTTATTGTCTAAAGCATAATATGCCTTTCGTGATAACAATGAAACTTTGCTATCAACAGAAAAGACTTAACGCATAAAAACACAAAAAAACCAACAAAAAATAGATATCAGCCTATGATAGGCAATAAAGTAAATAGGCGCATATTTTTTAATGGGAAAATAAGGTTTTGGATAAATCATGATACAATCAACCTTCTTCTTCCCCCTAACCCTATAAAAAATGTGCAAAAAAGGCTCAGTTCGAAATATCATCAAAGATAAAACACTATTATAAGATAGTAACCAAGGAGGGGGTGTCTGAAGATCTACGGCTGCCCCATGGCAGCGATAGCCGACCTTAAAGAAGGTGATATATTTCACCTAACAAGGGTGCATAAAGATACTCGCCTTGAAGAACGATCCATGAGGTGTGTGTTTGTTTTGTTTGGTTTTTATGTTGCTGTTGTTGTTTTTCTTTGAGTTTGATCTCGTACTGGATCTTATGCAAGTATCCGTGGATGCCTACCTACACCGATCTTATAAATCTACCTCTCTATATTTGAAGACTTTTATGTCTTTACGCATGGGTGTTTAGCTTACAGCTTACAATATATATTATTTTTTAACTCTCTTTCCCTCTCTCTCTTCCATATACAAAGGGACTATGTTGTCCAAAGCTACGACTTAGAAACTGAAGTTTACTCAAAGATGGAATAGGTAAGACCAAACTTTATACACCATCGCTAATGATAAGCCTTATAGATAGCTTGTACTGCTATGATACAGCGTTTACCATACAAATCTATTTAAAAAGATATCAACATAGTACCATAATCTTTGTACCCATACCTTCATACTTCCCATCTAGGTCCCAAGCTAACTATATCACTTCAAGTGTTTGCTCTCTATATATAACAAGGGAAGAAGTGCTAAACACAGAATGAAAACAGAAGAAAGAAATACAAGGAAAACAAAAGAAATAAAGATAAGATTATTTCGATATGTAATCTGTAATTAAAAATGAGGGGGGAAAGACTATTTGTTTGTTGTTCGTTAAAGCTTTGTGTTCTTTCTCCTCATCTTTTTATCTGCCCACGAATAAAGCAGCGCACAATAGAACTGCCGCATCACCATCAACTAAGGGCGGCGACGTCCTTTATGTAATCTGATATGATCCAAAGTAGAGACGCAAATAGCCCTCTCTAACAGCATTTTTCTTCACGTTTCTTTGCCTACACAAAAAGAACGAAACCCACAACAGAGTTACTATATCACCGCTATGCTGATGTCATGTATGCTGATGTCATGTCAACCAAGCACAAATAGCCCTCTCTAACAGCTTTTTTCTTCCTGCTTCTCTGCTACCCCAAAAGAACGCCGCGTACAGTATCACTGCCACATTGCTGGCATTAAAGCATAAACAGGGGAAGTCCCTCATGAATGCCGATTATGATTAAAAAGCGCGGGAGAAACCAGGCAGATACAATGTCATCCCAATACAAAAAGCCCTCTCTGATTGGCTGGCCACGATCACCTGACTTCACCCCCATATGCTAGGCGGCCTTTGATTGCCTTCCTCAAATTTGTGACATCATCACACTTCCCTTCTCTCACTTTCTTCCACGTTTTATTGTCAGAACAACGCTTCCACCATACTTTTGAAAGACTTACTGGAACAAAGGTTATATCCATTATTGTCAAGAGGTATAGTATAACTCTGATGTAACTAATTTTGACGGCTGCATGTAGCATACCATCTTCACTCTTGGAGCTTTTAAATGCAGAATCATATCTCAATGTTTCGCGAAAGCATCGTTCATCATTGATATCACTTTGGTGTGCTCCAGTCACATAATGGATATGAATACGTTGAGGTGTTGACAGCTGATGAAGGTATCATGGATACAGAGGCCCAAAGTGATTTTGAAACAAACATCATGATATTTAATCTCCATCGGTTACTATTCAACTACAATTCAGCATTCATAACTTGGCCTATATTCAGCGATGAATATTGGATGACCTATATAGAGAATCTACGTCCTGTTGTTTTAACCTGATATCGATATGTTGATGAACATGACTTAACAGTGATAAGAGAACGTTTCAAATATCACAGAGTTTTATCGCAACAAATCGAAATGAAAGCTTTTAACTACCCCTCACGATTCCTTCTATACATTGTCAAAGACATGGAAGGCAATGTGGTAGGAATCTTTGGAGATAAAGAAGAAGCTAGAGCAAAGAGCCAGGAGGGGTACATGATCATGGAATATGAAATAGGCGAGAGCATAGAGGAGAAGGACCACCAGAGTGGAGTGATGTTAACGTTTTCCGGATATCTCTCAAGACAGTAAGTAGCATTCTCGTTATCATTATTTCGATAAGATATAGTTGTTTAACGTTACCAAGTTGCAATCATGTTCTAGTTTATTAATAGAAATGTTTTTTTCCATGTTGTTTACATTAGATCGGAAGAGGCGAACCAAAGTAGAAGAAGGAGGAGGAACAGCGTTTGATGTAGTACATATCATTATATAGAACAAAAAAGTGAAAACTATATTTCCTTGATTGTCTTTTGTGTTTGTTCTATTCTTGCTATCGTTATAGTAATAGTAGAGATCATAAAGTAGGGAAGACACTAAAGGAAGGAGAAGGAGGTAAAGAGGTGAAAACAGTACAAAAGGGAGATGGATAATAATGTATATGTTGTCTTCATAAATGTTTCCACCTATAGTCAAAGTGTTTACTTTTAACGATGGGTATGAAAACATATGACATACGCTTAATTTCACCCTTTACAGCCCTTTTTAGCAAACCACGATTTAGTGGCAAGAGTTCTTTAGTATCCAAGCTATTAACATATCGAGATACGATGATCGACACCCCTATACAGAAAGTTTTCTTTTTCTACGGCACTTATCAGGAGATATTGTTTGATGAACTAAGATCTATAGCATCAGATATTGAGTTTATTCCGGGTATACCAAACCATGTAGAAGAACTGTTTGGAGGCATTCATACTTTAGCTATATTTGATGATTTGATGGACTAAGTAGGAAACCACCAAGGGGTTTGTAACCTGTACACTCTAGGGCGTCACATGACCGTATCTGTTATATTTCTTACTCAAAATATGTTTGATAAATCCAAGTATATACGAACGATATTGTTGAACACCAACTACTTTTTTCTCTTTAAAAATATACGAGATCAAAGCTCCATCAAAGTTTTAGCCCGTCAGATATTTCCTATAACCCCCATTTTTTAGTAGACGCGTATCAAGATGCAAAGCCTAGTTATTTACTTGTGGATCTTCACGTAGCAAGTCTTGACGCTATATGCGTAAGAACACATATCTTTCCAGGGAAAGAGGCGATAGTTTATCTTCCATAGTGATATATTTGACTGGTTGATTTGTAGGCATTGGTAGTCGGCATTAAAGTTTAAATAGAAGTGAAAGTAGCCGCAACTCGTTGCATTTGATATCATGACTTAAAATGTCACGTATCATCAAGAAAAAAAATGAGACACCCTCAAATCTGCTAGCAGCCAGCCTAAGGAGAGAAAAAACTCTTAAAACAAGCTGATCGAGAAACTGTCAAGGCTATAGGAGAGTGTCATCTGAACTTTCTTCACACACCGGGTATAAAAATAAGCAAGGAGATACTTAAACCATTGAAAAGACACAAGAACGTTATTCCCACGCTAGCATCTCCAAAGGTGAAACATTCTCCAAAAAAGAAACTGATAGTTCAATTCGGAGGATTTTTAAGTACTCTGATTCCAGCTTTGTTAGGGGTGATTTCTAATTTGCTTCTGAAACCTTAAAGAGATAATATGGCACGCAACACGTTGATATCACACATACAGTACCCTCTGAAACATGCACAAAGGATGGTTTTAGTGCCGGAAACAATGTATGATTCATGGTCGAAAAACACTTCCATTCCTGTAGGCAACATGACGCAAATCATTATGTTTTTGTAAACAAAATTCTATATGTTCATTTTCTTTTCCACACATACGGGTATACCTACGCATGGAAATATGTCTTTGTCTGTATCTGCTTAAAAAGGTAGATCAGGATTTGTAAAACATCACCACTGATGATGAAGAATGTTCTTCGAAACATGTATGGTACCAAAAGATTAAAAGTTGTCGTATTCTCGATTGTCTTTATCTTAAAGATAGTGCTACAGCGACCTTTCGGAAATAGCAATAATAATGATAATAATAAAATGACAGAATAATACTGAAAATTGCAAAAACATTGTGTGCCAAACTTAACTAAGACAACTACTTAGTGTTCAAAAAGGTTGAAAAATTGGGGAGGGAGGATATGAACGTGGCAAGGTATACAACATGACTTGTCTACATGCATGAATTGAAGCACTTAAGGGGCTCCGCAAGACAGATGCAAATGGCAAACTCAAACCAGCACAGTTCTTCCTTAGAAATATCTTACAGATACCTTAGAAAGCAGCAAATCCATGCAAGCAATTTGGTTTAAAAAAGTTTCAGTAATGTTTGGCAATCTACATGTTTATATTACCCGTTTATATTACACATGTATGTATTATAGCACTCTCATATGCTGATGCACTGAACCCCAATTTTTATCTGTACTAATAAGTAACATGTGTACAGCCTAGTAATCCAAAGCAGCCATACATGAACAACAAATGAAAAGAGCACCAATTGGAATGAGTGAAAAACTACATTTTAATTGTCTCTGAGAACTGTAAGGTATTAAATATATCTTAAAATGGATGGAATGAGACAGCCATAGATAGCTTGACCACAAAGAGTGGAGTGACCACGTTAGCAACTTTTTTGGAGTCCCTAAACTGGCAGATCGAAGAAAAGCTGCTGTTAGTAGACCATGGGGAGCCTGGGCTTGGTTTTATCTTAAATGGTAAAGGGGAAATGTAGACAGCTTGTTCAGAATGAAGATTAGCCCATGAACAGTCCAACCCATGTAAATATACTTAAAAAGATCAGTTGGTTCATCAACAAATTTGCATCATTGTGTGAAAGTTGTACAATAAACACTAGTTTACTTTACTAAAAAAAGTAATTGTAATTTCCTTTCATTCCCAATGAAGATGATAAAGATACATACAAAATAAAGACAACCTTGCAGGAAGGAAAACATTTCAAACTTGAAGATAGGAGAAGAAAGCCATCATAAGGAGGCTCATAAAGTGGCATATACAACCTGGCATTCCACGTGGTCTGTCACTTGCAAACGAACCTATGCAAAAGTATCAAACTTTTCACACCAAAGTGGCATGCCACTCGGCCAATCAGGACAGTATTTGTTCACATCGCATGATCAGCTGGGAATGTGTGGACTACGGTAAAGCCTCGTTTATCTGTTTTTGTTTTTTTGGAAGGTACTCGACTGTCAACACTTTCATGGAACCATGAGCAAGTCCAGTGTGTTTGGTTAGGCCATAGCTATTGACTCAGGCTGAAGTTCTCTAGTTATGTTTTGTCTCTTTTCTCGATTAAAATTCTTTTTATGATTTGCAGTTTCTGTTTAAATAGATGATAATATATAATTTTTATTATAGCTCACGAAATATTGTTTGCCGTTCAAATGGTATCAGCCACTCTATACAATACACAACTGCAAAATGATGCAGTGACATAGCCATTTCCAAGCAGACTTAGGTTAAATTATATCTATTGTACTTGGAGAATCTATGTAGTATAGCAGTGTATTACCTTAGAAAGAGTACTGGTCGTTCTTTAGTCCTCGTGCATCTACGGTATTTTGTATCCTACCTCTGTAATTAAGGCTTAACAATAGCCACTAAATGACGAAGGGTATCTTTTGGGTGTAGTGAAAGCCCCTTTCACTCTATAAAAGCGATGTGCAAGTCGACATTCCCTGTCGAGATATGAGATGTATCCGACACATCCTTTTACATTTTTTCCTATCAACTATAAGCCCTAAGAATCAATAATATCATCTTCGTCAAAGGAATACATCTTTCTACTAAGCAGGTATTTTTCAAACATGCAGCGTGGCATTTGCCACTTCAGTCTGAAATCACAGTTTTACATAGCATTTGCGATGTGCCACTTCGATGTGAAAGCTCCCTATGATGAACAAAATTAAAATACATAGTTCGAACAAACAATGAGAAATACTTTGAAAAGGTAACTTCTCCTACTACTTTGAAAGGCCAGTAAAAATTGTGTTTAACCAATTTTTCAAACAAAACAAAAGTTGAAGTCATTACTGTTACTATGAAAATAGTTTTAAAATGGCATACTTACTTTCTTCCCAATAAATTTATGGCAACGACTTGAATCTTTATCTGGGAATAAACCAGGAATATCATCTTCTCTTTCCTGCTGACAACCTTTCACTGATGATACTGTTATTAAATCAATTCGGCGCCCTTCTAAGGATTGAGTCAGTAATTCTCTGTGGTAGTAGATCCCACGTTCCTTGTACGCTTCGTCACCTTCGATTATCCCACTTTGTGAATATTGTTTGTCGAGCAATTCAAGCTTTTTTTGACAATCCAAATAGGAAAAGGGGTAACAAAAAGCAAAGTAGGTGGTAGAGTTTCGCGAATCTGCAAATGTGTGCGTGAAAGACAGGATAAATTGACCATCCAATACCTAAAAGGAGCAGAGAAGTAAAAAAGGGATATCTTCTTTATTCCCTTTAATATATACATATATATATATATATATACCTATTGTAGAGTACATAGGGTTTACTACAGGGGAACATCTACGAAAAACGTACACACATAAAGGAGATATTGCTTATCATCTAAGTTTCACAAATACAATAAAAACTGGGATCAACAAACCAAGAGTCAGAGAATAAAAAAAGGCACTTGGAAATTTCACGAACGTACTGCTCTTAAGATAAATATATCTAAATATATACCATGCATATTAAGTATTCAGCTTTGAAATGTTCCAAGGTTGGCAATACTAGGCATTGTTATACAAGAATAACACTAGAAGCTATACACTAGAGTCGTTCAAATTTGTTGTTGACTTCCGTAGTTTTATGTATACAGTCCTTCAATGGAACGTGGTTTGTCTGCGGTTGGTTTTTTTTTGGGGGGGGGGGGCTTTTAATTACAAAGACTTAGATCAAAGTGTTCCCTTGTTACTGAATGAAACATGGTTGAGTTTAGACTACATTTCACACTTTTATCAATCATTATCTTAAGACTTTTATGCAAAATAGGCAACCTTAAAGAAAACAACGCTATCCCACAGTTGCCTTAGAGAGTTGATTAATGAATGAAATGAAATTAGTTAGGGTTAGGGTTAGAGATTTTCCAGGTATAACCATCGATGTTGCATATTCGTCTAAATGAAGGGACAGTAATATTTACAAAATGATGACATGAAAACATAAGACGTAGTGCACATGCCGCTGCTGCCACCGATGAAGATATTTGCAAAGAAGCGCAGCTCCCATTCGACAAAATTGACATATTCTTTATTGCCTTTGGTGTCAGTTGGAGTTTGTAAGACTCTTTAACAAGGGCTCTCCCCTAAATACCCTCCTAAAAATTGAAGAAATTCCACAAGCTGACAACTTCAAAAAATCCTTACCGGTACGCACTCCGCAGAGGCTGCTTGCTCCAAATAATGTCGCAATGTATTCTTTGGGAAAGTAAATTTACCGTATTTTTCAGTTCTGATAAATTAAGAAAATGCTGCATGACCGCAGCAGGCCTTGAATTACAGGGGTGTAACGTTGAATGAAGGGAGTAAAACGTTTAGGTAGGGCGGCGATTTATTTTCTATTCCCAGTAACACAGAAAGCATTTCAGTATTTTTGTACACTCTCATAATGTCTAATTTTAACATGTGAAGGGGTCTTAAGATAAAGAACAGATTTGTGTGGCATGGCACATTCAGGCCAACTACCTCAGGGACTGGAAGGAAACAGATTTTTTGTGTGCATGGAAACACCTCCACAACAGATAGTTATACCTGGACACAGAGATGCCGTTACAGCCCTTAAATTGGAACAATAAGCTTATTGGCACTTTCACTGTTCTAGTTTCTCCTATGAGGCTCCGTTATTTCTTCCTTTGTTTTTAAGTATATCGTTTATTTAGGCCACTGTGTCCTTAAATACCGTATCCACTGTTCAAGTTTCTTATACCGGGAGGATGATGTGATAATACATCGAAAGCTTGGTTATTAAATATATCGTCTTATAAGTTCAATTTAAATCCTCAACATGTTTTATATGCGCATTCTTTACTGGGCGTTGCTGCACATTATTAAAGCCCTTAAAATATTATGAAAAACTATGACTTTATCCGATGCCACTCACAAAATTGTGCGTTCAGTAGATAATTATGTAACACACAATAAATATGTTACAAAGTTCGTTAAACTTAATATCTATCTTGATTTTGATTTTAAACTTAATATCTATCTTAATTGCGACTTTCTCTAGCTTTATGAATGCAGATTTTCCATTCGCTGTTCTACGTAG
>JAAAKM020006971.1:84785712-84801480 GCA_010016025.2 Alatinidae sp. Z8VKAUB7J3 | reverse complement strand
AATAATTAATCAGTGCCAACCACTAATGCTCAAATTTTATTAATCCTCGGTGATGAAAAAAAAATGTACATTTTTGTAATCTCTCGTCTATTTCGGGATATTTGTAGGTAATAAAAAATTTTACAATATGTAAGTTTGTTAAAGTAGGCATGTTAGGTCTCTACTCTAGAAACATGGCGAATCAGCACAACTAATTAGAAGATCGCGAGAGGATTTTAAACTGATAACAAAATGATCCGAGGAATTCTCCTTCTGCCAACATGTCTATGTGTTTACAGGTTACTTTCCAATATTATGCAGCCTCTCCGGTTTACCTAATACAAATACTACGATCTCCCTGGTACAACCTAAGGTAGCTCGATGGAGTGGTCATAGCACCTGCTTCAACTTTATGAGATTTAGCGGTTTGAGTCCCCATCGTGGTGTAATGTGCTCCAGCAAGATATGAACTCTGTTGTGCTTCACTGTTCTAAGATGTAATCTTGGGATGTGGCTATGATGGAAAAATCCGAAAGCACCGAATGTAGCTGAAATAAACCAGCACTTTCCTGGGAGTGAACAAAAAACTATTGATAGCTGGCTTATAAATAAAGGTCAGTTTTGGAGTACCTTTGAATGTGTCTAGGTCAAAACACGTTCTATAGAGAATGTAGTGTGTGTCTTAAAGCCCAGGTGATACGTCAGCGATCGGTCCAGAGTTTGTTGTAACCCAGCATTCAAGTCCATACGTGGCGATAGGGAAGACGAGGCTTTTCATTAGTCTAACATCTTCAGAAATATGCATCTACTTTTGAACAAAATATAATAACTTCTTGCATTATTGGGTTATGTTTTATTTACTTTTGCATCATTTGCTATGTTTATTAAGATTCCTATCAAACAAAACCGTAATATCAATTTGTTGCACTGTGGGAGGCAGTTTATTCACAGCATTAATGCCTTTATTAAGAAACGTATTCCTAGAAATAGTGCAATGGATTTTAGGAACAGATTAATTTAATTTACTTCTGTATAAAATGAGACCATGCGACTTGAAAAAATTAGCTTTCCATAGCATAATGATCTCCCCTTTCTAACAGCAATCTGAAAGTTAACAGCAATTTTTTTTGCAATGACTTATTTACAATCTATGAATATATTGATTATTTATTTGGTTATCATAGTTTTATTTGCCCCACCCCACCCCACCCGCAAGAAACAACAAACTTTTCTAAGAAATCGTAAAATATGCAAGCCAAACTTTCCTCATAATAACAGGATCCGCAAGCCCCCCTGCAATGACGCTTTGTTTTCTACATTGAATATTACGTCCTGTTATTTGTAAGTAGAGTCCTTACGGGAACTGAAGTTCATCGTGAAAGAGGAAGCGAAACGAGTTAGATAAGAGGTTCATGGCACTTTTAGATTATAACACCAGACATTGATGATACACTGCATCCTCAACTCTCCTAACTTTGATTCTCTCAGCCTCGATTATGAACTGCTTCTCCTGGCATTACGTTCATATAGCACCGACAGTCTCAGATACCTTGTATATGAAATTGTAATTGTAAAAAAATTATATTTTTCAAATGGGACTGCTCCATTTCTTTTTTTCTTCCAATAAAGAAATAGCAGGTTGTTTTCTGTACACTTTCCTTTTCAACTTCTTTGCATTTAGAAGATAGTGTAAAAGCTGAGTAACTTCCTCTGTCATTGACTAGGAACACTTGCATTGGTTAGTCAGGTTCATTAGCAGACTTTCCCTGTTTCCCAAGTACAAAAGGCTAAAACCACCGAACTGTAAAACAAACGACTAGATTTTCACTCAACGTTCTTATCTGAAAAATATGCATGTATCATCCTCAATACTAAAGAGACTAACTTGAAAAGAACCTCTTTAAATTTCACGTCTTGTTTTGATGAGGTATTACCGCTGAAATAGTAGAGTTGTACAATCTCCCTTGACCGTTAGAGCGCCGTCGTTTCACATAGAGAGCTTTCGTCAACCGAACCGACCTGCTGACCTAATCATGCTGAAACACGTACAGTCTTTTTGTGAAGTGCCTGCATGCTAACTTTAATGCCTTATAGCATTGTTTGTGTAAAAGAGGTCCGGGATAAAGTCTTCGCTTCAGATGTCTAAATCAACCAACAATATTCCTGATGTTGTTTGCAAAATATCGGGGGAGACTTTTATGATTATGGCGTGAAATCTCTCAGCGACAACACTGAATTCAATTAATGAGCTATGAAAAATATAGATTACTGAGTGCAAAGCAAATTACTTCTTATCCTAGCTTCCAGTAATTTTGATATCTTACGAATATTAAGTTACCAAGGTGTTGTTTTGCTGAAACACAGACTTTCACAAGATTAGCTCTACGTAACAAACATGTATTTTCCGCAAGGAGTGTCCTGATAGAGATATCTCGTCCTAAGTGCTTCAGATTGATGGTGTCACGAAGGTAGATGTTCCAATTCTTTCGCATTGACATTGAGCCCCTGGCAAGAACATTGACTGATTTATCTTAACTTTAGATATTCACACGCACGGTAATGATATGTTTGTTTACTTTAAAGTTGACATGAAAAATTTGAGCTCAAACAAATTGATAACATCAGCTTATATCTTGACCTTATCATAAAATTATAACCCAGGTGCAGATTGTAGTAAAAGCTTGGAGATCGTACACATGCAAAACAACAGAGGGCTAAATTCTCAAACGCCATTGCCGTTTCATTGCATATCTTACAATATTCTTAAAGTCGTCGTTAATATCGAACAAACTTACCCATAGTAGAGTAGACTGAATTACAAATATCAAAGTACCTAGGACAAAGTTTTTAGGATTATAGATCAACAAAAGTTTGTCCTTTTTGCAATTATAAGCGTCATAAATGGACTTAGTATACTTCATTGGGTATAATTTTGCTCCCAGAGCAACGTAAAGGGTGCAGGAAGACGACCGTTCTCACAAAATACAGGGTGTACGTTGCAGTACAAAAGTCACAAGGTTTTAATAACAGACCGCCATATCTCTAGTTGTTACCGCGTAGGACAGAAGTAGGGACAGGGGACGGTAAGGCGGAATGGGGGGGGGGGTAAGTAGGCTGGGTTCAAAATCTTTTTTTCATTCTACTAAGGTGCTTTTTGTCATTGTGTGAAAAGGGGTGTTTTGTGTCGATGTGCATATCTCGCTGTAAATGTGACACAATAGCTGTCGCACTTAATTTTAATTTTGATAAAGTTGAAAAGTGGTCACGGAAAAAATTGTAATTTGGCAAATCTTTGGCGGGTTTGGCTATCTCTGATTCCCTGTTCCTCCGTCCCCGAGGATAGCTTAGTGAAAGTTATGACTAACATTGAATGGTAAGTTTTATAACATAATTGAAACCTTTCCCAAAACAAGGACCATAACAATAAAGAGTGCATTGGTTATACTTAAATACACAGATTGATGTGCAGATAGGACGATATATAGATGTAGGAAAAGGGCTGGATTTTAAAAAAATGTAGTTGACTTTTTGACACATACAGTAGAACGCTTCTTGCAAGAATCATATCTAGCAGCACATTTCTAGGACTACTTTGATTAATAGTGGTGAAAGAAAGTTTTTTAAAACTTCAGTGATATATTTCCTTTCCTATATCAAAATACACTTTTCAATTTAAAAGATTGCAATTCCCAATTTGATTAGCATTTGCAATCACCATCAACAAAGCTCAAGGTCAATCAGTAGGAAAATGCGGTATAGATCTTAACACAGATTGTTTTCCCATGGACAATTGTACGTTGCTTGTTCGAGGGTTGGTAATCCTGACAATTTATTTATATGCACCGACAATGGGACAGCGAAGAATATTGTATATTCGCAAGTTTTACATAGTTAATTTATATTGTATATGTATATCTATCTATCTATCTTATCTATGTAAAAATAAGTTGTATAACAAAGAATGGTCTGATCCAGAACTTTTGTCATGGTAAGAGAACGTGTATACCATACCCATTCCAGTATGCCTTATTAAAAGTGAATACTGGCATTGTATGCTAATCAAGACATGAATAGATTGAAGTTTAAAAAATTATTATTATTATATCAAGCAAGCCATGAGTGAGGTCGGTCACCTTCTCTGCTGGCTCCGCTGTTTTACTGTTATTTGATCTTATACAACTTAATCTACCTTATTCCTTTCTAATGTCGCCTCACTCTAATTTTCTCCCCCAGGGAGGCAAAAATTAAAGGGAGCGAATTGGAGGGTCAGCATAGTGGAGGGAAATTAAATGGAGAAAGATCAATTTTTAAATTTCAGGAGGGGGCAAAATTAAAGGCAATCAAGCTGAGCAGTAATTTAGCTGTCCCAGCTAGAATTTAGACTATACAATGCCACTTTCAGTTGAATTAAGCCACCTCTGAAACTTTTTGTATCGACCTGACCAAATATGATATCAAATTGAATGGATGCTATTTTTATGACTATTTCCTGAAAATGATGAAACTTTTGACCTGCCCCCCTTTCATACTTTGTAAATCCCAACCACCCCATCTCTCTTAGAGGGCCAGCTTCGTGAGCGCTTTAGAAGTTGCCTCGAAATGCCACTATGCCGCAGTTTTAAATGTTGTCATGCTCAGTAAATCTAAATTTGGTCTTAAAGCTGTTCAGGTATCTACTAAGTATTTGAAATGCCATCTGAAACATCTTCAAGAAGTCTACTGAACCCGACATCAACGTAATCTACAATTTGAATAAGGACAAAGTCATTCAGTAAGACCACTTTCAAAAAAGTACAACGATTTTTTAAGAAATCCTGAATCCTGAATATTGAAACTTTGCTAACTTTACGAGAATAAATAATTAAGGTATGAACAGAACATCACTTCAACAACACTTCTCTTGCTGGCAAAAACTTGTTTCGAGTTATCTCCCATAGCATATATCCAATGCTACCCATATGCCTCTTAAGTAGACTCTCCTAACTATAAAAATCCTCCATCTCTGGAAGAATCCAATAGTAACTTATATTTGGAATGTCTGAATACCTTAAATTGGTCAACAAGTTGTAATAGCCGGCCTCTTCTTTCTCAAACAAAAATGCTACAACTGGAGACAAGAGTCAATCCTAAAATTCTAATCCACACTACTGTTTGTTGGAACCAGACTCCCTGCTTTCGTACTTACATTATCTGACATTAATATCCATGCATCACTATTGGGCCTGATATGAGAATTCTACCAAACAACTCCTTTACTGTATTATACTAACAGTTGGCTTTGAAATAATTTGCAAAATAGCTGTGATCAAAAAGTAACCATGTTGAAACAATGAACTAGATAAGCTTCGATCAGTTCTCCCGAACTGTGTTAATTGCATTTAGAACTTTCTCAATAACAAAACACTCTCAACTTTTCCTTTGATCTATCCTAAAAATTCAAATTTGGACGTTCTGAGTCTCATCACTAATTACAAATTACTCATATGTACATACAAAACTGACATGAAATTGACAAGTCGAAAATTAGCAATAAAATTTACACGCGCAAAGGATCATATGATAAACTGGAGAACTTATGGCAGTATTCATCCAGTCATGAGATTCTGATCATACGACGATCTTGACAATTGCAAGACTATCTTACAAAGACGTCAAGCCACCCCTTATATATCATACGATCATCTAATGATCCAATGATGGCCCCTATTATCTAAACAACAAACAAAGTATTGATGATAATTCCCATGCAATGTGCGGGAATCCCCAGATTATATGGAAACTTCAAGAAAACTTTGTCAAGACAATTAAAAGTGACAATAATCAATTCTGTTGACCCTACTAGTTCAATGGCGTGATACATACACCAAGGAATTTAAGCGAGTCTTAACAACACAGTTTCCGTTTACCCAAGGTAGGATATTTTCAATCTTCATTAGAAAATAATTCTTATGATATTGGTAAAGAATAGAGCAAACTGTACTTTTGTTGAGACTAGATTTTGAGCAGAGTTGACAAACAGAGATGCAACTAATATCAACCTAGCAACATCACTGATTTACACTGCTGAAATTGGGTAAAAATCTAAAAAATGTGATGCAGTTGATCAGGTCATGAAAGAAGAGGTGTAACAATAGACGTGTTACACTAGGAGAGATCTAACAGTAAAGTAGTATTGCTCAAGACAACAGTGGGAAAGGCAGCAATTCACCTGATAACTATAGCAGCATTACTTTCAGCAAATTAACTCACTGATAACTGTAACATGAATCTTGCAATAATAGCTGCAAGTCGCCAAGATGGATGAATAAAACGATGAAAAGAATGCAGAGGTTGTTCGCTTTTTATGCTTGGGCGAAATACAATGAAGTTTATTAATGTTAAACGACATCCTGGGCTGCATGCAGTTCACCGACCGCAACTTAGCAACTACTTGCCTTTTACTGTACGCTGCCTAATTTACATTTACATTCTCTTTCCAACCTGTTTATATTTCATTCAGCATCAAGTCAAATTTACAATCAATAATTCATCATGACTAATCAAAGCAAACGCTCAGACGACGTCAGGAAATTAATTGACGTAATGTGTGCACAGTGCACACAAAGATCAACATTGTACTACGTCATACATTTCTGATCCTGTGCACGAACTAAAATTATTACAGTTTTTCGCTGATCAGCATCCCCATTCATTGCGTCGACGTGGTGCGTATTGTTTCTTGCAAGTGTTTGCGAGACGTGACTCAGAGTCCATGAAATTAATGAAAACGTGTTTGTTATTACCTCATTGCTCTGAGTTCAAAGAATTGTAGGCACAGTGCAATAAAGGAAGTGGTTATTTACTTGTCCTAATTATAAACTCTATTGGGGAACGACGTCAATTTACTGCGCGTTTGATATTTTTTCTGTATCCCTTTTTATGCCTTGTTCTGAGATGTCACGACTTTTAATATTCATCTGTTACACACTTTCAGGACAAAGTTAACCGCTTTTACCAATCTCTCAGTTTAACCCCCTGATAAGCAGTGGAGCCAACCGCTTTGGCTCCACTGCTTATCAGGGGGCTGCACTGAGAGATTGCCAACCGCTTTAACCGCACTTGGTTAGTAAGTCAGTGCACTTGTCTCGCACTTAGACAAACTTTAACTAGTAACTAGAAGTGAATTCGAATTACTCTGGCCTTTCTAACTTGCAAATATTATGATTAAACCTACAACAATCTAATACAGACCTAGTTTGAGCTATTTTTAATTTGCTGGGACTGACTCGAACGAAAAGCATGAATTAGGCCTACTATCTTACTTAGACCTACTCAACAATTTAGAGCAAAATTTGACAAATACCGAAAATATATGGGCAATTATTGCACAATCGTGTGGTTTGCAAAGTCATGTTAAATTACAAAAATAAATTATTTAGTTGTTTCTATTCTCTCTCTGCCTAACTATTCCCACAACCATTACAAAATCGGAGCGAGGGGTAAATTTACCTCGCCTTCCCCCTATCCGAGAATAGGGTTAAGCAAACGTTTCCTTCCTAGAACTGCAAAAGCGAATTGTATAATTTCCATATTCGTTTAGTTTTTACTGACCAAAACTTGCATCAGATTATATTTCGTATGATGTTTCGAATTAGCAGAAAATGCTCATCAACTAGTCCCATAAAACCATGTGGGTCCCCCCTCCCCCTTCTTTTTTATTACTAAAACGCATCTTTGACAATGATCAACCTATCGTGTACACAGCTCTTTTGGCACCAGTTTACCATGGCACAATACTAACTTGCAGTCTATTGTGATCCTGTTATTGCTTTAAGTGTTATATACGTAAGTTATGTCACGTTACACAAAATATCACCGATCTTTCCTGTTTTAAATCATAAAAAACGTGACAAAGTCATCCCACTAAAAACATGTTAGAATATAAAACGACATTTAGGGATGACGGATACGTTTTGCAAAGGGTCTAGCGTGGGCCCGTAGCCAGCGGGGTATTTCGGGGCAATCCCCCTAAATGTTGCAACTGTTCCCCTTCACATTCTAGTATTCGTTGATTGGGTGAAAGTGCGGCCCCCCAAAATGATTGAAGTTAAATTGGAGAAACCTTTTTGCCTTCATTATCATTGAAATAACATGTGATTAAAAACATAAGAGAAAAGGTGCGACAAAAATAGCTTGCAAAAATATGAACGTCCTTTTGCCATGTCCGTTGGTCAGAAAATAATCCACTAAAGCCAAAGTTAAAACGGCCTTAGTTACGTGTTAGCAACAACATGCTCAACACAGTATTTTCCAATTATACTTGGAAGTTTATTTATTTAGTATATTTGACACATCTTGCGCGATACCTTCTATAGCGTAGACAGTTTTTCAGCGACATGGAGGAAACACTGTATTAAGCATGTTGTTGCCACCACGTAACCAAGGGCATTACGGTCTAACAAGCGTTTCCGATTTAACAGCCTATAGAGTTGTTGCACTGCAGAGAGATTTGGGTAGCAATTTCCCGTTTAGATAGACCTATACCACTGACATGTAAAACGTGAGTGCTAACAGATTAAGTCTACGCCCTTGTTTTGGTATTCACTCCCTTTTATTTGAGGTAAAATATATGCTATGAATATTCGGCACTTGTAGATATGGCCACCCACAGAGAGTTTTGGGTTCCATCTGAAATCCCTTAGTTCAATAGATATCTCTGACACTATTTAACTAATTTATGCGAAACTTTGCTGGTATATTCATATGTCTAAGGACAGGGAGATTTAATTGAGTCAAAAGGGCATGCGTTTCCGTGAAGTTTCAAACCCTAACCTCGAACCTCCAGCTCTTAATAACAGTCAAAACAATTGTAAAAAGGCAATTAGTACAAAAATTTCCCAAGAAACATCAATTTTAAATTTAAAGTGGAACTGAAGCAAATATGACGTAATTTTGGTATCGTCATATCTTTCGTAACTGTAGTCTGCGTCTGTTGCTCTTTTGTCGACTCTGAATCGCAGCTGTGACGGTTCCACTGCTAGTGCACACAGGTAATAAACTGTTTAAAATTCTACAGTTGCGCTACAACAACCAACCAATCCCCACCTTCCCTACCCCATTAGATGCAGTACTTCCTGAAAAAGGTCGATGCACACTTTCAAGAGCGTTTAGGTTATGAATAAGCTTTTAATGTGCATCCATTTCGCTAAATCTCAGCATGTGGTTGTTGACATTATGGTTCTTTGAATAAAAATGGCGTTATCAATTTTCTTATCATCACAATGGATATTCATATAGAATGAAGTAATAAAACAAAAACATGTCGTTTAAATGTTGGATTTTTTTCCCCAACACCCCCCCCCCCCCCCCTTGTAGCCTTGCTCCTAAATGTGAATTGCTGCCTGCGGGCTCGGCTTTAAGATTCATTTTATGTCAGAAAGGTCCTAAGTTTAATTTCAGTTATTCTAGAATCTAGCAAAACAGAATATATAGAGTGGAAAGGAACATCCTCCCGGTCCCTTTTTATCAATTCTACTCACTGGACCCATCTACCGGCTTTTATTGTTAACTGTCGAATATGATGTAATGCACTGCTTTCATACTGGTCTTTCCATAATACCGTAATATATACAGGATTTGTTGGCTCGTTATGATGAACACCTTCGCATCTCCCACGTAGAACCACATTCTGCCTACTTTTCCTCACTGTTAAAGGCGGGAGGCAAAAGGAAACACATCCTGTGAGTCATTATCAGAAGATATAACAACCTCACGTCGTTTAATATAACAGACTTTTCTTACCTAAAGAGTAGAAATCGCGGAAGTATTTTCTCAAGGAGAGTATCATCCGTATGGTTGAAGTTCGTTAACGTATTTTTTTAAAATTTCATAACCTACAAGTAATATAAAGAGAAAATAGAGGATGCCGAGAAAGCTAGAGTTCCCTTCTTCGTCACTCAATTATTCCTTGTTTGCTTTCTCTAATGCCGAGATTATGATAAATCCAAACGATCTAACTTTTCCGCCGCCCATGACGATTTCGAGGAATTGTTTACAAGTTGGAAAAAAGAGACGTGCTTCATTTCGAATGTGTCTTCCCCCTCAGGACATCCCCAATGAATGAGTGATTGATGATGATGCAGCACCTTTTCCTGTTTGAAACACGACGAATCTGTCTGTTCATACCAAATGTAGGAGTTACGGATGGGTGTTGTTAACAGAGGATGAAACTACGAAGGACGATTGGCTACTTTCACTTCAGTGTTTAGAAAGAACTCTCGTGTAAACGACTGTAGAATTAGATCTCGAATCGCCTTAGAAGAATAGCACTAAAAACGGTAGACGAAGAAGGCACCATCGTTTCACGCAATTGACAACGCAGAAGAACTAACAATCATGAGCCGGAGTGTTATCTCTGTGGATGTGACAGTTGTATCTTTAACGATCAATGCTTTGGTACTAATCGTGGCTATAAGCAGCAAGATTTTTAATAATATTCTTTCAGCGCAGTATGGCTGGCTGGACACATGCCATGGAGAGAGTGAAGTTAATCAAAACATTGGCAAGAGAGCATCCAGGACGTAAGTAACAGTTCCCCTTCATGTTCTACTTTGTTATGTCAATACATCCAAATCGGTGAAGTGAATGCGATTTTATTATGTCAGAAATGATTTAAACGTGGCAAAAGATCGTGTAGATTATCGGAGAACATTACACTATATTCAGCGCAGACACATTTTGGAAGCCATCTGTAATATCTTGACGGAGTTTCAATACGCTACGTTAGAGTGCTAACCCCCCTCCCCCCGCTAACAAAATGTATTTCCATTGTATTTCGAGA
The DNA here is from genome assembly GCA_010016025.2 of Alatinidae sp. Z8VKAUB7J3. Taxonomy (NCBI): domain Eukaryota; kingdom Metazoa; phylum Cnidaria; class Cubozoa; order Carybdeida; family Alatinidae; species Alatinidae sp. Z8VKAUB7J3. The sequence continues at coordinate 84,790,682 of JAAAKM020006971.1, read as the reverse complement.
ACAAGTTTTATCATTACAATCCCTGATTTATTACAAGCCCATAACCAAGTATTTATTCTAAACATCAAGGTTTTTGGGTCTTTGAGAATGCCTTGGTACGTTCCTGAAGTTTCGATTTTACCTCTTCGGTGCTAATTATTTTTTAAAGTTGAATTTCGGACAGTTTTTGTCGTAAATAATTTGTTTAAACTTTCTAAATAATTATCGAGTGTAATCATTGATTGTGCCATCTTTTTGTGCCACGCTGTTAACCAATTTGAATCTAAAATAGATACATAGTTCTTGAATTAGTATACTGATTTTTCAGATAACTAAATATCTATATTTAGTCCAATTAACAGTACCAAACAATTAGTTGGAATAAATAATTTATGGATCGTTTATGTATTTTTTCCTTGTTTATACAAGGATAAATTGAGATATGCCCACTTTGTTATTTTTTATTCCTATTAATTTTTGACGGTGTTCAATCTTTGCATTTTATAAATGTTACGTTTGTATTTTATGAGACAAAATCTATAAATTCACATGCTGAAGTGAAGCAACAGTTTAATACGTTTGTTTTTCTCTAGAGCAATTAATTTCTGCCAAGAGTTTGAGTGCCTCAGTTACACTCAACCTCGGCATTCCGCTTTTCAAAACTATTCTTATAGCAAGTTAATCTTGGTGAGCTATATTAATGCTATGTATAGTTATAATTCCACTTTTCTTTTAATGCCTATATTTTTATTTACGTTATTTATTTAATTTTTATTAATTTTTTTTGTCAGTTAGTTGCATGCAAATTAATAATGATAATAATGATAAAAATGATGATGACCATTATTATGATAAAACGATAATTATGATAATGTTGATGATGATGATGAAGAAGAATGCGATAATGATGATGATGATGATGATGATGATGATGATGATGGTAATGATGATGATAATGATGATGATGATGATGTTGATATTGATGATGATGATAATGATTTTGCACGACATTTTTCAATTCTATTCTCAGCTATAAATTCTTTCGTGAAAACGTTTCCACCTTCCCTTCAGATTTTGCCTTGACTAGCGAAAACGCTTAGCCATAACGAATCTGTTACTTATTAAGTTTTGTATCACAAGCCAACATTTCAAAATTAACAATATTTGTCCTGAAATTCTTAAGGTTTGCACATTAACAACACATGTGTTCACGTTTCCCTTTCATGAAGTGCTACTTAAGACGGGTGGTATTTTCACTTAGCTTAAAGGGCTGAATTTAGCTAAAAATTTTACTACTTTTACCAGCAGGAATGGCTGTAGACATCCTTAACGCCCTGCTGTAGATCCACATAGCCTTTGGTATGATATCACTGGATCTTGAGCGGAAATTGTTAATAAAGAGAAAGAAGTTAAAGATTAAAGCTAATTAAAACTCGTGAGAAACATATTTATCTGTTTTAAATAGGTCCCTTCTGTTGATTACTTAAAGGATTTGGGTTTTATCTCCAGTTTTAGGGTTTTTAAATCCTGTAGGCTTTAGTAGAAGATTAAATTGATGGAGATTCTACAATGAGAGTCCAATCCTGGCAAATGTTTCAAGCTGTCTCGATTACTCATACCACCATATTTTAGGTTTTAAGTACCGCCGTGTATCTTTCACAGGGATTTGTAAGTGTTACGTTTATTCAAGGATGCTGTTTAGAATAACGAAGAGTTTGTTTAAACTTCAAGCCTTATTGTTGCAGTATTGAGATCCTTAAACAACAGAAGGTCTTGATTGCAAGACTGGTCTGTGCTTCAAACTCGACCGTTGGCCTTTGCCAACAACGTTCTCCATGCGTAATGATCATAATGCGAAAAAAATTTTGGGTTCGAGCCTCATGATCCTTGATAGTCAGGCTCTATTCAGCATTAACTAATTCTTTTATTCCGTAGTATTTGAAGGAATTTCAGACATCCCGGACAGACATGTTGAACACGGTATCCGAACAGACTTCAGTTGAGTGCTAATGTAAATAAATCAACTAACAACAAACACGAAGTAGAACCAAATGTACACTTTAAACCATTCTGGCTTATGATAGCCCTACATTTAAATCAATTCAATTTCAGCCATTTTGATGTTGTTTGTCTTCGGAACATCTTAAAAATTTTGAGTGGATCGTTAGACCAGTAAGCCCTATAAAAACAAATACTTTCGAAAGGCTGTCTAACTTTTAAGTGACTAAAAATTTTATCTCACTCGATCATACAAATAACAATTCCAAATGAGTGTAACTAAAACATGAAATGGAAACTTAATCTTACCGATATATGTAGAAAACCATTTTGTATCTCTATTTTAACTTCCACTTAACTATCAAGGTACTATCTGCTCCTTGTGATGACGTTATATGGTGTGGCGAAGCCTAGCAAACAGTCACTTATAAAATTAAGAAATAGGGGACCTACCTTTCATCTGAAAAATGATGTATCAAATTAAGAAATGTGATGCATGATCTGAAAACCGGTGGAGATGTCATTTCTTATCTGCAGGGAATGATTAGCGCCGTATTACACGTCGTTCCACGATAGTAAAATGATGTCCCCTCCATTTAGAGAGACGTTTTCTGTCCTTGAATCGTTCCCTTCGAATTGTTGGCGATTTGCAGCATTTCGCATTGTCGGCCTCGTGACATTTTCGAGACCATGGTCCTAAAACGCGGGAAGGGAACTGCCTTTTGATTGGCTGTTTGATGATTACAGATTCAATAGAAATTGTTCTGTTGACTGACTTTATAAGCAAGCTTTGATGGAAACGATGACTACCTTCATTTCGTAATGTGCCAAAAGACAGCCGAATATTTCGAAGCTGAGCAATTGAACTGGCCACAATGACGACGATTACATTGAACAGCGGGCTTAGGTAAACAGAGATGATATTCATTACACGGTATTCTCAAGTAAAATCACCGAAAACGGAGTGACAAGATGATACGTTGTTGAAAATGTCATGTTGAAAATATCATAGAAACAAATGATGACAAATGAAAATGTTTTAGATTAGGCAGAAGTGAAACGACAACTGTTAAATACTATTAGAAGGCAATGGAAATTCATTGGGCATGAATTAAGAAGAAGAATAAGAAAAAAATCTCGTCGAGGGTGAAATGGAAGGAAAAAGAGCAAGACGAAGACAACGGCAAAAAATATTAGACTGGATGACAGTGAAATGGAAGGTAAAAAGGGCAACGGAAAGACAACGACAAAAAAAGTTTGTAAAAAAACGAATCGAGGTTAGTATTTCTACTCCTCGGCTGTTTTTCGGTCGCTTTTAGAAATTTTCAACACTTTCCAGCTTTTTCAATTTTTCTCGATAAGAGATTTACTTACTTCCCCTTGCAACTGGTCTAACCGGTCTTTTAGGCTAGGACCCGTTATGTACTCAGATCGAGTATCGTATACAGAATTAAAGTGTAAAAGCTGTAATGCTTTTGTTTGGGGCAGAACCGTTACCCATCTGCATCCCCTATCTGTGTTGGCCTGGAAATCTCTGCGTTAAAAGCACCCACCCGTCCTACCCTGCTGTTTCAAACCGCAGTAAGACCAAAGTAAACGACCCTTTCGGCTATTTTGACATCTTATCGTACTGTACAATTAATATGGAACTTCTTTATTTATGAATTCTAATCTCCTCTTTTCGAACCTTAGTCCGACGTTAAATATGCAACACTCGACCGTCTGTCTTGTATTTGTCTTAATTCACTTAATTGTCACCTACTTTATTGCCTCTTGATAATTTTGTTCCCGTTCTTACGAAAAGACACTAGAGAACTAGAAAAGATGTCACTACCAGGGATCGAACCCGTGACCAACGCTTTCCTGGCGTGTGCTCTACCAACTGAGCTAGGTGGCCTTCCGGTGCTAACCTACTCTGTTTTCCTAGTCGCCACATTTGCAGTCTGTCAATCAAAGACCCCTGATGAGCAGTGAATCCGACATTGAAACTACGCTAAATAAGGGATAACTAACAAGTAAAGGGCAGCTGAGGCGTCCAAGGGTAACGCCTCTCAATTTAGGCGACTGCGCAGAGAAGCGGCGCAGAACAGAGGCACGCTCAACCGCCCAGTAGGACCACCTCCCACAGATTATGGAAAGCATGTCATCAATGAGAACAGGTACTATATTCCATTTCTTGCCAATAGCCCACATTTAGCTCTCAGTCGTCCACCGGTGGACATCGACATTGACCCGAAAGCGTGTCAGGGATTCTATCCCCAGTGGTGGCATATTCCTTATTTCTCCAGTGTCTTTTCAATTTACTTTTCAAATCCTCTCTTCTCGACGATACTCTATTCATTTCGTACATTATTCTCATCAGACCCATTTGCTTCACTGTATTCATATCAACACAGAAGAAAGCAAAGAAAGTGACAGACTTTAACTGAATTTGGGCTTACTCGCGTTTCTTAAACGTTTCCCAGTTTTAGCCTGTTTTAATTCTTCTTATACAAGGTTCCAGCCTCACCTTGGAAAAAATTCCCTGGTTTCCATGATTTTTCCAAATTTAGAAAAATTCCCTGACACCTCTGCACCGGAGTATTGCCATACATGCTCTACACAGTTCTAGCATTCCATTATATAAAGCGTCATAAATTGTATGAAGGCCTGTTACTCCAACGTCATCATAACATTCACAGCATCATTTCATTGACGTCCAAAACAATTTTAAGGTACTTTTCTAGAAAATAGAGCTACCATTAACTACAAAAAGCACGAAGATCTTAATTCAGGTTTTCCCTGATTTCCCTGAATTTTTCCAAAATTCTCTGACAATTCCCTGATTATACTCATAAAGTGGGTCCAGTTTGAAATTGCTTGATAATTCCCTGATTTCCAGGTTGGCTGTGAACCCTGTTACATGAGCACAACATCGCACATTGTAGAAGGCACACCACAAAGAAATACAACTTCTTGAAAAGTATAACAGAGATCATTCTGGTAACCCTCTC
>JAAAKM020006971.1:84764604-84782449 GCA_010016025.2 Alatinidae sp. Z8VKAUB7J3 | reverse complement strand
ATATGACATATGACATATGACATATGACATATGACATATGACATATGACATATGACATATGACATATGACATATGACATATGACCTATGACCTATGACATATGACAACTTTGCTCCTAGCACCTCGCAGATAAGCTCTATGATTTGAGTTCCTATAGTGACAGTGGACGAGCTCTATCGTAAATGCATAGTAACTGACAATACATTTCATTACCTTTGACGTTCTTTTCCTATCTAAACCCCGGGTACTCCAGGAAGGGAACGGCATGAATTAATGCGTTTCCTGGTAGAACAAGTTAAGATTGCCCATTTAAATTCAGAATTTTTCGTCTTTATAAGGAAAACTTTCTTATCAAATACCACGATAAGTTAATTTTAAACATTTTGGACAATATGTATTTGCATAATTTAAGAGATTTAACGTTTTTGGTATGTTTGTGGCAGAATCCTAATTTTTTGGACATCTATGGTTAAAATCATTGTGGAATGTTGAAAAGTTCGAGTACAATTTAGTACTAATTTACTACTTGCAGTCTCAGTTTGGTACCCTTGTCTCTCATTGTAACTAACCTGTTTCCTTGAAGCCGCTTAGAGTTCTGCAAAGCTATATGATTGTACGCTCAATATCGATGCTTTTGCAGTGCAGTATTACAACTGAGAAAGATAAATAACGGTTTAACGTATCTTCTACGAAACATACGAGAAGCAGAAAGAGATAAGGACACTAACTATCTGCTACAGCCATTTGGGAAATGTTTTGTTTTGTATCCTTAAAGTCGGTAATAATTGTCCACATAATCTCCTGTAACACATTGTTGGGTGAAAGCAAACTATTTAATAACTTGACCTCTATTAGGATCAGTTGGTCTATTTAAATTAACTTATTTGGCGTCTTACTGGTAGTTGTAATCACAAGTTGTGAAAGTTTTGGTAAAATTTATCAACTTTGTAATTTTGTTTATCAAGAGAATGTTTTGGGATGTAAACTACACATTCACTGAGTGACTTTTGCTTTTGCTTTAACTTACCGGCGGTAAACATCGTCAACGCAAAGTGTCTTGTGTTAGATTTTGAGCAATTCATCTTAAACAGCTCAACAATGTATAAAATCGTGGAGCTACTTTATTCTCTAGGACATTTATTAGCCGATGAGAACGTTTGGCGAAGATGCTATTTGACAAGAACTATGCCTTTTGAAAAGAACACTAGAGAAATAGATAATATGTGTCACCACCACCGGGGATCGAACCCGTGATTGATGAAACTATGCCTTTCAACATGTCGTCCCGCAATATGTTTGCACAGACTTGAATGATTATATTTTAAATATAACATGGACTCTCATTAGCTCGAAAGTACTTTGTCTCAAAATGCTCCTGAACTCAAACAAATTTCTTGGTTCCTTGGCTATTTTCAACTGATTATACCTTATTTTCACTTTCAGTATCCCAAACTCAATCTCGAACGTCCAACTTTCTATATCTAAAACTTTCTGTATTTCTCACTCTCTGAATTTTGAACTCTCTACCTCAAACTTGCTATACGTCAAGTGCTCCCTATGTCAAACTCTCCTTATCTCAAACACTCCCTTTCTAAAAGTCTCCTTATCTCAAACACTCCCTTTCTAAAACTCTCCTTATCTCAAACTCTCCCTTTCTCAAACTCTCCCTTTCTCAAACTCTCCTTATCTCAAATTCTCCCTATCTCAAACTCCCCCTATGTCAAACTCTCCCTTTCCCAAACTCTCCCTATCTCAAACTCTCCCTAATTCAAACTTTTTCCTATCCTGAACCCTCTCTATCTGAAAGTCTTTCTTCTCCAACTCTCCCGACCTCCAAACCTCCCTAGCTCAAACTGTTTCCATATTGAACTCTTTCTATCTCGAACTCTCTCTGTATTGAACTCTTTCTATCAGCTCTATCTTGAACTATCTTGATCTCGAACTCTCTCTCACAGTAATTTCTTGGCCCCTTGCTAGTTCAAGACAGCGAGAGTCCTATATTCAAATTTTGTATTACGGATCCATACATCTTTTCGCTGCAAATCAAAATTATCAACATATCCTTGCATGTCTTCCCAATTCTATTGTAAACATAATTAGATCAGAAATTCGAGAGTGCAAAGCAATAAATACCTTATAAATAATGAATAAAGTATGTATCTAAGATGTATCAGTATAAAAATACCTGCAAACATGAAAATTCTGGTGTATATCCCCAGGTATCTTTTGGTACGGGGAGAACAAAACAGCTTATACACATCACGTTTTGATAAGAATTTTATAGTTTCTGAGACATCATTACCGCTGAGCCAATAGAGAAGATTCGCAGACGTTGAATCGTTTCCAGCCTCTTGTATAAGGTCTCCTGCGATTGAGGAAATCTCGTTCAAGTAACAATATAACGGCTGCAATGAAATGTCCTTTCAGATAACTCCATTTTAAATTAATATATAGGTTATAAAACATAGGAGGCATCTAAGAATCCTGCTGCATCTAAGAGTGTTAGAGCTGGTCTTTTTAGGGTCATCAATATTCGACAAAGTGGACTAATGAAACGCCTTCCGCTTTATCCTACTTGCATTAGCTCAGCGTACTTGAAATCAAGATACCGGAAAATAATAAAATAATATTGCAAAATAAAGGAGTGATATTAGCTAAGAGTTTACAGCGCAAACGAATATCAAGAAAATCAGTTTTCTGGTTAAAGGAATTATTGTTAAGTGTTTGGAATAATTTGAGAAAGTGTTTAAATCACGGTTGTCAAGACTCCGCCTTAGCATTTTCGGCCTTTCTGTCATCTCGTAATCAGACAAGAAAGTAAGTTGGCAGTACAGTACATTAGAAATCGAAAAAAATTAGCTAAAATGTTAAAACCGAATTCCAAATAGAATCATTCCATTTCGTCAATTGACATGAGGACAATTTGTGAATTATTCACCGATGTCAAACTACCTCACCGATCGCCACAAGGGAGAGCAAGATGGATGGTAGAGGTTGAGTTAGTCAAAGTGAAGTAGAGAATGCTGTTAAAAATCAGGCTAGTCAATGGTCGCACTAAATATTGGCTGCTCGATTCCTCAGAGAATTTCTTCAAACTTAGAAGAAAGACGAAAAAGACTAGTTCAAGTAAGTTTTCTTTATTTCCCTCTTTGACCTGATTTGTCAGAACGTGTCATTTGATGGACTACATAATCAGAGTATATTAGACAATGTAGATCTAATTGCCTTATTTTCTACGCTGAAATGTCATTTTTTAAATGGTTGAGTTGACAGATTGGAATTCCGTAGACCTGATCATAAAATATGGTTGTCAGGTTATGAATTTACGTGTTCATTCGTCATGCCCGACTTTCGCATTCTTTTTCCTAATGTTGAAGACTAACGTTAGTTTACTGAATTTATCGACGCCAGTTTGTTAATGTTGAGGACAAACACTGGAAAGTTATCATATGTGATCGGACTCTCAAAATAACAAGGGCTAGCCGTGAAAACGATGACGAACTTGTGTTAAAAATGGGCTCAGACATACTTCATCGATAAATCCATCCTTGATGTTAATTTTATAATCGTTTCATAAATTCCTGAACATCGCAATTAAGACATGTTTGTTTTGTGCCGCGGATGGCCATGAAAATGTTCGGCAAGTCGCTTTCGGAAGGCAAATAAATTTGATGTTGTAGGGAGCTAAGGAAATAGATCAATGCCTGCGTCAGGAAGTATAGGAGTAATCGATTTGTGTGTTGAAAAATCGGCTTTTGGCAATCAATAGAGAAAGGTTACTGCACCGTTACTGACAAGCCACTTCTATTGAAAAGGCACAGCGGCGTACAATTTAACCTTGCTTTCGGGTATCATGTAATATTGAGATAACTGACAAAAAAGTTTACTTTCTACTTCAACTTACGCTGAAATCTTAAGCACAGAAGTTTTATCAATATACAAAACGCAGGATAACAAACGTTTAAAGCTTCTTAAACAAACTGTAAATTTAGTGAACAGATATGTAGATCAAAGAGGAATGAAGCTTTGAACCTAAGCATGATTTTCTGAACCCTGAAATCCTTTCTGCTGAATAACTGTTTATTTCCCTAAAGTATAACAGCATTTAAAACTAGAGGATGGTTTTTGTCCTCGTTTTTAAATGAATCTAAACATTTGATTATATACAATGGTTTTCATTTCAGATCGAATAGCTATATCGAATGTTGTCAAATCTAGAATCGAACTTAATAAAACATTCTTTCATCTTCGAATTATTCCAAGCCGGTGGTTTTTCTCCTTCGCTTTTGCTCTCCTCTGTTCATCCAAAGGGTTTTCGCTGATTATATGTAAAACCAGTTACAGCTGTGGGTAGAAAAAACAATAAAAATTCCATTGTATTGAAACAAAAAGTCGTTTGATTAGGCAGTGCTTTATTACTCGTTTTATGAAAGCAAGACCTGAACTTAGCAGTGTCAACTAATCATAACAGATACATCCTAACTCCATTTAAAATAACCATCCAAAGAAAAAGGGCAACCCCATGTTGAATATAGATAAACGCAGGAACAGAATTTGAAGTACCAAGAGATGAAATAGTTTTGATAAAAGTGGGAAATAGTAACGATTAACAATCATATACTAGATTTTCTCAATTTTTTAGGTTTTCCATTTACATGCTTTCTAAATTTGACACGACTTTGTGATGATGAACCAGGAATGGTGTTACCAAAATATCAACTAAATTGTGTTTAAAGGAGACGATTCGCCCCTTTGTACGTTTAACCAGTGTTTTCGGATCGTTGTTTTGATAGTTCGAAAGGAAACAACGATTGTGTATTTCAAAGCTATCTGTCAAAGTGGAAACACTACAACAAAAAATTCCAAAGTAAGCTACGCTGGCTACATAAGTGACGCACAGAAGCCCGTAGTTGCTACAAGAAAATAAGTGGTTATCTCGAAATAATTAAACATACTTTAGGTAGAACGGAATGCCCGTCCATCTTCAAAGTTTCTCCACGGTAGTTTGGGTAGTTTGTTTATTTGCGATTGTAAGTTTTGCTCCCAAATTTCATAACAACAACAATGTAAGGTTTTAGTTGATGTAAACAAGTAGTTTGCCACACCATTTTATGATTTCAACCTATTGTTATAAGTTTAGAAACTTTCATGATGCTCTTGGTGTCAACAGAGAATTAGTGTTTCCTAAGAACAAATAAAAATTCACGGGGACATACAAAGTTGTGTTGGAAAGAGTAAACTTTGTTTATCATACGTTTAAGTGAAATAACTTCAAAAACAACGGCGAAGATAATCATCCAATTCTTGAACTTGTTTTCGAATGGCCATCTTGTATTTTCAATCCACCTGGATTCAATACATCACAATCAAAGATTATTTTACTGACAATATATTTGGCCTTGCTAAATTCACACCATCAGGGGAAACAATTTCTCAAGGAACTACAACATTTCTACTTTATGTTGTTATCTCAAAACTTGTGATGGTTCTTTCATGCTATGAGTTAGTTTATCGATTTCTAAATATAACATACCCCTTAACTGTTATTGTTTCAATAACAATATCAACAGTTGACAATTTTTATGGGTAACTTCGTTCAAACCAAAATAAAGTAAATTGTTTTACTTTTGAAACATTAGAGTATACACAGTTGATTTAGAACGTGTTGAATATGAGTTAAATTGGACGTAAACAAATATTTTTAGAGTTGATTTTTTGAAAAATAACATGAAGAATTAGTAGGCGAACCTGACAAAGGAACATAGGATACAAGTATATCTGTGTATAGGTAGAACTAAAATTGTTTAGAACATAATTGTTTTGAATTAAATCTTCGTTAGTGGCGTTACTAATTTGAGGAGGAAAGTTTTAATGTACATTTTTATATCTATGTACAAATACATACATTACATATACAATACATTAAGACTGAGTTCAACAATTAGTTCTGAAAACTTCAAACTTGTAATATATATATATGCATAGAATAGTAAAGTATACCTGTCGAAGATAATATCGAAACGTCGAAGAAAATGTGCATTTTTTAGTTCTATATTTATGAGCATGGGAGGACGTAGGCTTTTGACTATCAATGTATATTATCTGTATAAATGTATATATATATATATATATATATATATATATATACATGTGTTGATCATGAGTGAAGCATTACCGCAATAGCTTGCTTTGTCACCAAATAGAAATCAGATAATCAGAAACCAGATAGGAAGACAACTTAATGATGCTATTTTTTGATGCATTGATGTTATGATATTATGACTTTTTTAGTGTCAAACATTCTTATATACATCATACGTGTACGAGTAACTTTTTAAATATATCCAATATTCAAAGGGAAAGACAACGATTTTGACCTTTCAAGATACTTCACCCTTAGCAACAATTATTCATATATCTGATAAACTGCTAAGGTGTAGCTCATTGACAAACTATAAGCATATGTATTAGTTAGAAAAGAACACTACAGAAATAGAAAAGCATGTCAAACCCGTGGTGATATATACAATGTATATATATATATATATATATATATATGTTTATATATATATAAATATATATAATACTATCAAGAGCTCACTCAGCCATGTTTATTAAAATTATATAGCCTATCAATAAATAAACACTAGCTTAATGACGTTTCGAAGTAAGTTTTTAATAATGCATTACTTTGAAATATCATTATGCTGTTGTTAATTTAGTTATAGTCTATAAATTCCTTAAGGCCTTTTCCAAATTCAAACAGCCGTTTCTCAACGTTGATGAGAGATTTAAACGCGATATTTTGTATACGGATATTTGGTGGCCGGGTTAACACTGTGATATAGTTATAATTGCGATTCCTCGACGTCATCACTTTAGTACTCTATAATGATTTTGCGTGACGTCATACTTACGTCATGTTAGCTCGTAACTACGTCTATGATTCTGTAGAAATCTGAGAAAAAGTTTGCAATTCTGAAAAGTGTTTACTCGTAAAGCGCAGACGTTAATCTTGATTACATAAAGAAGCAGTCACTTGCTATCTCCTACAAGATTTTCCTTCTGTCCTTCGATTCCATATATGTACTGATCACATTTGCACGCTTTGTTTCTCGTGCAGATTCCGTGCCGGTTGGAACTACAGTCCCACCAACTGCTGGTCCAGGTAAAGTGCACATTGTCGTTGTATCTTCTTATGTTTGTTTTGTTTTGTTATTTAATGCATCTGTTCCACATACAAGTTTTAGACCAACTTTAGTACACTAGCCTAATTCCAGTTATCTTTTTCTTTTGGACTGCAAGTGGACACCCTGGTCGCCACAAATGGTTATTTGATAAAGAAGCAGGCGAGGGACTGTAGACAATTACTTCTTTAATTTCCTGCTAGTAGAGCAAACTGCGTAGTTATATCTTGTGTAGTGAGAATTTTAATGTAGATGGCTGGTAATTTGTTGGTTTTTATTTTCGTTTCATATTTTTTCTTCTGATGTTTTTTTATTAACATGTTAGCAAGTTATGAACTGACTTCATTTCTATTAAATTATCGTTTTAGCCACTTATCAATCTTTCTCTTTTTGTTTACCTTTCGTTCACCTTTCTACCAAATAACATTTTCGTTATTCAATCACTTCGTAAGTTAAGTTGTTTATCATCCTGTCTGTGACGACACCAATCCGCCATTTTTTGTTGTTGATTCGTATTTCGCAACTGACTTAAATGAGGCGTAGGAGAGAGATACAGAAATGAAAACACTGAGATATAAGAAACCGGACTTTCATGGTTTCACAATCATAAAGCAGCGAAAGTTATTGGCTAACTGTTGGTATACTGGTAGCCCCTTTTAAGTGTTCATTTAAGTCGAGAAATGTGATGTTTGTTTTTCTTGTTGTCCTGTCAGTTTCCGGATATTGTGATCCAGGCTGGCTCCATTATCGAAATAAATGCTACAAGATGTTCTATGGTAAGGATCAACAAAGGACCTGGAAATCTGCTAGAGATTTTTGCAGAGGGATTAGTTCGTCTGGAGGAAAGGGAGATCTCGTTAGTATACATTCGAGGTGAGTTCTGAAACGAAATGTAGCCATGGCGGTGACCAGTATAAGTCTTCTTAGGTGTGAATGAAGGAAGTAGCAAACTGCTTAAGGCTTCCTCATGTTTTTTCACTAGGGTAGTCGTTAAGAACCAGATATAGTAACATATTAGCTACCTTATGCACAAGAATGTTAATTAGCAGAACTGATCGGGTGCTTACTTTTACTTGGCGATTTTGTACATATAAGGGATCAGACAAGGGCGTAGATTGAAGAAAATAACAGATAATGCCGTAAGCCGTACTATTAAGCTTCGTGTAGGTCATTTGATTGCATATATCATCACACTACAGTAATCAATCATACATATTGGTTCATGGAGGTGTTTGTTGAGCTATCAGCATTCTTGAATAGCTGGTGTTAGGAATACCAAGTAATGTATCAGCTCTCTCTCGTTCAGATTTTTGGGTTTGAGAATTTGTACTAGCGGACAATTTTTAAAGACGAACCTGTATCATTCGTTGTGGAGTCAGGACACTCAGAATAGACTAACCAAGGCACTCGCTTAAATTTCGTTATGGTGGTGCACTAATGGTGCGAGTGGGGTGGGTGGGTGAGTTGGCATCATTACATTGGTTGTTTGGACTCCACATTGAACATCAGGGTCTCCAACTGAGAAAGGTCACAATACAGGTAGGATTGCCAGGGTCTTGAGCAAAGGAAACGTAGCATCCATTACAGTATATCTCGATCCAATTCTGTCCTACATTACCTGCCGCCCGATATTCAGGTTCAATTGCTGTATAACGTTTTTTCTTATTCTTGTTGAGGCTTATCAGATGGTAGATTACATACCCATATCTGTAACCGTCTTCATAGACAGTAAATAAGTAATAAAAGAGAGTCGACTATCGGATACAACAGACAAAAGGTTCCTATCTTCATTATATGTTCCAGTATTGTTGAGGTTTGGACTATGGAATATTTAAAATCTCGATCATCTCTCCCTTGTTTCGATGCCTCTTACTAAGGCACAGCACTTTCGCTACATAGGTTTACGGGACTCGGAACTTTTGTTGCCGACGCTAACAGCGGACCAGGATTCCTACACAAGAGCTTCATGATATGAACCCAGCACTATGAATAGCATGGTTGTGATGGTGCAACCTGTATTGATTCGATGTACATTTGTATAAAGAAATGAAGTACTACATTTTGCACGATTGCCTGGAATAAGTCAGAATACTATTCTGTGTTTACTTTTCAGCTACGAGAATGCATTTTTAAATAGCCGTGCTGCAAATATTGGGGAGTCGCTGTGGATAGGATTTAGTGATTTGCAAATCGAGAAGCAATTCGGTTGGTCGGATCAAACGCCAGTGACTTACACCAATTGGAACTACAGACAACCTGACGATTTTGCAAGATCTGAAGATTGCGTTGAACTAGCACCGTTCTATCGAACTCATGGGCAATGGAATGATCTTACTTGTGATGCACCGCGCGGATTTATTTGTCAAAGTGGTAATCTTTATTAATCATTTGTTTGTCGCAAATCTCTATTCATTTAGAATGAGCTCTGTTATTTCTAAAAGCCCAGGCTTCCTGGAACATGGCATAAAAGAGCTCTTTTTCGAGTAGTTTGGTTTAAGTTTGCGGATGGTAAAAGATGAAAAGTTGATAGTGGGATTTAATTAGTATCTGCGTTATTGACGAGTGCCCGCCTCTTTTGGCATTACTCTTGCACCCGAGCCTGTCATTTTAGGTTTATCACCGTACCCATTCTTGATTGCTTGCCCAAATCTTCTGCATCCTTATCCTCTCGTTACTTTAATTAGTGTTATTCTTTCAGTTTCACGATCATTGAAATAAGATGAAAGACTAAGGTACAAGTCTAATAATTTGGATTTTGAGTGTATTGTGATGGTCGATTTAGCACTTTAGTGTTCTTTATTTCCTGTTTGTTACCCCTTATGATTTAGCAAAGACCCGAGAATGACAATTCTATAAAAGAAAGGGTAGTGATGGAAGCTTCTCGAAACTCTCAAGCAAAATAGAGTTTGATTTAAAAGAATTATCCTGATAAAGTTTTAGGTGATCGATTATGCAAAATTTGTAAATATTTTAAAACATATTTATATATATATATATATATTTACGCACTACTTGCAACATTTGGTTCACTCTTAACAGTTTTCTTTTGCAAAAACACTTCCGTAAATGATGACCGTAGATGAATGGGCAAATCCAATGGAAAACTATACAATCGTTGAGGAGATAAACAAGAGAAAACTCAAATATTTTATGCTTATTTATGTATTGATTTGCTTTTTTACGATCACATATGTGTTGATCTGTTGCAGAATTTTGCAATAATCTTTCACAAAATACCTCCATCCCTCTATCTCTACATTTTAGCCGCAACGCAAACGAAGCCAACCGGAAACCCGCGTAAGTTGGATGACCGTGGAACAACAGTTTCACCTAGAGATTTTGATATTGTAGACTAAAATAGTTTGCTAACCAGAGAATAAAGGATTCCTACGAACTTCAATTTGTAATTCAATTTCTTACCCTGTGCTCTTCTTTCCTTTCCATTATGTCTTGTTGTCATTACCTTCCTCCCTCGGCTCCTTTTTGAATTTTCTCTTTTCTTTGCTTTTTTTACTGCTTGGATATCTTTCCAAGTCCTTCGTTCTTTTCTTTATTTTCTTTCCTCACCTTTTTCCCCTCTTAACTTTGCTTTCTTTCTGTGGTTCGTTGTCTGCGCCCGTGCTCTTCCTTCGCTCTTTTTCGTCTCCTATCTTCCCCCTCCTCTCTTGTTTCTTTTCATCGTCTTTCACCCCTCCGCTCCCATATCTCTCCTTTTCTTCCGTACCTCTTTTCTTCTTCATTTATAAGATTTGGTATATGAATATATGGTATAGTTATGTAGTTTATATATATTAAGCGCGAATATAGGTTTTTATCACATCTTCACCCCTTTCTAAAACATTTAAGAGAGAATTTGACCGCAATATGACACCGAGATTATTTGTTAAACCGATAGACTGTTTGTATAAAAGTTGGAGTAGGTGATTGATTGAATAGTAGTTGATGATCAAGATATCAGAATAATACTTTCATTTTCTCCCATCGGTACACCAGCAACAAGTTCTACAAAATGCCCGAAGAACTACATCGAGTATGGTGGCAACTGTTATTCTTACAAAGCCACGCCAGCAACTTGGGATGATGCAAGGAAAGCTTGTCGAAAGGAAAATGCTAAGTCGGAACTTGTCAGCATTCACTCACCATTTGAACAAGGTAGGCTAGGAAAACTTTAGACTGTGAAAGTTAACAATTCGTATCGAACCTTACTTTGCGGCCCATTCTTGTTAATAACTTCAATCGTTGCTTTGCCTGCTGATGCCAACCTCACTGTGTTACGGTTTAAGACGTGGAGCATGTTCTACGATTGTATTTTAGGTTCTTATCCTTTTGCGTTCCTAAGCGGTAATGTAGTATTTCTGTTTTTGTAATGATTTACTAGACTAACATTACTAAACGTTCTGACTTTTGTTTTGAAAGGGAAATACATTTGTGATCTCAATAACTGTCAGTTCTGAGACCCCTCCTCTTTTTTATGGCCATGAAATACAATGGATTCTATTTTGAGATAATAGCAGACCACTTACCACCCAATGTTGTAGTTCTAACGTTACAGATGTATGGTCCCTAATGGACAATGCAGGTCCTGTTGGCCACAAGGCGAGTCCGCAGCTCACTTAGATCAAGATGTTGAAGGGGAAAATATATAAGCGGATTAGGTATGATAACAGATTTAAATTTAGCACATTGGTTTAAGTGGAAGATTGAGCGTGTTCTTCTATTTCGAATTTTGTAAAATATGGTTGAATGTCCATTAAAATGCCGTTGAATATCAACAAGAAGAGAGAACACATACTTTCTCATTGTCTACTCCAACAGTGAATTGCTGAGCTCTGTTTAATGGGCATTTGCCTAGGATCGTTAATGGAACGAACTGCCCACAGTTTTAGAATACCCCCTCTAGGAATATGAATTGGCCGTTCTCCATTCATCAATTTTGGATCGTTTTGATGAGATACGAATCGTCGTATATTCATGGATGTTGAAATCATGTGGAGAAAGCGTTCCGGAAATAGGTCTACAAAAAATATTCGGTCAGTGGTTTTAGGCCTGCAACCCCCACTTTCCTAAATTGTACTAAATTTAGATTTAGTAAAGTTGATTATATAAATAGCTAAAGGAAGATATTTCTGAACACCGGTCGAAGACGACACACCATCGATAGCAGTGCCCGCCTTTGAATACGCCTAGCATAGAAAAGGTGCTACTCTCGACTCAGGAATAAACGAGGGCCCGCGGGCACTAATTTTTGCCGGTTTTCCCAACCTCCCCAACCTTATTTTAGGCTACTTCCCCCCCTCCCCCCGTTTATTAAAAGTATATTTACTAATGTGAAACACGGTTGTTGTTAAGATGTAACAATATCAAGTTGGACAGTCTGATTCATTTTTTAATTTTACTTTATAACAACTATCACTTACTCAAAATGAGCGTGGCGAAGTCGTGAAGAATAGAAAAAGTGCAGGCTCCTCATCTCTCTAAATTTACTACAATTTCAAAGTACTCTACTTATTCCAGTCTGCATTTTAATTGTACTTTGTTGGATTTCCAAGCAACTCCATTATACAAAAGAGCAAGTACTTAACTATTACCATTTCGACAAGCCGTTCTTGTTGCTGCTTTGTAGAACTAACGACAGTACATTCTTCTCGTAGACCACGTTTTTAGTTATTTTGCGGAGTTCACAACGGACATCTGGACCGGATTCCATCGCATGCCAAATGGCACGTCATACCGTTGGTCCGACAACACGCCAGCTGATTACACGTTTTGGCAGGGAGGAGTTGGTGCTCTGCCAAGCAGTACCAAAGGCTGTGTTTATGCCAATTATGGTATCAGAAGCAATGGACGTTGGTTGAAGAGCATATGTTCAAAAAAATACCCCTATATATGCAAGTTAACTAAAGGTATGTGAAATTGCAGTGAGAACGTCGTACGTGATAAATGTTGTTTGATCATAATAATAATTTTTTTTTTAAACATCTTTGCTATACATTCTTTATATTTATATATTTACATACACACCATCTTACAACATATTATTACTGTTTTCACCCGGCAGAACCTGAAATGGTGACAGTAAGTTTTTTTGGAAGTACGAACCTGATCACAGAACTCTAATATTGATATTTAAATACATAATCAAGTACAAGCGCATAATAACGGTAAAAGTAAATATTACACAGCAGCAACAACAATAATTCTAAGATATAAATGCTGCAGTAAGAATGAAGAGAAAAGTAAATCAATAAAGAAAAACATTAACACGTACAGCAAAACCAAAACAAAACAAAAAAACCAAACCCAAAAATTAAAAAGAAGGGAAAAACCAACAACATCTAACAAACAAACATACCCCTCGCCCCGCCCCCCCCCAAAAAAACCCCACAAAAAACAAAAGAAGCCTAAAACAAAACAAAATTAAAACCCCCAAGAAAACCACAAAACCACCACCAAATAAACAAACAAATAATAATAATAATATTATAATATGCAGAATCACATTGCATTCTATTGCCATTTTACATTATTGGCCTATGTTTTCATTTTACTATATCACATTGTTCTGCATTGCACTTTATTATGTATTTTGTTGTTTTGTGTTGTATGGCATGGTATCCTTTATGGTGTTACATTTTAATAGATTGGATGGAAAAGGATTAATTTTTATGTGTTATAAGGAAATGTGTGTTAGGACAACAAGCATTTGACAAAAGCGTACAAGGGTTCTTTATAATATGATAATGGTATGGTATATTATGTTGTGTTATGTTACGATATGGTATGGTATAGTATGGTATGGTATGGAATGACAAGTATAGCGAGTGACACTGCTGTATTATGTTTATTGTAGGGTATGTATTGTAGTGAAGTATAGGTTAATGTAATGGACTGTATTTTATGATGACCTAAGAATATAAATTTGATGTAACCTAACTAACTTTGTATTGCCACTCATTACATGCTACTTGAAATCAGAGTTTTCTAGACAGCCTCTCAAAACAGGGCCTAATATAATGCAGGAGTGGCACGCTTTACTTTAGAACGATAAAGCCTGGTTCACATACGAATAAAATCCGTCCCTAGGTCTGAGAGGAACAGCAAGCAAGGAGATCGTTTTACTATACTTCTGCTGATTCACATGTCCGATTCAGTCATGGCAAGCGCAAATAACCAAAACGGAGCATTTCACGCCAGAATTGCGATGATGGGGGTTTACATCCATCTTGTTGGTTGTGAGACTTTGATCTACAGACGTCAAAAACATAATTATCACGCCCAGCATACAACCCCCGTCCTTGGTAAGGAACCTAATCTACCCTTGGTATCAAATCAGATCAAATAGCTGTCAAAATTTGCACCTGTCATCGTCATCAAAGAACTTCCATGCCAGAACAAAAGAGGCGCCAGCAATTCAAGTGATA
Source organism: Alatinidae sp. Z8VKAUB7J3 (assembly GCA_010016025.2). NCBI lineage: Eukaryota > Metazoa > Cnidaria > Cubozoa > Carybdeida > Alatinidae > Alatinidae sp. Z8VKAUB7J3. Next base: position 84,767,841 of record JAAAKM020006971.1, on the reverse strand, counting down.
GTTTGAAACCAACAGAGAAAACTCGTTGGAAAGAGCTAAATTTTTTGTTACTTTCATATGTCAATCAAATTTTAACTTCACAGCCAAGTAGTAGCGTTCGGATGCAAGTAAACCTTCCTGTAACATGCCAGACGCTTGTCTGGCGACAGATTTTACTTGTATGTGAACCAGGCTAAAAAGTACAACTAATACTTACAGAGGCTCTAAAACTGAAAGCTTTGCCTTAACTGAACCAAATCTTTTTCAGAGAATGAGGCCCAAACGCATTTCTGTTCGCCGTCAGTCTAAAGAACTATGTATATGATGGCCATTCAGGGAAAAGAACGGCTTGCTATTATCGAAGAGGAACACAATAATTGTGACATCATGGGTCTACAATTTTTGACGGAAAGTAGTAGGAAAGAAAAAAGTCCTGTTTTATTTCAGATGAACCAGCGGATATGGAAAAATGAACAATATTAAGTATTTTGTGGAAAAAATCATTTGTGATTGCGCACGCGGGACATTAACTAAATATCATAGTCCAAGGAGTTCAATTTAATAGGTTTTAAAAGAACATTTTTCTTGTAAGAAGCACGATGGAATGTTTGTTTCATTTTGCAGATGACAAAATAGACTCGTAGTGGCCTCAAAATGGCCCACTTAGACCCCTGGCGAAGAATAAGACAATCCAGGAGAGGAAATATCTAACTTGCCCAGCTCCTGTCCAACCCAAAAAAGGAGAGAAGAAGACATTTTCCGAGACTGACTTTAATACTCCTAAATTCTGTCATTCATTTGTGAAGTTGAATCATAAAGACTTTATGTCTCATTTATGCTTGTCAGTTTACATGCATTTGTATTAGTGCGAAGTTCGACATTAGCTTCTCCTTACTGACTGCTGAGAATGTTAAAGGCTTAAAGGTCTCAGTATTCCAATGCATCCCAGCTAATTTTTTATATGAGTAAACTTGCAGTACGCTACCCAAGAGACAAGACGTCGGGTGACCTGAAGGACGATGAAAGCTCTAGGAATAGTGAAATTTTGCCCTTGCTTTTACTGAAACAGCGGTGTGTTTGCATTGTCATCATGGCTAACATTAGTGACGGAAGTACTCAATTTTTCTCTGGTCTTGTCGACATCAGCTGACAGTTATCGACAACAACGAGTCATTCAAATGCTACCTTGTAGTTAACTTGATCTCGTATAAACTTTGATTAACACCTCTAATGGAGCATTACAAAAAGAAACTTTTTTAACTATCAATTTGTTAAGCATGTCATTAAAAATATTTGTTTGATAGATCTTCTGACGTAAACCAATCTTTAAAGCAAATGTCACTTTAAACATTATTTAGTTTACATAGTTTTAGAGGTTTTCTTTAGAGTATTTTGGAATTTTTGTAACGGTATATTCATCCAGGCACCCATTCATCCCTCAACATATACATACAAAGTTTACTTTCCTGAAAACGGCGGCCATGCGTTCAATTTTACTAGGATGTTCTGCTCCTGGATTTGGATCACAGACCTTTATCCATGCCTCGTCTGTGATAAGAGGCTACTCGAACAGCCTTGCCACTGACTGTTTGTCGAACTGAAATCGTCAACATTGTTAGTAATACTCTCAAACGAATAAGTGTAACAAGTCTCACAATTGCGATGTAAGAATTATTTTTACTGTTCGTGCACATGGGAATGTGGCACTTTGTTGATGGTAGGATGTAACTTGGTGGGGGAGATATCAAGACGTTATAATTTTGGAAGTGGAAGTGCTACAGGATCAGTTCGTCGATTTAGATTTCTCTCTTTGATCGCGACTTTTTAGGTGAACAACAGGAGGTGCTCGTTGCCATCTTGAAAAGTTCACATATTGATACTCTCTTAACTTTTTAAATACAAGGCCAAGTTTGCAGTTTTTGCCCTTCAAGCAACCACTAAGAGCTGAAGGTACACGGTCGCAGCATTAGAACTAGAACGTACAGCGTTGTGGGTTCTCTAGCCCCGACTTTAACTTTGCGAGAAAGTAGTTAAATTGATACAGTGCCTTTACTTTAGGGTACCATTACCATTTCTACAGAAGAAAGAGACGTTTTACAATACTTGAGGGGAAGCGGAATGGGCAAGGGAGACATTAAAGTAATAGATGAGAACAAGGAAAAGATAAAGTCAAAGAATCGGAAAAAGGATGCCCTGCCTACCAAGGTAATTCTTCACATTTACTCTTCTAGTGAATAAGTAGACTAAGCCGGTGGTTGTGGGCATGCGCGTGTATCAACAGTAGCTTGTTTTTATATGCATGCCTGATATACGAATGTACATGGCCTACCCGGGCCTACTATGATGTTAAGGCCTAGTGCAGCAGCAAATGAGGGACTATGTACCCCTTTAGTCCAGTGAGAATGATCTGACTGATTAAATTCAGCAAATTTGTTATGGCTGCAAAAGTGATTGCATTCAACAAGGTTTAGAAAGCTTCCAGGGCCAGGATGCCAGCAGTAATTGTGTTTCTCCATTCCGCATTGTTCTTTCACCTAAAGCAGGCCCCTGAAAAACTAAGAGCCAAAGAGAAAGACAGGCTACAAATATTCTGGGTAAACTGCCTTTTGTTTCAAATTACCTCTGAATAGCAAGTAAGTGTGGCAAAGATAAGCTGCACCCAGCAGTGTCCAAGGTGATCTTTATTATAAATAGATATCACCCTAGTTGTGCTGCCTAGAAAGTACTCTCAGGTTCTGAATAAATAGGGGGATGGAATAACAGAAGGTTGAAAATTTTCTCAAAATTAATAAAAGGAGTGTTGGGATAAGAAATTCCTGGGTGACAGTTTCTAACAAAGAATTGAACCTACTGAAATTATGTCAGTGTTCATCTACTAAATCCTCACTAATAAGTCAAATAATAGCTTTAATACATGGCAGGTGAAGTTCTTATGGTGTAAAAATGAAACTTATGCAAAGTCATTCTAGAAAAGTGGTCAAAAGTTTTCCCAAAATTTCAAAATTCAAAAACTTAACAATGGGAGGAGGGGGACTATCATTTGAAACTCGAGAGTAACCCTGGAAAGGATAATGTTGAACAAATTGAGAAAGGGTTGAAAAAAACCAACATATTTATGTGATTCAGTTTCCACTGAATAGAGAGGGGAAAGCATTGTAAGAAAATTGTGCACTAGCAGGAAAAACATGTGTTGTTAAAATTGTGAAAGACATTCTGATCTCCAGGTTGTTAGTACAAGTAAAATATATCATTAGTAAA
>JAAAKM020006971.1:84729684-84764504 GCA_010016025.2 Alatinidae sp. Z8VKAUB7J3 | reverse complement strand
AAACATGTGTTGTTAAAATTGTGAAAGACATTCTGATCTCCAGGTTGTTAGTACAAGTAAAATATATCATTAGTAAATACAGTTCACCTTCAATTAAAGCCCTTTGGTATCTCACTGAAACTGTCAGCAGATTTTTGGGGGGTCCCAAACACAGAAATAAAAGTAAATATAAACAACACAAGAATAGCACCAAAAGTGAAATGAAAAATGTGCTAATGATTTGATCATGCAATAGTTGATAATGTGTAAAATTAATAACAATATTTTGGCCCAAGTATTATATTTCAATTATGGGGGGTTTCTCTTTTGGATTCATCAGAAAGTCGTATGTTGATGGGGAAGAGCTTTCTAGTCTATCTGTGCAGTGACTATATAATTTAGATGGTTTGGTCTTACATTTGATAGGCTAATGATAAATAAATCTATGATGGTTTCTTTGTTGATCTCAGACCATCTGGATGATTGAACTTTAATAAAATATCATATGATGATAAATAAGAATGTATCATTGAGAAGAGAGGATTTGAAATGTTAATTTGGAAAAGAACACTAGAGAAATAGAAAATATGTCACCACCAGGGCTCGAACCTTACTTTACTTTCGAACTTTAATTGGCTTTGGATTGATGATGGGTCGGATGGCAGTTCTTCCTTGGTCAAGTCACATGGATGTCGATGTCCACCAGTGGATGATTGGGAGCTATTGTGGCAACTAGAGAAATAGGGGTAGGCCTTTGTTAACATTGGAGGTCAGCCAGCCCAGTTGGTAGAGCATATGCAGCAAAAGTGTGGGTCATGGGTTTGATCCTTGGTTATGACATATTTTCTATTTCTCTAGTGTTCTTTTTAAAAAATGTAAAAGAATGTATATATATAAAATATTGTGAGCATGCACATGGAAAAAATACCTTGAGTCTTGAGATTTCACAGGTAAGTGTGTGTGTGTAAGACAAGTATTTTAACAAGATCAAGTATATAGTGTAAATGGAATTATGCTCTTAATCATGATAAGCATGATCAATCACAGTAAAACATATGTTGTATATTACGTAAGCCAGTTGTATGTAATTTCATGAATAATAACTTGATATTTTCAATTATAGATAGTGATCAGGAGACTACCACCGTTGTTGACAGAGGAACAATTCAAAGAGGAATGGGCCCCACTCCCAGATCATGACTATTTCAGATTTGAGGGGCCAGACTATAGGTAAGCTCTAATTTTAAATCTTGTGACAAAATTGTGTCTATTTATATGCAGTTCCTTGCAAGTCTATTTGTATGTGCATACACAATTGGAGGAAGGCGCTAGTATGAAAATTTTATACTGTTCATTACTTTTGGCAAGACTGAAGGAGAACAAATTACCTTTGGTGGAGCAATTGTCTAGGGGTAGTCTGACTGTTTTTGTGCTGTCTGAAGGACATTGTGGTGACAAACCTTGGGCGATGGTGACTGGTTTTTTTAATTAGTGATAGTGTGTAATCAAATGAGCAGGATCTTAGTAAAGACATATATACAATACCACTTCACATATTTGTCCTGGATGCTCTATTAGGTGCTAATAGGCACTGCTTAGATGTGACTATCTAGCATAGTAATAAAGTAGACCTGTACCAAAAGAGGTACTGTAGTAATTTACCAAATCTTCAAGTTAATCTGTGATTTAATCATAGTCTTAAATCATACATTACCAGTCTAGATAACAAGTAGCAAACTACGTCAAACACTGAATAGCCCACTTGTGTATATCAGCAGTGTATATGATATACAACACCACTAACAAATTTTACTAGACAGAATCCCAAGTATGGAACTTCATTGACATGTTTCATCTCTTGAAAGATTCTTCTGGTGAACTAGTAACTGTTATTTGTTTAGCCTATTTCCAGTAATAATCTGTATTTGACCTGAAAAAGTTCTTCAGAACACGAAATGTTGTCAGTGACTTTTCCTTATTTGGTGATTTACCTAATTTAAGTAGCAAGCTTTAGTTGCTTCTGATGACATCTTGCTGCAGTATTGTAGATACATGTTTTTTAAATCACATTTTACATGTCTCCTGTAGCACAAAACTAATGATAAAATTTGTCTTTGTAGAATGCTTTTGAAATCAAAACATTGGGCGTTTTTATTAATTTTAGTAACTCATCTAAACTTGTATATACATGAACCATTGTAAATTTGATAAATTTATCTGTACTGCAGCCTTGGTCCAATTGCATTCTCAAGAGTGTACATGAATTTTAAAAACTTTGAGGACATTTTCCAATTTCAAAATAAATATGATGGATACATTTTCTTGGATTCCAAAGGTAGGGATCTTATATGTTTATGATGCCTATGACATATACACATTTTTATATCTATATATGTATATATCTATATCTATATCTATATATCTCTCTCTCTCTCTCTATATATATATATATACATATTACAGTGTGATTTATGGAGTATATACATGTGCAGCTAAATTAAGAGCCCATCTTACTTTCAGGTATCAATAACTGTGATTTTAGTCGTTTAGTGTAGTTAGCTGCAAAATTAAACTATGTTTAACAATGTTTTCAATAGGTAGTAATTATGTCACTGAAATTCATTTAGGTTGATTTTCTGTATGTATTTCAGTTATGTCATTATATCAGGTTTATTTTGTGGCTATTGTTATGTATTTCCTAATCATCAACCCACTCAGGGTAAACATGATTCAGTGTTGTTTGAGCTGAAACGGATGTGATAACCCACTCAGCCACGCATATATAAGCAATGTCTAAGGATTATCTAAATTCCTTATTATGTATATATACTATGATTTACTATTGAATAACAAGACCCAAATACAATTGTGATTAGTCCTCTCTCGTCTCTGGAATCTTTGCCACGCGGCTCTCCCGATTAGTATACAACAGCTATGACACTTGTAAGAAGCATTCTGTAAAGACCAATTGGGTAATAGTTCCCACAATGAAGTCTGCTCCATATTTAAAATGATACAACTATCTGCGGTGTTGTAAATACCTCTTGCCACTTTCTTATTGTTTTGATGTGATAAGCTGGGTGTTTAAGAACTTAGGTATATAAGTGGTTTTCCTTAAGGACTAATGTATACTAGGTATTTCTGTGTAGTTACTGACCCACTAGAACTTTACACAAACTTTTGTGTATCGTGCAAGCATTGATGATAGTAAATTTTTATAAGAATGCTGTATAAGTTTGTGTTATATGTCACATTCAATCAAAATTGTGTTACCTTTTCTTCCCATTTGAGAATCATTAAGATTCAATATATTAAATCAAATTATTCTACACATTTATGTTTTTTCAGGGTCTGAATTTAGTGCAGTGGTTGAACCAGCACCTTACCAGAGGGTACCAAAACCTACCAAAAAGAGGAGAGACATCAAATGTGGAACAGTTGACAAAGGTCTGTAGACGATCACAAAGAAAAAATTTTGGTCTCCTTTTAAACTAAAACCCATTGTAAAAAACCGTTAGCATCTGTTAAATTACTCATTTGCCTGTACAGAGCATTTCTGTTTACACAAATGTAACAGAAAGAATCTGGGCTGTTTTTGCAACATCGTCTACTGGTCATAAAATGTCTGAAAAGGAACTAAGAGCTTCAAAACATAGTGTCCACATAATGTGAATCAAAATATGTTACAGTTCCTTCTTTCCTTCACCAAAATGACCGAACACAAACATATTCCTAAAATCTCTGAACATGTAACATGAACTGTATTTGGAAGGAGAAAATCAGAATTTGGACTGCCTCAATGGCTCGTATTTTTTGACCAATCAGTTGGGTATACTCTTTCACACATTCTCATTTCGGTCATTCTGACGTTAGTACTCTGAGGAGTGTCAGACGAAAAAAGCTTTTTAGTACAAAATGTTTTCGCTATTTCGTGCAATATTCTTGTTTTGTACCACAAACAAAGTATTTGATCACCAAAAGTGGAGCTATAAGTGAGAAAGGCATACACACCGCAAGGGTAAGTTTGACATTTGGAATGCCAAAAGTACCCTGGGTACTTTTTGTCAAATCGTTATTTTTCCTCTCCGACACCCACGACCCCTCTTGGTAAGGTATCGATCAAAAGTACCTCCCCCCCTGCCTGTTCACCAATTAACGTACTTTGTGTGTAACCTCTTCTGGAAAATCGGTGAACCCTTTTAAAAAGCAGGACAGGGGCACTCGTAGAAACTAGGTGTCTGTAGTTAACTGCGCTTCAAAATTTAAGTGTGTAGATTTGTATCTTGGAAAGGATATGTGGAACAGGGAAGTCAACAAGCCTGAGAAATGGCCTGACACATTTCAAAACTCTAGGACAGACGACCTTGAACTAGGGGATGCTATTTTACCTTGAAGTCCACTTCTAGAGGATGCTAAGCATACCAAGCATCCCCCTGGCTACGGTCCTGCTTTGTCCGTGAAGTGGGTTCAAAAGAATGATGTTGCTGACTAACTCATCCTTCTCTCTGAATCTATGACTGTTAAATCTTATTCACGTTTTTCTTATGACTGTAGAGATTGGAGCAAGTTTACCGTACGGCTGGGCATTAGTAAGAAGTTCTTGCCAGGAAATTTTTAGAGCGTTTGCCTAAATATGCCTGCTTATCTTTGTCGTATAAAGTAAAATTACTTATATTTTGTCTTGGTGTTCAAAACATATTAGGACATTGTGTAACCCTAAATTGCACAAATATTTTATCATCATCTAGAAGAAATAAATAGATAATCTGGGAACCAGAAAAATAGAGTGCATTAAGATCGGACGTCCTCTAGCTCAGTTGTTAGAGCGCAAGCCCAGAAAGCGTGGGTCACGGGTTCGATTCCGGGTGGTGACATATTTTCTATTTCTATAGTGTTCTTTTCAAAACAAATATTTTCTCTAAACGATTTTGGTCTGAATGCACACAGATGTGCCAGTCTTAAAATAGGTATTGCATTGAGAAATATAGTCCAAGTTTCTACTTTACTTTCATTTACGAAGCCAAAGGTGATTGAAAAAGTTCCAATATAGATTTCAATATTTTTTCCATATCCTAGCAACAGAATAATATTAACGAGAATGTGATAATAAGAAAGAAAGTTTTGAAAGCACGATATATTTATGTACGGATAAAATTGAATGATACTGTTGAAAAATCATAATGTTGACTAAAACACGGGTGATGTATTACCATAACAGGTGGCCTTGACTGAGTCACTCTCACTATTAGTTGTTTAAAAGAAGTCCTTGTTTTGACTGGAGTAGAAGATCTAAGTACGGCAAAGATGGTTATAGCACGTGTCAAGATTTTGAAAGCCCCCTCCTTATTGTACGTACGTTTTCTTTACTTGGATTACGTGCTTTAAGGCTCAACTATTCGCTTTTTTATCTAACAGTTTGTTGAATTTTCCCTGACCATCAGCCATTGTAAGATTTCTGCAATGTCAGTACTTTCAATTTGCAAAGGTACAGTGTACCTTATTACGTCATATTAGGCCGCGTATGTAATCAAGCCGCATTAAATTAAGCCACTCTTTGATTAAGCCGCATTTAACAAAAATTAGCATTTTAGGGAGTTTTAATTAGACCGCAGGAGTCAACGGACAGTTTGGGATATAAAGCTTTTTAAAAGTACTTCTTCTATTTTCTCCTCAACGCCACTTTAAAAATCTATGCAAATGGGTCCAAAGACAGATCCTTTTTGCTCCTTGCTTTCCTTACAAAAAATTAAGCCGCATCATTAATTAAGCCACGTTTTTATTAGGCCGCATCTTTGAAGGTGCGGCCTATAAATGTGCGCGGCTTAATTTGACGTATTAAGGCATTCTCTGGATCTCGAACTAACAAGGGATCGAAAACTTAGTTTGAGATAGAAAGAAGATCGTAAAATCTACTTGAGTGAAGAACATATGTGCAATTACATTCTAATTCGATTTCGTGTGACCCTTTTCTCTCTGAATTTAAACTCTTGCTTTCTAACCGATTAAATGCCTAGTTTCTACTATGATGGTCACGTACTTTTTGGTCTCCAAGAAACGAGGGGATTGGAATTTACTGGGGTGGAAACAATTTCAACAATTAATAGACAGGGGGGTTCGAAAAAACTGGGGGCTGGAATTTATCTTTGAAAATAATTTCTGATAGTTACAAAATGAAACTAATAAAGATAAAGATATCAACATAAGGCACAATTTAGCCCCATAAATCTTTACATCACTTAAAAATCACCATCACAGAAATCAGTGAAAATATTTTCTTTTCACATCATCAAAGTTGATTTCCCAAAATTAATGAGCGGGGAGGGTTCTAATAAGCTCGGGGGTAGAAAAGTTCAAAAAAATTAATATGCCCCCCCGGTTTATTAAAGACCAAAGAGTACCTTGACTCTAATTTTTGCCTTGCTTACTTTCGTCCCCACAGATGTGTTTGTTTTGCTTTGCAATAACGTCAAAACAGCATTTATTAAACATTTGTTATTAGTGTTAAAATTATTTTGTTCGAATGCATTCGAATTACGTCAAGGTCAAACTTTGTAGCCTGCTCGCTTCAAAAGCTAAAACCATAGGCCGGAGCCCAAATTGTAAGCATGAGATAAGGAGAGAAGTGTAAGCATTGAACCAAAATCATAGTTTGACGTAGGGAGATTCCTATCCTTTGCACCTAATTCAATGTATGTATTTCCGTTGACATCTTTGGAAGTTCGCAAATGTCAACCATACTTGGGGTAGCCCAGGTGTTAATGCTTCGAAGGTGCTGGAAGGATTTGAGATGTACCGTACCGATTTGAGAAAATCTTAAGAACAAAAAGTAATAAAAGGGGTGGTAAAAAATCCCGACTCTTATCTTCTTTCATCGTAATGTATCCCAGTCCCATTTAAACACAATCTAAACAAAACTTCTGTGAACATAAAACCAGACTCTGCAGGATAAGGAAGATAAATAGATCGTGCTTACAATTTCTGATAGATAAAGGAAAATAAATCTCAACCTAACTAGATTTACATTAGATTAATAAAGCGATGTAGCACTTTAAACCCCTCAAAACCAAATTATGCACATAGATTTTCAGAAAGTTGAGTGTGGACCTTCCTCAACCGAAACACTAGCTGGAGCACCAGCTGTAGCACAGAAAATTACTTCTCAAATAAAGACGGTTACTTCAGTTTTTTATGTTGCACGTGGTTTCGGTTACGTTCACGGTAACCACTAAGACAGTGATATGGTTGTTACATAGAGAGGAAACAATATTACAGTCAGTAAAGAGCCCTGGAGCACGCAATTTGAGGTTTCTTTTTCTCTCTCTTGTGTCTAAACTGTAGTACTGAGTACAAAAGTAATGTAGTCGGTATGCGTAATTATTCGCCGATCTAAGCCAATGGTAAAGAACTGCGTCTTGACACTCGAACATGTAACTAAGATCTAAGATCTAAGATCTCAAACCTATAATCAATGCAAATACAGGAATAGTTTATCTTCAGGGTACAAATTGTAAGCGTTTCGGATATGTCAACTATTTGTAAGTATCCAACTCTATACTAGCTGATAATTAAGACATGAGTTTAAAGAAATTATTCCTAAAGATGTACATGTAGAAATTACTCACGCATGCAGAAGTAGCAAGCCGTATGCAGAAGTAGCGCGGCGCTTGCAGAATTAGCGAGACGCATGCAGAGGTAGCGAGACTCATGCAGAAGTAGCAAGACGCATGCAGAAGTAGCAAGACACATGCAGAAGTAGGGTACATGTGTAAAAATAAGCTAGCCTGGAAATATACTCGATTTCGAGGTTTTTCCAGTACATCACAGATACAGATACCTTGACACTCATTCTTGAGCGTGTTGTATGTATTTGTAACACGAATAATAAATAGGAATAAAGAGCTAAAACTACATAAATTATGTGACAAGACAATAGAAAGAAATGTATTTATGATGCAACCATCTTGCAGTCAACAACAAGCTTTCCGAATAAATATTATAGTAACAACTGCACCAGCAAACTATAGGTGGAACGCCAAGAGGGAAACTACAGTTTTGACAACCTTTCATTTTTTTCTTTAACTTCGTCAGGTCCTTGTACACTGAGGTCTTACGGTTGTAACGTTGTAAGGCAAATTTTATGACATGTTTCATTAGTAACAAAGAAAAGTTTTCATTAATTTTATATTTTGTTTCTTTTCTTGCCCTGCTGACCAAATCATAGGGGGTCTAATAAGGAGGGGCTGGTAGTCGAATTAAGGTAGCCTTTATTAGGAGGTGGTCATAATAAGGTGAAATGGCTAGTGAACAATCAGGCACCCAAGAGTGGTGAGTAGGCCAGATGTGACGAATAAAGTTACTTTTGTAGTTGTACATGCAGAGGTTTCACTGAAACGAGATCTTATCTGCTGTGATAAAAGGCGTTGCCCTGTCCAATGCTATTTCTTAATAAGCGTATCAAAAATGTGATACTACAGCTGAGTGCAGTTAATTTTTAGATTATTTAGACGCCCTCGGAATAAACTTTACATATTTTATTTTCTACGAACAGTTACAGAGCTGTGCAAGATCTCATTTCCAAATAGTCACTTTGACATTTCATGAATAGAAGACAACGTCTTGTTGGCTTAAGTTATCTTTGCGTCTATGTCCATGCCGTTGAGCGCATTGAGGAAAGAGCTTTACGATTCGTGGTTTGGAGTTTCCAAAAAATATATTGTAAGCAACTTCTCATCATTCAAAATAAACGCTCTAGTGATTTAGTTTTTGCAACGATGCGAGACGTCATGTTGTGGCTACCTGCTACAATCGGCTGGAGTGAAGCCAAACAAACGCACAAATCATCAGGGGAGAATGGGGCACCTGAAGACTGTATAACCAAGCAGAGCGAAGATAAGTTACGCTATCCATTTAGTTAAAATCAGTGGGATCAAATAAGACCTATTTAAAAGGCTAGCCCGTTGCAACATATTGGAGGCAAAAAGGAAAAGCAGATGTGAAACGAAGGTGGACACTGTGATGTACTAAGTAGGGGAAACGAGTTGCGCCAGAGAATCCTGCTAGAAAAGACGACACTTTGGTAGCTTCTTGGGTTACAGCGCAACCTTCACTTATCTAATCCTAACATCAACTAAACTCTTGCATACAATCATGAATACATAAACTCTTGCATACAATCATGAATAATTATTTACAAAGAGACGTAACAGATTCTGTATGACTAATTATTATGATCCTTGGTTATTTTCGTAGCAATGTGGCAGTAGGGCCTACATCCTTTTCAGCGGTAACGATGCTTACTTGGACTGACAAGAACATAAATCTTGTATCCAATGATCTGACTAATACATAACTGACACTTTATCAAATTAGTGAAGAGCGGAAGGAGGGCAAAGGCACATTTCAACCTCGCCCTCAAGGGCCGTTACACACGAAACATTATTTAAATGTGCAACGTCTCCATAATGACAAGCAATAAAATACTCTTTGCTGAATTTATTTGTCTTCTGGTATATTTCCACGGACTATTAATCTCTTTTCTTCTGAAAAAAAATTATCATGGGGAAGTTGACCGCATTCCCTCGCTTCCCAAATCACTGATATCAAGAGAACGTTAGAAGTATGAAGATTGACATAGAGTAGTATCAACAAAGACACTTAGCAAAGACGATTGTAGAAATGGTTTTTGGTATTCTATGGTAGACAATCATAATGGTTCGATTGTCCATAAATGATAATGAACACTGAAAAGTTACGATCGGGTTAAAATCCTGCAGAGATTGAAGTAGGGCAATTGGGTAAGCAAGTGCAAGTGCAGAGACTTGATAGTCCCTGAAGCAAAGCCTAGAGGTAGACCAAGAAAGACACAGCAAGAGTTGATAAGAACAGATTTGGTACAAAGGAATTTTAAAGTAGATGAAACACAGTCTACATCATAGTGGAAGGCAGTCAATAGTATACCCTGTCCAACCCATGCTAGCATGGAAAACAGACGTTAAACCGAGAAATAAAAAGAAGAAGGATCAGGTATGACTTGTAAATACTAACATAAGTAAAGAGGACAATTGAATACAGTGGACACTACCCGGTGGTGACATACTTTTCTATTTCTCTAGTGTTCCATTCAAAACTAACATTTCAAATCCTCTCTTGTCGATGATACTTTCTCACTTAATGGGCTTTGGATTGATGACAGGCTGGAGGGCAGATCTTCTTTGGTCAAGTCACATGCTGCAGAGAGGCTGATCTCCAACTGCGTTGACCTGGATGTCGATGTCCACCGGTGGATGATTGGGAGCTAATGTGGCGACTAGAGAAATAAAAGTGTGTTAACAACGGAGGTCACCTAGCTTACTTGGTAGAGCGCACGCCGCGAAAGCGTGGGTCACGGGTTTGATCCCCGGTGGTGACATACTTTTCTATTTCTCTAGTGTTCTTTTCAAAACTAACAATTGAATATGCAAGGAAACTGGAAAAGCCTGTTGGGCCATAACGACCTTAGTTACGTTGTGGCAACGACATGCTCAACACATTATTTCTAAAAGCCGTTACAAAGATGACTACACGATTACAGTTATACTGCAACATAAGGTAAAGATATTTGGCTGATCAAATTAATTTACTAGCTTATCTAATCAATGGATTCCTTTTACTGGGGATAAGTAATAGCTACTAGAAATATTTTCTGGATCTTTAAGAATACTCAGCTCAGCACGTTGTTGCCACCACGTTGCTAAGGTCGTTCTGGCTTCGGGTTTCGTATATTAAGAATCACAATGGACAAAATAGCAGTTGAGCGGCTCGTTAGAATCGTGTAATCACTTTGCTGATTGGCTAATAGTACAGTGCATAAGTGTTATCTAATAAACCATCTTTATTTGCACACCTTTAATTGTGCCAAGGCGCCGTTCGACATTCAGAAAGGCTGCTTGTATTCATTTGGCACCAAGCCTGAGCGGAGACCACCGGGGCGCTCTCGCCATCATAGTAAAGCGCGACGGCTTGAGTCGGTGCCGGGATTTCCTTGCTCATGTTTTAATATCCACCAGCTGCTGGTCGAGCCGGGTTTGTTTCAGGGGCGGTGTTCCCCTGCGGCAGTCTATCCGGTTGACCTCCAGCCCGAGCTTTTGCAAACCGGTTTCAAGCGTGGTCAGTTCTTCCCGGATGCGGGACAGGGTGCGCGGTTGTTCGCTCCAGAAGGTGGTGGATACACTGCTGTTGACAATGCGGAGTGTGGCGTAAAACTCGCCAAGATCGGCGAAGTCAAAGCCCAGTGTGATTTTCCACAGCCTACCCTTTGCGTCCGCCGCTTCCTGATTGGCTGTTTTTTCTTCGTCAATTTGAATCTGGATTGGTCGAAACTGGCCTTGGGAATAGACCGGAATTTCCACATTCCAGCTGTTGATGACAGGGCTTTCACCACCGCCCTGCTGGGCTGCCAGGCTGGTCAGTTGATTGTGTTGGATTCTGGACAGGCTTGCGGCGAGTTGCCGCAGGATGGTGCTGGTTGCCAAATCGAGGGTTTCTGATGCGGCCCGGCCGGAGGCGGAGGTTTGCGAGCGCTTTCCAGCCAGAGCGCCTATCAGCGTTTGCAACTCCAGGGCGATCGAGCCGTCGAGTAAATTTATCGGTGGCGTTATTGATGCCGTGGCGGCACTGGCCTGAAGCGAATAGGCTGCGGCCCCGGATGCCGGTGGTGTGGGCGTCGCTGTCTGCGTATTGGTTGTTCCACCCGGTTGGTTTGGGCTGCCGGCCTGAATGATGTTGGCAATGAGTTGGGCCGTCGCTGCGTTTTGCGGCGCGGGTTGTGCCGCTGTTCTATGCCCGGCCTGAGGCAACAGGGGGGCGATCTCGCGGACGAGCTGGAGTAATTGGGTTTTTACATCGAAGGAAGCCAGTTGGCGGGCTTCATTGGCCAGCTTCGGATTTTGGTGAAGGATAGCGCGTAGCCCGGTTTCTGCCGGAGGCGCGTTACCTGCGGTAACCTGAGGCTTTGTTTTTACAGCTGCCTCCGCCGGGGCTGCCCGAAGTACCTGGATCAGGAGGTTGGCCAGTTTGTTTTCCAGAAAGTTGCCGCTGTTGCGGATGGCCTGTTTCAATGCAGAGGGGGTTTGCAGCTGCTGAGGCGTTGGTAAAAGCTGCAGCAAGGTATTGGCCTTTTCTGCTATTCGAGTGGTGGCCTGTGCAGGGCCGGTATGATTAATAATTTTGGTAAAGGGTGCCAGATTGTTCAGTGCCAGCGTCTGGCTCTGTTGTAGCGGCAGGGTTCGGCGAAATCCCTGCTGGATCAGGCTGCGAAAAACAGGGTCGCGAATATCGATTCCCTTTAGTTGAATGGTACCGGATGTGCTGGTGTTGGTGGCGGCAACGCCCGCTGCTTCAGCTGTTTTTGGCGTCTGGATAACTTCCAGCACCTTCAGCACGGGGCCGGGCAGGACCTGAATCTTGAGTAACTGGCCGGCCTGAAAGGGCTGATTGCTCTGCGCCGGTAATTTTTTACCCGCCACATTTAGCAATACCTCAAAGGGTGATTGAGCTGGCTTGCCGGGCAGAGGGGTGGTGGGTCTCTGGCTTCCCGCTAAATTATCTGCGGGCAGAATGCCCGGGCGGATGCTTTCTACGATCGCGGTCAGGAGCTGCCCCGGCTTGAACGGTACCGGCAAATCCGGGACAGGGGTGTTCGTGGATAGATTGACCGGCGGTTGAGCCTGGTTGGAAATTTTGATGTCCATGGTCCGACTATATCATGCAGCAGTGATTCTATATAATGCCCAGCATTTGGCCACATCAGTCCAGCGCAGGGGTCGATTCAACGGGGGGCGGCGTCAATTCATTTGGGCGGATTTTGACGTCAACCCTGCCGGGCTCCGGTGTTATCAGCCGTTATCCGTCGCCGGTAAAGTGGTCAATGGTAAAGAGGTTAACGGTCAGCTCTGCTGTTTCTTGAATAGACCGCGGCCTGTTTAGAGGAAGCGTTTGGATGGGATTACTGATTGGATGACGGACCTGGAGCGGAATCGGACCGCATGACGGATTGCTTATTGCAGGGCGAAAACCTGAGTTGCGAGCGGGATCGGCGAATCCTGTTCGCCGGGTTGAATCTACAGGTGGCGGCGGGCGATCTGCTGCAGGTGGAAGGCGCCAACGGCAGCGGTAAAACAACTTTGTTGCGGGTGTTAACCGGTTTGTCGGATAGCTACGAGGGACAAGTACGCTGGATGGGTCAGGCGTTGCATCGTGTGCGCCAGCGCTTTAACGCCCAGACCCACTATCTGAGCCACAATGCCGGGATTAAGGCGGCATTGACCGCGGAGGAAAATTTACGCTGGTATCGCGCATTGTCGGGGCCGGAAACCCTGTCCGCCGCCAGGACTATAGAGGAGTGTTTGGGCCAGGTCGGCTTACGTGGTTACGAGGATGTACCCTGCTATACCTTATCGGCCGGCCAGCAGCGGCGGGTTAGCCTGGCTCGTTTGTTGTTGATTCCGGCCCGGTTATGGGTGCTGGATGAGCCCTTTACGGCGATTGATAAGAAGGGCGTATTGCTGGTGGAGAACATGATCAGGGAGCAGGTGGCCGGCGGCGGGGCTGTTGTGGTAACAACCCACCAGGACTTGCAATCCATCGCCAAGATTAACCGCATTTCCCTGGGCTGACGGGTATGTCTGAGCCTGCCAACAATCATTCGTCCGGGCTGACTGGCTTTATCGGCGCCTTGCTCAGGCGGGATATGGTCTCTGCCTTTCGGCATCCCAGCGACCTGTGTAATCCCCTGGCTTTTTTCATACTGGTGGCGGCATTGTTTCCGCTGGCGGTCACGCCTGAGCAAAAACTGCTCGCGCAGATAGCCCCGGGGATATTGTGGGTCGCTGCGTTACTGGCAACGCTGTTGTCTCTGGATTTGCTGTTCCAGTCCGATTATCTGGACGGCACGCTAGAGCAGCAGTTGCTGGCTCCGCAGCCGCTTTATTTGATCATCCTGGTCAAGGTGGCCGGGTATTGGCTGCTGAGTGGATTGCCACTGGCACTGTTGTCCCCGTTGCTGGGACTGATGCTGTTTTTGCCGCCCGAAGCCATAAAAGTGTTGTTTATTTCACTGCTGTTGGGTACCCCGGTACTGAGCTTTATCGGCGCAATCGGTGCCGCATTGACGGTGGGATTGAGAAAAAACGGATTGCTATTGTCTTTATTGGTGCTGCCGCTGTATATTCCGGTGCTGATTTTTGCATCGGCGGCAACCCAAACTGCGGTGCTGGGCTTGCCGGTGGCGGGGCATCTGGCGATTTTGGGGGCAATGCTGGCATTGGCGGTGGTGTTGGCGCCGTTGGCAATTGCTGCAGCGCTTCGTATTAGTTTGAGTGGTTAATGCTGTTTAGGTAAGGAATTATCGGAAGAGCGTTTATTTGTGTCTCGGTGGCGGGAATAGGGCGGGCTTGTTCAGAACCGTATGCAGCATGGATGCTGCATTCGAGCCCCCATGGATGGGTTTACGGCCGGTTCTGAACAAGCCCGCCCTATTCCACGCTTGGGAATTTAAACAATCATTTTGTTGGGCTGAGTGTGCATAAAAAAGCAGTGGCAGACATTAAGGTCCGGGAACCTTTTAACTGGCATGTGTAGAAAATAATCCATGTGGACCTGGTTTCATAAATTAGGGTCGCCCAAGTGGTTTTACCAGGTGACCGAAGGCTGGCTGGCGTGGCTGGCATGGCTTACTTTGCTATTGTTGCTGAGCGGCACGGTTTGGGCGCTGTTTATTGCACCGGAGGACTATCAGCAGGGGAATAGTTTCCGCATTATCTATATCCATGTGCCGACTGCTTTTCTGGCCCAGTCCTGTTACCTGATAATGGCGGTTGCCGGTGCGATCGGCCTGATCTGGAAAATGAAACTTGCGGAAATAGCCGCTAAATGTTGTGCGCCCATCGGTGCGTCCTTTACGTTATTGGCACTGGTGACCGGCGCAATATGGGGCAAACCTACCTGGGGTGCCTGGTGGGTGTGGGATGCGCGATTGACGTCCATGTTGATACTGTTTTTTTTGTACCTGGGTGTGATCGCTTTGAATTCGGCGTTTACCGACCGGGTGCAGGCGGCCAAGGCGAGTGCGGTTCTGGCTTTGGTCGGGCTGGTTAATATTCCGATCATCAAGTATTCGGTCGAATGGTGGAATACCCTGCACCAGCCGGCAACCTTCAAACTCACTGAAAAGCCCGCGATGCCCGCTGAAATGTGGGTGCCGCTGTTGATTATGGTACTCGGTTTTTACTGTTTTTTTACCCTGGTACTGATCATGCGCACCCGGGTGGAAATTCTGGAGCGGGAATGGCGCACCCAATGGGTCAGGGCCATCGTGACCGGGGGGGGTAAGTGATGAGTTTCGCGGATATCGGCGATTTTATTGCGATGGGCGGGCATGGCGGTTACGTCTGGTCCTGCTACGGTATTACGCTGGTGGTACTGATCTATAATCTGATTCGTCCCCGACAATTGAGGAAAAAGTTTATCGCTGAGCAGGCTCGCTTGCTGCGCAAGGAGGAGAGGTATGCATCCGATTCGTAGGCAACGCCTGTTTATCCTGCTGTTCATTGTAGCAGGGGTGGCGATCGCCGTTGGCCTTTCGCTGTTTGCCTTGCAGGATAACATTAACCTTTTTTATACGCCGTCGCAGATTGCGGAGCGTGAAGCGCCTCAGGATACGTTAATCCGGGCCGGCGGCATGGTCGTGGATGGTAGCGTCAAGCGTGATGCCGAGAGCTTGAAGGTGCAATTCCAGGTGACGGATTACACGCATGCGGTAACGATCCATTACGAGGGCATTCTGCCGGATCTGTTCAGGGAGGGGCAGGGTATTGTCGCGCAGGGGCGGTTGGATAAAAATAACCAGCTTCAAGCCGTTGAGGTACTGGCTAAGCATGATGAAAACTATATGCCGCCCGAGGTGGCCGATGCGCTGGAACAGGCCGGCACGGCGGACGAATATTCAGGTAGTTATTCCGGTAAATCCGGAACCATGGATAATTAGTACGCTGCGAACGTGAAAAATTGGGATAAAGGTTTGCCTCATCTTATTCAAGACCGCATGCCGCATGGATGCGGCATACGAGCCTACAGGGATGTATTCACGGCGTGTCTTGAATAAGATGAGGCAAACCTTGTCGCGCTGCTGACCTAAATTGTCTCAATTAACGGATTACTAGTCCCCATCGCCATTCATCATCGAATGTAAGACATTTCCTAATACTTTCAGGTAAGTTAAAACTGAGGTTAATCCTTGTATAGTAGAGGCTGCCGGTCGTTTGGCCAGCATCAGGACGCCTGCTTGAATACCAGATTAGCAAGTTTTCGGAGGTACGGGATTGACCATGAATATTATCATTGCTGATGACCACACGCTGGTTCGCAACGGATTAAAGGACGGACTTAAACGGGCTTTTCCGGACGCTGAACTTTACGAGGCGGAAAGCGCAAAGGGAACCCTCAAACTGGCGAAGCAGGTGGCGGAGCTTGATGTGGCCATCGTTGACCTATTTATGCCGGACATGGATGGCTTTGTGTTTTTGCGGCGGTTGTGCAACCGCTACCGGAAGTTGCCGGTCATTGTGGTATCGGCCACCACCAACCCCCACCATATTGAAAAGGCCCTCTATGCCGGCGCATCGGGCTTTATATCGAAGTCCTCATCGGAGGAGGAGTTCATGAAGGCGATTAACCAGGTGATGGAAGGTGAGACCTACGTGCCTGAAAACCCCAAATCGCTGGGTTTCGATATGGCAACCCCCGATGATAGCGACGATCCGCTGTGGACCCGGATTTCAGCTCAGCTGACCGAGCGGCAGCTGGCCATCTTGCGCATGTTGGGTTTAGGCATGAGTAACCGGGATATAGCGGCAAGGCTCGAAATATCCGAGAATACGGTGAAAGTGCATGTCAGCACTGTGCTGAAGCTGCTTAAACTGAGTAATCGGGCGCAGGCAGGGCTGCTGGCCCAGAAGTTCATTGAATGACGGTGTCGGCTATCCGGGCTCCATTTCAGGTCAGGGCCGAGTAGCCCGATGAACGGGCACGCGGGGAACCTGCCGGTTTGGTTACGCTGAGATGAACAGATTCGGGGTAATCCGGCAACTGATTGCTTTGGCAGTGCTGGCATGCCAGTCCTCCGTGCAGGCAGCTCCCCAGGTTTGCGTACTGCAGTCGACCGCCAATGCAAACTATAACCAGGTAGGAAAAAGCCTGAGTAGTGCGCTCCGGAAAAAAGGCGGTGATACCAAGGTGCACATTGCCAGCCTGGATGATATGTCGGCTGAGTCCTTTGAGCGGCATTGCGCTTCCAACCTGGTCGTGGCAGTTGGAACGGCCGCCACGCGATACAGTCTGGAAAATTTCCCTGCGGGGCAGGTCGTCAGCACCTTTGTGGCAAAAAATACGCTGGA
Organism: Alatinidae sp. Z8VKAUB7J3; assembly: GCA_010016025.2. NCBI lineage: Eukaryota > Metazoa > Cnidaria > Cubozoa > Carybdeida > Alatinidae > Alatinidae sp. Z8VKAUB7J3. Next base: position 84,747,096 of record JAAAKM020006971.1, on the reverse strand, counting down.
AAACCTGCTGAAGAATCGGGGTGCAAAGGCCGATATAGGTTTGGTGGGCGCCGTGTATCTCGACCAACCGGCGCGCCGGTTGCTAAAGCTGGTCAAATTGATCAACCCGAATACGCAAACCGTTGCCAGTCTGACCGGACCGCTTTCATCAGCCCGTCTGCCGCCGTTGGAGCGGGCGGCGGCAAGTGAGGGCCTTACCATTCATAGCCGAACCATCGACGTTGAGCGTAATCCGGTGCGGCAGTTGGAACGGGTGATGTCGGGAGCCGATGCCTATCTGGTGCTGCCGGACACTGCTCAGATCAATCGAAATACTGCAAAATGGATTATTTACCTGAGTTACAAATTTCGCCTGCCCGTTATTGCCTACTCCCGCAAGTATGTGGATGCCGGTGCCCTGGTATCCCTGTTTACCACCCCGCAACAAATGGGTGAGCAAACCGCAGAGATAGTGCACGCCCTTATGAGCCCGGGCTCGGGCAAACGAGAGAGGCCTTTGTTTGTGTACCCGCGTTATTTTGAGATAGCGGTGAACGATAAGGTTCGGCGTGCACTGAACATAGCCCGGATTGACCGTGCGCAACTGAAATCACAACTACAGGCCGCCGAGAGCGGTGAGCCGCAACCCGCCGTCCTCGACCATGAACGCTGAAAAATTGAAAACTGCAGGTTACTCAGCAGGTACGCCGAGAAGCGCGAGGGGGCGGGTGCTGGTGCTGAGCATCGTACCCTTGCTGATTATTACCTGCGTGCTGACCGGCTATCTGGTGATCTCGCGGCAGCAGGATTCCCGGGAACTGTTTATCAAGAGCGGTACCACGATATCCCATTACCTGGCCTCGGTGTCGGAATTCGGTCTGTTTGCCGCAGATAAGGATGGATTGCAGTATTGAGTTAGCAGAATATTTAACTGTAGGCACCTTCTCAATTTTTGTGAAAAAGCAGAAAGTTAATAAACAGAGAAAGCGTAGGAATATTTCTGAATTAAAAGCTAAAGTAACCCTTTGAAGTGAGTTAGGGCAATGGCTAACTCAAATAGCTTTTAAATTGCACCTAATCAGTTTTCTGCGGGCTTTCTTTAGTTGCCTTCTGTGCCATGTTTAAGTAAGTGCTATTCATAGAAATTATAGGACAAATTCTTACATAAAAACAACGAAGAAAGCCCTTTAAAGTGAGCTAGAACATTTATTAACTCTACCTTTTCAATTGAATCTGTTTTTAGGGCCTTATCCCTTGGCACCTCCTTAGCCATTTTTTTGCCCAAAATTCAATATGATGGTCATAGAGAATGTAGGTAAAATTTCAACATTAAACCAACAGAAGCCTATAAAAGTGAATTTGCACAATGGTTATCTCAGATACTTTTTGAATTTTACCAAATGCATTTTCAGAGGCTTTTTTTCTGGGCGCCTTCTCGGCCATTTTTAACTAAATAGGTAACAAAGCTTTTTATAGAAAACATAGGTAAAGTGCTAACAGGAGAAACAACGAAACCCTATCAAGTGAGTTAAAACAATGGTTAACTCGATTACCTTTTTAGTTGTACCGAATCTTTCTTAGCGCCTTGGCTGGCACCTTCTTAACCATACCTATAAAAAACGGAAGAATAATCAATAGATAGAAAACGTTGAAATAATTCCCCAATAAAAATCAAAATAATCTGTAAATTGAGTTTGCACAGTGGTTAACTCAAGTACCTTATTAATTTCACCGAATCCGTTTTCGCGGGTACTTTCACTACCCGCCATCTTACTCGTTTTTATGCCAAAACGTAACTGTGGCATTCATTAAAAACGTAGAAGTAATTCCGAAAAAGACCTAAAGAAGCCATACAAAGTGAGTTAGCACAACGTTTAACTCAAAAGCGATATATATCGTACCAAATCGTTTCCAAGGGCTTCTCTGTAGGCGCCTTCTTTTAAGCACCATTTTTAAGCCAGAAATAAACTGTAATCTTTACAGAAGATGTAGGCCAAATTCCAAGAACCAGAACCCTATAAAGTGAGTTAGCGCAATGTTTCACTCAAATCCTTTCAAGACTGTATCAAATCAGTTTTCCGGGTCTTTTCTCTAGGCGCCTTCTCGGCCATGTTTAATTAAAGAGGCAACAATGCTGTTCATAGAAAACACGGGACAAATTCTTACATAAAAACCAAAGGAACCCTTTAAAGTGAGTTAGTACGATTGTTAACTAAACGGTGTACTAAATGTGTTTTCATGGGCTTTTCTCTAGGTGCATTCTTAACCATTTTTATGCTAGAAAGTAACAGTAAAGTTCATCGAAATCTCTTCTAAATTGAAGAAACCCTATAAATTAAGTAAACACAATTGTTAACTCAAATATCTTTAATATATTTCCGAACCTATGTCCAAGGGCTTTTCTCTAGATACTCTCCATATATTTTTATCCTAACAACTGACACTAACGTCTTTAAAATAGGACTTTACTTAGTCCGAAGGCAAAATTTAATAAACCTTATAAAAAAAATTAGCCCAATGGTTAACTCAAATCACTTTCAAATTCTACGGGATCAATTTATAAGGGCCTTCCTCTAGGTGCCTTTTTTTTGTCCAAGAAACCGACTGTAACATTCAGAGGAAACAGCACTCATTCAACTCTGAATCAAAGAAACCGTATCAAGCGAGGCAAGACAATGGAAAGCTCAAATACCCTTTAAATTGTACCGAATCCATTTTCAAGGGCCTTTCTATATGTGCTTTCATATATTTGTATCCCAATAACTGACAGTAATATTCATAGAAGACATAGGACCCATTTTGAAGTCAAAATTGAAGAAACCCTTTCAAGTTACCTAACACAATGGTCAACTAGTCAAATCGTTTAAAATTGTATCGAATCCATTTTCCGGGGTCTTTCTCCTGGTGCCTTTTATAATTTTTAGTATTTAAAAATGACAGTAACATTCATAGAAGTCACTACTAATGAAACCCTATCAAGTGAGTTAAAACAATGATTAACTCAAATACCTTAACAACAGTACCAAGTCGATTTTCAGGGACCTTTCCCTACGTGCCATTTTAAGATTTTTCTCGCAGAAACTTACGGTGACATTCAGAGAAAATATAGCTCTTATTCTGTGGTCAAATTCAAAGAAATCTTATAAAGTTAGTTGACACAATGACTGACTGAAATACCTTTTAAATTTTACCGAATCCATTCCGGAGCCCTTCTGTAGGTTTATATTTTCATATTTTATTTCCCATGTCAGTCTGTGACAACTGTAGAAATCAAAGAATCCACTCTAAGTATAAGTCAAGGAAACCTGGAAGAGTTAGTTAACAGGTTGGTTAACTCCTAACTCCTTTCAACGCGTACCAAACCATTTTTCTGAGGCCGTTTCTTAGGTGTCTTTTTAATCAATTATCCTTATTGTTAAGTATACAACTATAGATGACAACAATGTTTTTCTCCCTTAGGTTACCTAGTTCAGTACTATAGCACAAACAAGTTGTTTGTTAAAAAAGTGCCCTATTTCTTGCAATTGGATATATGCATGTACACCCATTTTGATGTATGATGAGCACCTTTTGCTATAATATGTATATGTGCTCATCTTTGTGTCTCTTGAACACCCCATTTCTGTTTATACTCTCTGATTTGTCACAAGTACCTAAGATTTGATTTTATTCACAAGAGGTACAATATCATATACTGGTTTTGTCAAGTAAAACAGCCTCTTCCGAAGTATCATCTACGAGACCTCCAATACTTTGCAAATTCCACTTCTAAAACACAATAAACCATTAACCCCTTTCATAGTGTACTTTATGCCCCACTGCCACTATTGGTATTCTTGGTTACCATGGGAGCCTCTTATTAGAAAACTGATTTTAGGAGGAAAGCTGCAAAATAAGCCTACTCTTCTTTTTTATCACAATGGGTTTCACAAATGCCTGTTACTTTTTGGTAACTTGTCTTTATTGTAAGGATTGCTCAAGTTTAATGATACAGATAATAAATAAATACCTCAAATTTGCTTTTCCATTGCAAGCTCTTATATGTTGCAGAATCCTAGTTGTCTTTATGAGAGGAAGACAATTTATAAATTTGGAAACGTCTTGATTTGCTTTTGGTTTTCAATTTTATTTCTCTCTATCAGTTTCTTTTTTGATGTTTTGTTTACACTTGAAAATACGTTCCTACGCCCCACGAAAAGTAATATATAAGGAATCTTCAATTACGTGATGATAGGGGATTGCTCAAGTCTAATGATACAGATATTAAATATATACCTCAAATTTGCTTTTCCATTGCAAGCTCTTATATGTTGCAATCCTACTTGTTTTTTAGTTTTCAATTTTATTTGTCTCTATCAGTTTCTTTTTTGTTGTTGAGCTTACATTTGTAAATACGTTCTTACGCCTTAGGAATAATAATATATAGGGAATTCCCAAATTAGTGTTGATAAGGTTACTCATTGCTGAAATAAGGAGTTCCAATTCAATAGGCAAGAGAATATCATAGCTTCTTTGTGCTAAATAATGGGAAATTAGAATTAGAATTCATTTACCAAGGCATTGTTTTCCAGACCTGTACAGTCGGCGCAGTACAAATTCCAAACATCAAAAATGGCAATAGGCTGCAAAAGAGATGACTTTTAGTCAGACTGTTTCTATAGTGTTCTTTCTTCTTTAAGCCTAGTGGTTTTTTCAAACATTTTTGTTGTCATAACTTGCGACTGAAATCCAACATCAGAAGTCAAAATAGTACTTACCTTTTACTCAAGACTTACAAACTGCCAAAACTCGAGCACACTCTTCAGGTTCCGCTGTAAGAATGAGAAATGGTAACAGAGCACTTACGACTTTTACAAGATGGACCATTCTTTTTTAACCATCAAAGACGAGCTCCCCTGCAGGCTAAAAATTGTCACAGTGCTATTGTTCGGAGGCTTTAATTGCATTGTCCTCAACCTTTACGGACCTATAAGGGAATGGCACGTAAAATAATTAGAAAGCAATGGGCAAGTATAGATTTTAAAGGTTCAAAATTACACTTTTGGTGAATTTACCGTAAACTGACAAAAATAGAGTAATTTTACGAGCTAGGAATTTTACGCAATATTAATTCAGCAAATCACAGCTTGGACAGACAACTACAGAAAACAGGGAAGTGGTCTATCCTTTTTCAAAAAAATCTCGAGTTATACTTTCTTTAAAATTTTCAACAGCTTGAAGCACTTTATCGTACTTAGGGGAAATGGCAAGATTCATTTACATCAACTAGCGTCATGCTTAAATGAGCCCTTAGGTGCTAATTCAACAAAAAACATTTTCAAGCAAAATTACATTTGATGGAAAAGTATGTTCGCTTTTAGTCTTATTAAATTGTAGCACATAGGAATATCAATGTCGAAATTTTTCGGAACTTAAGAAAAAAGGGTACTTGTACACTTTACGTGCACACCCGAAGACATTGTAGCAAGTTAGTTTAAATGTTAGTGATCGACCTTCAGATAATTATTATAGGCTAACCTAACAGGCGGAAGTTATAATACCATACATTTAGGCGATGTGACAAATTAAGAGGCACAGCTGTATAAGGTGTATCTTTTCAATACCTATTTAATTGATATGTGACGTTTTCAATATCATGTTAATCGCTTTCAGCCACATAGGCCGTCACATCCGAAATATGTGTCGTGTACATAAAAGAAATGACAATGCATGGAACATCATATCCCTTTTTGTCTTATAAGTTAAAAAAAACAAGCGTCTTCAAATATTGGAATCTTTTACACTCTCTTGGTGGGCACGCAAAGTGTACAAGTACCCCCACAAAAGGAGAATTTTGAATTCACAGTTTTTAGTGTTCTGTAAAACAATCTTGAAATATTTACGGTTTTGTTTGGTACTATTGGTTACATCAAATCCTCTATACCTGTGACTTTAAAATGGCCCTTGCCTCGACCTGGGCCGTATCCCCGCTCACATAGAACCCCACTTTTACAAAATGCCACCCAAATAATATTTAGGATATTCTTTTTTGTAAGACGATTAATACACATTATTATGTGCTAAGTGCATTTTAGGCCATAATGGATAAATTCATCAAAACCAAAGAGGGACGGATTCGTGCATAAGTTAATACAAACAATCGGACACTCTCCACGTTCTCCTAGAAACGGACTGGCTATTAATACATCCCCACAAACGTGAAAATATATTTAGACTAGGCCCTGTTTAAATATAAGTTAAAAATAAAGACAACCCACCAGCAAAAATTCTCTTAAATTTCTCTGATATGTGGTGAACTACATATCCCATAAATTTCCAACTATGTCCTCCCGTTGAGGTAAAATCTAATTCTACATTCCTTTCCTTTTTCAAATTTCTACCGTGACGTGCTACCAAAAGATCAAAGGCGGAGGTGCAGACAACGCTTTTTCTTAAATAACGCATCAATTCTGTTGTACGATAACTATCAGATAATATAATAATAGGCCTTTAGCAGAAATGAAATTCCAGGCAAGAAAAAAAAAGGCTCAAAGCACAAGATTCAAGATGATACAGGATGACAGTTAACATTAAAAGCAATAATTTAGACTAAACATTCACTTGCCCTTATTTTAATTGTTTTGCTATTTGTTTCATCACACAAGACCGAAATACCACAGCACAATCCCAAGTTTTGCTCTGAAAAGTTTAAATCTCTGGCAATGGGCCATAATCAGGGAAATTTTTGAGGAGTTCAAAATAGCAGCAGAAGTCGAAGAAGAACAAATAGGCCTGTTTAATTTCCCTGCAAATTTAATTGCGTTACTCCTAAAATCAAACTCACTTATGAACCTAGAAAAACTGTTGTTCATCAGCTAATCTGTTTCACATTTCTCAGGTTTAGTCAGGTCGAAAGATATACGAAAACGGAATAAACAGATAGATTATCTCTTACGTGATAATTTGTAGTTTGACTTGGTGGAAGGCCCAAGCTTCTGCGATTTTCTTTCCTCTTCTCCCACGTCGACCAACAAAATGTTTCTTGAAGGATAGGTAATTGCAACCAACGGTCCTCGCCTTGGCTACAACTTGTTGCCGCATGCGCTGTAACATGTCTTGTATACCTCTTTTGTTGAATGACGAAGTTATTTTTCATTTAATTTGATGTTTCATCCAATCAAATCGGATGAAACAAAGGTTTGCCTATATTTACATTTAATTGAGATTGCAGAAACATTCCTTCGACATAGTTAGGTGCAATTTATAGTGTGATGAAGCATTCCTATATTTCCCGTAAATCACTCATTTTGACAAGAAGTGGATTGTCATGGGACCATTGTAATGTGCCTTGGGGAAATAAAACCTTTTTGGTATCATGAGGATTAAGACGTCAAAATCTCTTGTGGACCAGCAAAAGCACTCAATTTTAAATAACCAGGGCACAGCACGTGGATTTGAAGAGAGAAGGCTGGCCTTTGCTTCTGTTATAGAATTAAGTATGGATTTGAGGGAAAAGCTAGTATGTCTAATAACATTATTCGTGCTTATGTTATAAAAATTTTGGCAATAGTTACAATTAAAATTTGTATTGTCTCTCTTTGAGTGACATATGTGAGCAGGGTTTTCAAAAGACGGTTGTATCCAATGCAGACGACCTAACGAAACAAAAAGTAATACTGATAACAATGGTCAACACGATTTTTGGCGTCTATAAAACAAAGCATCTTAGGTAATTTGATGGTGCTGATTCCGAAAAATGACCTTAGTTTTATTTTTAGCTATCATTTTTTCCATACTGGAAGTGCTTATTTCTGGTAAAAAGAGTAGTTTATAGTCTTGGATGATCGCAAAATTTAATCAATAAGGATCATAGAAACCAATCACGTTTTAGGTAGCCCAACAACTTGTTGCGAGACACGCAAAAAGCACTTTTCATAAGAAAATGTAGAAAAAGTGTTGTTTTGTTCAAATTAAAAAATTTAAAATAGAAATACCCAATTTTTACAATTTATTGCCACAATTCAAATAAACTAATAAAATTTATCGATTATTATAATACACTTTAGTAAACCTAATGTATGACTCGGAGTTCCACGCTTGGACATCCTTTATTGACACGGTAGAAAACATCTTAGGCAATCGCTGAGCCGAAAACTACAAGGAGGTGGAGGGAAAGTTGTTTAAAGTCTACTGGACATAGACGTTAATATGAGTACTAAGGTTGATTACTCTGGAGTGCCGAATAAACGGGGGGTCATCATTACAGTCTAAAGTTAATAAACGGGGGGTCCAAATAAACGGGGGGGTGTCCCCCTCTCTTTCAGTAGATACCGATTTGGTGTGGAATTAACGTGAAAGCTAAAACCCCTGATCTTCATTTTATATTGGAGCTTATTACACGGTTTATCGTGTTTCCTAAACACCTATAAAACAACTCTTTGTGAACATAGCTTTAAGGCGGTAGCTCTCACCAAGTCAATTTCTTACTTCATTAAATATTAGTCAATGATGCACAAAATACAGAAACCTAGCCTGTTGAATTTTTAGAGTAGGATAAGAAGGATAGGGTAGGAAAGAGAGTATAGTAAAGAGTAGTGTAGGATTAGACCTGCTCTCTTAAAGTAATGTTAATATCAGTTATTCTTATTTCAATATATTCTCCTGGCTTTAGTTCCGTTTATCAGCTTTACCTTTACGTTTCCGTTTAACCCCAAACCCCCCTAAAAAAGAGCATGGTTTCTTTCCTAGATTCATTCCTATTTGTTTTATGAACACACCCTACCAATTGCAACTCCTTGATAACTGAATTTAAAGAGCCTCATATAACCTCCCCCTGCCCCCTCCCCCCCACTCCGGCAGCTTGCTTCTTCTCTTCTCAAAGATAAGGTTAAAACTAAGGTGCCTTTTTCCTCGGTTTTGCCTTTTATCTCAAGTATCTCAATGATTACTCCCCCCAGGGAAACCCCTTTTCCTTTTGGAAAGGTCCCTGGGGAATGGCCCCACCTCTTATCACGGGGCTGCACTGAGAGATTGCAATCAATAGATCAACGATACTTGGGTCCTGCTTTATGATCACACAACTTCCAAACTAGTCATAAAGAAGACTCAGTTCCATTAGCCTCCCTCAACAAACAAGTATTTTCATCGAAAAGTTATTTACCAATAAGCACCCAAGGGATTTTGACTAAGATTTAGCAATTCTCCGGAGGGCAGTTTAACGGATACTAAACAATTGATGCCACACTCCTCAACTCCATCAGTTGGCAGCAGCTGTCGCAAGCCTGCTTGCAACCGAAAATATAAGAACACTGAGCCTCAACCCAAAATTATCTGGTTCTTGCTAAAAAAAGTGTAGTCCAGATTTACTTGTCTTGGCAGTTTGCACTCTTTCTCCCTAATTACATGTTTTGTTCTCTTTAGTGCAACCATGCAGTACAGAGGTTCTAAAAATCAACAGGAACGATTCTATTTCTATATCATAATGGTAGGCCTACAGCAAAAGCGGGAACAGTTTTGTAATTGATACAGACACCTCCTCGGGCATTTTGCAAAATCACGACAGCCAACTGTAGTGTACCGGTGACTCTAGCTTGAATCAGAAGGAATTAGAGTAATTTCCGGTGTAAGTCTCTTCTATTAGGTGAGATCAATTGTCACGTGTATGTTAACAATGTATCATAAACCAATCTAAGGTTATTTTGATGCCATAATTTTAAACTCACGTCATCTTTTAACGACAAGAAAAGATGGAGAGATTTTAGACTCTGGGGAGAGGTGCCGTCTTTGTGTGTCCGACTCGTATGGAGTAAAGTGCTGAAAAATAAATCAATTCTCAATCTGTATGTCCCTTTCCCTCTCAGGCTGAAGTCTATCTTTACCCGTTCTTTTTTATTTTTAATCATCTATCTCCGATAAACCAACTACTTCAAGAGCTTCAAATATAAAACATAGAGCATGCAATGTGCGATTTATTTTGTGATATGCTGTATCCGAAATGATTTATGATAATTCATGGGCCCTGGTAACAAGGAGGCGAGGTGCATAGTCCCACAATTTAGCCGTAGGTATATATACAATTTTCCTACACCGTAGGTTAGACGTAGCTACATATACAATTTTCTTTTGCTGCAGAGATGTAGGCCTATTGACAATTTTGTGAACATTTCTACAATGATTTGCTAACGCAAAGATAAGTGAAAAATAACAATAACGTATGTGTGTTCTACACGCAAGCATCTGTTCGAGCGCGTGGGTGGACACGAAAGGAAATCGTCCTCCATCTACAAGTATTACGCTGAGAAGCATAACTTCAGAGTTCCAGATCGCTTAATCGAACATTCTTAAGTGCTTGCTAGGTGCAGCAGCAAATTTGATTATTTAATGAAAGAGGTGCTGTACATTCGCATGCTCAAGCCTGACTTGAATGTTTAAATGGACTCCATCCAAGCAAAAGTTTTTCAAAGGTTTTCTTTATCGTGCAGAAGGATTATAAATTATCTTTGCACAGTTGTTCATCATCTACCTTGAACACGGCGTCAAGATGACACTGAAACGTCGAGAAAATACGTTATTATTATTTTTCACATTTCTGCAATGGAACATTATCTGTAGCAGACTTACTTGGAAATCATGGTGTTCGATATAGAGATATTACATTTCATTCGTTTGGTTTTGCCTGCTCCCCCCTTCCCCCGCTCCCCTCGCCCCCTCAGACACCGCCTTTTTAAAGCATGCTACCCCATATACTATAGATAGACCTTATGGTATTTGAAATCTCACAGAAGTGATATCTCATAATCTGATATTATTCAGTATGTTTGCAAATGAAAGTAGTCGAATAGTTCGAATAGTTTATCATATGGACATATTTTGGGTTGACCCAACAGGTAAGATGCGGCATGGCTCTGTCGAAAACCTGAGGTCTGGAGCCGACAGGAGGTTCCTGGAAGAGTTTCACTGCTAACTTCAACGAGGTGTGCAGCTAATCCTGCTGATTACCACAGAAGAATGAACTTCATACCTACGTTAAAGAAAAGAAGCAAAACATTATATTGAAATCACACGGTTTTGGAAACTATCCCTAACGTCTTTTTGTGAAGTTTAAGCCTCTCTTCTTGAATGTTGGTCGTTTGTTATGATTCAGTCTAATCTGATTTGATTTTCGTCTCTGTCTGGTTGTTGGGGGATGATTTAATAAATGCTAGCTGTCTAAACTTTCGTAAATTCCTTTGTGAAGATCAATCAAGGACACACAAATGAACCCTTCTACAATTAAATTAGCCGTTTGTATTGTAATGTCCAACGAGAATCGTTTTACTCTCGGTGTTTAAGTTAATCCGCTATGCTCTTGGTCTTTGGCGGATATTGTGATCCTACGATGGCTCCTGCTTGTGGTCTCTAACGCAACCGCTGTGGATTTCGAAAGTGAATGTTTCTCTGTTTAAGTGGAGGCATTCGAATCAGGGTCATTTTAGTTGGGATACTGAGGATTGTGTTTCACTTAAATCTAGATTGATCCTAATTTTAAGGTTGAAAAGATACGATCAAAAATAGAGGAAATCTGTGCATTCTCGAGTACAAACCAACTACTCCTTGATTGCGGTAGTGCGTTGGTGTCCGTGTGAACATTTTTTGCCTATTTAGCAAACTTTTATATTAACGCTTTCATGATCGCTTTACAACCAAATTTCCCGGACTACCAATTTACTTCATCTTCCTTCTTATACCGAATTTTCATTTCATTAGCAACACTTTTATAAGCACCGCTATGCTTAAATTTGCTTATGCACATCTGAAGCAACATCCTTTAGCTAAAATATTGTTTGGTGTTTAGTAATGAAGAATTTATATTCAAAATCTTAAGAAGAAATAAAGTCAATACTAAGCAACTGCCGATACTGAGCAGAAATGTAGCATGTAGTAGATAAAATCTAGTTGGAGGTTACTCTGGAAACACCCTAGGCCTACATCGGAGGCGCCGCATGTGTTATGACTTGAGGGTTTTATGCTTCAAAATATAAGGATCTTGCAAGCCGTTGTATAATTTGTTTAGTTTGATATTTTAGCTTGGCCTGCAAGTTAAAACATTTAGGCTATACTTCACCAATGAAAATCGTACTGTTAGGGGTGATTTGAGCTCACCAAGGTAATGCATTTCAGCCGTGTTTCCCACGTTGCGTCCGTCAAAAAGAATTAGATATACTAAGAGATCTAGCAATTTAGCGCTAACAAAACTCTTTCACTAGGAATACTTGCTATTTGGCACACCTCTAGTACCATGATATTTTGTATTTGGCATACCTGCGGATGTTGCAGATTCTACGAAGATAACGCACATAAATTCTTTTCTGTTTGTGTAGGTCTTCTTTGCTTTTATGCAAGAGAGAGAATAATACAGCGCTTCTTTGCAGTCAGATTATGCTATGGCTCTGCCAAAGTCGTTTAATCAGACAGCAAAATGCGACGCTGGCATTAGATTGGCGATTGGTGACTTCACCATTAAGGAATCCGTTGCACAACATAATGCATTCTAATTATAAACAATTTTTATGGTTCTTAACTTAGCGTCATCCAATGTGAGTTATAATTCGTGACTTCGGAGCTCAGCTGAAACTGCAGTTTCATCATTTTTAACTTAATTGCTAGTCCGATTATTTTTTGCTGCGTTGGAAAACTTGTCCACCTTCACTTAAATGTCCGTTGACTATGTAGAGTGGGTCTAAGAACATGCCACTTTAGAATACCCAACCAATAGGCCTATTGCCATTGTGGAATAACCACATCATTGATATCAAGATGCCTAAACATCATACTGTTGCTATTTCCCCACTCATTTTAATTAGCGCCTTGTAAGAGCTTGTTAATTAGTTAATACCTATGTCATGGGACGGAATACAGGAGTTTGCGTAACATTGCCAAAGTCCACATCAGAACGAGGCTGAAGCAAGGTCCGACCCCAGCATGTTGCAATCCACAACATTCGTAGATGTTTTCTATTGGTTTGCTATTTTAAATTGTATGGTTATATAATTCGATGTAATTTTGTATTAAGACAGTTGAAATCACGATTGTAGTGAAGTGACGTTGATTGTTCGAAATTGTGTTAGTAGGAATAAAGGGAGTTGCCACACGTGCTGGCGGACAGAAATGAGATGCGTCTTCTCTGATTTTAACTCATAAGTAACTGCGCCAATTTATCCGGCAACTAGCAAATTATATATTGAACCCATACCGTGTCGTGGAGTTTACCGCAAACCCTCTCTATTGACGGTAACAAACACCTTAGCTACGTCCACTTATACTGTGTAAGTGTTTTGTTCTGAGCTTTTCTTGTGCAGTTGTATGTTAACGAAGACCATGTCACCAGTACCTTAGTCGCCACGGACACAACACTGTAATTTAGGATATACCTTATGACTACGCTCATTAGTGAATATAGTACTAATGTGACTACGATCTTCCCTGATAGAAAAAGCTAAATATTCCCCTATGGTTATCACACTAAAAGTGGGTTCTCTCTACTTTTTAGAAATGTATTATGGAGACCTCCTCAAGGTCATACGGTGTATGGCCTTTTTTCTAAAAAGCTCTAACATCTTATATGGTTGTATTACCATGTGTGCACCCCGACGCTTATAAGTAGGCCTATCTTGTTTCTTTCCATCACGTCCGGGCACTTTGCTTGTTGGGAGCTGAAAATTCTGAGTTTCCATGCCTTTGGTATATCCTTTTATCATAATACTATTACAACTATTGCTTTTTATGTACCTCATTTTATATAAATATTTTAGGCCATCCCCCCCAAAATCCCAGAATGCTTGCCAGAAGAAAGACAGAAGGCTGCATCTTTTTCAATAGATGAGAAGAGTGGTTTTAAGCAATACATGAGGAACAAAATTAATAAAGATGATGCAAGATGTCACTGCAAGGATGATAGGCCATCAAAGTATTATTGAAAAATGTATCTGTGAAGAAATCCCTTTGTGTTGAAGCCCATGGGCTTGTAGATGGTAAAATAAAGAAGAAATCATGATGGTGACAATCCTAATCGTTAAACAGGAGCAGATCTATAATTGTCAACGTAAATTTGTTTAAAGTGAAGGTGAAAGAAACGATGTGACTTTTTGTTGACGATAAGGAACTTATAAACACTGGTGTTAAAATAGCTTTCCATGTGTTGTCATGGTTTGTTAAAAGTTAAAAGCAAAATTTATCATAAAATTGCACGTTAGCTTGCGCGATAAACGCTGCAAATATGAGTATGGCAAGGTATAGGGTGTGATTTGTAATTATTCGTTACCTAAGGAGTCAGAAATGAGCTTTTAGTCCGACTGCTTTAAGCTGGCTTCTTCCTGAAATATCCAGATGCTGACTCAGCACTTCAAAAGCATGCGATCGATATTAAATCCATCATGTCTTTAACCACTGTATTTTGTCATTTTTTGTCAGAAGTAGCCCCTTTTCCTATATGCATATTATACATAAACCTACTATACAGGGTGTTGGAAACCTATAGGCCCATGTCCTTAACCTGTACTTCATTTATCTAGAAATTTTCCAGAAGTCACAACGATATGACGTTGTCTGCGGTCGTTTACAAGTTAATCAAGGTAAATTCAAATCTCAAAACTTTGATTTTTCATAAGAGTTCTGATGGTAGAAATGCGTGCAATCCAAATTTGCCAAGTGGAATGTTGTTTACAGAGTTCTAAGTTATTGTACGTAACATGAAATAGTCACGCAATAGAAACAAAGCAATTCCTGAAGTTGTTGCTGTATTGTTCAATTGAGTGAATTACATTGATCAATCTAGTTAAAATGACGAAGTAGAAAACCGTAGTGTATAAGTTATTTAAAACGAAGTAATAGAGCGAGTGCAGTAAACAAATTGGCTTAAAATATTAAAGTGTGTTACACTGTATTTGAAATATATTAAGAGTCCGCATTTGCTCTTCGTTCTTATGATTACCAAAAGAGGGAACTTTCATTGTCACAGTGACTTCGGCTTCTTATAACTGTCGCTTTAAGTCGTTTCACGAGCTGAGAGAATGTAACTATTCAGGATGTGGTGAATCTAGGAGAAGACTTGCTCCGTCTGGTCCTTTTTAGCTTGCCATGCCTCTATAATTATAATGTAGTAGAACTTAAAGTAACCTTTTCCCATCTTAAAAGAGGTCATCAAAACGATAATAACTCGATTCAAGTTCCCTTTGAGGTCAGTTGTCAGGTCTTTCTTTATCTATGTTCATGAGAGCGATTTGAGTATATAAACGAAACGCTGTTTACAGAAGTAACTTTGCGGGTAACTCATGGTTTCAGTAAATAACATCAATTTAAGGCAGCCCCAGAAAATAATTAAAAAAACCTGCTTCAAATGGGTCTCCTATGGTCGTCACGTGGAAGATAAAATGATCTTTGTTTACTAAGTGCGACTATTCCTACAAAATGTAGTCACCATCGTCCTCAGCTCATGCGAGAACAGGAAAATACAACCATCATCATTCTTCAAATTTGTGTATTTACTCTGAAATTGCAATTTTCTAATACAAAAACTGTAAACGCCTTGCTTTAAATTTAGCCGTAGTTCCTAATTAATAACTGTCAGTGGGATGCTTGTTTTTAGGATGAAAGTAACTCAGCATCCATTGTATATACTTGTATTCTACCTGTTGCCACGAATCTGGAATTGGGTAAGCAAGTGCAGCGACTTGATAGTCCCTGGTGCGAAGCCTAGGGGAGGACCAAGAAAGAAATGGCAAGAGTTGACCAAGAACTTGAAAATGTAAAAGATCAAAATTTTGGTTTGGCATAATGCCTTGTATAATGTGGAGACATGAGATTTAGGACATGAGGATAAGAAAGTACTGGAGAGCTTCGAAATTATTATACACGTAGGAAAATGGAGTGGGGTCCCTTTGTTCATTGTCTGGAAAGGGGTTTTTTGTGTAGATATGCATATCTTGCTGTGAAAGCGACACAATGTATGTCGTAATCAATATCAATTTTGATAAAGATGAAAAGTGGCAAATCTTTGGGACCATGCCCCCTCTGCCCCCTGTCCCTCCATCCCTGACATATGAGCCATGTTGAAGCTTTTGGAACATATAAGACAATATATTAAATAACCAAGCTTTCAATGTATTATCACGTCATCTATAGGGTATGAGATAATAGATCCAAAGTTTGCTTATTCAATATATTGTCTTATAAGTTCAAAATACCCTTGGCATGGTTTACGTGCACATTCTCTCCTGGGCATTGCTGTTCATAGCTAACTTACGATTTCCACTTGGTAAACCAATCACAGAAATATAAACTTGTTATGAACTTATGTGAAAATGACTGATACAAGAGGAAAGTATTGGCCCTTAAACTTTGTCTCAACTGAAAACAACTGTCCATTATTCACACCTTTCAGTCTCTCTATATATGTACATTTGGAAATTGTTTGTTTGGGTTCAGTGTACCTTGCAATTTTATGTCATAACAAAAGTTATTCTTAAATGTTAAATTGTTTTGGGTATAATTGATACTAAGGGACAATGTAAGTTCTTTGGGACACCTTTTTACCCACAGTTGGGCATAAATAGTTTTCTATTTAAATGCAGAAAAGCTAAACAAGGAATTGCATTCATTTAGGACTTCTTGGTAACACAAAACAAGGAATGAATGAAAGGTGAATAGTCCACCGACAAGTTATTACAAGTAAAACGCCAAATGTGGAAACTTCATTGACAAAGTTTCGTCTAACAGACTTCTTCAGATCACTACGTTTAGCCAATTTTCAGTGGTGACCTGAAGAAGTCTTATAATAAAGCAAGGAATATGTAAGACTATTGTTGAAAAAGGAGGGAACTATATGGTTTTGTTAATGTGTATAAACAACAGTATATATTGTATTTGTTTGAAATAATGCAGGGTTACCTAAGAACTCATTTGCATCTCACATACCACAACTTAATTGAAGAAAAGATGGCTGCGCAAGTAGTATGGTTGGTTTTACAATGTTCATTCAAACAGTAACAATGTTGGTATTATTGAGAAGAGAGGATTTGAAAGTTTGTTATGAAAAGAACACGAGAGAAACAGAAAAGCATGTCACCACCGGGGATCGAACCCGTGACCCGATAATACTCTCTAACTTTAAAGGGCTTTGGATTGATGATAGGCCAGAGGGCAGTTCTTCCTTGGTCAAGTCACATGACACAGAGATGCTGGCCTCCAATTGCATTGAGCTGGATGTCGATGTCCACCGGTGGATGATTGGGAGCTAATGTGGTGACTAGAGCAATAGAAGTAAGTTACCGGAGGTCACCTAGCTCAGTTGGTAGAGCACACACTTCAAAAGTATAGGTCTTGGGTTCGATCCCCAGTGGTCACATGCTTTTCTATTTCTCTAGTGTTCTTTTCAAAAGTAACAATGTTGGTGTGGGCACCTGAGTGAGCATAACACAT
>JAAAKM020006971.1:84699680-84722216 GCA_010016025.2 Alatinidae sp. Z8VKAUB7J3 | reverse complement strand
ACGCATGATTCTTAATTATCTCTTAACTATATCAGTCTTTCTATCAAGGGGTAAACAAATAGAAGGTTTTACATTGGCTAGGGGTGTAAAGAATCACACAGATTTCATCGCCGTCATAATAAGGACACCTATCACAAAAAAATCAGATCTCTTTAGACAGCCCACCTGTGGGAATATATTGTTTTACAGGAAGTAATAATACTCAAATGCTCTATTTGTCACCTGACAGATTCTGTTTACTGTTCCCTCCAGATTATCGCATGACAGTTTTGATGAAATGTATTGATATAAATATGTTACTTCCTGCACGCAAGGGAACTTCTTGTGGACCTCTGTAGTTTTCAATGAGGTTGTCAGAAAACATGTCAGCTGGCCTGCCACCGTCAGAGCAAACTTCTGGTAAAGCACATCTGTGGGAATGTTAGTTTTGTATAAAGTGGTTTCGACTTCGTACTTAAAATGTAAGTTGCTTATATGCTCCCTACGGTACAATCCTCTTGTTAGTTTCGTCAAGATGTCACGAAACAATCCTGAATTTCAAAAGAAGATTTTTCTGGTTCTTAAACTCCAGCTAATTATCGCTATTAAGTTAATTTAATTAACTGAATGAAAAGGGCGACATCCTACTATTTAGATCATCAATGTCCACAGTTTTTATTGATTATTTTGCTTACAAGGGTGCTGTCTCGTGATTTTTACTTTACAAGTAGTTATTGGGACAATAGTTACCATTACATCAAGTTAAGATCCGTCGTCATGTCATGAAAGATATGCTTCAGCATGCCTTCAAGTTGATTCAACTTTAGTAAAAAATGAAAACGAGAAAAAGACGCGACAGAAGTCCACCCGTGAAATTGGAAAACGGAAAACGGGGGAAATCCCACCGGTACGACCAAAGCTTTAGGTTGGTCACAGAAACGACATGATACATCACATGCGAACGTCAATACTAAGGGCAGGTAAAACTCTATGCAAACGTGCCACCCGGGCACTAGGTGTGGCCTTTAGGGGATAAACTAACTCGCGAATCCTCAATTATCCCCGATAACACAGGTATCAAGAATATTGTGAAAATGGGAAAATAGTATAAAATTGGAAATATAATATAGGTAATATAGAAAATAGGATAGCTTTTCCATTCTAAGATATCAAGCACATGGTTTATAATTGACAACATATTGTTGCCGTAACTAGTTGGGTAAAATAGAAACGTATGGCCTTTCACAAATATCTGACACCAAGAAACACCTATTGAAAAGCCAACAATATGGGTTGCAATGGTAACTCGATTAATATAAGACGTTCGCAAGAGGAATGTTTAAAACTTCTCAATTCAATCAATGGACTTAAACAACCCGATTTTAAACTCGTACAACGCTGATAGAATTCTCGAAGCTTGCTGTGCTAGTCTAATAGAGTACTGGATTCAATATGGACAGCCATGGGTAACTGTATAAATAACTGCTCATCCGTTAAAACCTCAGCTCAATACCATGGGAATAATATAAACGTTCATGTGAGCTAATCAGTTTGAAGCTAACTACAACTTGGTTTCAAGGTAACAAGTTGCGATAGATTCACTTTGTAGAATGTCGGATCAGGAATTTAAGAGTAGTATCATACCTCCTCAAGCTCCCTATATATCTACTAAGTATACATGATACTTATATAAATATAATGCTAATACACTAAGCAAAGTGCAGGTACACTTATATCAGTGTAATTTAAGGTCTTTCAAAGAACAAATGGCTATTATAAGTTAGCGTATCCTATCTGAAATTTGGCATGCGACATCATATCATAGGCATGAAGTAGTTGTATTCCTGGCAGCACCTAGGCCTACAAACTTTGCATCCATTAGACCTTATGATCGTATTATTAGCTTTACTAGATCGTCCAAACCAATTCCTGTAACCCAAACTAAGATCTCTGTTCCATCAGGAACCGATAACCGTATCATCCAAACATAACGTCAACCCTTAATATTTTCATTATTGAAATGGTGCGACCGGCACGAGCCACATGTACTGCTGGAAGACTTCTTTTCAGAGAAGTCAGCCTTCGTATGGGGAATAGCAAAAGAAATTTAGGCTTAAGAAATGGATAACTGAAACTTGAACCTGAACAGAACAGCACAAGTGCACTAGTGAACATCGGTTTGTGATGTCACAGCTTGTGAAGAGGTAACCTATATGTTTGTCCAATCATTGACAACAATCAATATAGACTGGTAACATACTATTGACTGAATAAGGTGTGTGGATTTTTTAGGATTACTAAAGCAACAAGAGAGAAACCTATTGATGACAGAGTCTTAATATCCTGATCTTTTTACACTATCGTTGACCTTTATGGCACATTTCATACGCTACCTTCCGAGGCTTTAACTTTCTGATCACGTTTTTTTACATCCGAAACACAGGAAGGCCTTGGCCTATAGGTATTAAGATAGCACTATTAACAAAATGCATACCATGCTTCTAAATGTAGGCTAAACCGTTTGCTATGGTAGACTTTAGACATTTTAGAGATGAATTATGTCCTCAGCTACGAGTGTTTTGTTGGTGCGTCTCAGCATAACGTTGTTTTAAAAATTGAGAAACCTCACGTACCTCGATGCTCGCTTTCGTGAGGCTCACAGAACCACGACATCCAAATGCAGTATCGTACTCTGACTTGTAATAAGACAAGGTAGTGCCTCGCAAAACTAAATATCGATTCTGCCAGCCATGTAAATAATTCGTCCATTTCGAAACAGTGCCCTCCAAGCAAAGTTCATGTGACTCCGGGCTAACATCTGCCTCAAGTTGGTCATCTTCCTCGCTTACCGTGGGAGTGTGGTCGTCAGAGATAAACATCGTACAGATAGTAAAATTCTTCCTTTACATTTTCCCTTGCAGTGATCAACTAGTCCCTATATATCCACATTTGCCGCCTGTTATATATTTCGTAAAGCTGCCACCATTATTCCGGCAATCGCAGTCGCTTCTCTCTTGTTTTTGGACTTACGCTGAAAACACCAAATAAAGCCAATATGGCGCACATCTGAATTCGGCCCATGCTTCTACCGGTGAAAAACGCTCCCGTTCCAACACGAAATAAACGTGATTCACATTTCCTTAGAGCACATGGCACATGCCATCACGTAGATCAATATTCACATAAATATAAATTGCCGACGTTCGTAAATATACATCTTTTTTGACCGAGAAATAGAGACTGAAAGTTTTTGCAGGTAAAGCCTTTTCCATCAGAACTTTCAAAGTTAGTCCTTTTATGACCTGTGGGAGTCGAATGTAGCCGAGCCATGCTAGCGAGCGATATATTCTTGTTCGCTTCCTATAAACCACACGTTTTTACACCCCGTCCCCTTAAATATAAATAAAATCGAGAAGAGATGATTTGAAATATCAATTTCGAAGAGAACAATAGAAAAATAGAAAATAAGTCTCAGTCGGGGATCGAACCCGTGACCGTGAGCTTCTGACAGATAGACAAGCTGGATGACAGTCCTTTCTTGGTTAAGTCACATTACGCCGAGGCTAGTCTCCAACTGAGTAGAGCTGGATATCGATCTCCACCGGTGGATGACTGGCTGCTACTGTAGCGACTAGAGAAATGTAGTATGTTAACATCGGAGGTCACGTACGTCAGTTGGCATAGCGGACGTCGCGATAGGTGGGGTACGGGTTAAATCCCTCCGGTTCATGAAAGGCTGTTTTGTATTTAGTACGTTTGTACATAATCAATTCATAGCATAGTTATATTCATAACATTGTACTTCATATCAACTGTTTCAATATTATTCACATCCATAAGTCGTTTTACATAGAATGTGGCGGGAAAATTTTGGAAAGCAGGGGTTACAAAATAGTATCAAATTTAATACTGTATAGGCTGAAGTATCTTAATCTCAATAATAAATAAGTATAAATGAACTGTTTCGCCGGGTAAAACACTGCACGTGACTGTTGGTGCATTGAATAGTGTATGTATGTTTGTATTTATTTCGCCATTTAGAAAAAAAGGTAACAAAAAATAACAAGTCAAAATTACAGTTTTTAAGATACAAATTACTTTACAAAATTAAACAGAAAATATATAAGTCACTTTAAAGAATAAAATATCAGTAATTAAAAGCAGAGAAATCCCTATGGATAAAGTTGGTAGGGATAGCATTGTAAAGGTTCAAAATACCTTGTTTCCATAATGGTCCTTTTATATAGGTATTACCAAACAGTACGATACGTACTAGAAATGTTATGGTTGTAGATAGACTTTTCAAAGATAAAGTGCTACTTAAACAGAGACACAACTAGCACAAGATGGCGCCACAAGACAATCTTGGAAAGAACGGACCCTGGGGAAAGGCCCCACTGCTTATAAGGGGGCAGCACTGAGAGATTGACACAAGACAATCTTCTTCGACCCCAGATCTCCCAGATTTTCGCCACCTAACCTTATAAAAACAGCGACACAAGCCAATTTTAGTAGCCTGAAGACGTAAGGAGTTCTCTCGAAATGCAGCTCGCAAAGAGACAGAGACTCAAGACATGATAAACTCTACCATTTATGGCAGTTAATGTGAGAACGTTGAATAATTGTATGTGTTAAACGAATTGTACTAAACATATCCATTACATTGTATCACCTGTCGATAACTTCAACTTCATGTAACTCTGTAAGTCAATTTACACAGAAGTCAAAGGAAGTTATTTCAAACGTTCAAGGGTACGGGTACATGAAAAAGTTAAGAACTGGTCAGGCCAAGAATTAAACAATTAAGGAACATTTTGAGGTCTTTCCATTAACAGCTTCTTTGTACAGCGCCCCCCACATTGACATGTTGCCGTAATGTCTGAACCAGTTAGCTATTGTGACATCATAGACAACGCCATAGGCGCAATGAATGAAAAATTTTTGGGGGGTGGGGGGGCTGTGGATTATTTTCCCGAAAAAATACTCCTTTGCCCGAAACTTATTGTGGCATAAATCAAAGGTTCTGCAGATGGTTGAATCGAAGGTGGATAGGGTAAACTACCGCAACTTTGAATTGGAAAAAAAAAATTCCCCGAAAATATAACATTTTAATAAACTGGGGGGGGCTGCAGCCACCCTCAGCCCCTTTGGGCGTGCGCCCATGGACAACGCAAGGCAGATTATAGAAAGGAGATCTCACTTCAACTAACTTTGCTGACACTGACCCGCTTTTATATTCACCAATCGTCATATCTCTTGAGACATATCTAATATAAAAACAGGGCATAAACATTTCAAGTTCTATATCAAATGAAAATCTAATCTTTTGATGTTTACCACCAACGTTCTGCTTGAACGTGTACAAATGATCCATGTTGGAAAGCGTGATGAATGCCTCTGCAACACATCTTTTGTAGCATATTAATATGAAAGAGAGGCGGCAGTCATCGAAAAAAGTTGTTTGCAAATGGCGCAGGAATGCATTAACCACCAGAAGCTGGACCCGAAAGCGAAAGCTATGCTACAACCATCCTTCAGAGCCAAAAAGCACATGTAAGGTAGGGTTAATTAAAAAAATTACAATATTTAATACATCTTATTACACTAAAAGTTACAGTAAAGTCGATTTTAATCATAGGTGACGTATGGTTTAAAAAGCTACACATTGACTTTAATAAAACTTTTGACTTTTAAAAGAACAATTAAACTTGTACTGTGTTTACGAATCACCTTGTTGAAGCCTTTGCCCTTTCTAATGTCGTTTTGCCTCCATGATAATACTAAACGAGGACCTTTTAATGTTTCTTAAAGGCATTCCATAAGTAAACTTACTTTCTTACATTTCTAGATATAGAAATTTGTCTGAGTTTTGCAGCTTATGAATTCTTTTTTCTAGATCAACTCAAGTCGTATATACACCGCAGAAATGTATAATCAGCTTTATGGTTTTTCGGATTTGGAACTGAAATTCATTTCTGTAAAACATTCTGACAGTGGAATGTATACTTGCAAAGCTACGACGTCGCGAGATCATTTTTCACTTTCTGTGCAGCTGATTGTGGATGGTAAGTATTGTAGCGGCCACAATTAGGCTTCGGTTATGATTAAGCCATTAGAACTTTGAAGCTCACTTGTCACCGAGGCAACAATTGCCTATTCTAATTAGACTTGTATTGGACGTTTCATGATACATCTGGAATATTCTTCACCCTTCGATACCTTCTGTGTCCCTCTAAAGAAGTCAGCATTCTCGTCAATTTGTTTGTAAGTAGATAACACCATTATTCAAGGGTTTTCCAGAATGTAACGGGCTAACCCTTCCTCACATGGGCTTTTTGGCTCTTCTCACACATAAGGAGGGGAGGGGGGGCTAGTAGGCCCGCGGCACTTTGACACACTATAACTTTATATTGACCAATGCCATTACAAAGATATTTGGCACGTTTAAAGTTCAACTTTTTTCCAACAAATTGAGAAATAAAAATTATCAATTTGGTGTGAATGACGTCATCTATGGGTATGAAATGTTGCGCAATATTCAAAAATTTCAAACATTTTGTAACAAGGTCTTAAGACATACCTTTTGAATTACACTTTGATTTTTTTAAGGGCTTTTAGTATCTCTAAAGTATTTCTACATGTATACGTTGTATTAAGGCAAGATATTTTAGATTTTTAGGACATTATTTTCTAAATGTATGAGATTTGAAAAGTAACGAAATGGTTGCTCACTTATAATCAACCGGTTTCCAATTATTTTGAGTATTATGACTATAAAATATCCTCCAAACATCAAAAATATAACTCTTAATTCACTGTTGGTACAATGTTTATCTAAAGATGTGATTTTCTTATAAGCATTTTGCATATATTGTTATATAAGATTCTCTAGCAAACTTCAACTTATTGCACAACATATTTTTTCATTCTTTGCGGAATGTCATAAAATTTCGCATTTGTCACTTCAAATTTTGATACTACGAAATCGTCAGTACAAATTGAGGAAAGAAACCCTAAGTGTAAAGATATATGATCATGTTTTTCAAAGAAAGGTAACAAAACAGAAAGGCAACAAACTCCACTATAGGTCAATAAACCGCCAATATCGGAAAATTTCAAAAAGATTTCGAAAAAAATTATTCATCATAACACTTCCCAGTAAATTTTATGAAAAGTCACCAAATTTCGTGTCAATTGGGCCAGGCTTTACAAAGTTATGAGCTGAAATGTGTGGCCGCGGGCCTACTAGCCCCCCCATGTAAGATACGGTTAAGGGGCTCAAAGCTTGGGTTTATGCGGTGAGGAGTTTCAAGACCCATGGATGTGAAGCTGAATGTCATTGCCCGGACGAATTCATCTCGTTAGAATAAATATATGTCAAGTACCAATACTACGTGTCAAGTCCAAGTTATTGGAGTTATGCTATACGTCATTAACCAGATCGTCCATTAGTAGTTGCTGTTGCTGCTCATAATTTGTATTGAAGGATAAGCCGAGAAAGTAGTAACAAGACAATTAATTGTTTATGTATTTTTGCAGTGATCTCTAACTCTGGACCGAGGCAACAAATACGAGTTATGTTCCTTAACAAGTAGTAGCACTTTATTTTGATATTAACGTGCTTTTCTTTTTAAAAAATCATTAAAAATGTTGGCCATAATTTTTATTAACCCATATTCTGATAGGGTAAGAATCATGCGATAAGTGTATATCAAATTTTATTACAAATGACATCAACAACGTTTATTTCCTAATTGATTACAATAATAATAAGCACCAGTGAAAACTTATTTATAAAAAAATGTAACAATTGTCCGTTAAAGTCAATGGTTGCCATTTATTGCCAAATATCATTCAAAAAGCCAACGACACAATAATTGTCATAATCACTACTAATGAGTTACAATCATGAAAAAAAAATATTAGTACAACTAGTTTTTTGACAATAGTTTTCCAGTTTTATTCTACAGTAATTCTAAAGCAGTTGTAAGTACTTACTACTCATGGCAATAAGAGTTTCGTGCAGGTTGTTGTACATACGTTAATTAAGAGCTTTATCAAAAAATAGTTGAGGAAAACAGAAAATGCCAAACGTAGCCTGAGGTGTTCAAAATGTATTACAGTTTTACATAAAATTTAAGTTGCAGTTTAGATCTTCTCGTTATATTTACAGTTGCTTTATGCTCTTTCTTTATATATTTCAATTTATAATAAATGATGTCTGATATTGATGACCGCTTAAAACAGTGGTGGCAGAACTGCAGTCCACAAAGACTTTTTATAAGGCCCAATTAACTTTGATAAACTTCATGATACTTTGAACAAAGCAAAGGTATGGCACAACGCTGGCAAAATTTCTAAGCTTTTGTTTATCTATCTGAGTAACATACGGTATGTGGGAAATGCACTAAATCATCTGTTTGAGCCCTTAAATGGACACAAAAGTAAATCATCAACCTTCTATAAACATCGAGCTGATAAAAGGCCTGCTAAGTTCAAGGTTACCTTATTAACATTTTCAAGTGCTTGCTAAGTGCAGCAACGATCTATATCTAGTATCTGAGATGCTGTAAATTTGCATGCTCAAATGGTCTCAGTGTCTTCATTAAGGTGCACCTAATCTAGTACGTTTGCATAGTCAACGAAAGTGAAATGTGACAATGTCCTCTTTCAAATCATTGATATTATGACATGCACTTAGGCTATGCGGTCCAGAAGTCGAGGTGTTGCTCAAGTAATCGCGAGATCGTAGTTTAAAATAAAGTCAGTGGTCTTAAATAGCAAACTATTGCTTTAATGGTCAACTTTTTAGGATTTATTTTTAAAAATATATTTTATACTATTAAAGCTCACTCAGTCTTATTTTTAAGAAAATATATAATTTTCTTCTAATTTAAGTGTCGTTTCAGATACTGACATTGGCGATCATGTCATGTTAAATTACCCTATTTGTTGTTATTTAAAATATGTCCATTGGCCGTATTGCTAGCAATCTGCTGAAGCTTTCTGCAAGTGTAAACTATTGCATGCTTTCCTCAAATTTTTACAGTGAAAGGCAGATGTTTTGTGTCATCTTCTCTAATTCCCTAATTACATGCCCAAGAACTTCGACTGGCTTATAAATAATGCTCTCACCAAACCTCTACTGGTGCTGCTTTTTTCAAAATCTTATTTGGTATCTTTAACAGTATCCTTATGAACCAGGTTCCATATTTACTTTCATACCTTGGATTAATGGTCCATGTCTTCTTGCCATAAAAAGTTCGACCACACATAACACTTAAAAAAGCCTAATTTGGTATCCACATTGTTGTTTCTTGATGTTACAAGTCTGTTTGTAGAGTTGAAAACAGCTTTCAGAAAGCCAATTCTTCTTACAATTTTCTTGTCACATCTTGCACCTGATGTTAGGAAACGAACCAAATATTTCTAACTATATTTCTGTTGAATGTCATAACCATTTCTTAAGGTTGTACATTTTGGAGGATTTTCTTTCTTCGATATCGCCATAGAAAATCATTTTCTAATGCTCTTGTTTAATCATTTTTGTTCACTCTCCCTCACAACTACATCCAATAAGCTTTTTGCAACGGCTCCAAAGGGCAGTGCCGTCTGAATAGTGAAAATTGTTGCTCCTCATCCCTTTGATTGACATTCCATCCATATCTGTGATGCTTTTCATTGCTCTCCCAGTGTACAGAGAGAATAATTCAGGAGACATGATGCATCCTCGTCCAACGCCACGTTTTATACCGTCCCACTGACTCTTTTCGTCATCAAATCTCACTGCTGATGTTTGGTTCCAGTATAGACTCTTAATCGATTAAACTGCCTTCCCATGTATATCTAGTTCACTAAAAATATTTATGAGTGTAATATGCGAAATAAAGGAAGCATCCATGTACGTCTTGTTGCATCTAAATGGCTATTTCTGATATCATACACATTATAAAGATGGCATTTCCTGATCTATTTTCTGTCACGAAGCCAAAATGTTGATTTGGGATTAGTCCTTTGTACTACCTCTCACTCTCCTCAGCAAAATTTGAACTACCAACTTGGTTCTATGGCTCGTTAAACTGATTGTTCAATGCAATTCGCACTTTGACGCCCTTTGATAGTGTTATGGGAATTGATTTGAATGTGTCCTCTTTAAAATTTCCTTATGAAGTGTTTGCAACTTTTGTTACATTCTAATTCTTTAAATCCTTCAACTTTTCTTTCGCGTATTTTTTAATTCCCATTAAACTTCTCCTGTTATGATAGGTATTCCTCTATTATAGTTATATATTACTGGCTTTTCAACTCGATCTCAATCAAACAACGTACGGACATATTCTTTACGTCTTTCCAACATTTATATTCTCTATTATAATTGCACCGTCTTTTGCTTCTGTAAAATTAGGGAAGCTGCATGCTTCTGTTCTTCCAGTTATTTTCCTTACTTTTTCATTCATCTTCTTTGGTGATTTCATCTCCAAGCTTTCAGTCTCTTCACAAAGTCTATTCAAATTTTTCACTTTACTTTCTGGTATTCTCTGCGGATTTTTCTGTTCAATTCATTTTATCTTCAATGCATTTAACTTTTTGACGCATTTCACTTAAAATTAAGTATCTCCTGTGTGTTCCTTATTTTTGGGGGAAGTCTTTCAACCTTCAGGATTACAGAAATATTCGATTCCGTCAAGTATTTTTACATACATCATTGAAATTTACCTCACATTACTATTTATTTTCAAAAGACTTACATTTAGCTTTGATGCTCTCTAACCTAGTTGGTACTTCTTAGCCGTAAATTATTGTTGATTATCAACAGAGAGTGATTACTAATGCAGTCTGCTCCGTAATAAGATTTAACTTTTGTCACTGGAGAGTTGAATCTTATCTTTATTGTAATGTAGTCTTTTTGTTCTTGTTCACACCATGCAATGCAGCAACTACGGTATTGCCAAATAAATTTATAAGCAAGAAGAGGATATGGATGACGAGTGAGATTCTAGATCTTACGAAAAAGAGAAGATTAGCTAAGAACAGATCAGCTCTGCTTTATTCAGAACTAAACGCCAAAGTGAAAAAGAAATGTTTGGAAGCAAAAGAAAAATGGCTAATTGATGAATGTGAAAAACTGGACAACAAAATTAAAACAAACATGAAAAAAGTGAGTCTGAGTATGAAGAAAGTGACAGGAGCTAAGACATGTAGCTCAATAGGATATTTGAAATAAAAAACTCGCACCATTCTGATGGGCAAAAAATATTTAAGCTCGGTTGTCAGAGTACATCCAACAGCTTATTGAGGATGACTGCGGTGTTAAACCATCTTTGAAGAATGATGATTTGGGTCTAAAAATACTACCAGCAGGACTCGAACTTGCCATTAAGAAAAGTAAGAAAGGGATAGCACCAAGGCTTGATGGTATTTATATAGAGGTGACGGAGGCAATAGAAGAGATAGGCATACGAGAAGTCACATAAGTTGGAAATGTCATCTATTCATCTGGCAACATTGCAGAGGATCTAACAAAATCTGTTTTTATAGCTCTTCCAAAGAAACCCGGAGTTATGGAGTGTGAATTACATCGAAGGATAAGTCTAATGAGTCATATCACAAAGATCATTTTAAGGACCTTGTTACAACGTGTTAGGCCTCGACTAAAGTCGGACGTATCTGACGTTCAATGTGGATTTACTGACGGGAAAGTGACAGCAAACTCTATTTACATAATGTGTATTTTGTCAGAACGAGCCATAGAGAAGCAAGAAGTTCTGTATCTATGTTTCACGGGTTATACAAAGGCGTTTGACAGAATTAGACGCAAACATAGTTGTCAGTGTTGACAGCAGTGATATCAGAATCATTAGAAATTTGTACTGAGAACAGACCATGCGGGTGGATGGCGATGTAGGAGAGCGGACATCTATCAGAAAAGGAGTGAGGAAGGGATGTGCCATGTCATCAGACAGTGAAATGATTCTAAGAAGTATATATTGTATGCCAGGTGTTAAAGTTGATGGAAGAATGGTAAATAACATACGATATGCTGATGGTACCATCTTGATAGCATCAAGTGAAGAAGATCTGAAGAAAATCGTTGATCTAGTGGTGATTTCTAGTCCACAGTATGGTCTAACATTTAACAGCACGAAGACATACACAATGGTTTTTAGTAAAGGTAGGGTGCTGCCAACTTGTTCCATTAAAGATGAAGGTTCAAATCTCAAGCAAGTGGCAGAATTCTCTTGTCTTGAAAGCACCTTACTTTCAGATGGTAAAAACGAAAAAGACGCCATCAAATTAAAAGCACAAACAAAAGCCAAGTTCATGACTATCAGACCAGTTTTGACCAACATAAAGCTATCGCTTGCAACGAAGATTCGTCTGTTAAGAACATATATATGGTCTGTAAAACTTGGATAATAGGAAAAGAACTGGAAAGGAGAATAAACAGCATTAAAGTGTGGTGTTATCGACGAATAAAGAGAATAAGTTGGACCAAAAGAATATCAAATGTAGAAGTATTAAGGCACTTGGACAAGAACTTGCTATTGTTGCCACAGATCAAGAAAGAACAGCTACGTTTTGTTAGTCATGTTTGCCATGCTGTTGGAATGAAATATCTTGTTTCAGCCAAAATTATATAAGGAAGGCTAGCCAGTGGTCGACAGAGACTAACAGAGTGGAATATTATCAAGGACTAGGTAGGAGCAGAGAATCGGATCGAAGTATTAAGATCAATAGGCCTACGAGACTGAACGAAATGGAGGACCTTGATTGCCAACGTCGCAAGACACGGCACTTGAATTAATGACTGCTTTACAACAAAAAAGTACAATTTTACTTTTAATTTAGTAATATTTTGCTTATAAATTGTTTTCTTCTTGTTAAATAGTATTATTCCTATGCGTGTCCTGTCTTTTTAACCCTTCCACCAAATGCACGTGCTCAAATTATGGCATTTAAAAATCTCATATCAACTGCGAGAAACGGCTGTATGAATTTGCAAAAGCCCTTGAGGAAACACTGTTAAATTCGCTTAGTTCATAAAATAATGAACTGTGCTTAAGTAACAAGTTTTTGAAGGTATTATTCAAACTTTGAAAGGGCGTATCTCGACGATTCCTCAATATCGTTCTCAAATTTGAACTTCATATTTATACTAGCAAGAAGAAAGCAGCCAGTATAAAATATTACCAAACGTTTGAAATTCGTGAAATTATGGCGTCTCACTTTAGTACTCTATTACTCCAGATCGCAAAATTAGACCAACGAAGTAGACTTCTCATAAAGGGGACCATCGGTTTCAGGTAAGTCTGTTATAGAAAAGTTTGATTGTGGAATAAATCAAAGTTAACCAAATGTATTCTTTGAGGCACGAAAAAGCTACTTTATATTTATATTATATAATTGTATACTTCTTCCAAAATGGGGAGCAGACACGCTCTGCCCCTCTCCTTGTGGCTGCGGCCCATGAGATAACACTTCCCTCCTTCACAGGAAACCCATGACAAATCCAAAATGGCCAGATATATAAATGTAGTAACCCAAAAGACACTTTCTACAAAGGTGGTCTGTTCGTCATCTTGTTTTACGCACGCACTAAAATACGTATGCACTAAACTCCTGCTCTTTTAACCCATCCACCCCACCAACCCGATCCTAAGCCAGCACTTTATAGTCAACCCATCCTTTCAAGGTACTATACGGAACTTTCGTTTATCATTTACGCAAGTCATTTTGAGGCCGGATGGAATTTTTTAATTTGCGAACTGTAAGCAAATGAGTCTGAGCAAATTGTATATATGTTTAACTAGTGGTTATACGTGTGGCCTTGGTAGAGTTTAAGCCAAAGAAAAACAAAAAACGTCTGTTTTTGAGTAAACCATGATTTATTTAAACCTCTGTTCACGTATACTTTTTTGTAGCAAGTGTCTTAAAATCTGGATATGACAAAATGCAAAAAGGAAAGTGCAGAAGTGAGATAGTCAAACTGCGTACGTACTCACTCTACATTACATCCTCTCTCCCTGTACGCACCTATACGCTTTTGCACTGACCCCCTTCCCTCTTAGTTGTGTACGTACTTTATGGATGGCCCCAAATGGTTATCAGAACAAGAGGTTTACATAAATATATACATGCTAATAAATCAGATGACAAAGTGATAAGAAGTAGGAATTACGCACAAGACTTAGGATAAGGTAATTATCCGTTTAGGAACTGGTATTGGTATTTAAGGGGTTGAATTATCAAGCAAGCAACTACGGGGGTTAACGCTACTGTCAATGAAAAATCTCTTGGACACATCTTCTTTGATTTGTCTTTATCTCAGTTCTGATTACCTTACCGTGCATTTTCATTATGGATCAGGTTGGGTCTCCAAATTTTCCTCACGATCCAGCATTATTTGACGTAACCTTTCTGATATTGACCGGTCACCAGACCCTTCAGACTTTAATTGCGTACCGTAGCCGTCGTTTAGAAATGGATCTTTGCTGCTGTTGCGCAATGGGCCAGCAGTTTCATCGATACTAGCAAACCCATTACAAAGAAAGCTGTCAGTTTCAGTTAAATTACAGATTCGTGTGGTAGTGGAGTACTGTTTGGCATTTCCTTTTTCATTTTTCTTGACAAGGTTGCGCGTGTTCTTGTTCAATTTTTTCGGTGTCATATTGACAGTGGCGTCGCTATAGTGAACACGATTTTTATGTCTCCTTGCAAATCGTACTTCTCTCCTGAGCGTAGTGTACGTAGGCCTGTTTTGATACGTGTATACCTTGCAAGCTTGATACTCTTTGTGGGTGCTAAGTTCCTGGCATAGATCATCAACAGAATGCCATGATAAGTGAGACCCCATCTTTAAATCTTGTAGAGGAAAGGTAAGACTATTAAGGAAAGAATATATAACACTAGTTTCCACTTGCTTGGTAATAAAAGTTACTGCATTAGAACAGTTGGGAGTATTGCCTGAAACGGGTGCTCCCTTTAGGCTATGGGCAAGAAGGTCACTTTCTTCCAGGTTTCCGTTTATCGTGTGAAGATCCGTCATTCTTAGCTGCACTCCCTATAGAGATACGGAGTTGAAAGCACATACAGTTTAGAAGGAACGGAGCATCTAAAATGTTACATGATGGCAAGGGAGGCCAGATAGGAGGAAAATGCCAAGTACCTTATGTTGTGTTGCGCAAGTAAAATGTGTTTGATTAACAGCAAAAGTGGTGATACAAAATGATGCTTTCCTATTAGTATGCGAGAAGAAGTCCATTTTTTAAACATTTGGTGCAATACATGTGCCTCCATGGTATTGCATTTTAAAATCAGTGCCACTAATATCAGAACGGTTGATAATTTTTTCAGCTATGATTAGTCTGTCATCGTTTCGCTTTTTTGGTAAGATAGAAGGGCCCAATCCATGCCAAATCAGTTGTAGCTAATTTATGCACTCTACGATTAAAATTTGATCACAGTAACTTTCCAGGAAACTCTTTTTTGATCATGGTACCTGAAATAGGATCTCTTCACCCACCTCCTCCTTTTGGATAGTTTATTACGGGTGTGACCGCCATCCCTTATACATTTTCTATTACTGTCTTACCTATTATCAAATTGGCTTCCATCCCAAACAGGGGGCAGGTTTCATGGTCCCACATTCTTGGCAACATCAAAATTTTGATTTGAGTCTAATCGTTGGGCTTAGAAAAAAGCTGCAAAGCCTCCTTTAACGTGATAACACATTTTCTATGCCTTCGTGATTATCTCTTGCACCTGAATATAAAGTACCAATCGGGTTTCCATATGAACGAAAGTTTTAATAGTAGACGTTTTCGTTGCACGAACATTTGGGGCGCTTTAAGGGGCATGGTTCGTAAGTGTGAAATGTGAGTGTGCTTTGCAGTTACATTTGTGTGTACAAAAACATTTGTGGCCATGCTTATCATATGTAACAACTAGTAGGCTAGTGGGCATCCGATTTAATTTTGACATTGATGTTTGGCCAATTTGAAGTTCACGTCGGTAACTGACAGGGAATCAACAGCTATCCGGCTTTATTGTTCCACCGATGGAGCGGTTTCAAT
Organism: Alatinidae sp. Z8VKAUB7J3; assembly: GCA_010016025.2. Classification (NCBI taxonomy): domain Eukaryota; kingdom Metazoa; phylum Cnidaria; class Cubozoa; order Carybdeida; family Alatinidae; species Alatinidae sp. Z8VKAUB7J3. Next base: position 84,706,164 of record JAAAKM020006971.1, on the reverse strand, counting down.
GCAAACATTGGATTCATTATGAACCTGCGTTGTTAATTTAGCGCAAGTCTTACCGACAACGGATTGGCGTCAACACGACGTCGTTATAACGAGTGAAATACGGCGTCGCGTCAACTTCTATACGAAACGAAATGGCAACTCCAGATCAAATTTAATGCTTGATTATTAAGGACAGCTGGGTTAAGGGATTAAGCTTCATCAACAGCTATACCACTGAACCTACAGCCCAGTTGATGTCATGCTTCCTAAACCACCTTTCCCTCTTAAAAATCTACTGTTTGGAACGAGTTATTATGCAGCAGGCTGAAAGAGAAGGTCTAACCGTTGACTAATCTTTCGCCAGGCTGCAAATATATCAAACTCGTAGCATAAACATAGTGTCGCTAGAAAATACATTAAATTCCTTCAGCTTGATTTGGAAGGCAATTATAGTTTATTGCATATCCTTCAATCATCAAAAGGCTTTCGTAATTATACTTATAATGTATTATTTAGTTAATCTGGTTGTAGTGGACGCTGATTGGTCTGAAAACACAAGCCATTCAGGCAGCCAAATTCTGATTGGCTCCTTCAAAACACAGTTTGGGTATACTCTCTCATACACTTCATTTCGGTCAATCTGACAATTGTACTCTGAGGAGTGTCAGACAAAAAAAGCTTTTAAGTACATAATGTTTTCGCTATTTCGTACAATGTACTTATAAGACAATATAGAATACGTTAGCAAGGGAATAACATAGGATAATCGATGGTTAAAATGGTTACAAAGGCTGCATTGTACATGGTACAGTATTTACTTAAAAGTATCTCAAAATAATGTCAGTGGCTCCAAAAGATATCCTATTATTATCTTACTCTCTCGCCCAGCTCACATACGCTATATGTTGTTCGCTTCCGTCGATTTGCCGTATACCTTTTTCTGCGTCACGTACTGTAGCACGAATAAAGTCTAAAGACCTATAAATGATTTAAGATTTTAACTAAAGGAAAGCCGGTATAGTAACAAAACTAAACAGATTGTGATTTTGCAATCTTCATCTAACTAAAGCATAGTACACCATATTTGCAAACGCCACTTAACTAATGGGAGTGGACGACCTTTTCTTTGTTTGATGAAATTTTGCGACGCCTATTTCAGATTTATAACAAATGTCAGCCTACATATAATTTAACTAGTTATCAATATAAGGATTAACCTAAGGGGCGGTTTTAGGGTATGGCGGACAGGGCGGTAGCCTAGGGCCTTTCCCTTAAGAGGGGCCCCGCGCTCAAGAGTATCACAGCCAAAAACGTCCATCGGCCATTCAGTCAGCTTCTATTTTCGTACTCTTTGATGTATACACACCTTGCACTGCATATAAGAATTATTACACACGATAGGCACAGTGAAAGCCTCATATTGTCTGAGATAAATTGGGTGAGATATTGACAAATGTACATCTCCTTAATAGGCCCCGCGTTGAAAAGTGCCCAGGGCCCCACACGTCGGAAAACCGCCCCTTATCAACCTAAATATTAGAGTATCTGGCCAAAGCCTGGTTCTTGTATGTGGTGACCCTGACGAGCTTCAGTATGACAATTGCATTCAAAAGTACCTCAATTAGTTGCCGGCTTTTCCTAGAGAGCCATATCTTGGAATTCTTGTCCAACCATGGTTTCAGTCGCCACTTAACACCTAAACTACTTTAACATTTGCATACTCCCATCCCCCCTCCTGCGTTCAATTACATTTCGCCAGCTTTGTGATGATAAGGTATTAGAGAGGATGACGCCCAAAGGAATTTTTTACGATACGTTATGATCTTTGATAAGAAGAAGATAAGAAAAATTAAGAAAGTCAAATAAAAATTCAAATTAGGAATCAACACTTTTCAGACCTAGATTTGAACTTGCGATCTTCGCGTCACTAGTACCATAGTGCAATCTCTCAATCTACGATCCCTGAAGAGCTGTGAGCCCGACTTTGAGCCTGCCCTCAATAGATAGTAAACGTCAAAACAGGCTAACTAGTAACAGGATGCTGAGGAGTCCAAGAACAACGCCCCTCGATTTGGGCTGCCAGTATCAAGTTGCTATCTCAGGAAGTTATTCGGCTGTTTGTAGTACCAGTTCTTACATTAATGTCCCTCGATCATGCTTGCATAAGGATCGGGATGGGAGGTGGTATTTGTTAGAAAGTAGCCCACCCCGGAGTACAATATATTGCAATGCCTCAAACGCAAAGCGAGGTACTACTGATGGAACCGTCTTCTATTCCTGCTGATACTTTGCAAAGACCATTCAAACAAAATTATTTTTTATTTTACATGATCTATTCAAAATTCAGAAGGCCTGGACAAATAAAGCCATAGGACGCCTCGTATCCCTCCTCTAGCAATTGGCAAACGTAGATTCTCTTACTGAAAATTACTCAAAGTATCATCGCCCAATTAAAATAAAAAGACGTCAGATTCATGATACGAACAAACAATTCTACTAAATTCGATATACTGTCACATTTAATTACGCATATTAATAAAGTACCAGCTAACCCCCCTCCCCAGCTTAACCAAATCCTAGAAATCTCAGATGAGCTTAACTTACAAGTTGTAAGAACTTTTGTATAATTTACCTGAGTACGAATTGTTGTCCACCATTGATCTTTGTCGTTGTCTAACGTTGAGGTCACGTATTTCAATAACAAGATGACCGACCGCTTTGTTAAATCCAGCACTACTGCACAGTCTTGTATTTGCAAAAGCAATCTATGATCGTTTATTCCTTCGATACCATATCGCACAATATTTTGATCTGCTAAACCCGTATTTTAACACCCTTGCGTATCAACGCAGCTATGTGATCTAGTTTTGCCTTTGTTGTTTAATACCTATTAGTTATGATCACTGTAGTTAAATTTGGCTTGTAAATGGAATCAAAAAGTATCTATTTTGTAGAAACAAGAGAAGACTTAATAGTAGTGAAGGCACGTAGAGAGCATATTTCGAACGTTGTATCAACACCTCTGTTCGAAAGTCATAATTCATCTAGTTGGCGTACGAAAAATAATGAAGTGGATTTGAGATGTTATGCGCAGTGTTTATTTTCATAGGATACTAGATTACCCAGCTAATCATTTAGTCTCAAAATTTCGAGTGCATTTCATTTATGCTCAGCTTTACTGGCTCCATAGTTTGTAGGTTTCAGTTAGATCCGCATGACTGCAACACTATCCTGAGTGATAACGTCAGTTCAGTGTCAGATGCAGAGACGGATTCCAATTTAAGCATCGACAATTTTGCGAAGAGTATCTCTTGTTCTCAACATTTGCAGTCTGGTAAAAAGTAAAGGTTATCAGTGTGATGGGCCAGATTATTTTCTTGAAAAATCAGTCAATCAATCAGAAATTCTCAAAATGTTACGCAGGATGCCACGGTGGACTTTATCACAAAGTTAAAATATATGTAAGAGCAGTCACGTGGGGATTGGCTATACGGAGGAGGAGGGCATGCATCCCCAATTTTCTCACAAATATCTGTCATGGAACTCACCTCGATCTGCAAAAAAATTTTAAACGCGTAGCTTTTAGTTCAGATAAATAGTGAAGGAGACATTAGAGGTACCATAAAGCTGTAAAAATCTGTATAGATTTTAGGCTTACAAATTCACGAAAACTGTTATTGTTTTTGGAAGCATGCCCGTAGCCAGGGTTAAATTTTGAACTTAGCAGGTCATTCGGAGTTTAATTCGGGACTGACGTTTGCAACTGCCTAAGGAGAGCCATTAGGAGAGCCATTAGGCTGCACTGCCTTTTGGTAAGGAATGGATGTCGTATCTGTTCTCATTAATGACAGATCTTTCCATAATCTGCAAGAGACGGTCCTATTGGGTGGTTGAGCCTGCCTCATGGCTTACTGCCAGGTAGCCAAAATTGAGGAGCGCCCTTGGACGCCCCAGTTGCTCTTCATTACTTAGCCTGTCTGGTGTTTTTTTCTGTTTATTTTAAGGTAGCTTCAATGTCGGGCCACATGCTAGTCAGGGGTCTGTGACTGAGAGGCTGAAAAAAATGTCGCACCTATGGGATGACTGTGGGGTGACTCTAGTCCGTATGTCCATGGGTAGGTGCGTTGAAAGTTCCTTGAAAATGCCTTCCGTGAGATATAACCTCAGAACTACACAAAAATTGTGTCTTTTGGCCTTAATGAACAAACTTTTTTCACGACTTTCAACCAATGGCTTAGCTTTATGTAAAGCGTCTTTTTAATGAGAAGGAGGCTGTAACCACCGATCCTTTAGCCCCACTAATCCAAGATATTTTTTCCGGCTCCTGTAGAAAGGAAGTCGTCTTATTCTTCACAAACTGCGTTTTTAACAGTGCCGGATTAAGTTTCTGTTGACCCCGAGGCACATTTTGATGGGTTACCTGCAAAGAAACCAGGTATATTTACAGTAAATATGCTGCTGGGCAACATGAAGTGGAACAAAACCTACGTGTGGCTGAAATGTCATGTAGTTACATGAAAATAGTAGAAACATCATCTAGTGATTACAATCTTCTTACAAATTTTTTTTAAACCTGGATTTTTGGGTTATACTTCGAAACGTGCTCGACCTTCCTAGTGGTTAATCCGCTATAGATTGTTACCGTAAACGGAGCCTTTCGTACATAGCAGACCCCTGGCGACGGTTACGACGTTCCTCAAACTGATCCTATCACTGGCTGCTTCCTTAAGCTCTTCGATGGTCCTCCTTTCTGGCTCTATAATACACGGGAGCCACACTCTCGTTGATTTATCTTTTTTGCCAAGCCCTGGAATCTTTCCAAGCACAAGGTCAACCTCTAGGCTAAGCTGACTCCTAAAGAAGAAAAACCAAAGTAAGCTTCGCGACCATCAAACTTTTAAGCACCCTCCCGTTTCCTGGATCTATATTTTGGTCTTTCTCGTTGTCAAAGCTGCATTCACCAGTCTCCTTGAACACCATAATTGGAAAGCGTCAAGCTCTTTTCCTTACGTCTTTTCTGATGAGACAGCTCTCACAACCGTTAAATACAGCTGGCAAACCCCTAGCTTTCACCATCTACAATGTCACCGTAGAGGAAATTGAACTAAACGCTCCTAGCTTGTTATGCTTTGTAGTGTAACGGCATTTTCTCCGATTGGCATGTCAATATGAGAAGTTCTTTGCTATAAGATAAAGACTTGTGATGTATAGGTAACACATTTGTGTCCGTAAATTTTAAGGACAGTCTATCTTATATGTGATATTATTATAAGTGCCACCATAATCACGGAAAAGGATCGTTAACCTGGCAAGATATTCACCAAGTAGCGTAGAAACAAGGGCAAGTCGCGACTCGGCGGCAACGCCAATTTTTTTATTGCAAAACAGACTTGACGCCATCGGTCTCTGCTGTTCTTTTGAAGTACAAAAAGTGTTGATCACACCCTGGGTAATCTTACCACTTTCTTTGACAATTTTACGTTGGGACGTAAGGAAACACCCTCAATATAATCTTGCATTTGATTGTAACACTGAAACAAACACGATAAGGCCAAGTAAGAACAGTTTTGGATTACTTTTACATTTTACAAGAATTCCATTGTCTATCGCGCCTTTCTGGGCTTCAGGAAAGTCAAAAGGTATTAAATGTACCGCGTGTCCTCTACATACAACCATAATCGGTTGACTGACTTTTTGAAAGGGCAACCAAGATGGTAATCAGGTGCTGTTAGCAAATCTTTTATTTATGTCAAAATGGATAAAGAATTTTATGGTACTTAACATTCTTAAACCAAATAGCAGAATATAAATTGATCAATAGTACATGGTTTTACTGTTAATAGCCTTCTGTTTTAAACAATTAATCTTTTGTTTTCTCCATGGTCTTTTCGAAAGGATGATCTCTCTAACAAATTTGAAACCTTGTGCAGTAACAAAAGCACGTATTTCGGAATCGTAACGGATTTAACAAACTTGCTGATTTTCTTCGAACGATAAATATGCTTTGTTGCGTTTCTTCCCTTCAATAATGTTTGCTTAGATCACCAAATGAGCTTCTTATTATTGTAGTTGGTAACATCCTGCACAGAATGTACGAATGTAACGTAATGGGAAAAGGTTAAACATTAACACGAAATATCAAAATGCATACATTTATTCAATCATCAACGGGAGATTTCGGGAAGAAGCAACGCAGATCTGATCATGTCCAAACCGACCAAGTTTACAAAGCTATCAACCTGATTCAATAATGGTTAAAGCCAACAACCTGATTCAATGACAGAAATTTGCTGACGACCATTGTGCAGCGGGTTGATGACTCTGCCTATCCTGCTTGATCGTGGATAAAGACTGCCTTTATTCAAGACCAGGCAGAGAGATTCAAGAGTAAGCAGAGAGACCCAAGACCAAGAAGCGAGATTCGAGATCAAGAAGAGAGATTCAAGACCATGAAGAGGGATTCATGATTAAGAAGAGAGATTCAAGACCAAGAAGGCGAAGAAGA
>JAAAKM020006971.1:84644443-84698031 GCA_010016025.2 Alatinidae sp. Z8VKAUB7J3 | reverse complement strand
CACTGGTTTATGAAAATGGTCTGATGCGAAGTTAGAAACGAAAGCAGTATAGTTTCAAACTTTTATCAGCAACCAGCAGATTCTGAAATAGACTCGGCAATAGGGCAAAATCTGCTTAAAATGGCAACATACACCGACAATTATCGATATGATTTATTTGAGGTATTAGAGTATTAGCTAAATCAGATTCTTGCATCTTGCAGCTCTGGAATCTGCATTCATCGAAACAACATATTTGCATTTCTGCCGACAAAAAGAACTTGTTTGAACCTTAATCATTTTTTAATAAGTGACAGAAACAGTGTCGACAATATTTTCTACAATGTGTTTCAATCCTCTCATTTCCTATAAATTTTCCGCTGAAAGATTTCCTAGTTCACCTTTTAAGATTATTGTGACCAGCTTCTTGCGACCAGCTTCTTGCGACAACGGTCAACAAAATGAATCGGTTAGTGCAGACACTGCTCAATTTATGTTCATCTCGACGGTCAAAAGCTTCATATTAAGTATTTTATGGGTACACAGTTGAATCAAGTGGAGTTCAGTGAGTGCTCATTCTTTAGTACTCTGAATTTCCATTTACTTTTAAACCATTAGTTCGCCCCTGAAACTCGCAGTGTCTTTCGTTAAAGCTTTCTGTTTGTCTTATACTTAAAATGCTTATATTTGCTTAAAGGTAACCCTAAAAGCATAATTATTATTAAAATGGTTACCTGATGAAGCATCAAGTTATGATTGAACGATGACTTTAACATTTCTGTAAAATAGATCGGTAGTTGCTTCTAGGATACCGTTCTTCATTAACAAATTCTAGATTCCTGCAATACTTCTTTCAGTTGTTACTATTAACTGCAATAAAAGCCAGGTCATCTTTCTATAGAATTGTTAAGCTAATTGACATTTATTATCTTTTCGAAGTGCAAGGAAATCTACTGTATTTAGGCAAAGGAGATAGTCATTAATCAGTCTTTTGTGGTGTTTTAAACCTAATTGCATCATGGGAAATGAAGCAGTTGATATGAAATTCCATTTGCCTCGCTTTCAATGTTAGAGAATAGAGTTATGTGCCTTAGTAAATCTTGTTAGATTTATCTTGGTAATGATGAATAAAGACGTTGATTTGCTCGAAAAAATCACGAAAAAATCTTGCAAATAACATTACGTTCAAATTCTCCTTACATTAATATCGTTTTAACAATGTTATGATACTAGTAAGAGGATCGCCCCGTATGAAAATACAAGTCTCTAGTATTCCAAAAGAAAGACTGCTTGATAAACATCCAGGATTACTTCTTAAAGGCATTATACACTTCCCAGGAAGGGAAGGATAATTAAGACAAAACAAGCTTTCTTTAACATCACTATAGTCCATAATATGGTATAGGAATCTATTTTTGTCTTGCCACCATTTTGTCTGAATTTGTCCAATTTTTCTTTGCAATTGGAATTCCCATTATTAGCAGATAACGTATTTGCTATAATGAGAATAGGCTAAACTTAAATGACGTCAAACTTTGGCAAATAAGTTGCCCTCAATAACTCTCATCTTTTTCATAAGACTACCTATAAAGCGTCCAAACCCAAAATTATAGTCGATAGTAGTTACTGTGTACTCATAACTTAAAAGCTAAAAGCTAGATAAAAGTCGTTACCAGAAACGATTAAGGAAAAAAAATTGTAAGGAATGGACAAACAGAGTAGCCTAGCCTTAAGTTGGAAGAGCACAAGAATGTAAAAGATAGTAAAGCATATAAATTTACACTTATTGTCGGAATTTTCCGTGTTTGCACCTTTTAACGCTATGTGAATCACCAAGAAACCTAATGAGAAGATAAATTTATGTACCGAAGAGAAATCGTACATACAAAATCTTTTTCGTCTTTAGACATATCCGACAAACGTCCCCTAAACTGGCGTTGGTCTGTATTGATAATTTCGAGTTTGCATCCTTTAAAACTATACTCATATATTTTTTTCTCTTTCTTACGATGTTTCCATTTCCCTCACCCTTTTTTTACAAGCTGTTTACCCTCCGACAGGTTATACCGTCTTTGTAGACTCTGAAGAGTCTTCGAGAGTTTCCTCCCTTGCTACACCCATGATGCGACTCAGCCTTAATTTCCTCAACATGTCTACGATTTTACGTTCGTCAGTAATATTACTTAGAGTTTAGTACAGTATGTGTGCATGTACAGTATGCCCAGACTTTCAGTGTATTGTTGTATTGTTAGGTATGATACTGAAGAGTGTTTTAAAACTTTTATCCTTCATTTGAAGAGGGTGAAGAACTGACAGACTAAATATGGGAGTAATCACAAGAGAAAAATGATACTAGAAGAAGTCATGAAGAGGATCGTCTTTGCAATTACAATTTAAAAAAAACAATACAGAGGAATAAAATTATTGACTACCATGGAAAGAAATAAAGTTCATAAACAATGAGACAAGGGGTCAGCCATTCAAGGAATTTGCAGAGAGACAAAGTAATTTAACAAGCGTTTTAGTGACATGTTAATTTCACCGCTATGGGAAACTAAATAGTAGACACTGTAGCTGTTCTGAAGGCAATGAATTGAAGCAGGGTTTGCTGTCATTACCACTGAGAATATTTTGACGCTCAACAAAGTCTTACATAGTATGAGACTGCTGATAATCATCAAAAACAAAAGAAAATTTGAGCATACAGTATAAGATGATCGATGTAAGCGATTAATATGCATTTAGAACAATTGAGGCAAGACGAGACATCAGTTCCACTACGCTTAGAGCATAAATTTACCGGACAAATAAAAATCTCAAAACTAAATTTACAAGCCCAACGTTTTTATTAACACCTCTTAAGAATAACAATACCTCTCAAAGACATACGATTTACAGATTCATCTTTATCTGTATCGAAGTGCAGTGAGGTCCACAGTCTTTGCCTAGGATATTCGTTGCTTAACCATATGGAGTGCTGGTGGTGCGAGCACCATTTTATAGACTTCGCTTTACTGTTATTACATATTTCATTGATTCGCGTCTGTACAAAACGTAGAAATAAACATGGAGTTGTAGAATCCTTGTGATGTAAGATATAGTTTCTATAATAATCTTAGAAATCGCGAACTCTTGAGTCTGCCTCTTCCTTGTTCCTTGAGTATCAACGTCGTTGAAAACAACAAGTCTGATTATCACGTGGTTCCTTACATCCCATCATGCCTCATTCATTACTCTTGCTTACACTCAAATTAATACTTCTTCTCTATGAATGATACTTGTTATTGCCATGTTTTGAGTCTTGTGTATGTAATTAACGTTAGCTTCCTCAAACAGGCAGGCTCTTAGAACTGATACTATATTGAAAAGCTTTGACGTGGATTATAATTTTAATTGTAACCGTACTAACAATAGTGTTGCTTTGTATTTCCATTCTCATCGTGGTATCATAGCGTCTCTCTTGGGTTGTTTGCAAAGTTATTAAATTTGTGATCTTCCTATTGAGTTTAAAGAAAGAGAAAATAAAGTCTAGACACTGACTACCCTCGTTTTCTTGTTTTTAAATTTTTCCCAGCGCGCCTGTCGTCCATTGTTTCTGACTTCTAAATATTTCACCGTATTTCAAATGGAAAATCACGTTTCAAATCATGAACAGGTTTTTCCCTGATTAAAAAAAACAACAACAAACGATGTGCCCCTGTTAGTAAAAACACAGAGAATCCATGGTCTTAAAGTGCCCATTGTATCAAATGTAGCTTGCTTGCTTGTTGTAAAGGTCATTATGCCTTTATGATGCCTATTATCTGTCACTAAAGTAAACAAGATGTTATTGTTCCCTTTTCAGACCTTACCTCTTCTTTTCCCACCCATTTTTGTTTATCATTGTTTTCTTTTATCTATCCACCTGTTTTCTTCCCATCTGCCTTCCTTTTGAACCTTTTGTTTTCCTCCCGCCTCGTTTTGGTATGGTGACGTTTAGCTCTACATTCTGCCTCGATTTGAAGTGGGGTGTCACCAAGTAATAACACACTACTTTTGACTACCTCATTTTCTTCGAAGTTTTGGATTTGCAGTTGATTAATATATTGTTCAAGTTCAAGACGAAACGATTCGTATAAACGTGGCTTGTTTGAAAATTCCTGAAACTGGTCAACTCATTTTCAACTTTAACATTTATTTCTGAACTTCACATTGTGTAAATAACATTAAGTCAAGCACTCACTGCATAGGTCTATTTGACTTTTATGGTAAAAACTACATGGCATTTTAAAAAAACAAAAAAAAAATAAACAAAAAAACCCAAATGCAATCGAAGGAAAAAAAGGCAGAAACACATACAAAAACAACGCTTACAGAGTAGTTGGTTAAGTTTCCCACGCTAAAAGTTCTGGATATGGCCATTCAGTAGTACACTTCCAGAAAATATGATGTGCGAGTACAACAACTTATAATTTTTGAAATCATTAATTCCTTTTCTTGCGGAATCAATTTGTTCGCAGATGCGCCAAACTTAATTGATAGTCTATGCGCACAGAGCAACTTAAACTTCAAATAACAAGGAGAAAACTTGAGGGGGAAAGGGCGAGAAAGACAAAAAGAAAGATCTTTTGATAGCACGACTACATTGCTTGGTATGAAGGTGCTCGCTGATCGTAAGAACTGTGGTTCTCAAACGTTTATTGCCAACGCTCCCTTGGCTACCGAGATACGTTCGTAGCGCCTCCCGACATTGAGAAGAAACAGTCATATGGCTTGGACTTCGGATTTTTGACGTGCAACTGAATACAGTAGTACAGAATATAACGTCATAAGTAGGAGTAAGGAAACAAACAAATTTGAAATACAATATCAAAGACTTACTACTGGTCTGTAACCCAATCGCCATCCCCCGGGCGATTTTGTTACGCCACCCGATTAAATGTGTCCAGGCCGCAAGGAACGTGATTGCCGACGCTACGCGGCAAGGTTTATTAGTAAAACACGCTCTGTAGGGCGCAGTTCCACGAGGATTCATCTAGGACACACAGACGCCAATAGTATGACTTTGACGTAGTTGTTTCCACAATGTTAGCAAGATGCAAAATTGTCTTACTTCCACTAATACCTGTGTGGTAAAAATTGCATTATAAGCGTGATACGCATGCAATGATAGAACAGGAAGAATGACTAGCTTCAGCATGTGATGATAATCACGATACTGAATAATAACGCACCATCGCACGTATTTACTAGTTTCAACCTGATAGCCAGCGTTGATCTCTGTTTACTCCTAAGCTTCGCTCATTTTTATACTAGTAAGGCGACATAATAGTTGCGGTCACAGTGCCACTTTTCACCGCAGCAAATCAGCAGGTTTTGATCAGGGAAACGATTTTTTATGTGTGACCTCTTCAGATCTGACGATGTTGCATTTCAATAGCAATGTCTAAAAGAACAAAAGAGTGTCGGATTACATTGACTGCATCGACTGAGTAGTATGTTTCGGATACTAAGATGTACTGTAATTAACCAATCATGTACTAGCTTTTGACAGATTGTTGATAGGGTCTGGGTAAACTCAAACTCAAAATAAATTTCCCCGCCAAATATAAACACGTTCAGAGACATCGCACCAGGAAAACAGTACAAAGGAAGGCACGATCTGACCTGGGCATTTAGATCCTGCTGTGAGTCAAGTTTGCAGTGTGACCCCAAGCCCTGGGATAACTGAAATACCTAGACAGATTTGAGACCTAGGATTCCGAAGCGGAAAATCCGTTTTATTCAGGTGTGTGTGACCGCAGCTAATATCTAATTTTTTAAAAATAGTATGTTTATTCCACTAGATTACTACATTATATCATAAAACGAGAAATTTCTATTAAAATTGGCGACTACTGCACTTCAAGTCTTCAGATCAAGTCATGTCAAGTCAGGTCACGATCTGCCACTGATAACATGTAACCCAGTGCTACCTGCTTCATAGTCGTGTGGTCGGCGACTAAACTGGCTCCTTCACCTGGAGAAGTTGGTGTGTGGATACCCAGCAGGACTAGAAACAAAACCTGTCAAAGGGCGGAGGAGCTCGGTGTGAGCCAACGGTCATCCACCACATCTATGGGTCACATAGGTTGAGAGACTGATACACTACTCTTACTATTCCATTCTTCATCGTGTTAGATTGAGGGCATTAATATCCTCTACCTGCTCAAGTATCTTGTATTTACCTAATCTATCTTTTCTGATATCTACTCTGTCTTGTATTTCTTTTCATACTATTGAATGCGTCTTGTAAACTTTTGGCCCCCAGACCTTAAAATACCAATTTCGTAGTCTGTCTTATGAAGAAGAGGGCCTCTTTAGCCTTGGTTCCCCTAAATGACTTCTTCAATTTCAATGCTGAACACTTTGCTTCAAAAATGTCATCTTGGCTCCAAGCTAGTATTGATTCTTTTGTCCCTAGTAGAAAATATCAGTCAAATCCTTTTTCCTCTACTTGGTTTTCACCTGCATGTGCAGCTACCATTGTCTATCGCAGCCAGTATCTACATTTATACAGACGAGATCCTTCTGCTCAGAAAAAGCAACTCTTTACTACTGCTCGTAATCGCTGCAAGAGAATTCTTGACGAGGCTAAACAGGTCTACACTGAAAGGACTCGTAACTCCATGACGGACCAGAAACTTGGATCTCGAGACTTTCGGAAGATCTGCAATTCTATACTCTAATAAAACAAAACCTTCTGTCTCGCCACTCTTTAGAGGACCTGAGGACCTTACATCCGCTAAAGACAAAGCTAAATTCTCTGCACAGTTCTTCTCAGTTACCTCTACTCTTGATAATAGTGATCATATACTACCTGACCTTCCGTCACTTGCTAATTCATATCTTGACAATGTTAAAATCACTCCTACCTTAGTTGCATCTATCATTGCTCGTCTTGATAAATCAAAAGCTACTGGCCCTGATGGTATCCCGACCATTGTGATACAAAACTGCTGCCAAGAAATCTCTCTAAACTACTTAATAAGTGTCTTATTGATTAACGTTTCTCATTCTGCTGGAAGGTAGACTCTGTTGTTCCAACTTTCAAAACTGAGGTGAATACTCAGATCGTTGTAATTATCGTCCAATTACCCTTGTACCTTCTATTAGCACAGTCTTCCAGACCATTATCAAAATCTAAATAATTTAAGTTCTTGAATCTTTTGGACTTTTCTCTGACCACTAGTACGGCTTTCGTTCTTCACGGTCTGCTGCTGACCTCCTTACTGTTATCACTTAGCGTATACTCAATGCTCTTGATATTTCTGGTAAATCAAGGGCTATTGTACTTGACATTTCAAAACCCTTTGATAAGGTTTGGCACTCCGGTCTCATTATTTAGCTTTAAGCATGCGGCTTTACAGGCTAAATACTGTCTATATTACAGTCCTTCCTGTCTGGTCGCAGTATCAAGATTTTACTTGATGGTCGTTCCTCCACCAGTTACCCCGCTAACGCTGGTGTTCCACAGGGTTCTGTGCTTGGCCCAACCCTATTCCTACTCTATATAAAGGATCTGCATGATCGGATGCTTGCAGAATTAGGTATTTTTGACGACGACACCACCATTAATTTGTCGTTGGACCGCAAAAAGCCACACCCTTAGATAAAGCTAGGATAGCGAACCGTCTTGAGAATGATCTGCATGTAGTTGCTGATTGGGCAAAGAAATGGCTGTTTACTTTTAATAAGTAAAACACAAAGCTTCTCTCCATCTGCCACCAGTCACCATGAATGATACTCTGCTCCCCGAAAGCTCTGGTGTCATGCTTCTTGGGCTTCCTTTCTCCCAGGACCTCTCTCGGAAATCCTATATCAAATATATTGCCAAGTCATCTTCCATGAAAGTTGACTCTCTCAATCGGTCGCCAAAATACCTCTCGCCGGAGAGCATTTCTTTACCAATATAAATCTTTAATCCTAACAGGTATGGAGTATTGTTGCCATATCTAGTTTAGTGCACCTACCTCTCACCTGAATCTTTTGGATCGTATTCAACGTCGAGTCTCGAACCTGATTTGTCCTGAGCTCTGAGACCTTTGAAGCTCTTTTACACCATCGGGCTATGTAATCTTTTTCCCTTTTGTACAAATACTTCCATGGACGGTGTGGCTTGGAGCTCTCTTCCTTAGTTCCACCATTAAAATTTGTACTACTTGTTCCTGCATAAAACTTTATGCATTTGCCAAAGAGGTACCTAAGTGCGAGACTTCCACTTGTGCCATGAGTTTCTTTCCTCGCACTGCCTCTCTCTGCAATTCCCTTTCTTCCAACTACTTCCCTAATGAATATAACCTTAATCGGTCAAAGATTTTCAGTAACAGGGTTTCCTTTAACACAATCTTTCTCTTAATTTACCTGTCTTTTCTATGCTTTTCTTTTCTGTAGCCTTTAACATGTCAGTGGCATTTAAGTCTTGTTGTGAGCAACCTCATTAAAAGAAATCAACAAAATATAATATCTTTTTTTGTTACTTCTATGATAATATCAGAGCTAACTAACATAACTGAAGGTTGATTTCATTCTTTCTTGCTGTTTGGTGTTTCACAATGAAATAAAAAGTAACTGAGACATTTTCTTTTAACTAAATGCCACAATATAGAGCGAACAAAAACTTGACTTCACAATAATTGGAGTGGAATAAAAGCTGGTTGTTATACACAGCATCTTAAATAAAACTTCATCTTAAACAAAAGTTGCATCTGGTACATCTTTAATAAAAGTTCAAAGTGCAAGAGTATACACAAATGTCTTGGTTTACCAAACCTGACAATATATTAATGTTAGTGTAAGAAACTCAATTTACATATATTGAGAGAATTCGATGTCTTGTTTTCATGATCTGATTCTCTTAAGCTATTGATGGCCATCCTCTATGCTGCCTAAAGTGTTTTTTTTGTAAGCCATACTTAACAATTTAAGAAATTCACTCCACTTCGGCCCAAGCATAAAAACTAGACAATCCCAGCAACCTTTTTATCTTTTTGTTTATCTATCTGAGGAACATGTACCTTATTATTGAGTCTATTTTGAGTCAGTGTGTGATTGAGTTTACTGCTGCTACTGTCATCAGGTCTACTGCTGCCTTTCCAAGTGCTGCATTGAGCAAAGTTATAACTAAATGCTGATGTTGTGAAGGCAATTAGAAGGCATAGAAGCTGAATTCTTGGGGCTTTGCTAAAATGGGTCACAGCTGAAATGTAAAAGGTGAATTTGGTCTCAGCTGAAATGTAAAATTTACATTGCGTCTACATTAACAATAACTAATAGGCTACAAATACATCATCTATTAACTCTACAGCAGATTTTTCATAGTTCCAAGCAGTTTATGTATTATCTTTCTTACCCGTGTACTCTCTTGTTTACATTTGAGTCATTTTTATTTTTAACGAGTTTTAGGCATTGAAAATCAGTGTTTTTGACAATTTTATCTCATTTACTTCTCTGGTCTTGAACTCTAGTTTAGATGTAATTTGAAACATGGTTTCCTATACTTTAAAGCAACTTCTAAAGAGATATTTTGACTAGAAAAAATGGTCTTAGCAAAGTATTAACAAATAGTTGACTTTCTTCCAATTTATAATGTCCCCCGACACTTTTAAAATCATTTCATATTACCTCAATTGTATATATACTTGATAGTGCCCACAGAGTACTAACAGAAAGAGGATCGTTGGAATGTTCAACAGCTCACGCTTCCAATACTTTTTTCAAAACACCCAAGAAATTGAAATTTTTCAGCTGGTAGACTTTAATTCGATTCTTAAGTCCGGGTTACTTGTTCCTAATACAATCATGGGTGGTGTTTTTATTTGTCCAAAGCAAAGACGTTGCGATAAATTTAAAATTTAATTTTTAGATTCCAAAATCCTAAATTTATCAAAAGTTGAAGATATTCCACCGATGCCAAAAATTTTAAGGGGGTTTCTTAGGATCATGAGGTCGTATAGTAAAAATTGGCTGTGGCCCCGCGTAACAACTACTATAAAAAAGCCTGGCCCACTGGGTAAAACAGTTTGCCCACCCCTGGTCCATCCCCATGCGCACAACTATTTTTGCTTTTTACTTAAGGTGCAACCATTCTAAGTCAATGGGCGCAACATATAAAAACGTTCAGATATGTTATTGTATCATTATGGAAAATACCAAAGAGTCTGTCCAAATCTATCATCCAAATTGTAATGAAGTGAATGAATTTCTTAAATGTTAAGTGGGCCGTACTTTTACGCTTTAGTTTACCATACATTACGACTCTTAAACTGGAGCTTAAAAATCACATTTTTGCAGCCCAAGGATTAACTTTTTGAGATTTTCTGATCGTCTTGATATTATATGGAATGGGATCATCATCATCAAAGCCCATAGCCGTTTGGCCGTAGGTGCACTTTGTTCTCATTTATAAGGCACTCCCACTTCTTCCTGCCAGCTGCATTTCTTGTGGCTATGTTTGCGGTTAAGTTTGTACAATCATTGATGCTTCTGATCGAGTTCTTTCTTGGTCTACCCTTGCCTCTTCTTCCAGGTACTCTCCCATGCATTATCGTGTTCACTAAGCTAAGTTTATTTCGATGTCTAGTGACATGCCCAAACGGGATAGGATAATTTATTATGATATGGGATGGGATGGGATGGGATGGGATGGGGTGGGATGGGGTGGAATGGGATAGGATGGTTTGTGTTAAGAAGGTATTGGATGGGATAGGATGGTGTGGTATGTTATCGTATGGTTTGGTATAGTATGTTATGGGATGGGATGATTTGGTATGGTATGGTTTGATGTGGTATGGTATGGTATATTATGGTACAGTGTGGTTTAGTGCGGTTTGATATGGTGTGATTGACGAATATCCGCTTGCTATCAAATCTCTCAATTATGGAATATATATTGATCATTGTTTTTTCGTTTTGTAGCCTTGGTCATATTGCACCTTTCTTATAATACATCAATTCTAAGTACTCTAATATGTGTTTTTAAATGCGAGGGGGTCGATAGCAATTTATTGGCCACTGATATTGAACGTACACGTCACGGCTAGTATCAGTGTTTACCGCAAACTTTCTTTTAACAGCCGATTTATTAATTTTAATCGCTTTATTCCTCTTATCTTGCAATATAGGTTTTGACAGCTCCATTTTGTTTCGATATTTCAGAATATTCTCCAGTTGCCAACATTCGCTTGAAATTGAGAAGTCCTGCAACTTATTGTGTCTGTCGCTTTTGGCCACTGTGTACTTCATGTTTTATGAAGGTATGTTTCCTAAACACCAGCTTACAGTATCGTACCTATGTGTTTTATAACAGCTTTGATAACAACGGGTATTTAATCTATGATTGTACCCAATATAATTTTGAATATTTCGTCGCTGTTCATGGGCTATTATTCACTTATCTAGTTACCTAATTTATCGCTTCTTTAAACGACGGCTGGTGGCCTTAAATTAGTCTAAGCTCTTTCATCAATTGAAGAGTCACCTTGCAAGCTCATTTCTTTTCAGTATTGCCTTGACAAACGGATTCATTTTGATGGACGCTTTCGCCATACACTGGTCATAGCAATCGTGTACAGTGAAAAAAGAAAGCCTTAAGCAATTAATTTATAGGCAAAGAACAGACCAAAACAAACTATATATCACTTAACAACTTCGTAAGCATCCCTCAAGATAGAACTCGCCGGTTGTCGACATCAGATATTGTAAATCAATTTCCGTACCAGAGCGGTGAGCTTCTCTGCATATGCAGCATCCTCGCCACTGAACACCTGTGAACTAAATAAAGCTCCTCCAACTGTAGTAACCAGAATGTATGTTATTAATATATCATCTGCAGCAAGATTTGCAGTTCTAGAATCCGACTCTACTCACGCAAAATTACTAATCGGAAATCGCTAAATGTGTCAGCCGCATACACATTGGCTTACAGCCGCATCCACCAGAATGGAGTAGCGGGTTAAGTTTACTCTCCCATACGAACTCCATGATGTCTTTTATCAGACTACACTAAATTTTCGAAAAGATTTTGAATCTAAGGTTTTCGATGGGCTGCTAATGCCACTGTTTTTTCTCTCTCTTGACACAAATCATTTCTTCATATATAATTTTTTTGTTCTCTCGCGCTCTTTCACGCTTAAACATAAACAGAAGGATAACAGAAGCGGTACTTAACCTTCGACTTTTTAACGGAAAATTAACATTCGCTTCTTTGTATCGTGACAACAACACCAGCTTATGAAACAAACTTAACAATGACTTCGTTTTGATGATACTGTGACGAGAATAATGCATTGACGCCGTGATGCTATTTGACAACGAGGCTCGAAAGAAGGAGGCCATGCTGCTGGTTACATTATTGACATTCTTTGCTAAATTTTGTAAATGAATAGAAATGTTGTGCCTTTGATGTGTCACTAACAAGGATCATATTCATTCGAACAGCTAGAGAACAGCAGCAAGGCAAAGGGCATTCAGAAAGTGGTGCACTCAAAAATAAGCGACATGTTTTTCACAGCACGGCAAGACTTTTCTTCTCTCGCTGTTCCTCTGAGTTGTTACTATTTCCACATCTTGGGTGGCTTATGTGTAAATGGACGGGGTGACGCTTAAAGGAGGTCGATGACAGAAAGGAAAGAATGACGAAACGAAGCCACGAAGAAAGGGGAACCTGATGAAATGAAAAAACGAGAGAAAACTAACGAAGGAGAGAGAGGGAGAGAAACAGAGAATATATTAAATGATCAAATAAAACATGTGGTAACTGTAATAATTTAAGGTTTCATCAACAACAGCTTCACAGATAACGTAATCGAAGAAAATACAATGTGTGATTTTCATATTTTAATGAAGACATCAAGACATTTTCTACTTGCCTGCAAAAGTACCTCCTCAAAAAAATTGGGATGGGTGGGAGATTACGTAAAAATTAATATACGGGGGGGGGAGTGTAATGGGTGGAAAATTTTTGAAAAATTAATTAGTGGGGGGGACGTCTATTAGGCACCCAAGAGTAAATGAATTAAAGATATTGATATACGTTCTCTGGAACTACGCTGATCAAGGTTACTGTTCCCAAGGTCATGTATTTGATGGCTCCATATACGAAGTAACCTATTAGTTCTCTTTTGAAGATTCTTTAAAAAGAAGGGGGGTCTCTGAGTGACAGGGTTTTTTCCAGGATGCCTTGAATGTTACGTCCTCTCTGTATTTCTGTACTTTTTTCTACTTGCTACATCTGATATTTCACTACATAGAGATGAGCCACGTTCTGAATAAACTATTACAGTTCGCGCGGTTGAAATATTGCTAAATTTTGAATGGGAGTCGAGAAAAATTCCTTTAAACAATTGGCATTACATAGCTAAAATCCTGCAAATTTGAAAAATTGGGTAATTGTAAAATGGGCACTGTAATGTTGACAAAATAAACAGATCTGTTTGAAAATTTTGTAATTAGGTGTCATAGCGTTATTAAAATAGTATAATTGAGACTAAAAGTAGCTAAAATGTGAAATAAAGTCACAGAATTTATGCGATTGTAGTAGTCACAGAATTTATGCGAATTATAGCAAATTATCAGTATAACAGACCGAAGATATGGCAGGCTACAGACGAAGCTCCCTATGCTTATTTAATCGTTTGACGTCAAACTTCAAACAGATATAGGTCATAGCGTTTTAGATCCTTACACATTGTTGGGCAATAGTAAGATGCGCATGCTCCTCATAATGAAAACTTGCACTAAAAGATTTGATATATTTCTAAGAAAAATATTTTATGTAACGAGGTACACAACTGGAATTACAATGAGAATCGAATTTCAACTATTTGATTACATGAATGACCGATGACATTCAAGGTGGATGTGCCCCATGAACATATTGTTAAGGTGATCTACGAATATGTGAAATTAATGAAGCATAATGGTGGTTAGAAGAGTGACTTTGCATTTTTCACACCTATATAAAATTCTAGGGTCAAGGCTCTAATATCCCACATCTCCTGTGTACCCAAATATTGCCTAAACGTACATTTTAGCATTAAATTGTTATACAAGAGCATCATACTGTGAGATGCCATACTGTGTATCATCTCTTTACCCTATTCTGGAGAGTGAAGGTAATGAGGTAAAGTTTCCTTCATATTATTCACTCTTATCACAAGCATCTTTATGTCTGGTCCAGTGATTTGATTACTTATAACATTTACTATTACATACTTTCTGTGCAAATTTCATGTTGGTTGTCAAATTTGGTTGCTGAGTTATTGCACTTATCTCAATAATAACTGAAACATTTCTAAGCATTCTATCTTCTGAATATTGTGCTCCAACAGTGAAACCCTATTCTCAACATAGTCATTCACTACTCAAGACCAGTCAACAATAAACAGCATCCATGTACATCACCATAATTCCATCAAATGGTACATTTGCTAAATACTTTTAACAACCACATAATACTAAGGTGTACCACAAATGGTGCTGTGGTCCACTGGATAGTTTACTGGCTTAGATTTCAGGGGTTGAAAGTTTAATATCATAAAGCATGGATGGCCAATCCACAGCTGGCCTTCCATGTTTTCTCCTTAACAAACTTAGGCAACCTAAGGAACTTGCACAACAAACAGCACATGCAAATGTTTATTAACAAGTCTTACTGTGGAAAGTGTTAGACCTGATTCATAGTATTAAACCATTGCCTTGTTAACTTCTGATTTGGGAGTTGGTTGCTACTGCAGCCTTTGCCCACTGTGATGAGATTGTTTTTCAAGCAAATGGGTTCGAGAAGGCTGAGTTCACCACTAACATGAATTTTCTTTTCTTCACCATACACTTATAAACTATCACCATGACTTATAAATGATGTAAGACAGGCTAAGTGTTTAGGCAAGTAGTAACATAATACTTTTCATAACTGGTAAAGAGAAGACTTAGGGGATGGAACACCATCTGCTAATGTTGACTAACATGTTAACTTCATATTTCTTGGTCACAAATGAACTGTCACTTTAATACAACTTCAGTTTACAAATTAATGTGAGATTTTGGATTATAAAAACCATAACAGTATGAAGCTTGCTATAAAGAGGCATTATTACCATTGTCCTTACAAAGCAAAATTTTGTCCTTTCAACAATTATCACTATCACAGTTTCTAAATCACTCCTCAAAATTATGATTCACAGTACGCCAATTTAAATAATAAAGAAAGAACTGCCATGTTAAAAATTTCCTATGAGAAATAATAGATCTGAATACTGGTATAAAGCACTCTAGAATAGTTGCATATCAATTTGTTTCAAACATCAATATTATGAACATGAGGGATCTTGTATGCATATGCAATTTAACATCTTGCAAAGCCCCTACAACCTTCTGGACTCTGATGGAAACTGCTCCTTGCTTCCATGGTTGACTGGCTTTTGGGCCTTTTAACTATATAACAATTTTTTGGTGTTAACAATACCATGATTAAGACTGCACATAGCATGCCCCCCTTCCCCCAGGAAGTTAGAGGGGATAACATTTTCAGCTCAGGGGTGACGACAAATTTGGAACTGAAATGGTGGGGGAAAGGCACATGCAGGGGAAAATGCATTTTTTCAACAAGGGGGGGGGGGTAATATTTTCTGGGTATCTAAAACTGTCAATTTTCAAAATTTTGCCTTCTGCACCAACCATGGTGATGCCTCATTGAAATATTAAATCAAGAAATGCTTAACATAGTTTGGTTTTGAAAGTTAACAAGTCATCATGACAAAATGCATACTACTACTCTTGTCTCGCTTTAATCTTTCAAATAGTATACATCTTGTTTTTCGTATATATGATTTTATTTAAGTGGATTTTTTTTAGCATTTTACATGTTACATATCTGTCATAGTCATCCCTCAACTTTGTAAGGTCAAAAGAGCAAAAATTAGCATTTTGCCAACTTAGGATCAACCATTAAGGTACACTGGGGTTTCCCTCAGTGCATTCTATATTTTCCCCACTAAACATACTTATAGATCTGTATGCATCACCTATCCTAACTCTATTTTGGTGTGCATTTCTTTACAACCTGCTAAAATGGCTGTACCGAAGTTCTCTTCTCCTTCTAAATACAGATCTCTAAAGCAGCTCAATTTTACATGCAAATTTCTGCTGCTCCTACAGCTTATCACATCACTCTGATAGTCCCTGCCCTGCAAATATAAAATGTCATGGGCCTCTATGACTTACAGTGCTTTATTGTCTATATATCCTTAAACTTCTGTGTCACCTACTCAAGGCACAAAATTGCAACTATAAGATTTTGAGAGATGGTGTTGAGCAGCCAAAATTTAGTGTTATATGTATGTACATATTGTAGTATATATTGCATTATATAGTACTACGCTAATATGTGATGTGATTATGATTAAACCAAATTAGTGCAATTATATCAGGTTTCATATTCTGCATTATTTCTAGGAGGTATCAGTAACTTTGGCTCAGATAAGGGGAACCTTGATGTTGTTAGATGGGGGGAGAAGGCCAAATGGGAATAATAAGTGACAATGGGGGAGATGAAGCCCACGGGATGTCATGCAGTAATAAAGTTGGTAGCTTAACCTTTGTAATAATACTAGTGTCCAACACTGGGAATCAAAGGTCTTCTAACATTTGCTAAGCAGAAGGTCTGCAAATATTTTTATCTTAACTACTTGCATAGCAAAGCATGATACAAAATTGCTGTTATATTTAACATTGTAGCTATTTGTTTACAAATATATACTATTTTGCTACTCACAAAAATGTAACACTTGAAACACTTTACACAAACAAATAAAGACAGAGACTTGCTAAATCATAGAGAATAGAAGACCTGAACTCAAAGTTATGATGACTTTGAAGAATACCAGCAAAAAAGCACAAAATTAATTCCTAAGCCCACTCAGCATGCACCTTGCTCTACAACTTTTCAAACTGTCATTTAAAATTTTCTTGTCTCACCTCTATCACTTTGAGTGGCTTTCAAACAAATTCAAAGGCAGAATAGGAATCTTTTCATAATGTACTTACATAGTATAGAAAGCTTAAGAGGATAGCAAATTTGCAACCATGCACTGAATTTATGATCTTTCAGAATGAATATCTAACGAATGTAATAAACTGAGGGAATTATTATACAAATGAATAAACAGAGGAGCCATTTCCAACAAAACTGTCATACAAAATATTGGGATAAAACATTGATCTTCCCTATTTAGGAGAAGTATATATAAACATTATCCACACAATATACATTTTCAATGATGTTTCAATGTTATCTTTTTAAATATATATATATATACATTTCATATATTAAATATAATTTTTAGACACTCCTAAAATCTAGTATATTTTTACTTAGGGGCAAAAACCCTTCCCAGAATATAATTTGGTTAACCCCCTCCCCCCTACAGCCAGTCAGTAAAGACAAACATCACTCCTTCCATCCTCCGCCTTATCAATAAACACTTCCTTAGCCATCCCCTCTACACAAAATTTCAACAGGAACAAAACGAAAGTGAGTTAAAGCTGCACGTACAACGTGAACTTCTAAACCAAGTACGCCACTGTCACAGTTCTAGCTATAATTGTTACCTCTGTTTATATACAAAAACTTTTTCTGGTAAAACAATAACAAAAAGCTTTTGTCAAATAAGTGATCTGAATTGGTTTTAAAGTGCAGTCATGGAAAATG
Source organism: Alatinidae sp. Z8VKAUB7J3 (assembly GCA_010016025.2). Lineage (NCBI taxonomy): Eukaryota > Metazoa > Cnidaria > Cubozoa > Carybdeida > Alatinidae > Alatinidae sp. Z8VKAUB7J3. The sequence goes on along the minus strand of JAAAKM020006971.1, from coordinate 84,680,327 downwards.
CGGCATTTACAAAGTCCCCCTCAGCAGATGTAAAGAAGGGAGTAATGTGAATAAAATACCAGATACCTGATGATTGCCTTGGTGGGAAACTTTGAGTTCTATCGGAAATCCAGTGTATTTCTAGTCCCTCAATTCTGAATCACTCTACAACCTTTGCATTAAGTACTTTATTGTGCATGGATTTGTTCGTCAACTTTAATATAATAAATATGTGTTTCAACAACACAACTGCAGCTGAAAGTCAACGGGCTAGTATTGTTTAAAATTATTAAGTTAAATCCCTTAGGTCTAGAAACACTATAGACACATGGCATAGTCCATAGTTTTGTTCCTTGCCTTTATATTTTTTAATTCTTTAGCATTGGTGTGATTTTTTTGAATATAAACCCATGGAAACTCCACCCTCTGTAAGCTCGACAAAGGATTGCATATCGCCATCAGGCATTTTAGTTTATACATCTACTGACGAGCCCACAAAGGGCGAAACAGTACTGTCTGCAGATTGAGTATATATATCAGGCTAACTAATAAATAAAGAGGGGCTGGGGCGTGCAAGGGCGCACCTGAATTTTTAGGCTACCGGGCAGAGAAGCAAGCAACGAGGCGGGCTCAACCGCCCAGTAGGACCGCTTCTCGTGGATTTTGGAAAGAATCTGTTCTCAATGAGAACAGAAGTTACATCCAATCCTTGCAAAAACGCCGAGATACAACACCCTTCTTATTAAGTAAAACTGAAGGATGTTAGCCTCATATAAACATTATTCAATATTGAGGGATTCAATATAGGAGAGCTGCCATATTTTTATTGTTGTTAATGAAACTGAAACCTGCGCTAAAAGTAGAATGCTGTCGAAAAAACCCCAAACTGCAAGGGAAAATATGCGATGCTTTCAACCACAAACCATATACAAGAGGGACCAGAAACCAAAATGAAAGCAGAGACTTAATGTAAGAGGTTGTAAATTTTTTTATTCTACTTGATGCACACTGAATAGTATATCAAGATGTTTTTCTCTTCAGGATTCAAAAGGAGGAAGATAAACGCTCAAGACAGAAAGAGGAGCGAGAGATGAAATATGCCGAAAGGTAGGAACTTTTACCGTTTTGGTATCCTTTTACCGTAGCTGCACAAGCACGGACGATAGTACTGTTTAGTTTTTAAGATCACACAAGAATGGTGCGTTTAACAACCTCTACTCCACCGTGGCTTTAAGTTTAAGTCTTACTAAGTTTAATGTTTTAAGAGTTTCCTAACCTTCACGTCAGTAAAATTCGCAGCCCACTTGGTGGGGATATCCTAGCGTATGTGCCTCCCCTGGCAGAATCAGCATACGTAGGATACAGTGTTGCAACTTGCTTATGTACCTCGTCGCCCAATTCTTTCAAAAAGTCGCCATCACCGTCGGATGGGATGGGATGGGATGGGATGGGATGGTAATAGTAAACAGTACAATAAACAGTAAACAGTACAATAAAACTTTCGTGCAAAAAGGTGAATCTCAGCGATTTGCAGATGGCTTTTGAATACGGTAGAGCTGGTATCCCAACACGGAGGACAGAATATCCGGCCATTACTGTAATTGTGATAGCAATCCGATTTCTTGCTGATAGACGCCAACTGAAAGCTCGTATAATGGCCATGCAGGTGGTTCAAATTTCGCTTAAAGTGATTTGGGCGTTAACCATGAATTTTTTATAATTTTAGTTATATTTCTTATCCGTTTTTTGATGATTCGTACTTCATTTTGTATTTGAAGAGAGGCGAAGCGCTTCCTTACAGAACGTGATATTTAGGTTTGTGTGACTTAAACAAGGGGTTTTACAAAGGGTTGCTTTCAGTTTTACAGGGACGGATGCCTCTATGGACCTGCTCTTGGCTGGTCAGTTAACAATTTGGATTAACAAGAGCAAGTTATCTAATCGTGGTATAGAAGCTTTGCAAGAAGTAAATACCCTATCTTCTTGACGGACGTTTTTTCGAACAGGTTAGGAGCCCCCTAATAAGACGAGCATGTGTTTCTGCATTAACTTTATCGCCTTTAAGATCGATTTTGAAGATGAGCAATTACAATAGGGGAGTGGGGGGTGGGTGTGTTAAATTCAAGACTGTTCATGCTCGATCCCGAATTAAGTACTGCAGATATCATTTGTAAAATTTAGCATCATTGCGAACGCATGCGAAGCCAGCTCTACAATAGTCTAAAGTCTACTATAACTACTGCTGTAACTGGGAGTTGCGTTTGTAATCGTATGTATTCTCATATTGCGCATTCTACTAACAGCATGTAACCGTGCGAGTCCATCGAGAACCCGATCACAAGGTTGAAAACGTTGAGTTCAGTTCCATGCAACTGGCAATGATCAGGCCGCAGGGACATCAACCCCCTGTCGTGTTCTGGCCTTTGGATTTGACCATGCGATTTAGGGTCGCCTTGTTCCTGATTTTTCGTTGACTTTGTTCTTGCTTTGGACACAGGGGGGTGTCGTTAGACAGCTTAAGAATTTAGGGTTAGGCCTTGCTACTGTTTCATGGTTGAACACTGACCCTTGAAATAGTTCAATATGGTTAAGGCCTAAGAAACAAGCTCCTGGTGGCCATGAGAGTTAAAAGATTACGGCATAATACTTGGAATGCGTCGTGTAATAAGCTATTATGTTATACTTTAAAAGTTTACAACAACTTATTCTGATATTTCCTTTTGAACTCAGTTCTTATCCGATTTATAAACCATGTTATTGTAGGAAAGCCGAAAGAATGGCAAAGCACGATGAAATCAGGAAGAAATACGGTAAGACCACAACTAATTTATTTATAGGCGTTGTGCTTCACATCAGCTTCTTAATCAGCTGAAAGTGCTTATTCCTTAAACCACGAGGACATATTACCTTTCCCGCAGTGCAGATATGGCGCTCAAACGAAATCCTTGTACCAAGGGATGAGTCTGCACACCTAACAGAAAATTACTCACTGTCTGGAAACGTTAACATCGTAAAGTTTTGAAATGTTTTATTTTCAGTGGCGATCTGAATTGTAAAATGATTTTCCGCCCTGAACTGTAACACATAAACTGTTTTCGATTTTACTTTTGATTGTGATAACACTTCTCGTTTTTTTTTCCCATTTACTCGTTCATTCGTGATGCAAGAGCCGTAAAACCTTCCATTGTCTTTATCATATAGATCATCGTGTGGCCAAGCAATCGAATTGCGTTTTTACAATCTTGTCCATTTGGCAAACTGAGCCAAGTAAACCTCTGGAAGACATGATTTCCAGACATTCTCAAACTGCCTTTATCTCATGAAATCTTCTCTTAAGAGAAAAGCCTCTAAACAATTCTCAATACTCTTCGTTTTTAATTGAATTGCACCTCATCACCCTATTTCTCAAAATTTAACAGTGATAGGTAGCTAGTGTAACTACTGTGAGCCAAGGGTATGTAAGATGTATGTAATCCTCGCGGTATTTGAGAAACAGATGGTTTGGATATATGCTCATAGTCATTATATACACCTTGGTGATTGTCGGTTGCTTTTGTTAAATTTCGAGGACCCAGGAGGGGCGTTCAGAAGATAAGAAATGTGTAAAAGAAAGAGTAGTTTTTTCAAATAACCGTTAAATGTTAACCGAAATATGGTCTTATAATATCCTGAATGACAGGGTTTTAGTAGACCATCATAAATTGTGTACAAATCGGTAAAGGTATATGGTACAAACAAAGCATCATAGAAGGGTCGTGGTAATTCTTACAAGGCAGTGTCACAATTTCTGATGGTGCGTTTGATAGACAAGGAGTGTTTAGTAAAGAGGGGCGTTTAATAAGGACTGCTGTTTCTTAAATTATAGGCAAAAAGGAGGGGTGTTTAAAAAGGGAGAACGTTTATTAGATGGCTTGATTTTTAAACGTTTATTGTCGGTGTTAGTGTGTTTTCAGAAAAGGTTTCCTACTGGAAGCAAAGCGTCCTACCATTTCCCTTGGCTTCTAATTACAATTGCACTATTCGTTACAATTTTAATAGTTGATCCTATTTCTCTTATTATATAAATGCGTGCATCAGGGGGAGAGATATTCGAATTGGGCGTTTGTCCGAGGGGCGTTGAAAAGAAAGAGCCGTTAATTCGAGGCATTATGATGTCTGAATTTGTTGTTAAAAAACAGCCGTCAGATTAACTCAGAGCGCATCGTATTGTGCTAAGCAACTCAGTTGTCATGGCGGCGCTTGGCAACCCTCTTGAAATCTCGTTTTGCCATAACTTGACGTTTATTGGAAGCATGACGCTATGTGACTTTACCGTATAGTAACACCCCTCGGACCAAGTTCGCTTAGAGCGCATAAGGTTGTGGCAACCAACTCAGTTGTAATAGTGGCCTGATGGCAACGCTATTGGTTTGTCTTGTTTCCTTAACTCGGCATTGATTCAAGGCATTACGGTGTTAGAACATACTAAAGAATAACACCCGTCGCGTCGGACCGAGTTAACTCAGAGCGCAATGGGTTGTGTTAACCAACTTATCTGTCATGGCGACCCGATGGCAACATTCTTACTTTCTCAGGTACAAACAGATACGAACGTATTTACAAGATCGTCTATATTTCATTTCTAGGTTTGTTTAAAGACGATGATAAGGAAGATGGGAAGTACAAGAGATTCGATGTTGCATGATTGGGCAGAGCCGCATTCCAATGCACGTACTGCACACTACCCGTTGTACGGGTTGAAAAACGATGGATGTATGCACCATTTTGTAAACGTGACAGTCCATGTCTTTCAGTTAATTGAATGAGAAATTGGATGTATGTGATTATTGAAAGACGGATTTATAAAGAAGTTGAATAATGCTTTTGGGGCTGCGAGAGTTACAATGTAATTCATGGCTGTATATTTTTACTCTTGTAGGTTAATAGCCAGATAATTCGTCAGGATTCTGTTCATTTTGTTAATTAATTTCTTTTTAATGTACTAACAAGACGCTGTAATAATTTCCAATTTCCAGAATCTTTGTCGTTGTTAGTGTTTTGTCTCAACTGCAGGGGGCTGCCGGATAATCCCTTGCTGTGCCTAAGTGTAACTGTGGGTTTTAGGACGCTTGGCCAAGAAAGCGGTGACGTTTTTACCGAAATATAAAATGAGCAGCAAGGAGTTTTATTTCAAGCTATTTAACGAAATTGAAGGAAACTACCGAGTATGCTTGTAGAGGATTTTTGCCTTAACTTTGTCTTCAGTGTACTCTCGGGTGCCTAATAGAAGGGAGGATTGGAAAAATCCCCAAAATTTAATAGACGGGGGGGATAGACGGGGGGTGGACAAAATTTAAAAAAACGAAGTCAAGATGAAGTCAAGAATCAATATTTAGAATCAACTTCAACTTCCTAAACGTAGGGTAATACAACCTTCATCTTTTTCATGTGTGATTTTCATATTTTGATAAAGATATTTTGTACTTACCCACCAGAGTACCTCCTCAAAAAATTGTTGTGGGTGGGAGATTACTAAAAAATTAATAGACGGGGGGGTTGGAATAAGAATGTACTGGGTGGAAAAGTTTTGAAAAATTAATTAGCTGGGGGGATGTCTATTAGGCTCCCAAGAGTATGAGGTTTATAGGATGAAACGTTTCCCCAATTTTATTTGCTACCCGCTTCGGTATAATGATTGCTACATAAGGAATGTCTGTGCATAAGAGAAACCTGGCACGCTTGTGGAACCGCAGTTTTAGGCGAGGAATGGACGCTTATTTATCTAAAGCTACCATGCATGATCTCAGAAGCTTTCTACCGGCCGATTAAAAGTATCAAATTGCTTTCTCCATCGCCAGGTACATATTTTTTATAAGCAACCCAGTTGCTAAGGCTCCAGCCCTCTAATTATGAAAAAAACTTAAGCAACTTGCGTAACAAGCCTCAGCCCTGACAGTTAGGCAGCATTTTTTTGTGCAGAACAAAATTACAAACAGACAAGACAGAAGAATTCTTTTCTATTTTGAAACAAATACCTTAGGGCACCTTATTACTTTACTTTTGGCGTGGACGTGTATGAAATTTTTCGCTGATTTCATGATTCGGTATTACAGAGAAAGAATAACCTTAGCAACCTGTTAAGCAACTTTAGCCCTGAAAGTGTATCATACGCTAGCAACCTTAGCCCTGTCCCTGAAAATCGAGTTGCTTATAAAAAAATAATGTGTATCTTAAATGATTTTAAGGCTCTTTACGATATTGATGAAGCTTCAAGAGACATGGACGGGAAAGTTTTACTGCCTTTTGTCTCCTTCAGAAGACGCCATAAATATGCAGCTGTCTCTGAAGTAGTCCATCCTTGCAACTTTTACAAGTTGGTATGGCAGAGTTTTCATGTCCTCGCGATTGGAGAGACTAGCTCTGAATGCATTTTTCAATCAACAGGAAATGCTCTTTGTCCATCCGAGAAAAAAAATCAGATTTCAGCCTTATCTTCTAATAATTAAAAGACCGAATACATACGTTAATGTTGTTTTAAACCGGACCGTAACCGGGGCCTTAGTGCACAAATATCCTTTTATTATATACGCTACAGTTTTTCTGTAGTGTTTGTAATATGCACTTTGTAAATTGTATTGAACTTTCGCCCATAATAGTAAGTGTCCGCAAACATGACTGCATGTCAGATCTTTGGCCACGGAAGTCAATTTGCTTAAAGATTAATCAGCTTCCTTGAACAAACTTTGGGCTGAAATTTATGCGTTGCGGAAGAATATCTTTGACTTCTCAAAAGGTGCTGAGTTTGGGTATCCAGAGTCGATTTTAGTGTACACTTGTTTACACTAAGCAAACTAACTTCAGTTGACGTTGTACAAATATTAGTAACTTGTAAACAACTTCGAGGCCGCGAGTGATGGACAATCCTACGCAACTCAACGCCGAAACCAAAAATGGAGTTGCTCATGCAAACGAGCCATCTGATTTACACTTATTCCTTGAAAGTGCAATTGATCCGTGTGTTGACACCCGGTTCGCATATCCTCTGCTTCACGTACCCCACTGGATCACTGTTTCATTTACCCCTTTGGATCACATGATCCTCTAGTGCACATATCCCGATTGTTCACGTACCCCCTGTTGGTTCACACACCCCCTAGTTCTCATAACCCCCTGGTTCACATATGTCCATGGTTCACAGATCCTCAGGTTCTAATCCCCCCTAGTTCACATATGCTACATAGAAGCTCGACAAAGTGCTTATGTTAGGAAAACACAAGTTTCATTAATAGCAAGAGCGCGATGGACCCAGTTCCAAGACGCTAACAATGCTGGACTTTTCACGAAAGCAGAAATGAAAGGTTGCATGATTAATCTTAAAATAAATGTGTTTCAGAATTGAATCGGAGTCACAAGTTTCAACAAAGGAGAGCATCTATTATTTACAAGACATATTCATAAACGTTTGTAGTTGTTATGTCTTTGGCATTCTAACATTTAAGAATTTGTTATGGCTGCAATAAAACGAAACCTGCTTCATTTTGGGTGGAGCTCGCTGATAAAGAACTTTAGGAGGACCAGATGATCACGGACACTTTAGCAAGTCTAATCAAACGATTGTATACAGGCGATTCACAAAGAAAACTTACAGAAGGGCTTTATTAAGTTAATATGTCACTAATCTAACGAACTTCCTTGTTTCCACGGGCCCACGTATTCTATATGTAAAGTCGGTTAGTGGTACAAAATTTAAATATTGCGTTAAGTAACAGATTCATTGTACTAAACGTTATTGCTGTGACCAGTGTATGGCGAAAACGTTTAGCAAAATGAATCCGTTTCTCAACGCAATATTTGAATTCAATTTATAGTACACTACTTGTATAACGAACTTTTCGATGAAACGGGCTACTCGATATCACAAACGATTTTATATAACTAGTCGAGGAAACTAGAAGTAAGAATGTTTACTTCTGGATAAACATTTGTTAACTTTTTGTATTGGGTTTCCGAATCTTCAGCCCAATCCGCATCGAAATTTTGTGGTTTAACCAAATTGTTGGCGCTCTATGAAAAGGGCCTAGCTGCTATATAATGCTTTTATCTAGATATGAAACTGCTCTCTCCGGGAATTTGAGTTTTGAGCTGCTAGTTCACTTGCTCCCTATGCTAAACGGTACGCGCTCAATTCTCCAAAGAGCCATTGGTGACGACAGGAAGGGCATCCGGTCTCAACGCCCCAACGAAAGTCCCATGTTTATATGGGCACCGCCCTAGCCCCTAACAAGGAGAATACAAGGCGTTAAAACCGATAGAAAATGAAACCTGCTTTGTCTTCCATTATTATTTAGTGAAATCGAAAAACTAGTCTTCCGTTTCCAAGTTTAATTCTCGAAGAATCTAAATTTAGGAGTAAATTACTCTATTTATAGTTTTTATCTGGTAGCTGCATCAGCTGATTTGATTACCGCAAAATTACAATCTACTGCGTCTTCTACCCTACTTGGTCCTCACGCAGTGCCTCTGCAGTGAGCCTACCCATTTTTTTTTTGTAACTGGTTATGATTACTCCTGCATCAGCTTGTGTTAAACTACAGCAAAATTACAATCTGCTGTGTCTCGTACCCTCCTTGGTCCTCACGCAGTGCCTCTGCAGTGAGCCTACCCATTTCTTTTGTAACTGGTTTTTATTACTCCACGCATGTAATTTTAGTACCTGAAGTATAATACCACCTGTTGTTCACCTCATTGTATCTGTGGTCTGCTTACCAGAATTATAATTGAACAATTTGAAAGCATTGGTATGGCCTTGATGCTAAATATAACCACCAAATATCTCAGGCAAGACTTTATCTGAACACAATCCCAGATTTTACCTTTAAAATGATTTCATTGGATAACTGTCGTGTTGTGTAGTGTTTATCTGAAAATGCCGTTTCTGCGTCCAGTGTGCTTAGCACTGACAGTTATAGTATGGGTTTGGTAAGCTTGGTGCTTCTGATTAGTAGCTAGTGATTCTTTCATAATTTCGATGCTGTCTGAATATTTTTCTCAAGGGTGGGATGTTTGAACAAACGAAGAACTCCTGTAAATACCAGAAACGGAGACTCTGCTATGAAAGTGCCTGCCTACTACTTCACGTCCCATGTAGCAGTAACTTTGTGAAGGGTATTTAAGTTGTAAAAAACTAGGGGAACAGGAGCATTTTTGAACGAAGCTAGTCGGCCAAGTGCTGAGGGTGGTCAAAGGGTTAAGGGTGGCCCAAGTGTTAAGGGTGGGCCATTTGGCTAGGATCATGTGTTGTATCTGTGCTTGTTGATGACGCATTGACGACAGGTTCTTTCCATTTTCCGTGAGAGGCGGTCGTACTGGGCGGTTGAACCTGCTTCATGGGTTGCTTCTCTGCCCCGTCGCCTTAATTGAGGGACGTCGCCCTTGGACGCCGCAGCTGCCCTTTATTTATTAATTAGCCTGGTATGTGATTTTTCTGTTTATTTAAGGTAGTTTCAATGTCGGACCCACTGCTCATCAGGGGTCTTTAATCGAGAGACTGCCAAGTGTTTGGGATGGCCTAAGTGTTAGATGTGACCCAAATCTTAGGGGTAACCGATCTTGCATTACGTCAATTTGTGCGTGTATAATACTCTGTTTAGCGAGTTATTGGTTAGTGACCTCACCACAAGAGAATTTCAAGACCTGTTATTACCATGGACCAACGCTTTGTTTCTAGTTCTCAGTCAAAACTGGTTGGTGACGTTTTTCGAGCATAATAGAAAATAGCTATAGATACGAAGAGCGTAAAAGAAAATTGTTTTCCGTCGCCTCAGAACGTTCCCAAATTTCCTTCAGAAGAGTTTCAAAGCGGGAAACATTACCTAAGAAACCTTGCTAGCTCCTCCCTCGGAACATTTCCAAATTTCCTCCTAAAGACCTTTCAAAAGGGGAAACGTTACCTGCCAAACGTTCCCAGTCGCTCCCTGGAGATTGGGAAACATGTAGCAGTGTGATTAATGACATGGTTTGAAAGCCTTCAGTCTTTCTGAGCATCTGTAATAAAGCCCACTTCCCATTGCTGTGGTTAACCTAAGACTTGTTGTGTTCTAAAACAGGGTATTTGTGTGCGTCCGTCAGCGCGTCTCTTAGCTACACGAAGCGAGTGATCAAATTCCGATTGCGAACTTCTAGAGCCCTTACCTTGACCAACTTTATAAACAAGTTGTACTTAATTCCGATTTAATCTGACAACTACTGATATACGACATCACGAGTGGAAGCAGTGCTTGTTGCCAATAGAAACGGAAACGGTGAGTCCGAGAGCTTCATATGAAGTTATGTGCTGCATTTTTAACTGTGGGTAACAGCCGAATGATCTGCGTTTCAATTTCTACGTCTCCTAGTCGCGTCTATTAAGGGCTATTCCACCGGAGGGGCGTAACGTTCAGGGGGATTGTGATGCTTTCTAGTTAATCCCACTGCTAAATTTGCAACCTCTGGAAATTCACGCTTCGAGAGAACTAGTTTGAGGTTAACCTTTATGCTAAGGAATAAAATGGAATCGACCCCTTGATTGTTGATCAAAAGAGATTTATGTTTTGATTTTTATGCTAGTGTTTTCTTGAATCTAAGTGCATATTCTTGTTATGTGCCAATTAGATGTTGTTTCCGCTATTCTCAGAGAGGTGTTTTAAAAATTTCTGCTCTCGTTGATGACAGATGCTCTCAATAATCCGCGGGAGGCGGCCCCACTGGGCGGTTGAGTCTGCCTCATGGCTTTTTTCTCTGCCTGGTAGCCTAAACTTGGGTACGTTGCCCTTGGACACCCCAGCTGCCCTTTATTTATTAGTTTGCTTGTTTGGTGGTTTCTCTGTTTTTTAGGGTAGTTTCAATGTCGGGCTAACTGCTCAGTAGGGGTTTTTGATTAAGAGAAATTTAAGTAGTTCAAGGAAGGTATTATACTATCAGATGTTGAGAAACTCTGATTTAAAAGATGTGATAGTAGTGAAGCCCAGCTGTGAATAAGCCCATGGGCTTATACGTGGAAAAGCCAGGTGAAAAGGAATCTTTATCCAGATAATAAAGACGATGACAGTGTGTGGATAGATGATATGTCGATAATGTGAATAGCGTTACCGACCGTGAAACGTTAGCTAACATTTATGCCAATACCGTTGTAGCATCATAGTGGTGGTTAAAGCATTCATACCAGAATGTCTGTGTTAATTTTTATAGGAAACGAGAAGATCCTAGAAAATAACGGTCACGAAAGCGACACGTTTTCTGTCACTTGTGTGGTGTGGTGTACCGGTTTCTGGTTACTCTGTCGACAAAAAGAATTTGTTTACAATTTACACCTTTTTCAATAACACAAGTGGCAGAAAACGTGTCGCTTTCGTGACAGCTATTTTCTGGGATCTTCTCGTTTCCTATAAATTCATCGTAAGAGCTTTGTCATTTCACTGCATACGATTGCTGTGATCAGTGTATGGCGAAAACGTTTAGCAAAATGAATCCGTTACTCAACGCAATATTCAAGTTTTGTACCACAAACCAACTTTTCAAGTTAATATTTACACGGACATCTTGAACCTGTGTGGATGAAATTCTTTCGTATTTTGCTTCTGTCATTTTGCCAAATTTTCAGTTTACACGGAACCGAAGTTCATCTTCATTTTAAGGTGAACCGAAGTTCATTTTTATTAGTGCGGTTCTCCTTCACAGCACCCGTTCTCTCCCACCGAAACGCAAGCACCCAAATGAAGAATCAGTTCATCTGTTGGGTGGGTTTTCCGCTCCTTTTGGACTTTTATGTGGTTTAACGCTTGACTTGTTGCTAGCCTGTTGAAGTGCGTTGAAGTCGATGATGTAAATGAAGCGAAAAGCGGATCTCTCTTAATTTTGTTCAGTGAATTTCTTCCTCATACGACAAGTGGATTTATGTAGAAATTTATGAGAGGAAATACAAGGCGTATTGATTCTTGTTGTTATTGCCCAAAATCGGACGGGGTTTAGGGATGGCGGAAGGTGTGTAATAACTTCAGTGTGGCGCTACTATACTATAACTTCCCGCTCGGTTTTTACAAACCAGATTCCCAGTTTCGGCAATTTGTTCTAGAAATGGAATTTGTTTACTGCACTGCTTGTATCGATATTTTCACCAGAGTGTTACGGACTGTATTTCAATCGGTCTCTTTCCTAATTTAGTCTAAGGACATAATTTGCGAAATGCGTCTTGTTGACCCGCAATGAAAGTTTTAAATCTTGGATAATGTTTCTAAGGGAGAGAGACCTCGCCGTTATGTGATCGTTATTCAGTGACGAAACTTTGAGCTTTACTACCCTGAAGAAGGTTATCTCTGCAATTTTAAGTGGCTTTTACGAAAGCCTTATGTGCATACAGTTTAATATTCAAGCAGCAAGAACTAATGGGCTGTCATAGCGAAATGTTGAAGAGACGAGAATTCTTGCCGGCAATCACAAGCACAATCTGCATCATGATGCTCCGCTGATACCTTAATGATTGCGTCGTAGTTGATTACATCAAACTGGTCGGTTATTTCTTTGCAAATTTCTGAGGTACTTGATGTCATTTGAGTTGTCTGTAAGATAGTTCAAATAGTGGCTGATTTAACCACAGCTATTATCTCCTTTGGAAATCCCAATGAATCGGTTTTAGTTCAGCCACGCAATAATTTTCGATTTGTTAGCTTCAATCTTTAAGATCGTTTATGGAGACAGGGCACTTTTACAGGATTGGCGATAATATCGCTGTATTGTAAATCGAGGGCCAGAGGCACATGTTGTCTTTTTTGATACGCCTAGCCAGTCTTAAATTATTGATGAAGGAGATCGTTTCATCGACAGAGAACATGATTAAGGTCATAGCATAATCACAGAGCGTTGCCATTTTGGAAACTACGATATCTTAGTTATTTTCATAAACTAGTTGGGACTCAAGACGCCTTTGCGTTTCTTGTTTTTAGGAATAGGAGCAAGTAGCATTTCGAAGAAAGGAGCAACACAACACCGATAGTTCTCACTGCTGCACCATTTCGAATTGGAATTCAGGTATGATTATTCTAAACCTTCCTTCGCCTCTATCTAATTTCAGTTTCCTAAGGGTTATTTGCTGTTAAGAAGATATTTAACGCTTTTAGCAGAACCTGGTATCCCGTCCAGACATTGATCGTGAATGCATGAGACTCCTTGGCAAATTGCTTACTGTCACCCGATACTTTGTTGTCCAACTCCTTACACAAAAGGTCGTTGTCAAACTGTAGCTATATTAAGAACGAGATGCCAAAGCTTAAACGACTACTGAAAAATAGCGATTACTGGAGCTATCCTTGGTCAGGGAAAATAGCTCAAAGATCATAGAGCTAAAATCAGAAATATACCTCGGTTCTTGTTTTTAGCCTATCAAAGCACACAGGGCTTGGGGAAATGTATATAAAGTTAAACGGATTTTGTACGTAGTGTCAAATTGGGTGAACAGATCTGCAATTTAATCTTTAGGAGGTGGAAAGTTGCGTCTATGTTTCCAACAGTTGCGATACAGTTTCTATTAAGGAATGGCTGGCGTGGCCTTCAAGCACGCCTCAGTTAAAATAATGTTGGTAAGAAGCCCTCAACATCAAGCAACTTAAAAGCTGTCTGACAGGATACATGTGTATAGCTTCTCTACAGTAATGTAAAGCTTGTCTAATAAACTCCCAAATGGAAGCTCTGTTTGCTGCGAAGTCCGTTTCATTGACTTAAAACCGAGTCGTTTGTGGAGAAGATGTAAACAACGTGAGGCCGTCGAGCTGCTACTTTGTTTTGTTGCAAGTGGGGTGCAAATAGTGGGAGTGTTATGAATCTGGCCAAACAAAACTACAACAGTCTCTCAATCAAAGACCCCTGATGAGCAGTGGGCCCGACATTGAAACTACCCTAAATAAACCACCAAACAGGCTAACTTAACAAGGCAAAACTAAACTATAGCGCCCCTTGTATCACGAACCATAAACACTGAGATGACTTTAGGAGAAAAGCCATAGGATTGCTTATCGCTCCAAATTTTTATCAATCCCCATCATTTTTTTTTGCTCCTCGTGCCCCTTATAATTTTTCACATCTTCATTCAGTTCTTCTTGTTGAAATATTTCTACTTTCACGTTTTTCCTCCTTTCGCTGTATTTATATTCTTATTCTTTTCCATCGACATGGTCCTCTTTACCTTTATCTTTCTGGTTCTTGCTTCTTCTGTCAGGATGGGTAGGTTTTGTCCCCGTTCTTGATTATGCTCGTCTTTGGTTTCCCTTTCCATTTACTTGTCTCTTTCCCTACCATCGCCGTCATAACAGCTCGGAAAATAGAGTCCTAACAGAGGATCGTGTATCAATCAGTGTATTTTCGTGTAATTTTGCCATATCTTAACCTGCAGCGGTGGGGGGAAGACATGGGCCTCTCTGTTCACTAAACGTGCTGTGATTTACTAACAGTCAGTTTTCTGTACGGCTATGACATTTCCATCAATTTGTGCTTGCGTGACAGACCCTTTTTAATGCACGGAAATGAAACAGTGTGTGATCACTCTTGCGTTTCTTTTGAGATATAATATTGAAAGACGACATTATTGCCATTCCCAAACTTAAGAAACCTTATTGTTGTACTTGTTGGCTGTTTGTTGTTGATTGTTTGTTTGTTTTAATGTTTTCTCTAATATATAAGGGGTGAGTCTGTTACGTAATGGTTTAGAATCAAGGTTGAGATTGCTTGCCAGAATGTCAATGATGTGTAGGGAACGTTTGACGCAATCTTGTCACTTTTTGGGTAGGGAACATTTGACGCGATCTTGTCACCTTTGGGGTGGGAAACGCCTAAGCGGGAGAAGATGAGGGGCAGGCGAAGGGGCTAGGGTTATTGGGAAGACAGACTAAAACTATGATTGTAAGACTGAACACTGTAGCACTGTTTCATAGTAAATTCGCTGGTTGTAAGCCGTATCCCTTTAACCCCGTTTTACACTAAATACGATTTGGAAAAAAGAGCAGGATGCAACTGGCTATTGCCTGCCCTGCCGTTTTCATTATAATTTTCTGAGAAAGTGGGCCAATTAGGAAACAGTACACTTTTTATAAGGAACTCAATTTTCAGGGTCAGGCCCCGAGTTGCTTAGCAATTTTCCCAAATCAGGCCTAAGTTGCTTAATTAATTGCTTAGGTATCACTACAGGTTATCGTCGAAAATCGTTGTGCTGCAAATGATGAAATACCAAATGATGGTTGGATCTTTGATCTCTTTGCTTTACACATTATCAACAGTGTGATATTTGTTATATCAATCCTGCTGTCCCATGTACTACGCCAGGTGACAACAGCGGGAAATGTTTTTGTAAAGAGATCATCAATAAAGGCATTGAGTTTATTATCATTATTTAAAGTCAGAAACGAAGTTGGTTTTTTCAACTTAGCATTTGACAATTTGGATATAAATAGATCTAAATTTAAGTCTGATCTAGCTCCTGTGGAGAATATCTACACTTTTTCTATGCATTTAAGACTGATTAATATCGATAGGTATAGATTTGGATAAAAATATATATTATACATACATATGTATGTATATAATTCATAAAATACGCAAAGTAATTGACGAAATTAAAGAGAGGTTGAATGTGGGGTAAATATTGAAGTATTAATCTATTTGGAAGCTAAGAATGTAGAATGCACCTTCTGGTCTGAATAAGAAGGATCACACAGTCTACGTGGATTCACTTGATTTTAAAATTGCGGTTACAGTATCACAATGAATCATAACTGAACTGAGACTTGCCGACGTCATCTAATACCCCATGTAGTTGAAGGAGAAAGGTATCAAGCTGCGGATACAAATAGCACGCATTCATTCATAAGACAAGACAGTAAACAATAGAACATGCAAATATCAATCCCATGCGTCATTACCAACCTGATATGAAGCCCAATGCAACGCAGTTCTTTCGTCTACATCTACTTTTAATACCTAAAGTATCAACAAAAAGGAAGAGCTATCAAGTAGGTCAAAGAAGAGTCAAGTAGAAAAATGGAGGGTGACGGAAGCAATCTGCTCATTTTTAAATCCGAAATCGTCGGCGTAAGGCGTCAAGTAGATGTGGGCATTAAAATAGAAACACATAATAGCGTACGTAGTCAATGCGGAAGGTAGGGAAGAGGGTATACAGAAATGTGTAAGTGGGATGGGGGAATTCTCTAAAGTTCATTTGTAGGAAGAAAGCCAGAAATCAACATGCAGATGATCTTTGCAAAAATATACAAAATGTGAATATCTGCATTGAATAGTGTAATCGGAGTTGGGCAGATTGGGGATAGCTTTGTAGAGATAACTTCCCACATCGTCATTGCTATACTTAATCTGGAGCTCTCTAAGTAAATGATTGGAACTGTTACACAGACAACCTTACGGCCTGTTTTATTAACGAGTAAAGATAAATTTTAGGACCATGAAGGCTCCCCTCATTATGCTCAGATTCTTGATACTATATTGCATGGTGGTGTACTACGTACCAACCTCCATTATTTATCAGTATGCAAAAAACCAAAGAAGCTGTTATTTGGCATCAGATCTTAGTAACAAGAGTTGTTTTACTGTTAAAGTTTCGACCACGTCCTACATTTATCTGCTTAAGCTGGTATTTAAATTTATTGAAACGCTGTCTCAGGCATCTATCATAGTACAGATATGGTCAAGATGAATCATCTCCATCATATTCATCACTGTTGTGATAACCTTCATCAATACCATTCTGAGCTTCACCCATCAAAAATGCAGGGAAAGATTATAACATAACAACTTATGAAGGATTCAGAGGAGGAGTAAATATGGTAAAGCCAAATTAATGTTTCTGCAACACATACATTTGCACCAGCTTTGAGTAATGCTTCTGCACATCCAATCCTATCACCAAGTATACTGTACATCTGTGATGAAATAAAAAAAACCTACATATACTACTTTCTCACATATACTACTTTGTGACAAGCCATCTTACTACATACGTTAACATGTTAACAGTACAAGTATGCACTCCCTTTTGCTTTGGGGAACACCAAAATTAAAATTTAGTTCTACTTTACTGCCGCCCTTAAGAATGCAATGTTTAAATGAAATCATTTATACATTATCAAATTATGAAACTATCAACAAGTTTCTTAACAGTTTCGTCAGGAACGGTCAAACCTATGTCACACTCTTCCCTAGAGACAAAAAAATAATAAAATATGTGCAGAATTATACTACTTTGTTAACTTTTGTACAACACTTTCATCAGCAGATGTGTAAATTTACCAACTAGTGGACTGTACTAGGGGCAACAGCCTGCATCACCATTTACAGGCTGTATACCTGCAGTTATTTAATATGTCAAAAGTAGCACCGCTCCAGCACCTCCCTTGACTCGATGTGGTCCTTGCCTCTGGCAGCTATGCTACACCAAGCCCAAATAGCAGGCTTAAGACAATCGACTAAGTGACTTTTAACTTTACTGTCTTCTCCTCATTTACATCTAAAAATCGATTCTTTTATACACTTTATTAAGACCTAACAATGGTGATTACACAAAAACTATAAAAATAACTTGATACAAAACTGACTCAAAAGTAAACTAAACGATACACCTACAATTACAACACTCATGGCTTTACATCAACACTTAAGCCATGGACTTCTAAATAATAGCATAGATGCTATTATTTAGAGGTCCATGACTTAAGCATGCATCATTCAACATCATTAGTTGCCTTGTCTTAAGACATTGGCTGCCATGACTGCACAGCCCTTTCTATCCTTGGCCAGATGTAGAAGGCTCACTGGCTTTATGCCATTATTCAACCGATTACATATGTTTGACAGGAAAGTAGTCTTGATTGCAACAGTAGTTGAACGACAATCGGGCACTACCTGTCGTACATGATGATCCCCACCGAGTGAAGACCTTTGGTTAGAAGCCAAAGACCCTGTCACGTTATTGTGATTTCCTGATTGTACGGCCATGGCTGTCATGGCTTTGCTTGGGTAATTCATGGTAGGGTCCCCAGTTCCTTTCCACGAGTGTTTTTCAAGTAACACCATCACTCACAGTTTTCTGTTAACTAGAACGATTACTGCCAGCCAATGGTCTGTGAAAGACTCTTCTGCCTGCCAGCCGTTGGGAAGACCGTCGATGACGTGACTTATCAAGCGCTCTTCACACAACATCCCTCAAGCTGCTGCTCTTGAGTTCACCATAACCCAGGCAGGGGCCCTTTCCGGGTACTGTTAGCCCGAGCCAGCTGAGCCTGGGACTACATGATTACTGGGCAGGGTCCCTGAGGTGGCAGAGCACCCCGTGCATACAACACATTCCAAAACAGATTACACTGTTTGACAACAATGATCAGCATAAAGTTTCAAGGGAGTCCAACAGTAAATCATAAGTCACTTGACATAAATGGGGTCTTACATTTGGGTCTGACAAAGTACTTTTTGGTGAAAAGAACACTAAAGACATGTGTGTCACCACTAGGGATCAAACACATGACCTATGCTTTTACAGGTTGCACTCTACTAACTGAGCTAGGTGACCTCCGATGTCAACATATTTTATTTCTCTAGTTGCCACATTAGCTCCCAATCGTTCACCAGTGGGCATCAACATCTAGCTCAACTCAAATGGAAACCAGCCTCTCTGCCCCATGTGACTTGACCAAGGAAGGACTGCCATCTGAATGATCATACTTTCCAAAGCCCATTGAAAGTAGAAAGTATCATCGAGTCGAGGGGTTTTCAAATGTCAGTCACATAGTGCAGAGAGGCTGGTCTCTGACTGCGTTAAGCTGGTAACAATGTCCACAGGTGGATGGTTGGGAGTTGGTGACTAGTGAAATAGAGGCTCAGGAGGGAAAGGACAAAAAGGACTGAATGGAAAACAATCATATTAACCAATGTGGTAAAAGCATAGCATTAATTGCAGACTTGCAGGTTTAACTATGTAAAAGCCACTATACTTTAAAATTATAGTGATAAAGGTAATCAAGCTGTTTCATACCTTGCACCCCTCTTTGCCGGGTGTACCCCAAATTATGAGACAAATAGTCAGAAGAGCGAATTAAGACCAGATACCCTTCCCAAGATCACCAAGGTATCCTGGGGCAACTGAAGCCTACCCTGCTACCATATACTATACGTAAACTTCCCACTGAGCCATGGTTGAGATCGGTAATCATTATCAATAAAAGATGGACCCAATAACAACCAGGCACATTGACACTATTTGCAAAGCTGCTACCATGGGACTTAAACAAATTGCTAAAATTTGACTACATTGTCACCTCGCAGTGAAGAATTAAGATGCCAAACAATTTTTATACCTAGAGTCCCGTATGATGTTGCTATACATGTTATACGTACTTATGTACTAAGTATGTAGAACTCTTTCAGCATGCATGATAAGGTTATTACTACTAGTGACAAACATAGTCCAACTTTTGTGACATAGAGAAGGCTATAGCACATCTGCAACAGATTGCTACAATACACAGGGTAACAGAATTAAAATATACTTACAAGAGGTGTCCTTCCCATCTGGTCTCCTTTGTCAATGTCATTTTGGCCTGAAAATTTTACAGGTACGTTGGTTTGAATGATGACATATGCCCTAAATATTTCTTAACTAATGTATGTATTCCCTTTGGAAGAACTGATTTGCTCTTAGAAAAAAATATTTTCTTTTAGTGCAGCAGTAATGTAACATATATGCAAAGTATTCAAAATGTGATAACTAACAATACCAACGAGATAAGTCATTTATAAGCCACCCTTCTTCTTATTGGTATGATTCGCATTATCCTTGGCATCAGAAAATAAACTGCATCATGGATCACTGACATATAAATGAAACAAAAACTTGTTCCAATGCAAATTGGTTACAAGAATGCTTAAAGAACATAAAACTTGCATTCTGTTTACAAAACTTTCCTATTGATTAGGAACATAAGATGGTTTTCATAAACAGCCTCATTAACGTCTGACTCATACCCAGTTGCTGCTATATTAATGATGGAAATGACTTTTGGCTAGCCTCAACTCCAAATATTTCATTCTCCCTATGGTGCATTGTGACCTGTGTGTCTACCAAACCCTCAACCTCTACTTAGTGTTCAGCCATGCATATTCCTAAATGGCTAATTTTTGGGCCTATATAGCAAGCTTTAGATCTTTAACACGTCAATTTGCTCACCACATATGACTGAATTTCCTTGGGTAAAGCATTCTTTGTAGTAAAAGATAATTGCAACCTAGTGAACTAAAAACTGGCTCATAACCAATATGATGAAAATATTATTTCTACTTACATTCACTAAGAACTGATTGGATTTGTGGCTTTGTTCCATTGATGGCAACTGCATGAAGCTGAGAAACTACAACTTGAAGCAAAATCAAGGATGTAAAAGTTTTCTCATGAAGGACTGTGAATAATAGAGACTAGTGTCACATCAAACTAGGTGGATATGGCAGGCTGTAGAGAAATTACCAGTCTGCTTCCCAGTGTCCTAATTAAACAAAGTCATCCTACAGACTACATGCCTACTTATGATAGTCATATCAAATCATTCCTGGTGCGGAGCAGAGACATTGTTACTCTAATGTCTGCAAAAATAATTATACTGAGATTCATTGAAAAGTTTCAATCTTGTAAGCACTATAACTCACATATTTTATGGCTTAAACCACAAGTTGTGGCTTAAACTGCATATTACATATGGCTTCAGTGATGATTTCTACAGTTAATGGCGAGTCAGTGTCAATAATAATACCCCAGAATTGGGAGGACACATTACACATCAGATGGTACACCTGTACCAGCTGTTGCATCTACTACCACTCTTCTTTTGACTTTACCAAGAGACAGGCGAACCATTCTCTTCAAGATAATAAGTTATGAAAAGATATATACCTTCTGCTCTCCAACAGATTTGATTTGGAACATGTTCATATAATACAACAACACTGACATCTACCATCATCACCACAACTATTACTTCTATCACAGACACAAACATACACATGCCTCTACAAGGCCTCTACACTAAGATTTCATATGCTTATATCCTTAAGGAACTAAACAAAGTTATTGACTTCACTTTTGAAGGAGGATCTTGTATATTCATTGCTATAGAATCATCTAAAGCTTATTGGTACAGAACTATGAGTGGAAGAACTTGTTTCATTAAAAATAGCCTTAAGAGAGCCATTAAACATCTTATCTGTGGGTCCTACTTTAAGATTGGCAACAAACCCAATGGCCATAGACCTGTCACCATTTTGGGCCAACCTTTATCTTCATCGACATGAATACAATTTCATGATTTTGTTTATGTTTAAAAGTTTTATACTTGTGCATGTTTTTTGATTATATGTGCTGCCTCAATGATGGTGGTGAATTTGGTAAATCATAAAAGGAAATATATCCTGCTGAATTCGAGTTAAAATGTGAACACCAAGGCACAAATGCCACCTTTCTCAATTTGGATATTGTTGGTAAAGATGGGTTGTTTGTGAGTAAGTTATTCAACAAAAGGAATGGTTTTCCTCTTCAGATTCTTTGCATGCCAAACAGAGAAAGTAGCATTCCATCTTACATATTCTATTGCACAATTTTGTCTAAATACTTATACACAGTGTGTTTTACTACCATTACTACCAATACTATCAGCATTAAATATTGCAGTTATAACTACTGCTACTCTTACCACCACCACTACTACTTATTAGCAATTCATTATTAAACCTATTGAAAACATGATGATATACTGAGCTATTGTTACCATTGTTTTACGTATTGTTATTAGTATTTAGGTCCAATCCTCCTATTGTTTAACTAAGTTAACACACGAGATTTTATATTTCCTTATTCTTGATCTCATTGCAGCTTTGTTGATATTACAATGTATCACATGATGAAGACAAGATATCTTACGTTTGACGATAAATGAAATTCAATGACTCGTTGATTTCCCGCACTACTATTACTACTACTACTACTGCTACTACTACTACTACTACTACTACTACTACTACTACTACTACTACTACTACTACTACTACTACTGCTAAACCTACTATTACTACACCTGATTTCCGAAGTCTTAAACCCCTCTCTAAAATGACGTCAGATCAAAATGAAAGTCTACCATTATAATAAGCATGGTTAACAACCTTATGGTGAAGGAAAACCACTCGTTTGCATCGGTAACACTGATCTGTCTCCCGTTTTTCTTTTTATTTCAGAAGGGCTAGCAGGCAACCTGAACCTCATAGAGAGATGCTTAATGACTCATTCAAAAGTTATTTCTCATATCTACGTGCTTTTTATAAGTTCCACCATCTGCAAGTGCCATATAGTGCTAAAATGGCACTTTTTGTGCCAGATTTGTTATAGCTCATATAAAAGATATTGCTAATTACTACGTCCTTAATATAAATTCCACCATCAGCAAGTTCCAAGCGGCCCTTAAGACGGGACTTTTGGTGCCATGTCTCCAGTGGAAAAGCCAGGGATAGTGGGCTACCAGAATATTTAAGTTATGTTTCTTGAATCGTCATGTTTCTTTCCACTTTTATACATGTATACACCAACTACTGCTACTAATATTGTTACTACTACTACTACTACTACTACTATCTATCTATCTATCTATCTATCTATCTATCTATCTATCTATCTATCTATCTATCTATCTATCTATCAATCTATCTATCAATCTATCTATCTATCTATCTATCTGTCTATCTATCTATTTCATAGTACATTAATGTGTTAAAACTGATTGTTAAATCTATGCATTTAAATCTATGCTTTTGCTTACATATATTTACTCATACTTATCGATGAACGTGAGGAAACAAAGTAATTTGGATTCCTCCGGTATCTCGTTATCAACATTGATATCATTATCATTGTTATCATTATTACTACAATTCATAATCTTACTTACATAAAAGCACTTTAAGATTAAGCCTTACATTTGCGAAATCTTTTCTGATAGTCAGACTTGTGTATTTTGCAGAGCAGAAGTCCCTTGTCTGGCTACAAATTATTTATGTACTAAACTCTTTTTAAAATACTTTGGTGTAATTTGTTTTAGTTATGTTTATGTTTTGGAATATAGAAAGCGTTAACCCATCGGATCAGTTTCAACCACTGGACGTGATGCTGCTGAGCTCCCAGGTATATGGCCGACAGCAGAAATTATATAAACAAAGAGCAATTAGTAGAATCAAAATGGCAGTTTTGTTTTCACTACCTAAGAAGGATGACATGTCCTACCCTTCACTGATAGGTATTGTTTAGCATTTTAATAAGAAATTATATCACAGAAAGGCCATATTATTTTTTGGTACCGAAGGTTATTCATCCGTTTGTATTGAGAAAGAGTTCGCGTTTTGTGTCAAGCAGCGTAAGAAAGTGCCAATAATTTGTAAAGTACAAGATACAAAGAAATCACCGAATGCAGATAATCCAATAATTACGTGGGAAGGCCTAACACAATTACTGGAACTTTTAAAAAGCCTTGCAATATATTAGGATCTTCTAAATCGACTGATAGTAACTGATCGTGCTTTCTCAAAGCATCATATTTATTTACATCGTTTTATGTAAGGAACAATAGCTGATTCACACTTCACCTTTTCAATCAAATATACAGTCCTTTTCTTTTAGGCGACTTTATTACTCAATCCAAAGCAGCCATGGTAATTACGTACTCACAAAGTGAGTTACAGACACAATATCAATGTTCTAATTTGGAGGCATGAAAGTAGATCAGAGTACTAGTTTGTCTTGCAAACTTAAATTAAACAAACTAAAGGTTGACAATTATCTATTGACAATTGATGTTACCAAAAGAAGAAATATAGCAAATTGAAGAAGAACAATTTTGGAATTCGGAGAGTATTTTGTAGCGTAGAACAGACGGCAACTTCACTTCTAGGATCTGTAGATTTACCTGACAAATATCTCATGACCCAAAGAGTATAAATTTAGTTTTCATAAAGTCGTTGGTGGTGTAATTAGGTCCACAGAAAGTATTTGGGGTGTTCATAATGTACCTTTCTTGACCAACGTTTTGACACGCTAGTCCATGAGCTACCAATTAAGTCATCAGGCACCAGCCACGTAGCCAGGGAAATTTTAAGATGGGGGGGAGGGGGGAGGGCAAATTCAAAGCAAAATCTCTTCCCTCCCCTTCTTCTTTCCAAACCAGCCCACCATGGTCTTATTGGCTGGGAAAATTTTGAATTTTTACAGTCCCTAGAAGGCTCAAAAACGCATTTACTTGAAATAGTCACCATCCAAATAATTGGGAAAACATGGCATAAGAAAATTGAAATAAACAAGTGATTCATCTTTTAAATGCCCGTAAGGATTTTTCGGGGAGGTGTGTGTGGGGGAGTGGGCATGTTTCACCTATTGGGTGGGCACAGCTTCCCCTTTGCTGCGTGCCTGTCTGGCACGCCATGTCTCATTAGAAGCAAATACACTAGAACTACCTCAAATAATGTTAAATTTGTAGGCCTACTGGAGAAATGTTTGAAGATGTCACACTGAGATTCGAGCAATGATATAAGCTTGGAACCGTGGCGATGCATTCTGATATCATAGATGCGCTGCATTGCTCTCTAATTTTAAGTTTGATAAAAAAAACCCAGCTCATTTTCAAAAATTGGCCGACCTTCGAAAATGAGCCGATTCGCAAATTAGCCAAAGATGTTAGAAAATGCAAAAAAACCCAGGCCGACCACAAAAATAAGCCGAGGCACAGTGAAGCCATTGCATTGCGCACTCCTGTAAGCCAGTCAAACAAACTCTCGAATCAAATCATTCGAATCTCTGGCAAATTATTTGAAGATAAACATTTTGTAAAAGTGACTTTTACAAGAACGTCGGTCCCTGCTCCCTGCTCCCTGCTCCCTCCAGAAGTTCAAAGGAAAAGTGATAATTTTTGTTAATATTTTAACATAATCTAGTCATTCATTTTTTTTTTTTTGCAGAAGACACTTTGTATATCAACTATGTACCTGGTCATTTGGTACAGTATCTACAACATCTTCAACGTTTTACCATCGTTGGCAGCAGAGTGGAGGTTGCACAAGGCATTTGATAAATCCATAAATTCTCATGGACATTTGTCTGAAGAAACATGTTTAATATTGGACGGTTGCTTGTGACTAGAGCCCCGGTTCCCCTGTTTCGTACAATACCACATGATCGTAAAAACCTGCCCGCATCATATCAACGATTCTGTGATATCATGTAAGCCTTTTTCCATCGCAGAACCCCTATTATGAATGAAATATTACTCGCAAAACCCTGAATTAAATGATCATACAAATTGCGCATGCGCGCCTGATATTTCTTTTTTTTTCTTAGGGTTCCATACGGGCATGATATGTCTTTTTTTAAGGGTTCGATTCCCACGAGGGTGGCACTTGCTTTTGCTATCTCTTGTCTTAAAATGGTGCTGTAAATGAGTAGAAACCATCTGTTTTGTTTCAGTCCTGGTATAGGTTATGGGCCCTTAAATATAGCCTGCGTTATGTTGACCGCGAGTCGCGGATCACATAGGCGGTTGCCTGGAAGTCTCTTATTTTCCCGCAGTATAACTGTGTCAACTTATTAACTGCCGTGCTAAACGCAGGGTGCAAACTCTTTAGGTCTATGACTCATACAATAATGACAAATTAATGTCTGCAGCCATCATCTTGTGTTTTTGAGGGAGGAAGATCATAGATGTTAATCCTCACTAATCAGTCCCTTCAGTAAAAAGATATATCAGTCGTTTAAATCAGTGGAATTGTAAAGAGAAAACCGTTGCCCTTGTAACCTTGGGATTTATAAAGTGATTGTAGCTTGAAATTGTTGTTGTGTAAGGCAGCCATTATTTTTCCTTTACAGTTAAAATCTTCTGTTAAAATTGGACAGCATCTTGTGCACTTAATCAGTGGCAAATTTGCGGTTGACCGACCAAAGAAAGTTAACAGTTGACTCACCCTCTTTGAAGAAAATTTTCTACGAAGGAAAAATCTCGATTGTTTAGAACCTCATCTGCTTTCCTGTCTACATGCTAGTTTTCTATAAACACAATTGAATGCAATCAACCTGCTCACTTCTCTGTGATCAAATGGCTTTGTTCTTTGTGTGTTAATATTTTATTGGATCAAAGCAAGTCAGTATGCTAAGTTTATTATACAGAGCGGGAGTAGGTGGCATTTACTGCTGTTGATGCTAGTATCTGTGAGCAGTTTTGACTTCCTTAACACGAGGGACACATCGCCAAAGTTTACTATTCATTAGAAACATAATGTAAAGGACTTCTATTTTCTTTCTTACTAAACTTTCTTTAAGTCATTGAATATTGATTTAAAAGACTTGCAGACTTTTAACGAGTTTTAAAACGATTGCAGGCTCCCTTGACAATAAATTGAAGTTGTAAGAAGTCAACATTGTGGAATTATATGCACTTGGAATCGAAGTAATGGAAGAGAATTTTATCGAGTCGTCAACTGTAAGTATTGTAAAATAGTTTTATAATTGCGTTCTTTACACAGAGTAGTGAAAGATGTCTTGCTTAAAATCCTTATAGCAGAAGTAAATAATCAATGTTCATTGCCTCTTTATCAATGTTTTTTACCGTTCTCAATTAATTCTACTTGGAACATTGAATAGAAAGTGCAATGTCCAGGTGACGTATCGAGTGAACGTACTTCTTGCAATTTACAATTGACTTACTTTGGAATAATTTGACCTACAATCGCACATCCTTACTCTGTAGAATGTTTATCTCGACTTTTAGAGTGTTGCTTAACGCTTTCAGATCACTTATGATTCGAACAAGGAAAGGAAGTTTGGGAGACGAGGCAGCAGGTATTGCTATTCTCGTGCACTTCCTGACACCTGTTCTTTGGGGAAATTTACTGCCTTCAAGACGTTTTGCAATAAAATGGAGGACTATCAGAAAGCATTTCGAGACTTGTAAGCCAATATTGACAGTGTGCGTCCTTATTGTCAGCAATATTAAAAACAAATGTAGCACAAATTTCGAGAACCCAATCATCATGACAACTCGCTAGCTGTCTAAAATGGATAAAAACAAACAGGAAAGTGGTCTTGTATAACATTGAAATTATAAAGAACGTTTATTCCACAAAAGCCGTATCAGCACATTCATTCAAAAGTCGGTGTAGAACAGGCAGGCAGGATTTAAAACGCCGAGGAAGTCTAAAGTGAAAGGCTAATTCTTCACATACTGTGAATTTCCGAGGTGAATTAAGGAGGAACGAAACAAGGGGAATCTTATTGTTAACTTTGATTTTGTAAACTCTTTGTATATAAGGAGTTTTCTACAGGAATATAAATGAAAGTTTAATCCAACGGATTTTTTAAACGTAAATACAGGATTCTATTACCAAATTTACCAGATTTACCATACAGTAAAAAATAACAAATATTGTAAACAAATACCAATAAAATAATTATAATTACGCCGCTTGCGAGGAGGGTAGTTTTATTTTAATACTGTTATAATGCTAGGGTATTGTTATTTACACGTGTTGTTGTCGTCGATACAGTCTGTGCGCACTCTGACATGCATTAGCACCATTTTTCACGTCCTTTTCCTGCACTGTCAACTTCATCATAGTTGTTTGATTTTAGGATGTGGTGGAGGCTTCGATATAAGGAGGGTTTACACTTTTTTCGTCGGATGCTCAAAACCTAAGAACAGTTTAAGAGCAGCACGTGGGTTTAAATGCCAGGTCTCAAAGCTAAAAATCAAGTGACAAAGAGTGGATGACAATACAAAATTCTTTTAAAAAGAACAAAATTTCCATTCGATCAGAGGAACAGGAGTTTATCAGAAAAAATACATTCTTCGCAAGTTGCAGTGGTTAGAAGTTGCATCCATTGTTATCACCCAACATTCTCATGCACAAAGAAAATCTAAAACATAAAACAGGTTATTTCGTGTTTATTTATTTGATGTAAGCTGTGTGAATTCACTTGTAGATTCGCAAAAAACGGGTCGCAAACTATGTAAAAATTAGAATTGCCGCACAAACACAGTTAGAACAAATATGTCTAGAATTTCAGTATAGAATCAAAACAATGAGCTTCCGCAAAAATAGTTTGGTGTTTTTTCTAAGAATTTTGTAATGCAAATATGACCATGTCCAAAGCCAGTGTCGTGGCTGAACAAGAAATTATGAATGATTCCAACAAATTGGAAGGAGACGAAGACGGACAGTGTAAGGCCCTTCTCTGGCAATGACTTAGCAAACTCTGGTCACAATTTTTGTAATGGCCAAATCTCCTTCATTTCCTTCCTCCTCTCGTTGACTTTGTGACCGTCATCAATATGCCCAGGGCATCGTATCTGCATCATCTAAAGTAGACTTTTTTATTTGACCAACCTGATACTTTTTTGGGGTATAACGACAACAATACTCACTGTCGCTACTTTTCTTATTTCATGATTTAAAGATTATGAATTTTACGACAATCTGATATGGTCAAGTTTGCAAGGATATATAAGATAAATAGTCACGCTATTTTAATTCAAGTTTTATTACAATCATATGTCCTCGTTGCAAGGTGTATCGATGCGGATTTGTTGGGATCACGTAAAATTCATTTTACTTATCCTTGCTATTACGATTACGTAATTGGGCATGATTCGTCGTCATCGCCGTCGTCACAGTCATAATCATTGTTATTATCATTATCATTATAGTAGTCATCGTCATTGTCATCGTCATAAGCATCAGCATCATCATTGTTACAAAAGGTAGCATCTTTGCCTTAGTCATCCTCCTCCTTCTTATTATCATCATCATCATCATCACCATCATCAACATTATCATCATCATCATCATGATCGTCGTCATCATCACCGTCATCATTATTATCATCATCATCATCATCGTCATCATCGTCATCATCGTCATCGTTATCATAATTGTGATCATCACTTTCATGATCGTTATTACCATCATCATCTTTGTCGTTATCGTTATCTAACACTCATCACCTTTATCATTACTATTACAAACTATATCTAATATAGGCCAAAAAAGGAAGATAAGTGCAAAGAGTTGTATAAATTTGTGCGTTAACATAGCATATGTTTGTCAGGCATGTAGTAAATGCTGCGTAGCATCAATTAAATATTTGAAAAAACATAAATTTGAAACTAAGATAAACTCCTAAATTGAATACCAAGTCGCTTACCCGCATATAAAGTTTTAGAATTTAACAAAATTTGAAAGCAGCATTCTTGTTAAGCAAGCCAAAAATACTTTGATTGAGCGAGACAAATTTTTGTCTACTTGAACATCTTTACCTGCTTTCTGGTCATTTAATGGTATTTATTGTTGATGTTTTTGCTGGTCATTCAAAGATTGTAATATCTCCGTATATCGTTATATCAAGAGTTTAGTAAGAACTGTCAGAGCGTGAATACAGAACATAACATTTTGTAGCTAATTATGCTGTACATGATTACGTGAATAAGCAGTGCAGCTGATTCTGACGAAAGAAAAGTAGCTCGGAGCTGTACACGAGAGAAACGTCGTTGACAATCCTAGATTACGTCACTAGTCCCCGGCTACGTCACTTAGTTTCCTTTACTTATTTTTCCACAACAAGACCGGGACTGGATGGTGCCTGGCTAACCAAATCATATATAATTTAACTCTTCACAAGGCATCTGTCAGCCTTCCCATGCATTAGAAATTTACAGTACAACGAAATACAAATTCTCAAAATATTCCAATCACACTACAGTAACAACCTTCCTCCCTACCTCAAGGTTTACTCGTGTTTTTTAGCACTCTGCACTCCCAAATAATGCAAGACCGGCAATGGGCTGCAGCACTAGGATTTCTAAAAGTGTGGATTACACAATTAAGACGAAGTATGGCTAACGAAGTCATGGGTACGTGCAATGTTGATGTGTAAGTGGAGCCGGATTTCTCATAAAATGCTAGCAGATAATCAACCCATCTTCACTTAGTTTTTCCAAGCCTTCCAGAGTCTCAAACTGAAACTCGATGGACACCACGGTCTGAATCTCCTCCACTACGACACGGATAGTAACATATTTCTCTTGATATTCTGGGGGTGGTGTGGACTGAATAACTTCAACAACTTCACTCTCCTTCTGCTTCAAGTTGTCAATCAAAGTAAAAAACCGGCTTCGTATTCGCTCTAATTCTGTATCCAAGGTAACACGAACAGTTTCATCTGAAATTTCAACACAGCGCAAGTGCAGCTGGTCGAGAGCATTTTGATATTCTGCCATTTCACCAATTTTTACCTGTAAGAGAAGGTGTGATATATATATCGTTCATACAATTTACAGAAAGTGAGGCATAAATTAGATAAGATGCTAAGGTATCGGTTAGCAAATTTGTATTGGTACTGTATACTACATATCAAACCTTTAACATTGCACTAACTGGTTTTCTTAATCGCTAGTTTTTCGCCCAACACTGCAATGGTAAAACTAACTTGTCTAAAGTGAAAAAGGAAATCCTTATCAAGTGAATCAACTGAGTTACATGGCAGGAACAACAAAACGATCGTTCTTCACAGGAACGAGACTGACGACAGGGCACCGAAACGCGTCTTGTGGTGTTTTAAGACATGAATTCTTTGTTTGAGGTCATCTATAGGTTTGATGGTGCTAGTTACCTTTCGAAGTAAGAGAAGGAATTGAAGCAGTGCAATTTCCAAAATACCAACAGGATTAAAAAAGTTATACGCAAAGTCAATTAATCAGCACTGAATTCCTTCCCTATCGATTATTGATAACCACCTACTTCAATAGTACAGTGGAAAATCCTATTTGAAAACCGTAACTAAAGTGATAACGTTCTTCTTTTTCTTCATGTACACTATATGCAAGTAAAGAGCTAGCAATTGCCGATGTTCATTACTCCGTTTTTGTGAGCCTAACATCTCCAAGGTCATTGGTAGTATCTCGGTTACTCTACTTTATACTGTCTGCAATCATTTGCAAAGAGGTTTTCGGTCAAA
Organism: Alatinidae sp. Z8VKAUB7J3; assembly: GCA_010016025.2. Lineage (NCBI taxonomy): Eukaryota > Metazoa > Cnidaria > Cubozoa > Carybdeida > Alatinidae > Alatinidae sp. Z8VKAUB7J3. The sequence goes on along the minus strand of JAAAKM020006971.1, from coordinate 84,649,261 downwards.
ATATATTTGTCTATCGGCACTTTTAGAAGGTTTGGGCAAACCCAATAGCTGCATTTGGCCCAAATCGCGACGGCTCATATTGGGGGGGGGGTAACTTTTCTGTACTAATATGCATTTCTAAACGCTGAACCAAAAGTCACGAGATATGAAAAGCAGTCAAACTGCCCAAAAGATTTTCTGTCCGCAGATCAATGTGGTCGCGAGTTGGCTTAAGGCCACCGTATTCTTATAAACGTAAAAGAAACATTGAGTAAGTGTTCAACAGCACATCATCAGGCAGCCGGTTTTCTGTTAAATCTTTGCCTCAATGATTGGCCCAATCTAAACCTGCTTTTAGGTACGAGTCCCCGTTATGCCCGATGACAATTGTTGTTAATGGTGGCAAACTATTGAAATATCGAGAGCTTGGTGGGATTTCACTGATTCAAGTAGACTCTCACATACGGAGAGATGATGTATACATTATTTCACAGATCTTGAGCACCTGATTTATAAGCATGGTACCGTATCAAGAGCCTCATTGGCACACTTCACTGCTGTCGCTATCTATTAGCAATTCAAAGAATAGATGCAGCACTCACCTTGATCTTTTCAAGTTGCTCCTTAGGATTTCGTGCATATTCTACAATGATGGTCTGAATCCAAACTTCAATTTCAGTGATAATAGTTAAGATTTTCTTGGTTTCTTCTTGAAATACTTTACGTTTTTCTACCAACTCTACGTGCTTCTGTTGAGTAGTAACTAACTTGCATAGCGTGTCCCATCGTTCATTAAATGACGTCAGCAGCTGCTCCAATCCTAGAGCACTCTGTTGATTCTCCTTCGCTTGATGGATTAGTTCTTGTCCCTTTTTACTGATTTGTGCTATGCTTGGTTTGCGTTTTTTCACAGCTCCATCGAGTGACTGCAACAAGAGAAATAAAATGAGTCTTAATAACCAAGAGCAAACTTTACTGTTGGTGTGTTAGAACAAAAATGCCGCTAAACTTGTTGTAGTACACCATCGTCATTACATTCACGTGTGCATTCAATGAACTGGCTTCTGAAGTACAACAGAGGCTGAACATTACCTCCGTTTGAAATACTGTTACGTGGTATGTTACTTGCTACTTTCCTATATCCTAAGGCCTGTTATGACAGCTTGTAATATCTGCTGTGTTTCTTTTGGAGGAGGTCTATCGCATCGATCTCGGCCATTTAAAAACATACGCCTGTCTTTCGTAATTTCGTCCTACAACGATTCTACGTCGAAAGATGTCGGAAGATGTAACGATTAAACATGTTCTACTAGTCTCGTAGTATACATTGGCGTGTAATCCTACAGTAATAGTTATACATTCGTGTCATAGCAGATATTGGAATGTCGCTCACTTATAATTTATATTTTAAGACGATGTCTTTTGCGTGTTAATAGGTACCAGTGTCCGGATAGGATGGATATGTCATGACCAGGAACTCTTAGTCTTCCGGCGTTTGATGAAGCAGCAAAAGCATCTAATAATATCAATACATCGGCAATCACGAAAATACTTTCAGTAGGGAGGATTTGATAAGAAACTGATCTACAACAAAACACCGTACCTAACGTTCGTCTGAAACACTAAAACTTGGTGCTCTGAGATTATGCTCTATGCCGTCCAAACAGATTAGAACTGATAAGTCGTAAGTCTTACCTAGGAATACTGTTGCAGTGCCGAAACAAAAATTCTGATTTGCCTTAGACATCTACTTGGTAATACAAATAGTGCAATATTTGTTACGTCTCTACGTATATTTTCCCATATCCTACACCAAGCAAATGGTGTACAATCTCCCGTAAAGGTTTTCTTTACCAGACAAGAATTACAATGCATAGCAAATGGTTCTTCAGTCTACTCACCTCTACCAGTTCAGGTGGTTTCACAACAGTAGGCCCGTCGCCAGCTGGCTTTAGAAGCATCTCTGTATCACTTATCCAAGCCATGTTCTGTTCAATATCATCAAGGAACTCTTTTAATTTGGCTTCGATATTCTTCAGCTAGGGAGAGAAACAAGACAACAACCGTTAGATGTGGTAAAGCAGTTCAAATGCTTTGCTTTTAACCAACGCTGTCAAAATTGTCGGTTGCCAAGGGACGGGGTAAGGCTGATCCCCTTCCCATTTGTTAAAATCATGGTAGGAAAAAGTTTGACCTAAAATGGTATAGAAACGTTGGAGGGGCTTGGATTGTCTTCCACTTCCCTCATACCTAGTCCGCCGTTTTGTGATTAAAAACAGTTTGTACTAGTGATTCAAATAATCGTAGAATCACACACAATGAAATCAATCTCACGCAAAGGCCAGCCGTAAATCTAAACCTTCGGTGATGTGGCACCTCTACTGAATTGTAAGGACACTATGACATCATGTAAAGTGTCAATCACGTTTATTTGATCAGACTCTACATACCTACATACCTGAAATCCGTAGAAGGGGTGGAAATGAAGAAATTTCTACCTTGATTCGAAGTTAGTTCGATCAATCAATCTGTAATACAAGTCCAGTACTACAGGACCACCGTACTTCTAAATATAACCTTTTTCTACAACAATTGTCGCAACAAATGGACGTAAGGCACCAACACCGTTAAAATGATTATATCGACTACAAAGTAGACCATGCTAATGCTTAACAGCGTGCACTGCCATCGCGAAATCTTGTATATGCAATTGCAAATACGTGATTGCCGGGGGATCCTCGCACGCTGGAAGCTGGAATTTAGAGTACGGTATTATTAGTACTGGACCCCAAATATACACGTAGAAGGAAGTATAATAAATATGCGGGGAAAAGGGGCAAATTTCAGGGTTCCTGAGGGACAATAAAGAAGTACATATATTTACATAAGACAGACCTCCTGCTTAGCGCGCTTGCGTAAAAGCTAGCAGCACATAAATATTGTTTTGAGTCTTCCAACCCTTCGCAGGTGATTTCTGAGAAAAGAAATTAGAAGCGCGACAGTTTTCAAGAATTTACGACAAGTTGGTAAACGGTATTTAGGCACCGACGAGCAGGTTAAGATTAGAAATAAATACGCAAATTCCGACCTAAGCTCCATATTACGGAACGAGATTTTACTTCAAAGGTGCACGGCAATGTCAATTTAAAGTGTACTACGCGTTCTGGGGGGACACGTCACTCTTATAACATGTGCGCGAATTCTGTTTTTGAAAATTGTCTTGAGAGGCCATCCCCTCGCTTGCCTCCACGCTGCTCCGGTCCTTGTTTTATCCCACCGTTTCTGTAACTACATTCTTTACAGTATTATTACATCCGTTATACTGTATATCCTGATATTTGGTACAAAAAGTCCCTGTCTTTGCAAGACTGAAATTGTTGATCGTCAATAATCAATTCAGACTGCAGACCAATTAATTAAGAAAACTATCCTGGTGTCAACAAATGAATAGAAGATTATTATTAATCATTTAGAACTTATTCTATACTAAAGCGCTAAACACCCGCGAGGAGTTTATTCTCAGCCAAACATTTCCGTCTAGTCCTTTCGTCAAATATCGTCGTGGCGCTTTCAAACCTTCAATTGATTCTGAGTGGTCCTAATAGCCAAGTCTCCGTCGTTTCAATGCCCCTAATATGACACGGCTGCGGAGATCATCTACTTAGCAAAATGTCTGTAAATGCGGTTACGTCTTTAATTACATCTTCCCATTAATTTATGTGTAATTTCTACAGCAGATACCAAAGAAAGGATCAGAAGTCAACACATGCAAAGTGATTACGGCAACGCCAGTTGAAAGGAAGGTCTCTTACCAGCCTCAGTTTCATATTCAGTGAACTCGCAATGGTATTCCACCTGCGGTTGAAATCCTCCATCGTTTCCTGGATGCTAACAATTGCAGGAGAGTCCTCATCGAGATTCTGAGCTACTCTCTGAGCTGCTAAATTGAAGTCGCCGAAGGTGCTTTGCTGTGCTGTAAGCTCTTGTTCTAGAGTCTACCATAAGAAAAACGGTGGAAAGATACATAAGTTAAAAGCACAGTATCCTTGGTAACTATTTTAACGACAAGGAACCATACAATGGATACTAAAGGACAGCATATCAAATATCTAGTGTGTAAAGATATAAAGGCACTCGTGGCCACTGTGACCGTTTACCGGCTTTGCAACGTTGACTTAGAGTGTCAAAAGCAAATGCCTACCAGTTGAATTCACGACATCGGTGCGTCAGTATTTAGATGTTATGAACTCGATAATTGTGGTTAGTTTGGAAGATGGTTTTTAGTCTCAACATTAAACCTCGGGGGTAATCCCGTCCTAGTAGTCCGTAATACGTCACTAAAACACATAATATTTTAATCCAAACTTATAGAGAAATGTCAAGTGGGTACTGCAGGCGTATCATCTAACGGCTGGCTTATTTAGAGTCGCTTAAATGCCACTATAAATACCTGCAGGAATAAACAAACGCAGAGCAAATCTTCGCTTTCAGGGCGCTGGCCTATAATAAACATTTTATCTACCTAATTATCTGCCAATTAGCACATGGATAAATAACAATTGCAACAACAAGACGAGTGCAATTAGTTACACGATGTGGATCTGTTCACAACAATTTTTATTTAATATTGCCTCCACGAAATTGGCGACGGCTTTCCATAAGCGTGTTGAATGGTAGAGATGTTACGTTAACCTACACCCCGTGAAACTAAACATTTACCACATCACCAACCCCTTGGGATAACCAGCAATATGCGATCACCGTATGGCCATGCCCTCTGATAGGACATAGCATTCAAACGATAGGATTATTACTGGTTCATGCTTAACAGTACTCAGG
>JAAAKM020006971.1:84622228-84639584 GCA_010016025.2 Alatinidae sp. Z8VKAUB7J3 | reverse complement strand
ACTCCATCATCCATAGGACACATTAGATTTATTGTCACCAACTTCTTTGTGGTGTAGGGAAGGGGATTGTGGGGCTTCATCATATTCCTTCTTTTCGAGTTGAAGTAATCGAATGACACGGGAAACATGAACAAGAATAAAAAGAGGAGAGGAGTGTCCTTTGCCAGATGATGTGATTTGCTTTCTGAAGATAAAATGGAATAAAAGAAGCGAAATCTTGAGTTGTCTTCTGTCATCACTTTTGATTTGGTGGCAATTTCTCAAGGACACCTGACTGGCAGTGGGCCCGATTTTGAATTACCAAAAATATACAGTAAAACCAATAAACAGGCTAAGTAATAAATAAAGAGCGGCTGGGGCAATCCAAGGGCAGCGCCCCTACATTTAGGCTATTGGGCAGCGAAGCAAGACACGAGGCAGGGTCTACCGCCCCGGAGATCACGGATCATGACAAGAATCTGCAATCAATGAGAACAGATACTACAACCATTCCTTGCCATCAGGAGCCGCCTCTCTATGTTATATTTATGTCACTAAGATCATCAATTAATTATCAATACTGTACACTGGCATTTACATGGAATGTAAAGAATGTGAGGAATAACAGCTTCGTTAACTTCTTGATAGTTTTGTAGATAACAGCTTCTTTAACTTCTTGATAGTTTTGTAGATAACAGCTTCTTTAACTTCTTGATAGTTTTGTAGATGTAGATAAGGATTAGTATGGCTATGGTTCTTAACAGGGGGTACATCTATCCTCTGGAGGTACGGAGCATCATTGTAGGGGGTACGAGATATAGTGTTAAATACACTATTGAATGGATTTGGTATTTGCATTTCAATAACAACTCAATAGATACCTGTTCAAACGATATACAACTCAGGTGATTGAAATATCGGACAGTAATGAGTAAGAACCGGTAGTAATCGATAAAAACCGTTAGCAAAATTCATAATTCTTGGAAATTACCGGTGGACATAATTCAAAATAGCCCCCCAAAAGAAGTAAAATAGTTAAACTTGTAAGTTTGAAAACATTACCAGTAACCAAACCATTTGCTTATTTTGAACCCTTACAACCACAGAAGAACCAATAGAAATGTCTGATTATTGGCGTACTTTGTACGTACGGTTGCCCATGAAATAATATCTTTGTACTAAGTGTATTTGAACATATTAAATGTTCCCTTCAGATTCTGCCAAAGTGATTCTTATCATGAGGGTACTGTGGTATATTTATTATGAAATTGTTAATCAATAAATTAAAGTGTTAAGTAACTGGGTTGTGATATTATTGTATCTGGAGACATAAAACTATTCGAAATCAGAAGCAAGGGTGTTGCAGATCGGTATTAGCGCCGTGATTATATTACTGCAATGTTGATGATATTACATCAGCCTCGTGTGTGCATTGTTGTAAGAGCTTATCCGTAATTTGCGGCTTTCCAGCAATACCTATGGCCTAGCAAATTCGTTTTGAGCTGTTACCTTACCGTGATTATATTAGCATGCTGTGAAAGCGGGATAACTAATTGTAGGTTTTCGCTGTTACTTTAAGTACACAATACTTGCCACTTCTAACGTACCCTAATAAATTTTTCTCTTGTGATTCGAATCTCTATTGATTGCTTAATATTTACAATATTACATCCTCTTACTTATTTCTTCCAAAATTTTGAAAACTGCTGGCACAAATTCAAAAATACATGTTTAAATCAAGCTGGTGGCTTTGTCACTTCTTGGAAATATTTTCCTTGTTTATTTGTTAAGCCTCGCTTTCGTGTCAGTCCATGCTGTCACATGTGCAATAAAAATGTGACTCGCTGGAGTAGCCGCAGTTGCCTTTCTGCCTATTTACTATTCTGTGATAGTATGGTACAGGGAAGCAGTGGGATACCATTGCAACGGTTGCTGTGTCAATTGAGTTTATCGAGTTTACTGTAGGGCGGCCCACGGGTAACGTGAGGCCCAGAAGAAACACCTGAGTGGCATAGCTCCTGCTTCAACCAAAGAAGCGGACAAAAATATTTCTCTTGGCTGCCGTCGATGCTCACTCGTTCTGTCATTTATCTGTGAAAGTGGAGCCCCGTGGTGTTGTTTTTAATAAACTTTCGAATTCTCTTTTGCCATGTCATATTTACTTGCGTTGGTGTGTAATTTGGCATTACATTCTCTGAGTTGACCGAGAAAAACGTCTTGCCCGTCTCAAGGTCTCAGTTCACAAATCCGACCCAACTGAGTCACAAATTAAATAGCCCTGTTGTATAGTGAGTCTTACTGATTAGAAACGACTACTTGCTGTTACTTGTTTCTGCTATTTATTCTCCAGATCCGGCTGAATGGATGCCTGGTTACTAATTTACACCAGATGAATGCTTACGAACCTACAAGATTATTACAATACAGTCCCGTAAATGAAAACACAAGATCTACAAGTGTGTCTTGGAATTATCTAATTAGTGCAGTCAAAAAGCGTGTTATTTTCCGAGCGTTGTTCCGTATTATGACATAAACTAGTGTAATGTTCTTCGAGTGGGTATCTCTCACAGCCTTTATTGTCGCATTTAGCTGGAACTGGAAAGCCCTTTTGAGACAAGGAATGCTTCATCATTAGGCTCTCGTCCCAGGAACGTCTTTAACATATCCATGGCATCCTGTAGGAAAATGGAAAAGATAATATAACGAGATTTTAAAATTAGAGTTGGAATGATGATAGCGGTGTTGGTAGTGATGATGATGCTGATTATGATGATTGTGACGATGACGATGACGTCAACGATGATCCCAAACGAAGGTCTCTATCCATTAAAAACTGAAGAATCCCAGAATTTGTCCCTATATCTTCTCATTTACAGAATCCGGCTTAAATCAATTCTTTTCTCAAACGCTCACACGAAAGTCGCCCGTACTAAACAAACTTGTCATAATACCTCTCCAAGCTTCTTGAGGGTTGTGGGTCTACAATAATCAATGGTAACAAGAGAGATGCTCAAAGCCTCCATGCAATAAAATACACATAGTTTTTCACGCTGGGGATTGCTACCAGATCCCACGTTGACTCCAGGCCGGATGTTTTAAGTCAACCAATTACTTTCTCCAATTGGCATACTGTATTACAATATTATTTTGAAGCAAAAACCACTGACAAAGTTAATCCATGAAAATGATTAGGCCACAAACTTTGTTTCCAGAATCAATTCTATTTTGTATTGGCACTAATATGCGATCTGACAATGGGAATAAGTCCGATATCAAGAAAGGTAAGGCCCAGATCATGATATACTAGAGAGATGTGTGCATCTGTGCCCCGATACAATGCAATATGTGTAGCGCTCGGTATATACGTGAAAAACTGTTCGTAATTTATGATCCGAAGCGGCTCCAATTAAAGAAGGCAGAAGGGAATCGTGCAAGTGATAAAGCGAAAGTGAAACAATGCAATTTCCACAAATTGGGGTAAATTCTCTTTGATTCGGAAATCTAGCACGGTCTTGACGTACAATAGCGTCATACTATCGTCTTAACTTCTCTAGCATTCATATGGAATTCTTCGTATTGTATCAGCTCACTTTGCAAAATCATGTACAACTGAAGCGTTAGGAGAATTCATTACACCTTCATCAATTTAAAGCAAAAATGTTTGTATCAATAAGAGATGAAGTTAGAATGTTCTTGTCTTCAAGAGTGGGTACAAGATACATACCATACTGCCTCCTGGTTTAAGAATAAAATTCTTGTAATCTGCTCCTACTTTTGGGTCTGTGATACCTTCTTTCTTGAACCGGGAATGAAACATATCCATAGAGTAGACCTCGCTCCACTGAAATGGAAAGAAGGAACCTAGGGTGATGATCTGCTCTTAACTGAAAAATTCACAATCTGCATCATAAGTCAATCTTAATAAAGGAATAATGTGCATGGTCTGTAATAAATACTGAAATATCGAACCACTCATTTAATTAATACCGAAATATCGAACCACTCATTTAATTAATACTGAAATATCGAACCACTCATTTAATTAATACTGAAATATCGAACCACCGAGACTCACCGGGTCAGAAGCCTTGACCTAGGTAACTCTGGTAATTGAAAAAATAATATCAGTTTCTAATTTCTATTGTAATAATCTCGTAATCTAACATCTCAAAATACTCCCAGAAACGTAAATACAATTTCAAGTAGTAAAAAATTATCTCAAAAAAGCGTTTGCGTGATTTTAAAGCTCTGTCCACCAGGCGCGTATCCAGGGTTAAAACTTTGAACTACTCTGAATTTTAACGGGGCAGACATTCAAACTGCTTAAAACAATTTTTTAAGATGTTTACATCTTTACAGGAGAATTTGCGAAGGTCTCGTGGAATTTTTAAACAAAAAATTCCTAAGAAACCCAATTTACATTTCCTACGCTTTCTAATTACAAGTCCCTAGTCTCTCGATTAATCTCGATACATCTCGCACAGGCATTTTATACGAACTTGAACCTCGTAGATTTAGTGAAAACATGATTTTCGAAACAAAGAGTCAATCATATTAAGGCCGACGATGCTGTAAACTGGTAGAATTGAGGGAGCTTTATCCCTTATCCTTTGGAATAAGTTCTCTTCCTCAGTGAAGTGAAAGGAAATGCTTCAACAAGTAAGAAAAGTTAGTCCCATTTTATATCCAGATACGAAATCACAACGAGCGCAACTTGGTGGCTATTCCACCACTAAGATTTCCAATTTTCAAGCAAACCCGACCTTGCGTGCATGCCATCTTTCCGTCTCTTTGGCTGAGGGGCGAAAATATTTCCGCTCCTTGCAGATTGGCAAGAAAATCGCGTTCACACCACGTGCAAATACGAAGCTCATAAGCGTTAAATAAACAGTGTAAAATGTAATGTCTTCAGATATTGTTTCGGGGTCAACAGATGTCTTTTTATAGCACTCGTTAACACGATCTCAGCGTGCAGAGGTATAATTGCATTATTGTTACATAGTGTGCGAGGCAAAAGCGCTTCGGGCTGAATTGGGTTACAGGGTATGCAAACTCAAAAGAATCTAAACATCTGTTATTGTCACTATTTCCATGTTATTCATGAATACCAATGTGATAAAGATCTAGCCATACCTTCATCGCTAACTAGTTGGTTTTTCTTAACAAACCAATGACAAGATTCATACAAGGCCTTCTAATGAAACACCTCTTCATAATTTGGTATCAGCTACTTCCGAAGTCATTACGAAAATGCAAACTCCCTAGCCAATGATCCCTATATAATCTTTTCTGAGATCTTTACATCATCAAATACTTTTGTTCTGAGCTAGAATAAATAAATATCTTCAAAAAAAGACGAGTTATTTTACAAATCTACATAACGATGGAACAACACAAAAAGGGAAGGTATGGGCTATTTTTAAAACACAAACAGAAAACGTGAAATCATGTTACCAGGACACTGATTTAACCATGCTGTACAGAAAATGAACTTAAGCCAAATGGCCGATGGCAGGTTTTGTAACATGATACCTATATCTAGAAAGCCAACTAACAAAAGATTCAAACCGTGTACTGACATTTTTAGTTGGTAACTTTAAACGTTCGTTCTTTTTAAAGAGAGGAAATCCCTTTCTAGAATAAGAATCAGCAACTAATAAAACAACAAAAAGTTAACGGCTCTGAGCCCAACAATCGAACAAGTTTCGTCTCCATAATTTACGGTTTATTCACAAGCTTTATGGAACGAAGTTCCCTGCCGTGGAAAAAACATTTCTGACTTGGAAATTAAAATTCCAACATTGCAAGAATGCTGGGCAGCGAATAGCCGCCTCGGTGGCAAATCCTGGAGTAACTACGACAATGAAGGCCAACTCCTGACAATTTCTCCTGTTCTTTGGAGTATTTTACCATTTTTTAACTGCTGAAGCAACTAGCAGTGTTCGAAACGGGTCTACACATTATCAACGACCTCAATCCAAGTCTACCAACTTGTAAGAGAAAGTCAACGTGTTCACTTGGTCTTCTCAACTACACAACGAGTACACAGCTTTTTCGATGTTCGCTGTGGCTGCTTAAGTTCAACATGGAAAACGCTTTGAATAGTTTCCCGTGATGGCAATTATTGTTCTTATCTCGTCTTGACGACGATAAAAGTTCGGCATTGGAAGCTCTCCTTTCAGACCAGATATCCTCCTCTGTACTACTGTCGCTCTTCATTGACGATAAGTTCCACTCAGAACTTCGAATTGCTGAAGAACTGTCCATATCACCACCTTCTTCAGGTATCGTGGAAACTGACGATGTTGAAGATTTCGATAAATGATTTTCTGTGACTACGGTTAACAATGCGGTAAGCCACGAGTTTCTCTCGATTTCGGAACAAGCACAGAGTGTATAAGTTCTTCTCCGTTTAGTTAGTTTTAGACAGAAATTCTTTCGGCCATTTACAGAATTGATTTCCTCAGTATAGATCCCAATATCGCTATCCAGAAAGATAATTTCTTTGGGTGACGAACTTTCACATCCTTTTTCTCTTTTGAAAAAGTATAAACAGTCATTATTTAGCACGAAATATCGCTCTTTCCAAAAATTTGCAGGCAACCGCCACAATCCTTTGCTTTGCACAAATAATGAACCTTCTTTGACGATCTTCTCAGGGATTCCCCTTCTCAGGTTCAACATCGCCATCTTCAAGTCATTCTCACGGCTTTTTCGTCTTTTCCTTATGGCAGGTACTTCCACAATCGAATCTATTAGGAACAACATAGTTTTCGGTTAAATATCAGAAATAAATAAGACAAAGAGTGTAACTAACACTGGCTGTACTGGTAATGTTCAACTCAAACTTCAAAGCTGACACGGAAAAAAAATCGGTTCTTATAAGAGACAATTCGTAGGGAAAACTCCTTCATCCAACGGTGCATATCATGTGATTGGTAAAGACATGTAATGTGGATTTCCCCTGAGACTTCCTCTTCCGGAAATTTCACATAGCAAAGCGCAGCTGGTTTCGGGCAGACTTTGATAACAATTCGAAAACGACGGAATAGGGAACACCGGATCACAGCTTCCCGTTTTCCGTTCGTAAGTGTTGGGGTTTTTTTCGTAAAGGAAATGTATCGTTAAAGCAGCATCGTAAATCTGCTTCTCTCTAGCAACTGAAAATTAAAAGAAAAGAAAAGGATTGTTCTTTCAAACCCGCTAAAATAAATTTAAACCATAGTGCATTCAAACATTATAATCATGATGCAATGTTGTGTTGACTGCTTTCTAAGAAAAACACAGCCTTTCAACGGGCCATTCATTGCATTGTTTGCCATCTCAACACGTGTTCCTTAGCTCGGCAACTTTTTTAATTGTTGTTTGACATGACGTAATCAGTTGTAAAAAGAAGAAAAAATGTTTCCAAGAAACTACTTGTGCTTTATTGACATCACAGACAAGACGTGTCTAAATGATACTACAACAGCAAAAACTGTAAGGTATCAAGAATAGTAATATTAGTAATGAAGTGTGTATAGTACACACGTCATCCTTTTGTATGTGGCAGACTAGATCTCTACTTGGATCGAAAGTATCAGCCCACTACAGGACCTTTTGTTGAAGTTATATGATACGATCAGAGGGCAAATTTTTGTTCCAAATGACACTCGAGTAGAATAACTTTTAGTATATCTCTAGAGTATATCCTTTATGGTCTGATTACCCTCCTACCTATTTGAAGTGGAATAGTTATGATTTATCGAAACTTGTATCGGTGCCTTGTTATTTGCCATGACGTACAGGTCCGTAGCCAGGGAGAGGGGGGAGGCCCTTCCCTTCTTATAAACCGAAAGGTCTGTCGTTTTTACAAATGCAAGGGCAAATAATGGAACCCGTCACCTGTTTAGTTTTTAGCAAGGAAGCATTTCGTTGAATTTTGGTTCGAAAGTGGTAGTTAGTGTTAGGAAACAAGAAGTCTCCCCTTATGTAACAATCCTTCCAATTCTTACTTGAAGGGACCCTACCCTGCTCTAAAGACCGCCATAGCGCGTCCTTGGTATTAAGATGATCCTCTCACTTTCGAACTGGTTCCTTCGAACTGGGTCATTCAAAGTAATGAGCACTAAAAATCCTACCCACTTCATATGTGCACCCCCCCCCCCTGTATCGAAAATATCATCAGATGTTGAATGCTAGATGTACCGGAAAGAATTTTTTTCAAAACTGCGAACGTTTCCGATTTTTTAAACAAAATGAGGAAATATGTGTGATCAGTCATTGTTTGTGTATCTATGTAGGTGGAAACGGTACGATCGTGGGGTAAATCACTCAACACCTGAAGCGAACTTAGTGAAAGCAATAGGCCTAGCATTTTAATGGGTTTATTTCTCCTTCAAAATAAAACAAACAGTGGTAATGAATAAGATATTATGAATGAGGTTTACACAGTGAGTATGCTATTATTAAAGGCAGTAAAGATTGTTGGGGAACGCACAACACAGAAGGAGGAAAATGAAAGAGATACACTTTCAATCAGGGTGGCATTGGGGCCCTGGTTCGGAATGATCACAGAACTACTTTAGAACTTCTTTCTTAGTATCAAGAGCTCTATTTAAACCCTTTTTACCAGTTGATAATTCTTCAATTCGTGATTTCATTTGATCTTCAGTACACCAAATGTTAGACATTTATCTGGAGAGACGGTTCACCGAAATACCCTCAATAACTCATAGACCGATAATATGATTTATCGATACCTTATCCCGATTTTGTTAAAAAAAATAATTTTAAATCCTTTTCATTCAATCGCTGCTCGAAGCAAAACACCACCCACTGCCATTGATCGAATTAATATACAAGGTTGTTAATGATAATCGCAATCAGTTGTCCATTTCGTAACAAGATTAGACCTACCTACCAACTGCTTGTCGCCCACTCAGTTGAATTGCAGTCAACCCTGCAGCCGTTAAATAAGGTTTCAGATGATTGCTCTTCAAGGAATTTACTTCTTATTTATGCAATTGTTGTTGTTTTTTGTTTATTTGGGATTTATAGTGTTTTGGAGGCATGTTTTAACAGCAATCTAGTTTCTTACCGATGTGGAGGCTCACAACACTCGCTAACATAATTGTGCATGTGGACATGTGCCCTGTAAATTCAGAGGCGTATTAGAAATGAAGGAGAGTGTGTACAGCCTTACGCCTACAACAGGAACACAAACATGCATTTACTCAGCGATCAAACAATGTGCTCTCTTTTCATGAAAGAGTAAGTATCATGTTCGACAAGGGATCAATGACGTACACAAAATTATTGGAAGGACGGCCGGTGAGAGGGGGAAACTTGTACTGCACGCACTTTTCCATTTTATTGCTAAACGAGCAAGGGTAGTTTACATCACTATCACACATTACCATTCCCCATTTCTTACAATTTGTAGGCTTTCCTTTGTAGGTCAAACTTTTCAAGCGTGGAGGTGTGATGGCCCCATCGTTACGCCAACGTGAGGTATGAACCACTTTAATTTTAATGGAAGAATCTTACGTTAAAAAATATGGTAGGGCAACAGAGAAATTTAGGCTGCAATTGTACAATTACGGGTTTCTACAACAATCTTTGACAAGTTTCATCCCATAGAACATTTTCTGTTACATCAGGATACGCCAAAGATTTTATTAATTCAGAGGGTAAAATGAAAACAGAAAATTGTTTGATAATTTGGATCTAAGAGAAATTATGGAGGGGCAATCAACCCCTTGCAACCCACGCGTTTTATCGATTATTGTATCCCAATGGTTGTGTTTCATACTTCACGGGCTTTTCACTCAAAGAAGTATACAATTTGAACAGATGCAAAGCAAAGAAGGAAATGTAATCAATCCTTGTACTTAATCACAAACCCTACATTTATCCATGCCCAAGCTATTGTAAATGTTGGTGTTGTAAAATTCTTCGAAACAGAATGGTTGTCCCGGAAGTCTTTCTGCTTAAGGGAAAGAAATCCCCATTGATTTAAGATTCAGGATCTTGTTCTTAAGACGTTGAATTTCACAATACCTCAAATTCCGTTTAATTATTCACAACTAGGGCGTGTCTTTGTTACCATGGTTCTTATCTGAAACAGAACATATGTCGTCCTGTCGAAGCGAGGCATCGCCTTTGAGGCTTTCTAAACACAAGTGTGTTTAAGTGCCTAAATATAGGACATCTTTCAGCCGATAAGTTGACGTTATCATACTTGTCAGATCCTCTAAAACACTTCAGCTCAAAAGAAATCCTTCCAGTTGCCTTCGATAGGATTGTTACGATAAAGAGATTTTATGAGCTACCACTGATAACGAAGGGCGCAATTCCAATAGAAAGATAAGCTGGATAAATCTCTTGTCGCAAGAAATACCATTCCAGATTGAGTCAGGTTTACCGATATAAAGCTTATGATTTCTCCATTTCGATTTAGCCCGTAATCTATATATACGAGCCTTTTAATGATCCCTTTAAATCTTCAAGTCTCTTTCGGCATGGCACCTGTACTCGAGGTTTAAAAAATTAATGACAAGGACAGAAGAAGAAAGATTTTGGATGAGCTTTTCCTCGATCTGATTATCGATCCCAATGAATCTAAAGCTTCCTCGCTGATGCGATGTTGGTTTTTTTAAACCTCTCGCTTGGATATGTCAATCGAAATGCACTACAATATCAAATCTGGTACTGGTACTAGCTTATAGAACCTGATATTGCCTCAAAGAGACCAAATATCGAATTCTAGATATAAAGTTCTTTCCTGGCTTTATGAGCTCTTTCAAGTTTTTCCTGCTGGTGAATTCACAGGGAGCCACTGCACGTGCTCCTGCATGTCCTGCCACCCTATCATAACCAATAGCTGTCGCCTGGTGCTCAGTCATTACAGGAAATGCATATTCCAGTTTATATCATAATGATAGAGCATGGAAATTAAGGTTACTACCCTAGAACAACAGATGCGTTTTGGCTCACACGTCCTTTTTCGATTTGGAAAGACTTCGCAAGTGAAGTCTTGAACAATGATACTCAGATATGGGTGTGTATCTTTACACAAAACACAATAAAAGCTGGAAACTACATACTACTAACAACCCTTTCATAACAATTTTGTAGATGCCTCTAGCCCCTTATTTGTTGCTTCCCTTAAATAAATGCATTGTGCTGCTAAAAATTTATTCAGACTTTTATGTTCTTTTCAATGATTGAATATCTCAGTAGCATTGACGTAGCATAGAGCATAGCACTTCATTAGACCCCCCCCCCCCAAAAAAAATTTTATGAGCTTACCGTGGCAACTGCAACATAGCATTTAATTGGTTTAATTCTTACAAATACCTACTCCAGGCTGCTAGCTATTTCATTTGATAGATAGATAGATAGATAGATAGATAGATAGATAGATAGATAGATAGATAGATAGATAGATAGATAGATAGATACACGCATTCGTGGAAAGCGCTCTACCATCTGAGCTAGGTAACCTCCGATGTTAACATACTATATTTCTCTCACCATCCCGATACCCGGTGGTGACGTATTTTCTATTTCTTTAATGTTTATTTAAAAACTAACATTTCATATCCTTTCTTCTTGATAAAATAGTATAAGTCGATGAGCCACACACTCGCATAGCAAATGATTATATCTTGTGTAAATTTTAACTTAGTGTTATTTAGAAAGCCAGGACGCCGAAAGTTTTGAATGGGTTTAGCAGTTCGGTATTTCCTACATTAGTAGCCTCAAGAGTGCCCAATTTATAGTAGAGCAGAATTACACGAAAAATGAAAAAAAACCCATCAAAGTAGATACTGTAGCATCTATTATATACTTACTGACTTCATCTGTCTTTTCACATACAGCTCCTAATTCCTATAGAACGTGTCGTAATGTACTTTCTATTAGCTATTTATTGCGTTAAATTTATTTAAAGTTTGCATACTGTGCTCTGAAGCAAAATTTGTTGCTGGTTACTGAAAACTAGTGAGCATAAAGTACAAGGTATTTGACGAAGAACTAAGGAATGAATTGGTAATAATTATTCAACGCATAACGCAATTAAGTATTTGCAGGCACCCAAACAAAAGAAAACGATTGAACGACAATTAAAGCTTCTTTTAATTTACAAAAGTCAAACTGTAATCCAGGGAATGCCACTTGTCCACACTTAGATACTTAATGATCAATGTCGCCTTAAGTAAAAGAAACCTTTCAGTTCATAGTTTTCCAGATGATACTCTCTAGTTTTCCAGATAATGGCCAGTTCAAACATTGTTGCCTTAAAAGGAATTACTACCATCAACAAATTGTATAATGACTAGCATAATCATTTCATGTGCAACAGTTAAATTAGATGCCTTCATATTAAGGATGTTGCAAAACGTTTGACATTTATCAACTACAGAAGAAGACTGATCTTTCAATGCAAAATCAAGTCCTCTGTTTCTCTTAAAAGGCCCGACATGCATTTTCCACTGTAGCGTTATGATACTTTGCACCTATGATAAACTTGAGACGGTTTGATGATACGACAATAAAACAGGTAAATACAGAGTGCCATGGACGGGGACAGGAAAATTTGATCTTATCATTCTCGCTGTTTATGCAAAAATGACAAAGTGATGATATCAAATTAACTCCGAAATACCCATTTTTACACCTTTCACCAAGGAAGCAAGGAAGCAATCTTAAAAACAACCCTATTACATAGGGGAAAGATCTCTTTTTTTCTAGTGTTTCACAAAGCCAACAAGTTGAATCAAATTCAATATTATAATCACTTAAATGTAAGTTTTTTTGCTCCGTAGCAAAATAGACTAGTAGCCTTTTAACGGTGCAATGGAGGTAAAGAGTATTTTGTAACTGTTTCTAACAAATATCAAACTTAATAATAGATCTTAGCCGCAGCGAGCCACTCTAAAGTGTTAATACCATGACTTTGACTATGGCAGTGATGATGATGACGGAACGAATATTCATAAAAGTGATGGACACAATTGTCGTTTGTTACTTAGGCGCAATTTGTCAAATTCCTTACTTTCAATGACAATCGGTAAGTAAATATATAAACGGCGATAAACGGGTGTGGGTTCAAATCCTTGCGATACTGTAAATTTTAATACTGTATTAGTTTTTTTCAACCTAATGTACTTTTTACTTTAAATTTTACTTTTTTAAATAACACCAATAACAGGAACACGTTCATCAACACACAGCTAACTGCTTCCCACTCCAAAACACACCAATGTGCATACACAATATGTAACCCACAACAACATACAACCCAACTCATCTTATACCGAAGTAAAACGTGCCCCCCCAAATATATTGCCGACAGATTGAGACTTACATATTTGCCCCTGCCTAGAGGGAGGGGGGTATTGTAGTAAAATTATTGAATACTATATCTATCTAAGATACCCTCTCAGGCGTATTGACAAAATATCATAACGCAATGGTACCGTTTCCGTAATATACCACATAGCGTGCTATGATTTTTCGTCCTTGGTATTTTCAAATGTTGTTGATATATATCATATTCACTACGAAAGGAGTAGATTGGACAAAATAAAACCCCAAGAAAGAATGCTACATTAATTTATTATGAAAGGACATTTAAATACTTTTTCTAGTAGAGGAGGGAGCTTTTGGAAGCCCCTACGAAACTTCCGACTTTCATTTCTCATCCTAAAATGTACTTCCTCTACCTTGGCATAGAAAAATGCTCCTGTCAAAAATTGGTAGCACTAAAAACCAGACCTTTTTGTACCAATCACACTACTAGAGGTGAACCAAATCTCAAAGGATGGAGGCATATCGCTGTAAAATTCGGTAGGGGCTTCAAAAAGCTCGCTATTTTTCACTCTCGATCTGCATTGTATGTTATAGTGTCATCAATGGCACTTTGCAGGTTTCACTTGATTCAACAGCATGGCACAGCAGTCCTTCACGTGTCAACTCACATGGCGCAGACTGGTTAGTCTCTCAGTGGTATTGAGCTGAAGGTTGACGTTCGACAGTTGGTGATTGGGAGCTAATGTGGTAAGTGGCATTTCAGCACCGAGGGTCTCCTAACTTAAGTGGTAGAGCACACGCAGGGAAAGCATGGCTGTCTAGTTGATGACATATATCATTTCCTTTATTTCCCTACAAATTTTGTATCCAAAAACTCCTTGCAGATATACATTTAATTTCAAATATGCTACGTATATTGATATTGCTATCAGCGATTTGTATATAAAATTAAGGTTTCTCGTAAAACAAGAAATTGCGATGCTTAGAGTGCTTAAACACAGTGCTATTAGGTACCCTGTTTCTCAGTGACGAAGAGAGGTTCAATCGTCAAACATTACTGTTCGCTGTTACGTTCTTATCGCCTTCATGATCTAAGTCGGAGAACTTTCAAGACTTTATAATGCAGCTATTTCCAAACTCGGGCTAAAGATTTTTGTTGATTTGCAGTTTCTCAAGTTTTAAAATAAATATATAAACCTTGATGTAAAGTAAGAGACTTCCATAATATATTTTTACAAAGTCAAAAATATTATTTCCAAAATTTAGCCACACAGCTTAGAACAAGAGTTAGGTAGTGCTAACAGTAGACTTTGGACAAACTGTGAAATGCATAAATTCATTATATATTTTTTAAATTTAATTTCAAATAATAAGACGTTATCTTTAATTTTGTTAGTAACAACAATGAAATAGAACTTAAGCTCTGTTTTTGATATCTTAGGGGATTTTTAATAGGAGAATGTACATCTTTCCTTTCCATTAAAGACTTCGTACTTCTAGCGACAAGATATTGAATACAATGTTGGGACGATTCATTCTTTTTTAAGTTCATATCTGAGCCATACAGCAGATTAAAGCTACATTAGAACTTTTTAACTTTTATGTTGGACTCGAAATGAATTATTAGATCCGTTTTTGAAGATTCATTTAAATACAAACAACAGGAAGTAAGCAACTCTTAATTTTTTTCATTTCTATAGAAAAGACTGAAGGGATAGCTTTATCACTGATCGTTTAACTCTTGATATGTCTGTTCGAATCTCGGTTTATTCCTTGATAAAAATTATTCACGACAAAATATTATTCTGAGTGACGAGTGACGAGAAGACGAGTGTAATAAACATGCAAATTCATGCTGCAATGCAAAGCAATTGTTTGGCAGATGTTGATATAATTAGACCAAAGTTTTTCATAATTTTAAAGGCAAATCTGCAGGTCACACGGAAAAGCTACGCAGGTAGCAGTTTGGAGATGCATGACATACAGAATAAAAACCATGTGTCTTGCATAGAAAGATCCATATTGTAACGTTTGGTTATTAAAATCACTGTAGGAGAAGGATAGGACATTTATTGATTCTTAAGATGTTTTTCCGTCTCCAAAAAGTAATTTGTTTGTTTTGGAAAGGGTACATAGTAGGATTTTGTCAATTCCTGTCTTTTAACGATAATGTCACTTAGATAGATTGGAAGCAGAAGCAAATAATTCTACTCACTGAGTAATTCTTATTTAAGTGAGCTATCAAAGGCTTTTCACGTGTGCTGGCGTTTAATGCGTCAGCGCATAATTTGAAGGACATCTTCACCAACACTACCACAATCTGGCGCTTTTAATAAAAGTTTTGCCATCATAGTACAATAACGCTCCTCCTAGGTATGATTGATGTGTAATTGGTCACATATTTTCTTTAAGGATATTGCAGCTGAATGACGAAGTAAACTACAGAGCATTATGGGTATGAATAGGTTGCTATAGAAACTCGACCATGTTATTTGCAGCTCGATTTATATTTAGGTGTATGTATGCATCGAATACTCTCCTCTTTAATAACGTATATGATTTCTATATTTCAAGAGGAATGGCTATTTACAATTCATATAAAACTAATATATCAAGAATGTTTTATCTCAATTCAGGACTTGGTCAAATCTATTGTACATTGGAGTTACTACTAACAAGGCTAACTTTTTTATAAGGAATATGTCCGCACGTTGCCAATGTAACAATTTTTTGTGGGCGTTTCACTTATTATTGATTCGATGTTAAATTTACCATAAATGTTTACAGCTCATGAGAAGAATTAATATTTAATAATTGCAGTTGTCAGAGTAGAATTACCTATTTCAACTATGACTTCCGCTATTGATCAAATCCCTAAGCAAAGAGTTACGCCGTAAATCTTGGTACGACTGAATGCAGTTAGGATAAATGAATTGTCTCAAGAAATTTTCTGTTTAACCCCCCTTTCCACTTCATTTTTGATAATCTACGTTTATTCTTCCTGAACGTCCAATAGTGCAAATTCTATTGCTGTTTCATTTGCTTTCCATTTTTCACTGCACTACTCAATTTGGCTTCTGTAGTACTTTAAAGTACTACTATCTTACTGATATCAATTCCAGTTCAGAAACCTTTTTTCGTTTGACTTTATTTTGTCATTACAAATAAAATGATTAGATTGAATGGTATAAGATAGTCTGAGATAAAGTCGGCGATACGGATGAAGGAAAAAATATTTCACTCATGATATTGAAGTGAAGATGCCAGAAGCGATTGAAGAAGAGAGGACAAAGTCAAGATGATATCATTGACAAAAAGACACGTAATGCCTTGCAAGTTTAACATGAAGGGTAGTGCTTTAACACTTCCTACAGATACGATCGCGATATTTACAAACTCCTCCTACGCTACTTCGTTGACGAACAAAATTTGTCTCCGTCCATACGTTCTTCGATATTGTAATACTTTGTAGCCAAAGATTTAAAGCTCAGCATTAATTCCGCTAGAGAACAAGGTTCAGCAAAATAAGGAATGGATTATCTTTGAAAAACCCAATAAACACGTTATGTTTTTTTTAATTTGTTGACGATAGTGCCGCTATGTTTGCTTCCAGCTTAAAATCTATCCTCGTTGCACAAATATTTGATATTGAACATGACCGTTACTGGATGTTGCTGTTTTTGGCGCCTTCAAATCTGTTAGTTAATAACAGTTATGCAACGAGTTGTAATTTACTATCCATAGCCGCTGACGAAAGCTGACAAGGTGCAATGCCTTTTCAGCACACCAATAATTTAAACTACCGATAAAGATTCCTATGCAAGTAGAAAGCCAAGTCTACAGGTTTGATAAAGATTAATACATTCTATAATTAAAGCATCACTGAGAAAAAGGTATATCAATTGAACAGTTAGGGTGGAGAAAAATCTACTTGTACTCAAATTTATAAGTCAATAACACCTGTTTTTCTCCCTGCATAATTTCTAAAAATCTTTGGACTGAAGAAAGTTTTCCATTACCAGTATGCTGACAATTCAAATTTACAAAATTCATAATAGTCAATAAATATTGCTATTTATCA
>JAAAKM020006971.1:84587859-84615995 GCA_010016025.2 Alatinidae sp. Z8VKAUB7J3 | reverse complement strand
CGATATCTCTTATAGAGTCATGTCACGTGGTAACAAGTTAACAGACTGCTCTCTGTAATAACTATTGCACCAAGTAAACTTTGTAATGTGTAGATGCAATCCACGTACGATATTATACACAAAATAACATCAATTTTACGTATAATTGATACTCATCAGCTCTCAGTTTCATGTAAACAGCTCCAAGCTCAGCACCGTGTTTATTCCAAACAGTACTTTCAGAAAAGATTAATAACTGGTTTACTTTAAGCTACACCGATTGTAAGTGTCCAGTTGTAAACATCTTGTTCAATTTATCACTGAGGGTTAATTTCCAAAAGATTTGTATCGATCCGATAATCGCACTCAACTATTAAGTATCTTTGAACGGGATCATATGTCCAAAATACCGAAAAGAATTTAACGGCGAAACCAACGAGTGAAAGATGGTAGTACTGCTGGAAAACATAAATGTCTGTCTAAGCATCACACAACTTTGGCCAACTGTCCAATCCATATGAAAATGACTGTAACTTGCAGGTGATGATAACAATCTCCAGATTAAGTGCTCACTCCTTGCTTACGATGAGTAACATTCTACGAATGGTCAAGTACAGCCAGGAGATTACACTCACCGGGACGTCTTGTGTGCAAAGAGCGTCCACAATACAAGTAGCACGATCGATGGGAGGGGTATCACTAGTGAACGATAAATGCCTTGGGCTCTGTTACTAAGCTGTAAAAGGAAAAGATAACATTACATCATGTGAATGTGTGTGAGTACATAAAGGCAACGTAAGGCTCGTAAAAGTATCTAATGAATCATCTTTTTTATCCTGTGGATTGTCAACACCTATATAATGATTGGGATAACAAACATGAAAGATAGTACAGCAGGAGTGGCTGGATCCTCCTTATTCGCTTAGCATTGTTCCATGATATCTAAAGTTATTAGCCTGCTTCAGGTTGATGTTCCTACTATCTATCATGTTTACCTTGTTCTCTCCCTTGCAGCTCACCATCACTTCTTGTCTTTCTTATGTTCAGGTTTAGGGAACTCCAGATCAAGGAAGGAGTAATAGAGGTCCTTATGCTTGTGCTTCTCTTGCATCTGCCTTACATAGGACAATTGCATCTCTTGAGCTCTTTCCGCTTTTAACAACAAAATGCATTTCATCTATTGCCACAACGTCTTATAAGGATTTGGTCAACCACTCCCTCAATAATCACCAATGTATGGTTCGTCAATTTAATATCTCTGCAATTGTCAGAGTCAGCACATTTCGTTGTAAATCTCACTCTTTCCCAAAACAGATGGGGCCTCTTTCTCCTCTTTCTTCTCAGATGGTTTTCCGATGCCTAGCATCATTTCCCCTAGTAACATGCACTCTTACTTTTCTTCATCTTGTCAATCTGCTCTCTCGCTGATCTTTTAAATAAGGTCTTATGTTAGAGATAACTCCACTACTAGATCTCGGCTTATTTTCCACATAGAATAGTTCCTAGTAATAGTCTCTCAATCTCTATCGTTTTTTGACTTTCTATGCCTCCGATACGGTTACTAACAAATCGAATCGAGATTAATAGTTCACCAAGCAGAATATGTCGAAAATGATGTTCTTGTTTGGCAAACCAATTACTTCAAGGTTCTCTCAAAGGTTACTTGCTCTCTTCAATATGTTTAAAACGCAAAGACATAAGGTTGTTATGGCTACGACCTTTATTCAGGATTCTATCATGGCAATCTTGATTGATTAAATTGGTTGATTGGTTCATTAATTATTGATTAATTCACTGTTTCATTGATTGACTGTAAATGCAGACTGCATATGTTTTTGTGTTGATGATTGACATCTTCGATTGTCGTCAAGATTTTAAATACCTTTGCACGTGGGTAGATAACGCTCAGAAGGAATAAAATAAAGAAAGTAAAAGCGTGGCACGCCGTAAACAGGATAAAAGGTATTTGGAAGTCCAGCATGTCTCAGGACGTAAAGACTCGATTCTATTTGGCTGCCGTAGAAACCATTCTCTTGAATGGAGGTCAGAGCTGGACAGCTCAACGAAGATAAAACCCTCCCTGAACGGGTCTTACACAGGTGTGCTAAGAAAAACACTTAATGTGAAGTGGTGGACGAATACAGCAAACCCGCAATTGTATAGTAAGCTCCCTCTGTTGGAAGAAAGATCGCAGCTAGGAGAATACAGTTAACCGGACACTGCTGCTGGCATCCGGATCTAAAGTGCCCACAAGCTGATGCTGTGGCAGCCAAATCATGGACATCATACTAGAGGACGATCAAGATACAGGTACGTAGACGTTCTACAACAAGATGCCGGCGGAAATGAAGTGGGAGTATTGATGGAGGGCGGAGACATTTGGAGGGGGGATGTTGTCACACGCCTGGCGGCGATCAAGTAAGAAAGTGGGAAAGTCAGTTTCCTTCGTGGTAATACTCTGTTGCGTTGACCGAAATTGCTTTTGCACGCACACACTTTTGTAGATTAACTGAACACAACTTCATCCGATCATGATTTGTACTCGTCACAGAATTCAAATAAAAGTTATGTATTATAGTAGCAATACTGAATAGGATGAAACGTTTTCTTTATTTAGGGAAACATCGCCCTATAAATATTTTGTAGTCTTACATATTTGCTTGATCCTATTTTTAACAAATGCATTTGAAATGTATTTAAGGGTTCCATCCCCAGTGATGACATATTTCTCTAGTATCCTTTCAAAAGGTAATTTACTGTTTCACATTGATATACTGAGCAAGACCTTACCATTCATTCTGGGGATGGCCAATATGGGAAAGAAAGATTGTAAAGTGTGTGGAATAATTAATTATGTATAGTAAAATGACTCTCTTTTTACGTCTTCTGATCTCTGTCCAATATACATAAGAGCTGGTTTCTAACATTAGAGAGAACTAGTTCAAAGCTTGTGAAAGTGAAAATTAATCGTAAATGGAAGGGAGGTCTCAAGGCATAATCACAGCATGTCAACAGCGACCTGTGATGTATTTCACCAAAAAGTTTAATAAACTTAAAACGATAATAATTCCCCGATTGCTGCGACTGGGGTATAGTGAAATGAATTTGACAGAGAATATCTCGGCGGCTAACAGATCCTGTTACGATGCTACACGTTGACTAGCAGGTGTCATCCCTGGCCTCCAGGGCCATAAAAGGCAGAAGTGAACAACTGCATCCTTATTAAATATGAAATGAGATATTTTAATTTGAAAAATGCACCTTGAATAAAGTGTACTCAACTCACCATGGCTTTAGGTCTGTTGTTGCCTCAGGCGTTCTGTGGATAAAACAACTATGAAGCACTCCCAAAGTAAAGGTAGCCAAAGGAATATTTGATTATTCACCTCTACGTTCATGCTTTACACTAACCCAGGAACAAGTTGATCTTATGTGTTGTTGCTGTAATATGGTGATAAAACTACATCGCTGTATTCTTAGCAGCTTTTATACGTGAATTCAATAACCTGACGAAAAGTAAGGAAGTTAAAAGTTACATTTTGAAAGGTTAAAAAATTATATGTAATCTTATGCCATTAGAATTCGAGGCGTAATTGTTTGACACGCTTCCTTTATCGCTTGCAGTAGACTTCATACAGATAAGTCCATTGGTAATCCTTCCTTGCATAAGTCACCTGGCAAAGTAACACTTACTTGACGTACATGACTTACTTCCGTAATCCACCAGGCGAAACGACCAGGGGTCGTTGCGAAAGGAGACTGTTTCCAAATTTACATACAACAAAATGTCGATTTCAACTAGTGAAAGGTGGGGAGCATTTATAGTGACTATAGAAAACAAAATACTATTATAGAGGTCGTGCAGCTCAGTTGGTAGATCAACACTTAGCGACACCATGAGCCTTGGTCTTTAATCCTGTAGTGACAAATTTGTCTTTCCACAACAACTTTCCAAACTTAAGATTTGTATTCTTTAAGTATTTGTTTGTCATTGTGTGTCGTTTTTAAATCTTCAATCAGTAAAATGCATTAGCATTTGTTATGTTACTGTACCATAGCGCTATAGCAAAATTCCAAGAATAGTATCAAGTTAGCAATTCTTTTTTATATTAACAATTGTCAGATCACAACTACAAATATCAATAGCTACCTATGCAGGGTCAATTTTACACAGCAGATTTTAGAATTGTAGAAGAACCCTTGGATGGTCATAACTGCATGCGTAATTGACTGTCCGTGTTTTTGATGTCTAAAAAATATATACTAAACGTTACGTATTGAAAAGTATTGAACATTAACGGATAAGGTGCAGTGTATCTCAAACCAGACGTAAACCGGAGAATTTGCTTAGGAAAGATACAGTACACTCTGTGACAGACAAATACCAACGGTGCAAAAGTAGAAAATACACAGGATATTGTTCCATGCAGCCATTCTACTTGTCTAGAATTTGAAAGTTAATTAGGCACATCAACATGTGGTCACTAATGAAAGTACCACACAAGAATTAGAAAAGAAAGGATAGGCGGCAAGTGGACAACAAAAAAGAGAGGTGCAAAGATCCCTTTCCATAATCCGCAAGAGGCGGTTCTACTAGGTGCTTGGGCAAGCCTCATTGTAACCTAATTTGGGGGGCGCTGCCCTTAGATGCCAAAGCTGTCCTTTACTTTTTAGTTAACCTGTTTGGTGGTTTTTCTGTATATTTAGCGTAGTTTCATGTCGGGCCAATTTTGATTGAGAGACTGCAAAGAGCTCTTTTGAGTTATTGCATGATGGTATGTAGAATGTGGCGAAGAAATATGTAAACTAACTTGGCAGAATAGTTTCGGAAGTATCAAAAAACTAAAGTATAGGAGGCGGAACCATGATGGTTTTGTTGCATGAAATTATTCATTAAGGCCTTTAGAGCAGATGAAACTGACGTCTAGTTCATAGTAATATTTCAAAGGATTCTTAGATTTGCCTTTACCATACCTGAATAATATACTAGCTGAAAATGAATAACACTTTTCTAAGTATTTTTTCTCTTTACTGCTGTAGCATCCATTATTGTAAAGTTTCTTTTGATATTCATGCATATGGCTGCAACCGTAACCGTCTAAGCAAAGAGATGACCTGAAGAGAAAGGAGGCGTGACTGTCTTGTACGTGCATTAAAAAAACCTCGTAATGAAATTTGACATTCAGCGAAGACAAGAGTCGTTTTATTATTACTGAAATAGACTCATGTCTGCTTTGATATCTTATTTTCTTGCAAAGGTTAATTAAAGACTGCGAGAAAGCCACAAGATAACTCGGGTCTTTCATGAGGCAATTCTATAGAAGTTACGAGTTGTTAAACTTAAATTAATATTGTTAATCTAGACCTACAGAATAATATAGAATCCCAGTGACACTGATGTGCTTTATATGCCGTCGCCGAGAAAAGAAATATTACACGAGTGCCATTAAAATATCTCTGGAGAGTTGTTAATCGTTAGAATCTTAGAATCTGACGTGAGAAGCAATGCATGACAACTGAGAATATCAGCTTAGGTCTAACAATTGCATAAGGTATGTTTATAGTTTTATGTGTTAAGCTAAGTGTATTGATTTTGCGAGCATCGGTAAAGCACATTTGAAAATTTGAGAGTCAAGGCTATGCTGTCATGTACATTGTTTATTTACGAAATCTCATATCTGCAAAGTTACCCATAATTCTTGTTTCCTAGGCGAGAATGGGAAGAATTAACGCTTTCTTTGTATGTCTGAGTTTGCGACCCTTTCTCTTATTTAGCAGATTCTCCTTGATAAATTCAGATAGGGAATTCAAAGAATAAAAACTGTGAATTGTGGAAAATTGGCCATTACAAGATTTTATTGACTGACATCGGAATGGGAAAGTCAAAGAGCTTTGATTGACGTGATTAGGTTTTCTGCTGTCTTTCATAACAACATCAATGCCAATTCAAAACTAAGGGAATTGATTGTGAAGTAGTGCTCGCAAACTAGAAATAAAAACCATCAGTGTTATTGCAGATCCTAGCACAAGTTAGTGCCTCTCTAGGAAAGTCAAATTTCGAGACGCTTTACTTATTTATATTATTTTAGATATGTGACAGTCCTTGTATTTATTACAGGATATAAAATTAAAAGGTAAGTAAATCTTTGTAATGTATATGTGAAGACCTAGACTGTTAGGCAGTAGAACGAATGAATTGGTTTGCCTCATGCAGTACGCAATGACCTCGCGCTCCGTTTCGACGTCTTGAAGTGCAAGTTTATACTTAAATTTCATGTCGATGTGTAAATTTTACTTCTCAAATAGGAAATGACAATATCAATTCCCACTTACTTTTTGAAATTAGAACATTGCTATTTCGTGGCCATGTTATCGTGCAGAATTGCAGAGAAGGCTCGATAACAGCAAGTAACGGTACAAGAGTGTTACAAATGTGAGCTCGGTTGGTTTGTTTTTGTTAAGTTTACCTTTCTTTGTTATTTATTGTACCTTTAAGGCACTATCTTAACTTTTTGAATCTATTTTCATTTATTATCCTTTCCTTCTTTTCTGTTCTATTTCATTCTGCAGTTCCTTATTCTACTCTCCTTATCTTGTTCCATTGAGTTTCCTTCTATTTAATTATATTTTCTCTCATCCTATTTTAATATATTTTTGTTTTATTCTATTAAATTCTATCCTATTCTATTCCATTCTGTTCCATTCTATTTTTCTTAATTCTATTGTATTCCATTCAATTTCATTTTATTTCATTCTATTGTTTTCCATTTCATTTCATTTCATTTTTTTCTATTGTCTTCCATTTCGTTTCGAATTGTTTTTTTGCTCAGTGCGGCTGTTTCCAACTGTATGAGTTCCTATACGCGAACACCAATACTTCCATTAAAATCAAAGTCGAAGGGAAAAGCCCTTTGTGAAAGAAAAACAGGCTTATGAAAGTCAACGAGTAATAGAATGAACGACTATGTTAACGGGTAGTGAGTGAAATATTGTTTTTGGGATGATGTGATCCAAAGTTGATTCGATGTTTCCTTTATATGACAAAAATGTTATTTATGCAAACAGGCTATGTGTTTTCAAAAGCGTGTCATTTAATGCTAATTGAACGAGTATATCATCTCTATCATCATCATCATCATCATCATCATCATCATCATCATCATCATCATCATCATCATCATCATCATCATTATTATCATTATCCTTTGATTGCATAGCAATCGATCACGTCTGTACGCAGTCCCATTCGATTCTTGACTGTGTTGCTGATCTGGCGTTGATTTAGGATTACAAGAAGTTAGAATTATATCAAGACTTAAAATAAGGGGTTTGGGGCCTAACTCAGAACAATTGGGAAATTAATATGTTTCTGGGCGCATTTTTCGATGTTTAACAACATTCAAAGGCTTCTCGTTAGACGTCTTGCAATAGTAAAAAAAAAATTTTGGCTGAAGGGCAAGGGGTCCCAGCCTCTCATATCCTCGCCCTGGATCCGAGGCTTTTGTATCGTGTCTATCAGGTAGTAACTTATGTATTGACGACAGTCAAGGAAAGCAAAAGTACGTAAAGACCTATAAGATGAGCAATCTGTCCCTCGTTGCCTTTCACAATTTTCTAGCCCCAAACAGCTTCTGTAACTCCCCTACTTAAGCATGTACAACAGTATGCAACTCCAGAACTCAGACAATCGAAAAGAGAGAATTTTCAACAATCAAACGAAACTAAAATAGTGATACTTAATAGCGTGTATCACTAGATACGAACTGCTAAACACAGTCGATAACTACTAGATAACTGATCAGTATCAGTAACAGTTATGTAGCCTACGAAAGATTAGTTTTGCCATCTCAACTCTTCATATTTCTTACGAAACTCAGGCGGCTTGATTTTTTTGGTCTACTTGTGTCCTTTTGTCTTCTTTTTTACGGCAGATAATCAGATTTAGTTACGTAAATTATAAGATAACGTACATTATTGTTTTATTATGGAAATTGTCAAGTTAAAGTCAAGTAGACTTCAAACACCTTTCAGTAGACAAATTTGAGTGATTTAAGGTTAAAAAAAGGTAAGCATCCACAAACACTCCCAATTGCTCATTCACTGCATAAAACATTGAAAAATAGTGTTTGTGTTTTTTATCAACTTTTACAGCTGTGTCTGATATGAGACAAAACGTTCCTGTCAATGTCTGCCTTTCATGTCATTACAGCCGCAATCGAATTTATGCGTAGGAGTCTGGTGCAGAAGCTAGATTTAGAAAGGTTGGTGGTGCCGCCATTGCTCCAACGATACAGTTTTCGTTAACTTTGCAGTGGTTTGTAGGTACAACAAACAGGCCTACTCAAATTGGATACCTAACTTCTGCTGGTGCGAAACGTGGAATGGATACAAAGCCTACACATCTTACATACCAATAGAGTATGCTAACATCAGGGTTCCTTGATAAAACACACGCAGCGAATACGTGGGCCACAGGGTCACAGGTTCCAGTCCCGGTGAGGAAATGTTTGTTATTTCTCTAGTGGCTTCTCAAAACTAATATTTTAAATTCATTTTAAGTGCAATAAATTAAACTCATCAGTATCATATACTATAATCCTTTTCATAAAAGAAAAAGCATAACTGCCACACTTGCCTGCAATAATAATCACAAAACGTGTCATATATTTTAGGCAAGGAAAATGAAAGACATTGAACCACAGCTCCGATTATAATTGTAAGCTATGAGTCCCAAATGGAGGCAAAAACAACAAACAAGAATTTGGTTAAGCAAGACTTAATTGCTTCTCGATACTTTTCTTATCGTGTTTGAATTCCTGACGGGGAAATATATTTTGACAAAACAAAAGCCCAAATATGCTGATTACTAATTAAATGCTCCTGACTCATATTTGATTTGTTCCATATATTGCTGACTTAGCAAATCAGCAACTTACATGTATAAGTTCTTTCTACAGTGCTGCATATTTTAGTGCAACATGTCGATAAATGTCAATCTCTCGTAGGCAAAAATTAAAAGCTTCCAAAGCGCAAACTGCCACAATCTACATTTTGTTGAGGATATTATCATATGCTCTGTTTAACTCGCGGATATCTATAATGTGTAAACCAGCAACTGACATCTATTATTTACTTGTCTACTATGTTATCTTCGACACCTTATCCAGTTCAAACTCGCCAATTTGTAATTTCTCTTGGTCTCTAAAGCCAATCTTGTTCCTTCGATTCCAAGGTCCTACCGTGAAAGAGGCAATAGGCAATGCTTTCGAATTCTAAAAGCTTGTATTTTGAATAAAATTTATTTTCTTACCAGTAGAGCAGCATGCTTAAAAATTGATGAAGAAAGCAAAATCAAGCAAAATCAAGCAAACAACATGCTACTTTTGGTAGTGAGTCTGCTGCAGAGACATTCTTTTGCAGTAAAGATCATAAATGCTTTAATGTCCCTAAGCAAGACCCAAATATTAAATAAAAATAAATACATAGACCTGTATATAGTGCAGAATATTCCTTGATAGTAGTTGAGACAGTATTCGATGCATGCGGTAGTCACAGCATGCTCAGCGATGTGGACGTAGGTGGAGGGTACAATCAATCAAATAAATTGAAACCTCTTTATCGAAGAATAAAGCAATTATCTCAGTGATTTCATTGTGATCCCTATTAATATAATAAAATAACACGTACAAGTGTACAGGATTTCTTAAGAGAATTTATCATCGACCCTAAGTACATTTGGTATACAGAGACTCTAATGTAGCAAAGATCATAAGTGCCTCAATGTATTTTCAGATACACAGTATATGCACATATATGTATACCTTTTGTCGAATGTCGACGGCATTCCCTCCCACTCCAGCACATGTAATGATACACCCTCAGCTATAACTGGCACTGCCATTACTTGATTAAATCGACAACTATGTCTTTTTTAGTTTGTCAAAGAGTTTCAATTTCTCACGACCTCTAGCTGTTAATAAATTACTCTTAACCTGGCGTTTCTTTAAGTCCTTTCCAAAGGAGTGATAGTGCCGAGGGGTTCTATCAACAAGACTTCCTTCTTGATGTCTTTTATCTTCAGTAAGCCGTTTCACTCAATGAAGAAATCGCGTGTGACATTCATGGAGATTCTTGGGGTGCTCGTCTGACATAAGGCATTGGGCTTATTCTATCTTCTATTTTTGACATCAAGTTGTAGCACCTTTCTTTAAGTACACCAGCTTCTGATAACATGTCTTCTAGTGTAGTTCGTATCTCTGATCCATGGATTTGCTTCAGGTTTGCTAAACTATATTCACTGGGGAATAGCTGCGGGATGTCTTCTTCGTCATTTCCACCTGTAGAAATGATAAAAGAATGATCATAAAGACATTACAATAATTTTCCAAACACAATTGATAGTTATTTATCGCAATTCATGTCCTGAAAATGCTCTGCTGACATCGCACTTAAGATAGCTAATAGAAAAGGATGGAGAGGGATCGTAAAGAAACCAGCATTGGAAATTTGCGACAACAAAGAAACAGTACAGTGGCTATTACAACCATTGGTAATTATGCATTAGACATACCAGCGCTTTCTACGATCTAAGTCAACCAAAAGGGGCGTACTTGGTAGTGTTAGAAAATAGAAGTGGTCTCAGAATAGAACCCTATGGAACACTTTTGTTGTATGATATGCTTCAAAAAGCTTGGTCACTCCTCAACACCTTAATACACGTACTTTATTTTTAGTTAGCCTGTTTGGTGGTTTTTCTGTTTATTTAGGGTAGGTGCAATGTCGGGCCCACTGCTCATCAGGGGTCTTTGATTGAGAGACTGCCAACATTTGCGGTAAAACAGAACCCTAATTTGGGGCATTTGAGACCTTCACAAATGATATTCATGATTCTTTAGTTTCCTTTTATTCATATCAATATGTTAAAATTTTTAATTGAGATATATGCTTCCTCTAATAAAAGCAGAGATCTGTTAGACAATCGTCCGATAAATACACTGGCTGTGAAGCATGACACGATCGCACGGTAGGAAAGCGAAACCTTTCTGGAAATAAAAACGGGTTTGAGAAGAAGAAAAGAATGTGAGAAGTAAGAATATTGCATTTTACTCTCGTCATTTTATTTTTTTATTGTTTTTATCATGCACAAGAATTTTTAGTAAATTTTAAACTTGCTTGAATTTGCCAACAGGATAGAATGGGCTCGCATTTTCACTGCAATAATGAACGTTTTATTGTTTTCAACAAGTTACTTGCACTAGTACAATAGACCTATAAACGTACGCCTTTTCCTTTTGGTAACACGTCAGTAAAGTAAGACGAAAAAGCTCAGGAATAAATATGGCGAGGAGTAGAGAAGCACAGTACATATTTCATACTGCCGATCCATACTTCAAATTAGGTTGGAGCACTAAAAGGATGTTGAATTTGCCATGAAAGGTTTTCAACTCTACACTTATATTCGCGTATTTCTTGTTCATTGTTAATTATAGTTTATCTAAACTTATTTTATTTCAAAAATTGCTCAGGCAGATCGTGTTCTCATGGACAGATGGTTTGACGTAAATTCTCATCTATGTCCATGGAAAGAACTATAACCCACAATAATCAACGTGGTACGTAAATAATTTATTAATTTCTTTCAACTGCTACACTTGTTTCTCTTGGTTATGGGGCTATTTGGGTACATTTTTTCCAACTTAGTGTCCCATTAGGTTAATACCTCAAAAGTCAATTGTGAAGTGATAATAACAATTGATCATCAAGTGTTGATAATCCGACGTAGAATATAGCGGATATTGTTAAGGGTTTGGAATATATGACAGAATTATGCCAATGCACTTTTGTGTCCTCTTTAACCTATTGTTAATTAACAGAGCAATCCTGTTCCCTGTGACCGCATCTACCAACATTACACTTGTTAAAATTTCGTATTCTTCAAATTTGCAACAATTGCATACAAACAGAACCATCACACCGACTCTTTGAGGGAAAGGGAAAGAAATGAATAACAATGTTTTCGATACTCACCTGCTTTGCATTTCATTCTCTCCCGCATGTGACAGGCAAAGCACAATGCAACTAACAGAACAACAGTTACTACCAAGGGAAGGTAAAATCCTTTTTGTGTAATGTCAATGAGTCCTTTTGATTTCTCTTCAGCAACACTAGCTGATTTTATCTTTAATAAAAAGAAAGTCAATAGTATGAACTGAGAAGTTATTTTTTTACCATTTGCACTGCCATGTAATAACAAAAACGTTTTTGAAGTTTAGCAGGTCACGGCAATTAAGACACTTATGTCATAAAAAAACAATTTTTTTAATCAAACGATTAATATAGTTTTAAGTATTAAGTATAACAACTTTCGCAGTGAACTGCTTGTACAAGACAGTACTAAGCCTAAACAACGAATGATTAAGAAATTTAATAAGTACAAGATAAAAAATCCATTGATAGGAAGGAACTTGAAATGAGCGTAGAAATAACGCATCAGTGAAGGAGTAAATAAAGCCTAAAATACATTTTGGGGAGAAAAGTAGAATAGACCACACGATAAGAGCTGAGAGTTTTACCAGTTTTTACTGAAAAATATTACAACTGAAGACTACAGAAGAAAACGGGCATAAAATATGATTTCACTTTTACCACCCATGATATAGGTCGATGTCCAATGTTTCCTGTGAAGTTTTTGACTGAAAAGGCCATATGTCACATTTTATTGCCATAAGAATAATACCAGTACATGAGAAAAAGGGCACTAGTCCATGTTATTTAGGGTTTGAAAGGCACAAGTCTAATAAGTTAGTCATGTGATTACTAATGGACCGAGTCAGACGATGATAGGTAGAATCCATTCAGACAATCTGTAACATTACATTTGTCAATTATGAGAAATTCATTTTTATCTTCAGTGTTTGTTAATTTGAAAAAACTTTATATCTTCAGCTCCAGTTTCAGTAACTTTACTTAAATAATGTCATAGTGTTTTAGTAAGTTTGTGTGAATGTATATTGAAAAGCAAATAAAGAAGTGGAAATGCCAACAAATGGAACACAATGGATTTCTTGGTGCTTATCACGTGTTTTTACGTATTTGAATGCGGTTTCTAAATTTACAGCAGAAAAAGGGGACATACCCAAAGCCACACCTTTATAAGTTCCGTATTTGGCGTTAGTTGGTAAGAGGAAAATAACTGTACACTAAAAGGAACCTGTATTAATAGTACAAAAACAAAATTTTCACATAAGTGGTTAATGCACCAAGAGGTAGACTTTCGAACATTAAACTTCGATTTTCTCAAAAGCGAAAAAGTGTGACATGTGCCCTTTCCCCCCTGTAGTCTTCAACTATGTTTCAGTTGTTTACATCCTTCATTTGCGTGTCATTTTCACATGTCACTATGACTTTGTTACTTGCAGTTGGTGAAAATTACTTCTGTATCGGATAAAAACAATAAAATTGCAAAGTCTGAGAAGTTTTGAATCTGAAGGCTAACTGTAAATAGCTTAATCTCTGAGACGTTTTACTTACTACGATTACGCAGTTAGTCTACAGTGCAGTGCTACGCGGGAGGTCCGAATAATATTTCAACGGAATGATTTTGTATTTCAAGACGATAATAGATTGTAGTTTGCTGAAAGAATAGTATAAAATTTGGCAGCATTTTTATCATTCATGGTATAAAGGTTTCCCTTAGACACGCCGTGTTGCTGTGCCACTAAACACTTCATACCGTGTTCCTCCTCGAATAAAGTTACTGTAGTTACTGAACTGTTAAATAACTAATAACGTATGCGCTGCATCTTAAATTTGATATTCATTTTCTTCTTTTCTTTGATTGGATGATTTGTCATAAATTGATCATAAGGATGTGATTTGATTTTATCAGATAAATAATACTATAAATTTGAAATGTGTGCTTTTCTTCTTAATAATTATTAAACTTCACATTAGTATTAATTTGCGCACGAAATTATCAAGTTTTTATATAAAGAAATAAACATGTTCTTGCCAATGTCACAAAACTTACTGCATTATAAATATGGTTATTACCTTCAGAGGAGTTGCAAATCTAGCAATAGCTTTGTAGATTAAATTTTGTCTCGACAAAACATAATCTCTAAAGCAAGCCCCATATTTTACAGTATCAACACCAAGAACTACTCCATAAACAAAGTATTTCTCCATGACAGTTTGAAGACGATGTTTGCGAAAGAAATCCTGATATTGGCCTGCCACGTAACTGTCCAGTAGCAATGCATCAACCTCTTCTGATTCCAATTTATTGATTGCCTCCATCACCGAAAAAAACCCTTGGAGAAATTTGAAAAAAAGATGATGATTATTATGATCTACAATTATTTACCCTTTAATCAAAACTACTTGTTCGTCTGATATCTACTCATATCGTTAAGTTATATATTTACTTAATTATGGCACGAAATAGCGAACACATTGTGTACTGTTGTACCACAAACAAACAATATACTTATTTATTTGCATACCTTGGTGATCTTTATTAACGGGGTTAATGAGCCAATGCAATTTATGATGCTCTTCTATATCTTTATTATTACTAATCTTATTAATAGTGTAAATCTCATATTGATTTACACTATTATATGGGTTATTAAAGACCTGAATGTCCCATAGACTTATAAATCTAAGCATTTCGTAGTATTCACACTGTACATAGCAAAGTCTTTTAAAGTAAGGTGAGTTTTCTACATTCTAGTTTTTGCAGCCAAAGCTGAAAGTTTTTACTTAGTGGTTCGAATAACCCAATCATAATTTCCATAACAACAGCTTGAAGCATTTCAACTCTACTGTATGTAAATTTATGATACAGACAGTCATTAAAGTATACCTCACGTGGTCAGACATTTTTGATATTTTGTTCGTTTTCTCTCGAGGAATCAAACTGCTACCTTAGCTTTCGCCGTACGATTTACTCTTTCCTTTTAATCGTGACCACTCTCATCTATTATCTATTTAACATCCTTATATGCAGATACTTTCCATTAATTTATATCGCCTCCTGGTTTCTATACATTTAATACATTTTTACATTTTAATAAGCATTTTTTAAAATCTCCTTTTTAATAGTTAATTTGTTCTATTTAAGAAAATCCGTAGAAATGGCAGTGCTATGTTATTCATTAGACAAAGATACCGGGACGTTTATGTACTGACTTACACCAGATATTTGGTAGAGCTATGAAAAACGAATTGCTAAGTTCAGATGGTATAAGAAGCACAATGTATTTTGGTTTGCATTATCAGTTACTTTATCAGCCCTTAAGTTGTCCTGTCCTTTTATCAGCTCTATTGAGACGTTGCCACGCCCCATTTCTTTTCCATTCTTAATTCTATAAACAGCTCAGTAAGCTTGAATGGGTATTGTCATAACTTAGCTCCAGTATTTTTTGCCCAATGAAATATATTGGCATGATAAAACATTACATTTCGAAAGCTTTGACAGGATAATCAGTACTACGTTATTAAGATAGATTCGACTTAACAGGTCTGTACAGAAATTACAATTCCAGATCTCAATTTTAAAACATAGAAGTCTGCTGTGACTAAATAATCCTTCACTGAGGGACAACCCGATCACCAAATTTAGAGAATGTTTAATAATTAATATTGCTATTGTTTACGAAAACATAAGATCGAAGATCTTCTGAGATAGATCGATTGAGGTTTCTGGCGTATTGTAAAGTAACAACCTTATTTAAGTCGCAAATTTGATTTGTTGCTACTGGTCCTTCCCTGTGATGATAAAATATTTTTAGAAAAGTTACAGTATCTGCTAACTTAATTTGCGAAACTAGAGATCTATACCACAATCAGAAAAATGGAGTTGTGGTTACATGTATAACGTATTTAACTAGTCACCCGGGCGTGTAAAGGGGCTGTGAACACCTCCCCAATAAAGCGTTAAGGACCTTATCTACAGATGCTTTGTCAAGGCATTCGACAATTGTAAGACCACTGGTATTTATTATGCTTTACTACAGCCAATGACACCTTCTGTATGTTTCTGAAATCTGAATGAGAATTTGTAAGTTGTTAAAATCTCACAAATTTTTTAGGGTCTCTCGTTACGGGTAAAATCTTCCCTCATAAATTTGAAGGTAAATTCTTCAAGTAGATAATTTAAGACAATGTTTTAAATAGCAAATAGGCTATGATGCCCATCGATTTGGTAGACATTCTCGAATTACGCATCTTCTTCCAAATATCCCGTTTTATTCAATCCTAGAAAAAAATCTCATTTCGAGGAACAAATAGCTGCTTCCAGCTTGCCTCAAAACTCCCCTTCTAATTATTAAAGGAACAAATACTTTCAATCTATAAGGAAGAATTTCCATGAGACGTGTAATGCTCATACACATTTTCAAAAGCCACAAAAATAATCTTAACTTCCTCGCTATGAGAATATTTCATTCTTTTAGTACTTCTTATTCATAATCTGTTTTACTGCTCTTTCTAATAATGCTAGCCTAATTTTAAATTATCTATAACCGATCACCGCATCTAACATTTCTTATCAAATTTGGGTATTCTTGTTTCAACTCACTCTCTATGTCTTATGTTAGCATTTTTGTCAAACAAAGAGTGATTCACAAAATTAAGAACGCCTTTATTTTTTTTAGTTTGCAAAGGGTAAGAGATATACAAACGTATGAGTCGGAATTGAACTTTTAAATCGATGATGACATAATGCAGCAAAAGGCACCCTTTCGTCTGACAGTTTAGAACAGGATTCAAAAAGGCTTATTATGAAAACGTATTGAATATTGAGACAGTACCAAGAATGGGAAACTGCTACTGTTTTACCAAAGTAACAACAAGTAAGATAGGCATTATGTGTCTTTAATTTACCAAATATTCAACGCATAATAAGAGTTTACATTCATACCGACTGGAACAGCATTTCTACTAATAGCAAGTTTATACTCCTCACTGTCGTGAAAGACAGCCACCTGTAGGGAGAAAATAAAGTTAATTTTTATTCAAAAAAACAACAAACTTTTAGTGTTAATAAGTAATTTGACCGGCTGTGCCGACTTTATACCAACTTGGCTATGTGACACCATAAACAAGTTTCAGGTAGGGGTTATTTAGTTTTCGTCATTGTCAAAAATGACCACCAAATAGAGTGCTCGAAACACTGCATATCAATAAAGTCAGTCTTTCGGCAAAGAATTTCAGTTAGTCAGGCAGTCAATCAATCAGTCAGTCACTCACTCACTTAGTCAGTAACTCAGTTAGCCAGTCAGTCAGTCAATCAGCCAATCAGTCAGTCAGTCAGTCAGTCAGTCAGTCAGTCAGTCAGTCAGTCAGTCAGTCAGTCAGTCAGTCAGTCAGTCGGAGTGGAGTGGAGTGGAGTGGAGTGGAGTGGAGTGGAGTGGAGTGGAGTGGAGTGGAGTGGAGTGGAGTGGAGTGGAGGGGAGTGGAGTGGAGTTGAGCGGAGTCATGTGAAAGGCAGCTCAGTCAAGTAGTGAAGCGTGGTGTGGTAGTGCGATGTCGTATCGAGCAGTTTAGTGTTGTGTATATAGTACAGTTTATTGTAGTGTAGTGCTGTGTAGTGTAGCGTAGTGCTGTGTATTGTAGTGTAGTGCGGTGTATTGCAGTCGAGTCTATTCAACTGTAGGCTGGATTTCAGCAGCACTAGAATTATACCGAATCACAAAAGTAAGATAAGGAAGACCTTTGCATTACATATCGTATCTTTTGGCGCCTA
Source organism: Alatinidae sp. Z8VKAUB7J3 (assembly GCA_010016025.2). NCBI lineage: Eukaryota > Metazoa > Cnidaria > Cubozoa > Carybdeida > Alatinidae > Alatinidae sp. Z8VKAUB7J3. The sequence goes on along the minus strand of JAAAKM020006971.1, from coordinate 84,598,267 downwards.
AATGAGAAATGATTTTCATCATAGCCTCTTTGCTTCCCGTCACATCTTTTTGAAATGAGTATGCCAGCTGGCAAACATTATGTTGTGGCAAAAAAAGAGTATTCAGCATATTGACGTGAAAGACAGCCATTGTTACCTGTGACGTGTTCGATAGTTTGAAGCTTTGACCTTAAAACATTATATTCTTTTCGTCTCATTTCCCAGCGTTTGCATATATCGGTGGACTATGTGTATTTTTAAGCACATTCGTTGGCATTTTTGGGCACTATACCCTCAGAGCGATTTTCTTGCTTCGTGATCTTACGCGTTCAGCTGGGAAGAAGTCCAATCAGTACTTCACACACAAGATGGCCATTGCACGAAATAAGAGATCGGGGAAAACTCCTCAGCGTTACACACCCGACCGGGAGCTAATGACTCCGGGAGTCGAATCTTGCATTCCAATTGAACAACACGAGAGTTCTGATAGTGACAATGAATTTGGAAGTTGGGTGAACGCTTCATGTGGATAGCAAATGATATGATTTGTGATTGTATCTCATTAGCATAGGTTTACATCTGGCTTCGCATCGTGTAAAGGTAGTATGTATTATATGAGATAGGTACCAGTAAAATTAATTAAAAAGTTGTAAGTCGTCAAACTAGGGCGGTCCTTATGGCTTTGGTCACATATACAAGACACTCTTTTGAGTCTCATAATAGACTCATTCAGTGTCGTACTATCACGATTTATCTATTGGCATAAAACACCTCTCGCTGAAGAAATATTAGACAAGCGATGGTTATAAAACATAATTTCGAAGGACGATGTTTTTGGTTTAAGTTGGCTTCATTGGAGTGGCAATTCTTGGTGGTGCATACCCCCAACCCCGAAGCTAGGTGAAGGACTGTGTTCTTTAGATCGTATTGGTAACTTCATATCAGCTGCTTGAGTTATGTTACGTTATGTTACGAGCATGCGTATAAGCAGTGTATATGAAAGCAGTGTGTAAATAATGAAAATAATCTTCCAACAGGAACGCATGAAATGGAAATATACAAGACGTTGGGGTTGGAAGGTGCCAAAGTACTCACTTGTGCTGCCTCGCCCATTCATTCTTCCTACAGGATCTCTGTAAGCGTAATCTGTGAGTCTGTAGTCACTGAAAGTAAATTTTTGGAGTTGTTCGTAGTGTGGTCCCGAGCTTTTTACAAATATACCGTCTCATTGCTTTAACGACAAACACTGATGTTTTTATGATTTTCGTAAGGGTATTTCTGGAAAAAATAAAGTTTTTGGTTTTTGGTAAAGGTCTTGACGTGACTGTGTTGGAAACCCAAATCATCCTCATAGATTACGTTTATTCTTATTTTTTGTATGAAGAGCAGAATTTTCACTAAAGAGTGCCCGTACAATTGCAGTCCCTCTTTCTGCACACAGGCAATGTTTGATTGACTATATCCTTCCGCTGTAGCTTTACAATCCATTGATATGTTAATTTAAGACTTAGACGCTTTTCGATCATTGCAGTTGTTCAGGGGTACCCGCGGCATGAACATCGTCTAGCACGTGAAATATGGCAGAAGATATTTCTTACTACTTCTTGAAGAAACATTTGAATGAGAGGGACGCCCCCGCACCTCCTGGAATAATTCACCTCTTTTATTAGCCCTATTTGACGCGATGGGCAACTTCCTAAGCCGCCTGCATCTTCAAATTTAAAGAAGTTTTGCCTTACAAATTTTGCCCCTGACCAGTATCCTAGAGCTTGAGGTTTTTTAAATGTGCCCAGTATCAAATTTTGGTTTAATGTTCCTTAAGCTTTAACACAAATCATTTGGCTCTCATTGACAATTCTTCAAGTAAACTCCCGGTAAGGAAAGGGTTTGTTTTGGTGCACATCTTAATCCTTGCAAGGACACACTCCCCTCACAACCAACACCCTCTGGTATTTTAGTTGTTATGGTTATGATGTAATTTAATGGAGTACTTGTAAATTCGTTTTTAGTTCCCCTTGCAGCAACAGTCGTACTATTTTAGGGCTACAGGTACAAAAATCAAGAGCTAAGTACACAATTCTGCGCATCTTGTGATCGCTAGCATCATAGTGGATAAATCTGGTTGTAAAGGTGCTGTCTTACCAAACCCATGTATGTCACTGTAGGGAAAAAATGATAGTTGTAAGCGCTTGTTCGTTGATATAGTTGATATGAAACAACATACTAACTATTTATCATAAGATATGAATGCTCTCTGGCCTTGGTAATATAACCCCTAAACCGTGAGGCTTGGAGTAAATCCCCTGCTAATTTGGCGCTAGATTTCACATCAACTGATCAAAGCGTTCGCTAAGTTTCACAAAATGAGTCGACTACCTTCGGCATTGAATTTTCGTGATTTAAAGCAAGGTTTTTCTTGTTTTGAGATGCGTTTGATCGAGAGGTGTTTTAATGAAAGTTGTTTTAATGAAAGCAGTAGATTTTGGGACAGATTTACATAAGCTCGTGGATAAAGATGTTGTGGTATCTAAGCCGAATAATTTTAGACGTTTGGAGTTTTACTTCAAATAGTCTTCAAAGGTATTATATTCGTTAGTCACGTTTGAATTCAGGCAGAAAGTTAAACACTGTATGTTCTTATTTCATTATAATTTAAATTAATTGTTTTAGTTTTGTAAGTTAAAAATTGTGAAATAGAGCCTCACACCCGTGGTAATTCATTTGGGGTTGATTTTGTTAATAGATTTAAGTAAAATGCACTTAGTGCCTGTTATATTTTTAGCATGTTATTTTTATCGGCATCAGTTATGGAATGCGAATCTCAGTTACATGTTAAACGTGTATTTTTAATTCTATAAAAATGAAACAAGTTGACATTAAGACTCTTCTCTCTTTTTCCCTTTATTTGATTTGTAATCTATCCTGCTGTGTTTATGTGAATGCAGTCTGTCATACGTTTCAAGGTCACGTGATTTACGACACAGTCTCTTCTCAGTCGTCTGGAGTAAGAGATTGATAGTAACAGACGAAATATATTAGGACGTTCAGTTCGTAGACATGGGGATGCAAACAGCCGTTGTTTTTGCTTTTCTTTGACTGTAGTTGGGGTAAAGGAGTGGAGTGGGGGTATTTCGCTTTCACCTGCATACGTATCTATTGAAGGCTTGTGTGACCAGCAATATGCATTTTACAGTGTTGAGAGAGAACGCAGGGGAGCAACCAGTTACTTGCTTGTGCTGGCATTAAGTGTCTGCATCTGCATATTCTCGCCTTTGTTCACTTCGTATTTAGGTTAACAATAACAATTTGCGTTAAGATTTTTTATATTATGTTTATGTCCCTAGTTTGTACTTTGTACTGTGGAAGCTTCAGTTGAATATTGCCAAATTTTAAATGGAGCTAAGAAAGTCCTGGTTCAAAACTTAACGTTATCAAGATTCAAGTTAGGTTTTCTTTTCTTTGAGGAAAAATTGCCATGCTGACGTGGACGAGCTATCAAGCCTCCCTTTGTAGTTTGACTTATCTTCGTAACTAGTAAACTTGAGCAAAACTGAGTGTCAAAGTAACATTATATAGAATTGATAATTTGAAATTTTATTGGTACTCTAGTGCAACATGTTTTGTCTCTAAAATTGCCAAAAATCTCAGAGATCGGTAAATTTGCATCTCTCACCTTGCTGATTTCGGTTCTCAGTTTTGATAGTATCAAATATTGCACTTCAAGTAACCGCGATCACTCTCTAGTAAATTTCAGATGCCACATGAAAATGGGTGTAAAAGCAATCAGACTGTATGTTAGCGATTTCAAAGATAATATTTCAACGCGGGGCATATATAGGTAAAAATTGTTCAGGTGTTAGCGTCGGAATTGAGCAGCGTTACCTGAGAATTTGAACATGTTAAGCGTGCAGTGGCAAGTGATAAAAAAAGACAACAATTGGTATTAAAATACATGCCTTGTCAGCTATTCTTTGCCTGATTTACATTTCCTTTCTACAGTGTCTAATTTACAATTAGTTAAAAGCCATTCGAGGAGTTACATGCTTCGATGACTTTTTCATGTCGAATACCTACACCCCGTTGTTATTTGATATTATTTAACATACAAATGCAATTTCTAAAGAAAAGTGGTGAAGAAGAGATTTTGTTCTAAATAATCGAGACCGTACGTAACCAGACATCTGTTAGGTTAGTGCTAGTAAGAGATTTGTATACAACACAAAAGATACAATAGTCAAAATTAAATCTATAGTCACAATATCAAGACCAGCAACATTTTTCAGTAAAGGACCCTACAGCTTATGAGACTTTGGTTTAGATTTACCTTTCTTCTTACGACCTGATCTATGCAAAAGATTCGATGGATCCCCAGCAAAACTGTTAGTGTGAGGATCGTAACCAATAATCGTGGTTAAAATCCATCTCTTAAGAAACTGAATATCTGCATAAACACCATATTTGTGAGGCAGGGCACATCGAAATCCCCAAGATACCACGCCCTGCAAATACCAGCGGTTTTGATGAGGACAAGATAATGCACCTCCACTGTCATACTGACAAGCATCTACTCCCCCTTTCTTGAATCCCGCACATAGCGAACTCTGGTGAATTGTACCATTGTATGATAAAGGTAGGTTGCATATATCTCTTGGTATGAGCATGACTGTTGCTTCTCGAAGTGCATCAGGCTGTTTTCCATTGTAGCTGGTGTGACCCCAACCTGCTACTTTGCAGTTATGGTGATCCTTGAATGACCACAGATCTGACGGAAGACAAATGGGACTCACCCATCTGGTGAATGTCACTGGATTGTCAAGCTTGATCAGCGCTGTATTAAAAAAATACGAATTAAAATGAGATTGGATCAAAAGCTTTGTAAGCTGTCTGTAAGATGACAATAAATGTTAAATGGTGTTAAACGTAAGTGTTAGAAATATTGTATCAAATGAAACATACAATGAAAAACTAAAACAGTTGGGTACCAGCATGAGTACGTCTTGTAAATAAGGCAGTGCACGCGGAACAATTTTAAATTGATCATAAGTTTAAGTTACTTGGAATGAGTCCCACCTGCCGTTTGATAACTGGTGGGAAAAATCCTCGCGAATGAAAATCGTTGCTAAAGGAAGCCATATAAGTACAATGTATCAATTCTCGAATCCTCTTTATCAAGTCATACTTCATAGCTCGCTGGTGATGACTCTCTATTATGACACATAACTAGATAATATTTGCAAGTCGAATCGCGCGATTGACTGATGAATGAAACCATCCAAATTGAACTATTATCTTACGCATAATTTAAGATATCGATATCTAGTGCTAGTACAAAGTATCCAGTGACAGTATTAAGGTTATATACCATCTTTCGTTTGTGGTAATCTGATAGAAAACAATACAACAGGCAGACTCAACACGTTTTACTCTAGTTTAGGTGCCGGAGGCAATGTGTTTGAGAGCTTAGAGCAATCTTATATCAGCAGTCAATAAAGTTTTATATCTGCTATGATATCATTAGACAAGAAATCTACTCTACTTTGCTCCACTACTCTATGGTTTAAAATTGGTGAATAGTGGTAAAGCTTGTGCTACGACCCATGATGACTGTACTTTAGAAAAAGAAGTGGATATAGGTGATTAATAAATAACTTCATTTGGGAATGTGAAAGACGTTGCATAAAAGAAATATAAATAAGTGACCGTCTTAAATATTAAGACGATTGGCCTCCAAGCTTTATCATATTTCTTTGATATCTAGTTCAAACAATGTCGCATCTCCGTATTATATTCTAATGTCAACAAACCAGTAAGAATTCAAACTTACCAATATCATAGATGTCTGGGATATACAACCCCTTCTTCCAAAATCTGTAGTTCTCTCCATGAATAATGTAACTTTTTATCTTTCTTCTTTGTTCAAAAACTTCCCTGTCAAAAAGATGATGTTCGCCAAGAACAACTTCCCAATCTTCATTTTTAGTTGAGGAGTACTGACCTAAAATGTAAGCATTGCAGAATGACACAATTATTATATCGTAAGTATTTGCTATTAAGATATATTCACTTTATTTGAAAACAGGAGATAAACAAAGCAACGAAACCTGGATGTTTTTTATGGAGTAATAGTAGTGCCTGAAGTCAGTAGTTTGCAATGTACTTTAAAGGGAATGTATAATAGAAATTTCAATTATAAATCCCTTTCGTGATACCAGCTGTTTTAATACAAAATAGTCAGTGAACTAGCTACAGCAACTATTTCTATTTTTAAAAGACCGAAATTCTTTGAGTAAGTAGAAGATCGTTAATGATTGCTCGTTCATCAGTTGGTTGTAGGATTCAAAGAAGAAATATGATAGTAAAATGATCGATTATATAGCTTTATCGCAGTTAACGTTTTCTTGATTGGCTTAATTTGTCCAGGAATTCAATAATAGCTTCGTCAATAGTCGATCTTTTGATTTCTTACAAGTCACTGCTTCTTTGATCTCTTCTTTGACTCTTCATTCTCTTTCTTCAATCCACGCAGTTATACAAATTAAAAATGTTAGCCGCCATCTCGTCTCTGATGTTATTACCCACGATGTTTTCTGCAAGCCTCAAGTTCTCTTAGCCTTCATTATTCGCTTTGTACCTTAGAAATTCATTCACATACTAGATGTCCAGTTTGTGCATTATTAGCAGTTGCTGTTTGTCATAAAGCCATTACGATTTAGTAACACGATTGCAGTTTAATGGCGCAAAATATCATCAATTCCTTGATCAATAACGGTATAAGGAAGGGAATACTCACTCGTTCTAAATAATTAATTTAAAAAAGTTCGTTGTCTAGAACATTAAGCTTGCCCATTTTTAGGTCATGCTTGGGGACCTTTTCTGCAAAATACAGGCTTCATGAAAGATCATGTGTCACTAAATCCTTTTCATCTCGACTGTTATTCTGAATAAGTTAAGGTAGTAGTAGTAGTAGTAGTAGTAGTAGTAGTAGTAATAGTAGTAGTAGTAGTAGTAGTAGTAGTAGTAGTAGTAGAAGAAGAAAGCATGGAAAGCTAGGAAGAGAGCATGGAAGAGAGCTAGGAAGAGAGCACATGTCTCTAGCTAGGAAGAGGGCACAGTATCTTGGGCTAGAAAGCATTTATGCATACCAGCTGGAATGTCAATCTTGTCATACAAAACTTTGTTTTAAGTTTTATTATCAGTTGTCGAGCTACTGAGCTATATTTTTTGAAACTTCATAGCAACACATTCAAACAGAACTGTAAATAAATTCAAAGGTGGGGTGCAATTGCGAATCCACAACACAAAGACCTGTAACCAAAAGTTGGTCAGTGGTTATGTCCCAACTTGAAACATTTCTGACCACCACCACCTTACTAAAGGATCCTTTACAATATATGAGCTTGGTGCACCTCCTAATTATGATTAAAGCAATCAAGACCTCCTACTGTCACTAGCTACTAACAAAGCTAATGAAGCCTCTTTGCCGCTTCTTGGCCTTTAAGCAAGCATATAGTGTAGTATCTGTTCTAATAAGGTGACTTTGCATGATCTAAGAATTTCCCCCTATTGAGGGTGGAGTGTCTCTAATATTCAACGACTGCCATTAGAAGTTCACATCAAGGCACATCAAGACTTGGTTACACAACTTGGATTAAGTGATTATGCAATGCTTCTACACACCAGTTAATAAAAAATTCTATATTGCATACCTTTATTTCCCACATGTCATTGTATGACAGACCAATGACAATAAACCCCCCACCTCCAAAAAACACAAACCAAACAAACAACAAATAACATATGGTATATTTACAGAAGCTTACCTGAAAGCCCAGAACTCATCAGAGTCAACTTTGAAGGAAACATGTGCTTTTGAGTAATCATTCCCTCGACTGTTGCCCATCCACACATCAAATCCAGCATCCGCAAGTAGAAATCCAAGGCTTTCTTTTGGCGGATTCATCACCCAATCTGCACTTGAGCAAAGTAATCCATGCTGTAAAAATGCAACCGGCCTCCCTTTACTAGCACTCTCATGCTTTCCTCCTGGTATTCGATGAACACCAAGAATATATCCATCTGCTGTTGTTACAAAATGTTCTTCAACTGGGTACCCATTATGAGCAATTATCTGAGGCTGTATCAAACAGACAATACATAATGAATTTTCATCAATAATATTGTGAATAGGTGTTTTGCAACTGTGTATAGGGCACTGCAAATTTCAACATAATAGTATTTGCAGCAATCTCTATTTGAAGAACATTTTACAGTGATATTAATTGATAATAATCTATTATTATGGGTACCATTGGTCAGTCAATATCATCTTCCATGTTATATATAATTTAAATTAGAATGGTGGTAATATCAACTCTTTGGTGTTGTTGGTTCTTATGCCTTCACCACCAAACTATAAAACCTTACACCATACATAAAATTTGGGGATAACAAACGATGAAACAAGTCTCTCAGCTTCTGTGCACACTTCATGCCTAGACAAAGTCAGGAGGGCATGACAGGTTAAAACCTGTGGTATTAGCTTTCATGATCAATACATGTATAAGCTTGCTTAGATAACAAACCATCAATAAAGGTAAAAAAAGACACAGACATAACCTCTGAGAATACTTGGTTCTTCTCAGGGCTGATTGGTGGAAAATGTATATTGTATAATCCACTTATGGCATTGATTCCTTATATATACTTGTTAATGTTATTTGATAGATATATATAGTACAAGTTAAAATAAGCAAACAAATAATATATATATAAAGTTTACTCTAAAATTTGTGAGTTTCACTGTCAACCATGTGTGGTGTATTCTTTGATATAATCAACAATTACAGTGACCTTTTCCTAAAGTCAAGACTTACGTATAGTGAAAAATATTTTGATTAACTTTGGATACATCTACTGGTAGAACCTGTCAAACTGAGGTTTTACTAGATCGTCTGTTATTTGAAACAAGACCTTATAAATATGTAACTTGAAATGATGAAACAAAAAAGGTTCTTCTGCGATTGTTGGCTGTAGTGGCCACAATAACATGGTTACACAGCCAAAGTTACCCCTTTTAGGAAATATAAGTGCAAATGCAAAATCAATTGGGCTGAAAATTAAGACATCAGAACTAAAGTGTTCTCTATCAGTTTCACAAATGAAGATAAACTACAAATAATTTCAATGATACAGAATCAATTCTGCAAAAGGAAGTTTCTTTGAATTATCTAAATAGGTATGGTGGAGGAGAGAAATAAAGCTACAAACTAAGATCTCCATTTATGTCTCAACTATGTGGTCTGTGAGACTTGGCCCATGCATGCTGCGGACCTCAGTAAACTTGAGGTGTTTAATTGCTGCTGCTTAAGATATATTAAAATGGATTCCTTTGAAATTTTGTAAATCAGCAATGCAGAAGTCGAGCCTGTAAAAATTATTGTCAAACGTTGCCAACTTAAATGGCTACGTCATGCTCTCCTTGGTGACCCATTAGCACTTGTTCATCCTGTTGGGATTTCGCAGACCCCAACAGACTGGAACAAGAGGAAAAGTGATAAAACCCAAAAAATGATGAACAAAGTTTTGAAAGATATTTATTCCTTTGAAGGGTTATGTAAGAAGTAAGAAATATGAGAAATTAACAATGATAGAGGGTAAATAGTCCAAAATTCCAGCATAGTAATTTGGCGATGTCAACAAACAAATGAAAGCTATGTCATCACAAGTACAAGTGGTAAGAACATGTTAAAGGATACAATGCCTGCAGGCACTAATGATATGAGGTTGGTTCAATCAAGTATCAGACATGAATGGATATCACATTCAAGGGTGTTGACATGGAATTGAACCCAAGGTGATTCACATTTTTATTAGACCTTATCCACATGAATTAACTCAGTTGTGCCATGCACCTGAATCACTTATATGGGCTGGCTGACGTGTATGGAAATGTCGAAAAAAGTCCTGGTGATACAATAAGCTGTTTTAAGCATATCTATATGTTACAAGTATGCTCAAACAGTAGAAACCCTTCCAAAGAGTATATACGTAAAATGGTTATCTGATTTACTGCATTTTCTATCTTTTGCAATCTATACATATACCATTTGACGTACTTTTCATTGTAATCCTAATTGATCATGCAAAGCAGGTCTTAAAATGAGTTTCAACTCATCACAAAAGCTTATAAGACTTTGTCATCAAGGCCACCAACTTTGGGAGCTCATGATTCTCTTAAGATGAAGCTTAAGTCATGGTTCAGGTACCAACTTCACAAATGTGAGCTCACGCCTCCTACAACTGCTTGTTCGTGCTTGTCTGCTACAATGACTTTCTATTTGCAAATAGAAAGTCATTGGTCTGCTATAGGGTGAAGATATTTGGATTCGAGACGTGGTCTCACATTAATAGACTCCTCGTCTTCGGAAGC
>JAAAKM020006971.1:84565267-84575869 GCA_010016025.2 Alatinidae sp. Z8VKAUB7J3 | reverse complement strand
CGCGATGGCGGCATCGCCCAGCCGTTGGTACTCCTCGAAATGGCCCGGGACGAAGCGCAGCTCCGGACAGAGCGCCCGTGCCCTGCGTCCGGGCATGCCGCCGCGAACGCCGAAGGCCCGGGCCTCGTAGGACGCGGCCAGCACCACGCCGCCGCCCACGGCGATCGGCTTACCCCGCAAGGAGGGGTCGAGCAGCTGCTCCACCGATGCGTAAAAGGCGTCCAGATCCGCATGCAAGATGGTGGCGGCCTCTGTCATGGTGCCGCTTCAACCAAAGCTCTTCGTGCGTAGGACCGAGGGCGGCCTTAAGACGATCGTCTCGAGCATAAGAACATAAAGCGAACGTTTGGCCACTTGTCAATCCGTACGGCGGATCGGAGGGACGCCGGAGCCGCTCTGGCGCTGGGTCTCATCGGTGCTTCTTTCTTGCCTCCCACTCGAAAAACGGGTGTACAAGAAGAAAGACCAAGGAGTGCTCCAGTGGGTCGAATTGGGGTGAGGCGCGGCGTCGCTCCAGCGTTGCGCGCGATTCCAAGCAGAGTGCTTTTGCTCGTGGTCGCTCTAACGATGAGTGCCCAGCTGGCCATGGCGCAAGCACCGGCGCCAATGGAAGCCGCCAAGCCCACCGTCTCGGCGAGTGATGGGACAGGCCTAGTCCCTATGACACCCCTTTCGCTGACGGCGGCTGAGCGGGCCTGGCTGGCGGACCACCCGCGGATCCGGATCGGCTACGACGGCGCTTACGCACCCTACAGTTTCGCCGATTCGCAAGATGGCTTCATCGGCATCGCTCCGGACTTCGTCCGAGCCATCGGGGCGCTGACCGGCCTGCGCTTCGAGGCGGTTCCGGAGCTCAGCTGGCCCGAGATCCTCGACGGCACGCGCAAGCGCGACCTGGATGTCATCGCCACGGCGGTGCGCACGCCCGAGCGCCAGGCGTTTCTGGATTTCACCCAAATCTACATCCCCACCCCGCTCGTTGTCATGGCCCGCCGGGACGACGGGCGAATCGGCGTGGTCGAGGATATCGACGGCCTGACCGTCGCTCTGGTCGAAGGTTATTCCTCGTCGGCCCGAATTCTCGATGAGCGCCCTCGCGTGGTGCCCCGCTTTGTCACCACGCCCCTCGAAGGCCTGCAGGCCTTGGCCATCGGCGAGGTCGATGCCTATGTCGGTGTGCTCGGGGTCAACGCTTATCTGAGGCGCGAACACGGCCTGACCAATTTGAAGGTCGCTACACGCTACGACCTTCGAAGCAACGGCCAGCGATTCGCCGTGCGCAAGGATTGGCCCGAGTTGGCATCTATCCTGGACAAAGCTCTGTCGCGCATGCCGCTGCGGCAGAAGAACGACATCGTCGAGCGCTGGGTTCCGATCCTGGAACAAACCGAGCGCGCGGCGAAGCACGCGCCCAAGTTCACCCTCAGCGACCGGGAAGCCGCCTGGCTGGCCGAGCATCGCGACATCCGCGTCGGCATTATGGATGCCTGGCCGCCGATGGACTATCTGGACGACAAGGGGAACCCCAAGGGTATCGGACTGGACTTCATCGAGCTGCTGAACCGTCGCCTTAACGGCGCCCTGCGGGCCGTTCCGGGCCCCTGGGTCACGATCCTCGCGGATCTCGGCGAGGGGCGCCTCGATGCCCTGATGGACATCACCCCGCGGCCCGATCGCGAAGCGCGCTTCCACTTCACCGCCCCTTACGTGACCGTTCCCCATGTCATCTTCGCGCGCGAGACATCGGACTACTTCGGCGGTCTCGCGGACCTGACCGGCAGAAGCGTCGCCGTGGAACAGGGCTTTTTCATCGTCGACGCCCTGAAGGCCAAGTTCCCGGACATCGAGGTCAAGACCTATCCCACGACCAGCGACGCCCTGGACGCGGTCGCGAAGGGCGCGGCGGAGGCCTACGTGGGAAACCGCGCGGTCGCAACCTTCATCCTGCGCAACGAGCTGATCGACGGGATCGTCGAGCACGGCAAGATCGACGAGGTCGCCTCGGTCAACGCGATCGCCGTGCGCAAGGACTGGCCGATCCTGCGCGATATCCTCCAGAAGGCCCTGGACAGCATAGCGCTGAGCGAACGCCGCGCGGTCCTGAAAGACTGGGTGAATCCGCAGGCCGGCTGGGCCGCGTCGCGCCTGCGGCTGACCAGGTCCGATCGCGCCTGGCTGGACGCGCACCCGGTCATCAAGGTGGCCGGGGGCCTGGCCCGTCCGCCGATCGAGTTCACGGGGCCCGATGGTCGCTATCAAGGGCTCGCTGCCGACTACCTCGATCGCCTCTCCGCAATGCTCGGGGTGCGCTTTGAAGCCGACCAGGGTCAGGATTGGTCCACCGCCAAGGGCCGAATGGAGGCCGGCGCGCTCGAGCTGCTGCCCGCCGCCGTCCCGACGGAAGAGCGGGCGCGCTTTGCGCTCTTCACCAAGCCCTACCTGTCGCTGCCGGCGGTCATCTTCACCCGCGACGATGTGTCCTATGTGGGCGGTCTGGAGAACTTGGCGAAACGGAAGGTCGCCGTGGTCGAGGGCCACGCCGTGACCGACTACCTCAGGAAGGGGCATTGGGCTATGGAGCTGGTGGAGCTACCCGATGTCGCCGCGGCCCTGGAAGCGCTGCAGAACCGCGAGGCCTTCGCTTACCTGGGGTCGATCCTCGTCACCAGCCATTACCTGCGGGCGGCGGGCCATGGCAACCTGGTGGTGTCGGGCCAGACTCCCTACCGCATCGAGTACGCCATGGCGGTCCATCGCGGCGCGCCAAAGCTGGCCGCGATTCTGGAGACCGCCCTCGCGGCCATGCCGGAACAGCAGCACGCTGAGATCGCGGGCAAATGGATCGGCACCCAGGTGAGCCGGCCAACCGACTATTCCCTGGTCTGGAAGTCCGCCATCGGCGCCGCCGCCATCCTTCTGCTGTTCCTGGGGTGGAACAGCTACCTCCAGCGCAAGACCGCCGTACAGGGCGGGGAGCTGCGGCTCAAGGACACGGCCCTTCAGGCCGAGCTCGCCGAGCGGGCTAGCGCGGAACGGCGGGCGGTCTCCGCGGAAGCCGACACACTTCGGGCCGAGGCGCAGCTGCTACAGGCGCAGAAAATGGAAGCGGTCGGCCAATTGACCGGCGGCGTCGCCCACGACTTCAACAATCTCCTGGCGGTCATTCAAGGCAATGTCGACCTGCTGGCGAACACAATGGGCAAGGACGACGTCTCCGTGGCCGCGATCTCTCGCGCCGCCGCGCGCGGCGGCGAGCTGACCCACCGGCTCCTGGCCTTTTCCCGCCGCCAAACCCTGTCTCCCCGGGCCATCGAGCTGGACAGCCTGGTCGAAAATATGTCGACGCTCCTCGATCGGACCCTTGGCGAGACCATCACCGTCAAGACCACGGCACAGGCCGGTCTCTGGAAGGCCTTTGCCGATCCGGGCCAAGTGGAGAACGCGCTCTTGAACTTGGCCATCAACGCCCGCGATGGGATGCCGGCGGGCGGCACGCTGCGGATAGAATCCACCAATGCGCGGCTGGATGGCGCCGATCCCGAGAACGGCCCGGTGGCTTTGGCCGGCGACTTCGTCGTTCTCTCGGTCTGCGACAACGGCACGGGAATGACGCCGACGGTCCTGGAGCGCGCGTTCGAGCCTTTCTTTACCACCAAGGGCGTGGGCCAGGGCAGCGGGCTCGGCCTCTCCATGGTCTATGGTTTCGCCAAGCAGTCGGGCGGGGACGTCACGATCACCAGCGAGGTCGGACAGGGCACGCAGGTGGCGATCTATTTGCCCCGGGCCGAGGGAGCGGGCCGGGCCGAGGCGCCAAGATCAACCGATGGGATTCCGCGGGGCCGGGGCGAAGTGATCCTGGTGGTCGAGGACGATGAAGATGTCCGCGGCCTGACGGTCAGGCTGCTCCAGAGATTGGGCTATCAGGCCATCGCGGCGGCGGACGCGGCCTCGGCCTTGGCGGTGCTGGATCGCGGGCAGACGGTCGACCTCTTGCTGTCCGATGTGGTGCTTCCCGGCACCTTCAACGGCCTGGAACTCGCCGAGCGGGCCCAGAGAGATAACCCGGCTCTCAAGACCGTCTTCATGTCGGGCTATCCCGACGATGCCGCGCAGCACGGCGGCCTGCTGTCCGGAGACCTGGTCCTGCTGAGCAAACCGTTCCAGCTCCACCAGCTCGCAAAGACGCTGCGCGCGACGCTCGATCCGATCCAGACGAATGGACCCTCGGAGAGGTCATGACTCCCTCGCCCTCCCCTGGAGTCACTCGCCGGCCGGACCGGCGAATGACCTCGGGGCTGCGGGCCGGCGCTGTCCGCTCGGTGGACGCCCTAGTTCGGCAGCTTGCGCCGGATACAGCGGATCTCGTCACGCCCGACGGTCGAAGTCGTGCGAAAGCGGCAGTTGGTCAGGCGGTTCCGCCTCGGGTCGATAAACCAGATCTGCCCGTCGCCACCGACCACTTGAATCCGGCCGCTCCTGCGCGGCAATCCGGCCTGGGTCTTTGCCACCCCGCCACTTCCGCGATGGACGGTGACCCTTCCGCCGATTGCGTGGGTTCCAGCGGCCTGGACCGACGCACCGCGATGCACCGTGACGCCGCTTCCCGCCGCCATGGCCGGCAGCGCGGCCATCATCATGACGGCCGATGCGACCAGCATGCTCTTGACTTGGCACATTGCCTTCCTGCCCTTCCTGGGTGTTCTTCCGGTGCGGGAAGTATAGCGATCGGCAAATGGCCGTTCAATCGAATTTGCTAATAAATCGTTAATATCAGACAGAAGGTCGTTAATATTTATTAACGCCAATCAAATTTCCGTGCAATAGATTGATTGTTACTGCAAACCTAATAAAGAAGAAGATCAAAATTCCCCGGGGACTATTATTCGTCAACCGGGCAGTCATGCCGGATTAGAGATCAAAGATCCGCCGCAGGAATCCGGCGCCGTCGTCGATCGCCTTGCCGGCCGTGTCGAGCATGCGGCTGTAGTGCAGGAAGCCGTGCAAGACACCGGCGTAGGTTTCCAGCCGATGCGCGCATCCTTGGAGCTCCAGCAGGGCGGCCAGCGCAATGCTGTCGTCGTGGATCGGGTCGAGCTCCGCGGCCGCGATGAAGAGCGGCGGCAGCCCGGTCAGGTCGGCGCGTAGGGAGTGCCGGCGCGGGTCGTGCCTGTCGGCCGGGCTGGCCAGATAGCTCCTGCTGTAAAAGTCCAGGTCCTCGGCCGACATGCCTTCGTCGTCACCGCCGTAGAGCCGGCGCGAGATCGAATCCTCCAGTCCGTAGGCGCCGTAGTAAAGCAGCCCCGCCTTGAGCAACTGCGGCCGATCGGGCTTGAGCGACAGCGCCGTACCCAGGGTCAGGTTGGCGCCAGCCGAGTCCCCGCCCATGGCGATTCGCGCCGCGTCCAGGCCCCAGTCCGTAGCGGACGCCTCTAGCCGGTCGAGCAGCGCCAGGCATTCCTCGATCGCCACCGGGAATTTCTGCTCGGGCGACAGCGAATAGTCGATGCCGACCACGGCGGCTTCGGCGCGTAGGGCAAGCAAGCGCATGATCTTATCGTGGGTATCCAGGTCGCCCATGATCCAGCCGCCGCCGTGGGCGAAAACCAGAACCGGCAGCGGCCGCGCCTCGCTCGGGTAGTAGACCCGGATCGGCACCGGCCCAACCGGCCCGGTGATCTCCTGCTCGATCACCTTCGGCAGCTCGGGGCGGTCCTCGTTCCAGAAACGCCGCTCCGCGCGGTACCGCCGGCGGATCTCTTCGAATGGCAGCTCGTGAAGCCGCTCGAAGCCCGGCGCCAGCTCCTGCGACTTTGCCATGGCCTGGGCCATCTGCGGATCCAAACGGCTCCTGAGGTCGCGCCCTGCCATCTATCTCCTCCGGTCTGCTCCAGGTTGGAGACTGGCAGTCCGACGCGCAAAAGTCATCTCACTCGCCCGCCGACGCCTCGGGCACTTTTTCTCCCAGCGCCTCGGGCACCATGCGAACAAGTACATCGACCGCCACCGCGCCCTTGCCCACCGGACGGACCAGCAGCGGATTGACGTCCAACTCGACCAGACGATCACGCACCGACTCGGCGAAGGCGGCCACCGCCATAATTGCCTCCACCGCCGCCGTCCGGTCGCCGGCCGGCCGACCTCGAAAGCCGTCCAGAAGCTTGGCGACCCGCAGGCGGTCGAGCGCTCTCTCCACCGACGTCCGGTCGGTCGGCAGCAGCAGTTGCTCGCTGTCGCCGACCAGCTCGACCAGTTGCCCGCCCGAGCCGATCACCAGCGCCAGGCCCAGGCGCTCGTCGCGCTTGATCCCGACGATCAGCTCGGCCACCGCGTCACCCACCATGGATTCGATCAGGACCCCGTCCGGCGCGATTGCCCGCTGGGCCACAGTATCGAGCATTTCGGCGACTGCCGATTCCAGCGCCGCAGCCGAGCGCAGGTCGAGCCGCACCGCCCCGAGCTCGGTCTTGTGGGGCAGGGCCGTGGAGACCAGCTTGACCACGAGGGGATAGCCCAGGTGTTCCGCCGTCGCCGCCGCGCCGCCGGTCGCCAGCTCCGCCGGCACCAGGCGCCCTTCCGGCAAGGCCACACCATGCGCTCCGAGCAGGCGCTTGCTGCGCCACTCGTCGAGCAGCTCGGCGTCACCCGCCAAGGGACCGGTCCCGCGCACCAACAGCGCCTCGAGGGAGCTTTCGCCGGCAGCCATCTCGCGCCGGTGCCGCCGATACCAGATCGCCCCGTGGATCGCGACCACTTCTATGCCACTCGAGAAACGGACCTGACCATTTTTCAAAATCGTGCCACGTCGCACAGTTGCTTCTCGGCCAATGATCAGCTTGGCATGTGAGGACTAGGGTAAAGGCTTGCTTATCTGTCTCTCTTTGTTTGGAAAGGTACTCAACTGTCAGCATTTTCATGGAACCATGGGCAAGTCCAGTCTGTTTGGTTAGGCCGTAGATTATCAACTCAGGCTAAAGTTTTCTAGTTAGAGAAACGAATACAGAAAAAATTTGTCTCTTCCCTCGATGAAATTTTTTTATGAATTACAGTTTGTGTTTAAAAAGATGATATTGTAATTTACTTAGTTGACATATGTTTTAAATTCAAATTAGGTACGCTCACAAAATATCACTCGCCGTTCAAATGGTCTCGGCTACTCTTTACGATAAACAACTGCAAAATGATGCAATGACATAGCAACTTCCGAACAGACCTAGGTTATAATAGGTCTTTTCTACTCAAAGAATCTATGCAGTACAACAACCTTATTACCTTCGAAAGAGTACCGGTCATTCTTTAGCCCTCATGCATCCGCGGTATTAGTATCCTACCTCTGTAACTAAGGCTTTACAATTGCGGCTAAATCACGAAGGATTTCTGGGTGTAGTTTAAGGCCCATTCAGACTCTAAAAGTGCTGTGCTAGTCAACATTCCCTGTCTGATATAAGATGTACCCACCATCTCCTTTTACATTTCTCCCAGCAACTATCAGACCCACAAGAGCAATAACACTGTCTTCCTGACAGGAATACATCTTGCTACAGAGTAGGTATTTTTCAAAACTGCGACGTGGCATGTGCCACCTCAGTCTGAAAGCACAGTTTCGCATGGCATTTGCGACGTGCCACTTTGATGTGCAAGCTCCCTAAGAGAATTTTGATAGGGCATTTAGTGACAAATTAGCTTATTTTACTGTGCTTTCAAAATACGGCTAATATCTGTTAAAACTTACAAAAAGGGGGTCTTACAAGACGAATGCTGTTTCGTATGAGACAAGCTCACGTCAACTGACAGCGAATAATACTTTGATGATCAACAACAACTTAATCAACCATATTTTAGGCCTTACTAAAATCAAACCAATTATACAATGTACACACTTATTGGACTAATGCAAACGAGAATTACAAGACGCTTTGAAATAATTTTGTTTCAATATTTCGTATTTTTACTAAGAAACATTCTCATAAGAGAACTATTACGATTGAAGCTAAGTAGGATTAATTAAATTTTTTGTTAAAATCGCAGATGTGCCTTGAAGCTCGTTCATTCGTTGTTTACCTTGTGTATCATCACTGTTTCATACAATCCCGATTGAGAATAAACATTAACATTATGTACACAAATTTTACATAGTACAAATTTTATAGGGCACAAATTTTAAGGCACAAATTTTTAAGGGCACAAATTTCATAGAGCACAAATTTTGCACTACACTGTAAAAAAATGTTAGATCACAACGGCCGCTGTTACATGGTGTCACTGACCTGATCTGTACCATGTGTGTGTGCATATGGGAAAGGCACACGTCCTCCCTATCTTCCACTATCAGAGCGCATACAAAGGACAACTTTAGAAGCCATTCATCGTCAGTACATCCATTTATAAGTTATATAGCCGATATTTTTAAGAAAGTAACAGTGTTCTTCATTTAGCTGTATGTAGTTCAGATATCATTATTCAATCAATGACATTATATGTATGGTCTACATTTCCCAATCAGTAGGAAAAGATATGATGACGTCCCGAACTTGAGTTTATTTTTATCATACGTCATGTGATTTCCCACGAAATACTTCAAGGTGGATTTGCCTGTAACTGAAGATCAAGCAAACACAAGATAACAGACTGTTTTGCAACAGGCGTAAACAGTAGGCGGCTAGTGTTCTCAATGACTTTCTTCATGCTAAGGAGGTTGTGATAAGCCGCAAAATGAAGCAAAATTTGAACTTTCTGGCTCTGCTGATTCTTGATTGGCGATAGTTACAACAGTTGAAAATACTATGCTTCCATAGAATCGAAAACTACTTTCTTGGTCACCATCAGAGAGAGACTCTTCGATTTAATCTAGAAATCTGTCTTACGTCAAATTGTGGAAAATATTAATAACTTAAGGATTGTCCTTTAGAATTTCATCATAAAAATGGGATAGGAGCAACTTCCAAGACATTAACCAACGTACTTCAGAGTAGCCTAGCAAATAGTCTTTTTTATTAAAGTTAAGGGTTTTAATCAAGAGTAATCGATTCAATGTTCAAAGATTTGATTTTGTCTAAGCAGAACCCCAACAGCTTGGGAAGGTTTTGAAAATATTTACCTTTAGCCTTCCTCTGGCAATCAAAGTCAAACTGTTGTTCAACTCTCCCTGATTGTTGCTTGGTAGATGTCACTAACTACAGTTGACATGATTGGATGATAACTTAGGATGAAAAGCTCAATATTGAAAACGTAGGATCACGAGGAATCGAACCCCTACCTTCACTGTTGCAACGTGAGGTGCTAACCATTACACCATAGTCCCTTACCATTGAGGCATAGAAATTTGGGATGTCATTTGTTTCGGTTGACGTCACTACACAACCTCTTCCCCACTCCCCCCTGGTAGTGGTGAAAAAATGAGGCTCGATTGTTGTGCAGTCTCTATTAGCTAACCCGACTGCAGGGAAGTGTGAGTTGAGTTGTATTGCGATGCGGGCGTTGTGGGTTAGAAAGAGGGTGATTGTGTTGCTAAGCTAATGCTGGGCGCTAGGGACTGAGAGGCGCGTTCGGACTTCGGGTCACCATTTGACGTGATCGGATGATTGCATGGGATGAGGGGATCAATTGTTAGAACGTAGGACCACGAGAAATAGAACCCCGTTCTTCATTGTTGCAATGTGATGTGCTAACCATTACACCATGGTCCCTTACAACTGAGGCATAGAAACTTGGGATATCATTTGTTTTGGTTGACGTTACTACACACTCTCGCAAATTAAATGAATCAAATGCAGCAAAGAATCGTTGTTGAATCAAAAAATGTTTTTCTTTGATGCACCTCCGCCGACCAATATGACATCTGTGGTCATAGAATACCCTTTGCTGCGTCTTGTTGTTCCAAAAAGCAGCGCAGTATGATTGAAATAACTTCCCGTTGTATTAGAAACAAAGCAAGTTTAATCAACTCGAAGAATTTGCAACTGAGTACAATCAAGACCATCCATCCAACAAAGTCAATCCTTTAAGAACTTTGAACAATAATAAATATTAAATGAATCAAGTGTGCCGCGACATCTAGTTATTTGACTATCAGTTAGCCACGTCTGCCACAAGGCTGAAATTTTCGTCGTCTTGCCTGGCCGATGTTGTTGCTGTTGCTCTTGATGTCAAAGAGTAGATGCTCCATGCTCTTTGGGTATTGTGGTTACTGCTACTACCAATGTTACTTCTTTTTATTTTTTGATTTTTGATTGAAACCATAACATACCCTTTTTTATACTTACTTAAATAAGTTTTGAAACGAACACTAGAGAAATAGAAAAGTATGTCACCTCCGGGGATCAAACCCGTGACCGACGCTTTTGCGGCGCGCGCTCTACCAACTGAGCCAGGTAACATCCGATGTTAACATACTTTTCTTTCTCTAGTCGCCACATTAGCTCCCAATCACCCACCGGTGGTCATCGACATCCAGCTCAAGGCAGTTGGAGACCAGCGTCTCTGCGCCATGTGACCAGGAAGAACTGCCCTCCAGCCCGTCATCTATTCCAAACCCATTAAAGTAGAAAGCATAATCGGGAAGAGAGGATTTGACATGTAACTTTTGAAAAGAACGCTAGAGAAATA
>JAAAKM020006971.1:84551301-84565167 GCA_010016025.2 Alatinidae sp. Z8VKAUB7J3 | reverse complement strand
CATCACAATATACTACTCTTTTCTCGGCAATTTGGTTTCAGATACAAAATGTCAATAGAATTAGCAGGAACATACCTAGTTTTTGTATTTGTAGATATCAGAAAGATTTCCGACACCATGTATAACTCTGAATTGCTGAGTAAGTCCAATCCTATGATACCTAATCTTACTGACCAAAAACGTTATGATAGAGTGCTGTAAGACGTATGTCATACAACGCCAGGTGTTCCTCAAGGTTAAGTACTTGCACCTCATTTTCTCACAGTTTCTGCAAAGTCTCCTCTAAAAGATTAGCAAACTAGAATTTGATTTCGTTGATCCAGGCTGGCAATATTTGTTAATGACATGATGAAAATATGCCTGGTTCCCAAAGTAGTCACTAATTCTCTATCGAGAGACATTGGCCTTTTCCTTTACGCAATTGAAATGAATCTGGTGCTACCTAACGTAAACCTAGAAAGGCAGCCATTCACCCCCACCATCTACACAGAGCCATCGTAATTTCATGAAAAAGAGATTAGCAAGGAACGATGTTACTCATTCCTATCTAAGCACTTTAGACCTTTGGTTTAACTTCATTATTATGAAAGGCAAGTATAGACTTTCAATCAAACTCCTGGTAATAATGCCAATAGCAACTTCAAAAGTGATACTTATGCCAGATGGAACCAGAACGGAAAGAGCAAGTATAGTGAGAAGAAGGCAAAAAAAAATAATAAACCTGAAAAAAATAAGCAGGAAAGAGTAAAAATACAAACAATATAAAAGGCCATAAAACCTAAAATTTTCATAATGATGATAAAGGAAAGAGACTTACAAGCTATAAGATGCTCTGTTTTATAATTAAAATGATAGTAAGGCAGGCCATTCAGGTCCGACTAACGAGAAGTCTCTTCCAGTTTGGTAAAGTTTCATATTGACAAATGAGGACATAACCAGATCTACGCTTATTTTCTGTACAGTACCATGCAAATCAAATCAAACAAATATAGAACTGTCACGTAAGAAATAGAGGCGGTAGCAACAGCTATCTGTTTATGTAAACATTTAATATAAAACAGCTTGAAATATGACTGAAGCCGTAGAAATGATGATTAAATCATACACAAGAATAATAACTAAGCAGCACAGATTAATTCTTAATTTTTTACCCCTGTAGTCATTCTTAAACTAACTCAGAGACCTACAGTACAGATATAAAATCTAAACTCGCATTGCAGTATGGTACATTCCAACGAGAAAATTATTTTGGTGTACAACGTTTTACTTATAATAACTTGTCGATGTCCTATTTACTTATAATAACATGTCGGTGGACTATTCACCTTTCATCCATATTGGCTTATGAAGATGGGCATAAGTTGCGCGATTCTGTCCTGTAACCTCTTTGACTTATGACCTACTTACTTACCCCCAACAGCAGCATGCAAATTTGTAGCCAGTATTTTACAATAGGGAAACAATTATCCACGACTGTTTCTATCTTCTTTCCAAAGCTGAAGGAAGCGTTTCATTTTCAATGTGTTTGTGTATAAACTGGGCACTTTATGGGCCCGTATTTTGTGTCCAAAGAAAAGTTTACAAATTTTTCAGATATTGCGGTATCAAGCAAGTCTTGGGTTATCCATTTTCTGAAAAAAGAATGACACTCGCGTAGGCTTACGTTTATTTTCAACTACGTATTTCAGTATTATCCTATACAATAATTTCTTTGCAAAATGTTCCCCTTGTTTACTCTAGATGATTGCTGCGACCAGTGTCGGGGAAAAATACTAAACAATGAAAAATACGTTACTCTACATAATTTTGAATTAAGATAAGGACAAATCGTACTTTGGGGTTAATTGCTGATTCTGAAGTCAATAAGAGAAAGTCAAATCTAAATGAGATAATTACACGTCATGTCTAAAATGGCAAGTGTGTCAGGAAAATACGCTACTTTGCAGTCACTACGCTTTCTCTCAGTACGCATGTGCCGTAGTTGTTAACAGTTACAGTTTAGGTATTTTGTATGCATATACTTTGCTATAATTTACGCTCCTCGTCGATTTATTGCCTTGTCATTTTTTATTTCTTAAGAGGGTGCCTCCCAAAACTCCTTGAACATCAGAGACATATTTGAGTTCACTAAAGCACCCTTGATGTTATGGCAAAACAACACAAAACTGAGTACAAATGCAGTCCCCGACACAGTTTTAAACTTTTGGCCATTTCACAATTACGTTCATAATAGAGAAGTAACAGCTATTAATATCTAAACAAGTAAGACGCTGTTCTCTAGACAAACAAGACTTCATCAATTGTATACTAATAGTATAATAATAATAATGTCAATCTGTGAAGGTAATAAAACCTTGTACCTAAGTAAAAAATAGGTTGAGGGCTTTTAAAAGGCTCGTTTTCCAAGAATAGTTTATGACTTCAAAAGGGGGGTTTTAGTCTTCGTCCCCAGCGCTCTGTCAACGACGGTATGCCAAAGAAATGCAGGTAAAAGTCATCGAATATCCAATATGTCATTCCAGTAAAATGGAAATTTTAATATCATCGCAGCAATTCTAAGTGATTTGGAGATTCTGATCAATTAACTCCTTCATTTCTTAGCCGTCTGGCAAAAATGTTGATATTCCTTGAACAAACATTCTACGCATCCTATCTTCAAATGTAGTTATGTTACGACTTCCTTACTTGCCCATCTACTTTGCACTGTTGCATAAACATTTGTGATTATCCAAACGCCACAATTGCTTCGCGTTTACGTAACAGGGAAAGAGATCTTGTCTTTATGAACAAGAATATGATGTGTGAACACGACCAACATGCGTGGTGTTTTTCTTAAAATGATTGGTATTGTCGTAAAAAGTCTTCTATTTAATAAATCGCTCTGAAGTTTAACATGACATGGTAATAGGTATTTAGCTCTCAAAATATCTCAAACAGTACTATTTAATTTATTTATTTAATTTCAACTAAATGTCTTCCCATAAACGACGAGAAACTGTCGGATGACTCATTTTGCATCCTCTCCGCAGCAGTTCTGCACTATTTTTCTTAATGGAACTTGTTGGAGACCTGACGACCACTCTTTCATCAAGATGTTGTCGTGCTTGGTGGTGCTTATAGGTCTTCGACTTCTCTTCTGATCCTCGTAGATTCCTTATTCTTTGTACTTGATGATCTTCTAATGCACGGCTGACTTGCTGACACTCAATGTCTTCGCAATGCTGCGTTCCGTCAATTTTTGACTGCGATTTGAGCCCTCTGAACGGCCGTCAGGGACTTTTTTCACCCCATTTTAGCTATTCTCCAAATTTCAAAAAATCGGAAAAGGTCAGAATGAAGTGTTGACAGCAATTAAGAAACCATTCAAAGGAACAATTAGAACTAAAACAGTTGATATGATGCTATCAAATCAAATGGCTGATGCATTCGGAAGACTCCAACATCCCAAATGAGAACCTCGCCACGGCTATGGATGACAGGGAACAGTGGAGAGATTGTGTCATGGCAATCCGACCGAGGTCGATCCGATGATGATGACGATGACCCCAAAAAGAGAGGTGTTTATTCAGGTGGAGTGTTTAAATGAAATGTCAATAATTTACAGCATTCGGGTAAGTGCACAAAAAAGGGTAGCTAAAAATCGGATTTACACATGTGTTGACTTTTAAAAACACATTTGCCAGACTAACTAACTAGGTGGTCATGTGTGAAATGAGCCATTTAGTTATAAATGAATGGTTGTTTTCCTTGTGATGTCAATACACAAGAGCGCAAAGCATGCAGTTTAATATCAACAGCACAACTGCTGTAGCTTTTCCTATCAAACTTTGTGTGCACTGTGGCTCGGTTGTAAGTCTCTTTCTCCTCATTACTGTTTGGAACTTTTAGAGAATTTGCAAAAAGACTCCCCTCGGAGTTGCTACAAGCACAGCAAGGTCCTTATAAATGAAAACAACTTGAAACTCTGTTTATTGAAAAAGTACTTGGAATGAAAAAGGATCTCTGCAACAGGGAGAAAGGTAATACTATCCCACTCTGACAATGTTCCACAATTTAAGTTCAGAAAGTTTTTAAGTAGTATATGTATAAGGTAATAAAGAAGTTGTATCCAGTGAAACTTGCAGGTTGACGGGGTCCACCCTACATGTAGTGATGCAATAATAAAAATGGCAAGGGTGGTCAAAGTCTTAAAGGTAGTAATGCCATGGTGAGGTACTATCAAACTTAGAAGTAGAAGACAGTGCTGAAAACTAATCATGAACTTCATGTTGTGAACTGGTTTTGATACCTAGATAAATGTCAAGATTCTCATCGGGACCACAAGACGTCCTGCAAACTTTTACATCTGCTCATCTTTCATGTAACACTGTTGACTGACTGGCGTGCCTTTTGCAGTGCTTATGTTCACACGGTCTGGTTGAATGTATTTCAACGACTGGGCAATTCAAATTCAAATTCCTCACTTACCAAAAACCAAGATGTGAAAAAGCTGACGTGCCAAGTGCTATCATTCTAAAGCTTCCCATAAATGTAGTACTAGATATTGTAGCTTATCTTGTAAAACAAAAACTCAAGCACTCACAGATTATTTGCATGCAAAAATAAATTCATGTACTACAGCTGGATTAGAGGCCCTGCCCATCTCTACAGCATATCTCTCATGTATGCAGAGATCAATAGTAGCATAAAAAGGGCTTGGAGCTAATGATCACATTAGGGATGATTAAGGTTGTTGCTTGAAAATATTAACACCCCCTTGAAAAAGCCCAATAAAACCATAAAATGTTTAATATCAGGCTCACAGCCTTCATCATAGACTAAATGTAAATATCAAGTAGGTATATACTTAACTTTTTTTACACTTCCTCAAGAAAATTAACAGCAATGTCATTAACAATGCCACAGCATGGACAAGTCATAACCAATGACTAAGCAAAAATGCTGAAACTTTACACTTTTGTCATACTACACGAAACTATATAGGTTGGGCATTAGAGCACATGATAAAGACAGTTTGATTTTAGCACAGGCTCTACCTTTCAGTAAAGAGGGAGATAACAGTGGAATGAATAAACCATATCCCCCCCCCCCTCCAACTGACAAAATGACATAAGACACAAAAAGCTGACAGTTGAATACATGTGGTATGATTTCAGGGTAACTCACCAAACAAAAGTTAGTAACACTGCTAAACAAGTTTTATAGAAACTGGAAATGCACTGTTGATTAGTTGACAGGGGAATTGCTTCAACTCCTTACACTTTGTTGGGTGCTGACAAAACATGTTTGAGATGTTAGGTGGGGTTAGTTTTGCTGTCTATTTGATACCAATACTGCTCCGCTAGTACTAGCCCTGTGAGTTTTTTGTTGCTGCAAAAGTTATTTGAGATTTGAAAGGTGGTCAAGTTGAGACTCAGGGAACTAGGGGAACCAACTTAAAGCTAGGGGGTTCAATGGACAACAGCATGTTCCATTGTTTTCCTTATGTCAAAACGATAAAGCCTAACTAAAGATTAGGAAATATTGTCTTTGTTTTTAAGAAAGGGCAAATGCCAGGAAGTATCTCGTTGACTTAACTGGCTTCTTCACCAAGACTTTAAAGCAAAAGGAGAGCAAGGTGGGTTTACCCTATACATTGACAAAAACACATACACACATACAAACACACATACAAAAATAAACATACATTCACACACACACACACACACACACACACTCACTTACACTTATACATCAAACACACACATGCACATACAGAAACAGACAAATATACACACACACACACACACACACACACACACACACATACATGCATGCACACACACACACAACTATTGTGTTCACATGATTTTGTAAATAACAGGTCTTTTGCACTATGACATCAGTGTCTCATAAACAATTCATATCAAGTATATTACAATTTTAAAATCAAGTTTCTTGTGTTGCTATCAAGTTGTTTAACATTCACTATGGTATAAACTTTTCTGTGTTACAAGACTGTAGTTGTATATCACAGTCAACACGTGTTGCAAAATGACACCAGGTAGCATTATACTTTTGTGAGTATATAATAACAATTTGAGCTTATTTTGATTCATCTGTGTAAGGCTTAGCTCTGTTAAGATGGGCCTTAGTCTATTATCTTAGCAGGGACTGATGGCAAATATGAAGCTCACCTTCATCACCACCATCATGACCATTACCATCATCAGAAGCAGAACCATAATACACTATCAGCATAACTCATCATTACTTTCATTCTTATCATCATCATCATCATCATCATCATCATCATCATCATCATCATCATCATCATCATCATCATCATCATAATGATCATCATAATGATCATCATCATCTTCAACACCACTAAGAACAACAAAAAGAGCAATGTATTGTCATTGCCATCACCACCACCATCACCATTGACAGCAACAACAACTGCTTCTCATTATCACCATTGTCACCATAATTATCACCACGACCACAACCATCAGGATTTCATTCTACTTCTACCAGGACTACTAGTATGAGTAGATCCATTTTAATGGATCTGTTCTGTCTTGTTGTATAGCACCAACTACCCACAAATCCTCATTCACTCATTCCACCATTTCCTCTTCTCTTTAGTTTTCCTTCTTCTTTCAAACTGATAGTTGCTACAAATAACTTTTTTCTGGCGAGTCTGGACACCTTTTAACAGCATACCAAATGATCCTATGATACACTATACAGTACTAATCATTAGCACAGTAGTAATCATTAGCACTGTAAAATCAGGGGTGTACAAAGACCTGATGAAGATGAACCATTGTCTTAATTGCAGTTCCCTTTTTGGTGTTTTACCCACAGTTTGTCTATTGTAAATCGTTTTGGTGAACATATGCTTTTGAAGCTTATAAACATTATCTTCCCTCGAATTTAACAATCCAGAAATGCTGGGCAACGATGTCTGTCAGAAAGGCAGTTTAATATCTGTATCTATTAGTGTACCGCGTACTACAGTTTAATGTGTAACACTAATGCAAATAGAGATACTAAACTTATCAGCCATGAATGGGTTAATGACAAATAATTTTCAGAATTTTAAAAAGATACCAAATCATGTGATCTCAAAATGTGAAGATAAAGTACTAGAACTTACTCTCCTATGAAGTACTAGAGAACTGCTCAAGGTTCCATGCAGATAATGATGCAAGTTTGGGCAGTGCATCACTCAAAGAAACCATCTTGGCCTACTCTAAGGGAATATCTCATTTCCTAGGACTAAAGTTTTTATCACAGCACATTCATAATAGTATGCCAACAGGTCTGCTTTGTAGCTACAAAGATCTGGCAGTCAGGCTATTAGATATATATACGTTGCTACATACCATGCGGGTCAATAGAGATTACAGCATCTGTCTCAGTGTTTTTTAACTACTCTACCACACAGAGTTATACCAATATCCAATTAAATAAATAAAATACAAACCCTATACATGTACATAGAATAGAGGTTCATGTTGTTAATGCAAAGACCATTAAAAGTTTACATGCCTTGTTAGGAATGAAAGACCATGAAAATAGAACACTGGCAAAAAGCCTCTCTGTCTCTCTCATATCAACCTTATAGGAGTTTAAATTTCCCCCAAAACTACACACTTGAACATCCTACAAACTGTCTGATTCACATACATACTTCTTGTGTAAGCCTGAGCAATGCTCCCTAAAGTGACCAACATTCTCTATACTTAACTCATAAAATGATACCATGAACGAGTTATTATTTGCACGGAGCAAAAAGTATTTACATTTCTACAAAACAACTCATACTGTTATTTACCACATTCTATAAACAAAGAAATATTCAGACTGTAACAAAACCACAGCACTGATAAATTAAAATTGGGCTATTGACCCCTCTACCACCCGATATCTCTAAATCTATATTCTACATCACTTGTGATATCCATTAAAAGTACCACATAAAAGAAGAATGTTCCCATGAATGTAGCACAGTGGCATATTATGAGACTTGAGGTTAGTATTGATCAATGTGCAATTCTGTACAACGACTTCCTTTAATAGACCCTCACAATATTTACAGGTACCATTATCAGATTCATGCAAAATCAATGCTGCTGGGAGTAGATGTACTTTAACAATTTTGGGCTATTAATAGGTAAACTACAAAAAATGATTTCTATATAATACAGAATGCTTCAGTTGTATGCATAGTTAGTATTGCTACATTTTGATGAAGCATTGGTTAAACAAAACAGTCTGATATTTGACTAGTCCTAACAGAACTAAATCATAACAGTCATAGTAAACACCTCTAAAAGTTTAATGAACTACATTTTAGGGGAAATGAAGCACATGCTGGATAAATGAGAATAGTTGCAGACCACAACTATAACTTATCACACACACACTTTAAAAAGCACTATTTGTGTTTAAAATTGGCTTACATCAGTTATCTAAAGAACTCCTTGACAAAAACACTTGCTTCTATGTTTTTTGTTTCAGCCAATACTCCTAAAAACTCCTACTCTTATGTCAAAATGAGAGAGGAAATACATGATGAAACTAACTGACATATGAAAGAGCTGCCCATGTGTATAATACTAGGAACATAAAGTTGAGTTACTTGAAAAACTAACTAACTACACATGAAAAGCGATCCTACATAGGTCATTGTGGTACTTCACAATTTATGCATGGAAGGAATGCATTATGTATACTTGTTGCTAAAAAGTGCTGGAATTATGCCTCCTCTGGCCTCACCATTGCTATGGTCATTGGGTTTAGGTGGTGGTCTGGTGTCAAACTTAGGTGCCATTCTATTGAAACTTGTATAATCAAAAAATTAAACAATGTTGAATAGATACATCTTTACATGTTCAGTATGGCAATGTGTAGCAATACAATTTAACTGCAGTTCTATTTTATTCTCCCTCTAGTAAACGAAAACCCCTTCACTTCTTTCCATTTGTGCCTAACCCACTTTAAAATTGACCTGAGTTCCACATAGTGACAGCACTGTCATTATCTACTAAAGTAGCTTGGGCCTTCATGCCCATGCTAATACATTCACATAAAAACTGGAATGACTGGCAATAATGCAAGACAGATGCACATTTCAAGAATTTCTGCTCTTCAGTAAAGCATAGTTATTACATGAGTAGAGATAAAAGACTTTGTGGCCATGGCAATAAATATTAGAGAATGGTTTGTACAAGGTATTTGTAAGGTACATATATAGCATTCTTGGGCAGAGCTACACTTTACCATAATAAAATTCTTTCTTTCCTAGTATACCAGTGACTTCTTAGGGGATCAACCTACTTATTCTTAATTTCAATTGACTTTCAGGAAGTTAATAATCTTACAATTCTGCTCTAAATGGTAGGGCAGAGGTTCCCAGACTTCTTTTTACATTTTTTTTATATTTAACCTTTAAATCATCATTTCCTTCAATACTCTCAGGTTCCAAATAAAAAGGGGAGCTGGAATAAAAGGGGGTGTTGAAATTTCCTCAAAATCATAAAAGGGGGCTGGAATAAGAATTTCCTGGGTTGAAAATTTCAAAAATTTAACAAGTGGGGGGTGGGGTGATTATTTGGAACTCAAGAGTATACATTTTTCATTTTTACCAAAAAGGCAGTTTTACAAAGAGACTGAACTGGTCTGTAAACAACTTAAATACATTTGTATATAATATCAATGAATGTTTACAATATGAAATAATAAAATGATAAGAAAAATTAAATCTCAAACACAACCTCTCAGAATAACATTTTCCCTAATGAGGAAAAGGCAAGCAAATAGGGACTGGTAAGCAAGTGCCACACTCCCCACCATCATAGCATGCACTGATTACACACCAGTTGAATTTACTTCACATTCGTAACACAAGCTATTACGATGACTGTTTTGTATAAAATACTAAATAGATTAGACTTTTCATAAGCAGCTAACACAAGTAATTAATGTCAGTTGCATGCAAATAGGTCAAAATTTTCTTTAAAATATTTCCAAACTATATAATAAAGTGAAATGATATTAAGATTGCTAAGTAAACTGCTGTCCATGCAATTCAACATCCACCTATACAAATTTGAAATGTATTGACAAAGCAGCAGGTAGTATTATTGATGTTTTATTTGTATCTGGAATACAAAGGAAGGTTTTTCACTGCAATAGACTACCAGTCAGCTTGTTGATGTTGCTCATGGCTGTAGTTAGACAATTAACCGTAGTGATAAAACAGTCTTATTAAAAGCCCTAAAATATCTTATTTTTACCTTATGCTTTCCATCTGATCTATTTTGCAAGGCTTCATTAGTGGTAATGTTGAGTTAACTCACATATATCAATAGGATATTGTCTTACTCTGTGGTAAACCCACTTATGAAGGTCATTTGTGCCAGTGTTACTCATCAATATCAACCCAAAGAGGTTTTCTAAGCTCCTCCTTAATTAGAGACCATTAAAGCCAACTGCATACAACTTTGCTACCTTTTTTAGCATTTTACAAACCATATACCAAGAGAAACCTATTGACTGGTCATCTCTTTTGCAAAAATGAGCCCCAAATTAACATCTTGAGACGGGAATTTCTAGATAGGATAGCATAATATTAAGTCAGGACCCCAAATCCTAACTCTTTCATACACTTTACATAAAACCAGCTGACAAATCCTTTCATGCAAACCGTACACTCAGCTTATGACTGAGAAAAATATTGTCTAGTATGCATTCAACGTGATAGACAAACTCAGAGTAATAACGTAGAATTTAAAAAACACTTTGGAAATTAAATTTCTGATGTAAGATGGTTGAGTAACACTTGACACTTCTCACTATGCCCCCCGACTCTCAATTGTTGTCTGTCACAATCATATATTACCTTACATAATCTGTTTTGATTCAATTTCCCTGTAATCAGTCAACTGTTTAGCATTACATATTTCTTCATGCAACATGGTGTCTGTTTTTTGTTTGTGCCCACGATGGTGAGCCAAACAATAGGTTCTGACGTACACACATAAACATTGCAAACATGGCATGTCAAAATTGTAATCAAGATACTTTGTACATCTCATTCATTCTATTTTAGTATACAACAAGCATACAGGTTAGGCAATCATGCATTCAATATGTTGTATATATACAGTGTAATTTTGTACATGCCCAGTCAGTTGTGTTTGACTGCAGTTAACACTCAGTCACTGACAAGCATCACTGCTGAGTATACACGTTGTTGTGTTGGAGAATTTGTCTAGTAGTTATTTGGATAGTGATTCGTTTTGCATTGGTATTTCTTATAATAAAACAAAGTGATAAAGACAGCTCACTACCACTTGTATCATTGTTGCTTCTGTTGCGCCTAACCGTTGCCACCTGTACTCTGACATATATGGCTGGAGTCACCTGGAGAGACAATGTGAGCAGCTTGAAGGTGGTTGGAAGATGTGGAGTCAGGGACCTGAATGCAGTGTTGTTGGGTAAAAGACTGAGATGGTTCGGACATGTGGTGTGAAGAGAGATGAAGATGAACCCCTGGCAAGAATAAGACTTTTGGAAGTACCAGGTTGCATACCACCACATAGACCAAAGAAGACCTGGAGCAGGAGCATGGAGGAGGACATGAAAAGATTACACATCAGAAGAGAGGTGGCTACAGACAGAAACATTGTCAGCTGTATTTCGTATTCCATATTTCAAGAAGTGCTTACTCACCACATAAGGAGTGATAGCATAATATCAGAACTGACCAAGAGCTCAATCTTGCTGCCTGAAATGGTAGGAGCATAGGAGAAAACAAGCTATTGGTCTTGGAAAAGCTCACTTTAATAAAATGGAAAAATCCTCTGTAGAGGAATTTGCAAATTAGAATGAGGATGGTTAAAATGCCAGTGAGACCTGGATATTGACCAACACTGTGCAAAGGAATGCAACTAAATATTGGGATACATTGAAATTGGTAGACTAACAGAAAAGTACAAGCCATCCAAAGACTTCTGTATGAGTTTTCTATACATATATGCATATAAGTTAGAGATTTTTACCATCTTGTATGAAATTGAGAACTGCTTACATGTTGTGTCGAACTAGTTACATACATTGTCATATATCAGTGTAGAAAGCCATCATAAGAGGGAAGTAGACAAGGACAGATACAATGGGAATGGTTTTAACTTCATGTTCCATGTCAGAAATGGACAGAGAAATGGCATGCCAGGGTCTCTTACCTCCCCACAGAGAAGAAATGAGATCATTTAATGTTGTTATCCCTCTGTTACTCAAACCTTTATATATAACTTATACTGTTCACTGTTTAAGTTCTCTTTTTATCTACCATTCTTTGCAGTTACCAAGTTCGTGCCAACTAGCACATTTTAAAAGGCCCCAGTGATAACAATGCTACAGGTTTTCTGTATTGACCAGTTATTTGATCAATACAGAAAACTAAAGCCTATATTGATCAGTTCTAAACTTGACAGTTTTGAAACATTTAAGAGACCTTTGTAATCTATGGTTTTTGGAGCTGCACAAACATTCATTTTGGATCCCCACACTTACTTACTAAGTAATCTGTTTAAAGCTCCCCTTTCCTAGTGCCAATCGTGCAGTACCCCATTATGATTACAATTTTCACACTCAGTTGTCCTGTAAATTGCCCAGATCCTGCTTCTGAAGATCATCAGGTGCTGGGTTTGCTGCAACTCAACACTTAGTGAAAGTTGCAAACATGGGGTACACATAAAATGCAATGTAGTATGTATAACTTGTATCTGCCAGAAACCTCAGGTGTATATACTGTTATGGTGTGAGTCATTTTCAAATGATTGCTTTGAAGTGTATCAGCCCCTGTGGCATCATGTTTTGAGTTATTGCTGCCATATTAATTTTAAGTTATTGATACTCATGAATGATCTGAGTATGAAATAGATTGAAGAGACTGTAAAAGTGTTATTATCAATTGTTACAATCCTTTTGATGGTAGGCTGCTGATCCTGTGCTGGTTGCTGGTCATGAGAAATTGATGATGGGCCAGTTTTCACAACTAAGTGGCACAATTAGTGTTGATTGTCAGTGGGGGTCTAATGACATTGGCAGTTGCTGTACAGGTTGGGCAAAGTTCATCAAATGACTTCAAACACAAATTTGCCGTCATAGTCTTTTTAAACTAGTGACTCTATTTAAGTTGTGACAAGGAATTACTATTTTTTTTAAAGATGACAGCTGTGGAATTAGAGAGGATGAGATATTGTACATGGGGATGTATGTAAATATTTATTTCGCCATATAGAAAAAAAAGTTTCAAAAAAATTAACAGGTCAAAATTACAATTTTTAAGATACAAATTACTTTACAAAATTAAACAGAAAAGTTACTTTTAATAATAAAATATAAAATATCAGTAATTAAAAACAAAGAAATTAAAAGCAAAGAAACTCCTGTGGATAAAGCTGGTAGGGATAGCATTAAAAAGGTTCGAAAGACCTTGTTTCCATAATGGTCCCTTTAGACTAGAGGAATGATAGTCAGATTGATATGTGGAATATGAGCGAATGAGTGATTGCAAGCAATATAAACCAACACCTACATGCATTTATATGCCTTGAATTGATTCTGTTGTGTGCTCCTGGAGATGAGTCATGATGCTAAAGAGAGGGGCATTGCACCCCTCCAATGATACATTCATTGTTCAAGACTTTGATGATTTTGTGAGAATTAACATGTGGATTAAAAGTACCTTTGGAAGTAACAGTAATAAAAGTAAATTACATGTAATAACTTGTTTATTATTTATGGCTCTTTGAATCCTTAGGGGACATAAACAATTGTATCGGAAAAGATTCCTGGTACTACAAA
>JAAAKM020006971.1:84476837-84519773 GCA_010016025.2 Alatinidae sp. Z8VKAUB7J3 | reverse complement strand
TCCTTACCCTCCGTCTTGATGATTGTCCATACACCACTAAAAAAGCCCTTAAACTTTGGGTTTGGTTGAGTCTGATCATGAATAAATTTGACTTTAATAGTTTCCATGGGGCAAACAACTACAATAGCTTCTGATACTCCTGCTCCGAGACCAGCAAGAAGAGTTCTAGGTTGTGTCAGCTTTCCATTTTCATCAGCCAAATGATTTCTTAGAAATTCATAAACTGCAAATCTGTAAAATGATGTGTACGATAACAAATATAAGTAACAGTGACGGAAGTGGTCCCTAAAGGATGTATATCACTCCAGAAACTGACATGCTTTACAAATCTGCTTTGTTTATAAAAATAAAGCTAACTGGCACCAGTTGCAACGAAGTATGGTAACTATCCAAATGCTCTGCTAAAGGTTTTGTTCCGTTGTTCTACAGAATTGGAAATGTTGAGATAAACTTTTTGCATAAACAAGTCCCACGCAACACCTTGCCTACTGATAAACAACTCCTTTTACTAAAGGGATCAGTAATTGTTACTTGGGTTAGGTAAGAGTATACAAACATTAAAAAGTCACGAAGTTGTAACAGATGGGCTGAGTAATAATAACTACTCTCCATCAACCCAAAATGGTCAAAAAATGTTAAATTGATTCTTTCGTGAGTTGACAATCATTAGTTCGTTTTACTGGCAATAGAAGTTTTCATCAATTACACATGTTTTTTCACTCATTTAGTAATCTAAAGTTTGCTCCAGAGTTTATCAAAGCCTGCTGGAGTGCTGTACAGTTCAGCTACCCAAGATAGCTTAACATAGCCGCCACCAGAGCTGATGTCACATAGGCATCAAACTGAGTTAGCACCACATAGCTGAGTTGAAAAGTGTGGGGAGAAGATAAAGTTTTGATTAATTATTCACTCAAGTGAATCATAAATTAGATGCTTTTTGGTAGTGAACTTAACTCATCAAAATTTTTGAAATTTCAATCGACCAAAAGCTAGCCTCCATGGCTATCAGAGCCTCCAGGGGAGTTATAGGTCTATAAGGTCCATGATGGCAACATCTTTTAGTATCTTGTCAAAATCTGTTTCTATTGCAGTGAGTTAACACAGAATATACAAACTTCCCCAACCAGTGTCACTTGGTCATTGCAGATTGTCTCTCTGGATAAAATGAATAGCATGGAGCATGATCAGCCAGATGAGCTGCTGGCCGTATAAAGCATGATTGTATTAAGGCAATAATAACACCTGTAAAAGTGATTGCATTAAAAGGCTACTATCAAGTATGCACAATGAAACACTTCTCCCATTTTCCACTACAATCATGATCCACTCTGCTCGGCGATGGGCAAGTTCACATATAGTGGTGTTTAAATAATACTTGTTACTTGGATCATCATGCAAAATTAACAAAGTAATTGCCCTAGACTACTTTAAGATGCAGGTCATTGCATTTATATTTAATGATATTTAGTATCTGTAGGTATATGTAAGTTGGTGAAACACCCAATAAATGTGTATACTATGTAACATTAATTAAACATTTCTTTACTACTACTGATAACTACCATGTTGACCGAGTGGTTTGTGGTAGCCTTCATTCAGGTGCCGCTGCTCAAAGTAATGAAATCTACCCATCTAGAGTGAATATTGTGTATGTACTTATAATGATTTCACTTCAGCTTCAGTTTTTGTATGGAGCTTAATTGTTACATCAAAATATTTTAGGCTGGCTTGCATACAAAAACACTTGATGAGCTGTCAGGATTAAAGGTTATTTATATATAGATAACTTTAAAAAGTCAAGTCACTTTCATCTGGTACTCTTTTGAGTAACCATGTTCTGCAATTGAGGCCCACTTGTTGGAAAATCCTATGTGCGCTGAAAAGTAATGCAACATGATGTTCAATGTTTTATTCAGAGAAAAGGTCAGCTTTACATTTAAGAGTACTTGAGGCGGTAGCTCTCAAATTGCAGAA
The DNA here is from genome assembly GCA_010016025.2 of Alatinidae sp. Z8VKAUB7J3. Classification (NCBI taxonomy): domain Eukaryota; kingdom Metazoa; phylum Cnidaria; class Cubozoa; order Carybdeida; family Alatinidae; species Alatinidae sp. Z8VKAUB7J3. The sequence continues at coordinate 84,517,799 of JAAAKM020006971.1, read as the reverse complement.
GCCGTCGTTGTGCAGACAGAAAGAGTTTGTATTCAAAACGAGATTGTTATAGCTAGTGGATTGATATTTTAAAGATTTTACTGCAATTTTAGCCCCTACATTTATTATTTCACATTCTATGTAATAATTTCTCAATTGCATCATGTCATTTCGTTTCTTTTATCATGAATACCTATGTATATTGCTCAGACCTTGATTTAGCATTTCATAACTGAATTTTACACTGTCAGTATTTTGGCATTAGAATCTTGACAAGAGCTGACCTAAAAGTTTTGGTTAACAAAAAATGTTGTTGCAATGTGTGCACTGTTATTCTCTATTTTCAAGTTTGTTACCACAAAAGAACACTGAATAGACAGCTTCACCGTTCATACATCGCTCCCTCTTATTCTGCTTTATTGCACAACGAAAATCGACGTAGGCTCGCTATTTACATTTCCCGCCATTTCGCGTTATACGTGCAAAGTGACGGCCATTTTTGGTTACGCATGCAAAACAATAGAGTTGTCCTTCCAGACTTTTTCTATATAGTTCAGTGATTGAAAGTTACAAGGTGTCACCGAGAAGAGAAGATTAGAAATATCAGCATTGTAAAGAAACTAGAGAAATAGAAAACTTTTTACCATCTGGCTCTAACCCGTGAACCACGCTTTTGCGCCGTGTGCTCTGCCAACCGATCATTCAGGCATATTGCATTTTTGCGAATTAAAGTTCTTCACTTAAAGACTTCCAAAATGTTTGCAATAACTAATTAAAACATTATTATTCAAAACTTTGACTTACATAAATAGCTTGTAAATTTTCGTACGACAAGCGTCCTTTTGAGAAACGGGATTGAGTTATGCCAATACCACAATCTAGGACTAAATTGATATAACCTGTCATCAAATTTTGATTAAAATGGCGAAGTCATCCATGTCATTTGCAAAAGGAACGACTTTTGATCCAAGGTATTGCTCGGTATCTGTTCCTCTCCTCCTAACAACAAGGAGATGTGACACACAACTTTCTAAATAATGTTTTCGAAAATCTACCATCGGTAGCAGGATATGGAATTGACCGAGCACTTTTTAGTTAGAAACATCAATTCCTAAACAGAAATAAACTAAATAAAACGTTTTACTGACTATTTTAAACATATCTTAGTGTGTTAATGTGATGTTAAAGACCTTGACTGCACAACCCAACCAGGATCAGTCGCAAGTGAGTATCGTGGCCTGTGACGTTTGAGATTTGCCCTTACGCTAGTTGAACTTACCTAAATCAGTATTGTAAGAAAACTTAAACCACTGTAAATTGGGTTCTAGTCTTTCCAGATCAATTAATCTGTTGACTAAGGCTTTCGTTATCAATAATTGGTCGTCAACTACGTCACTCTCGGGCGTTGAGGTTAACAGTGCAGTAAGTTAATATCGAATGACCGGAGGCTGTCCTGTCTCTAAGTTAACCAAAACCAGTTTAATATGCGATCTGGTCAATATTGAAACAAGCAGAAGGCAATGAAGGTTACTCAAGCAGTCCTAAGTACTCCATAATTTTACAATTTTAGGGCACACTTCCAATCTCATCATACCAAATAACGAATAATTTACAAAACACCTCCGCATGAAAAGTTTTCGATATTTACTTATGCCTAGATCTAAACTTGCCTGCAAATATTTTTTGCAAAATTTTAAATATTTTATATCGCTTTTTGACAAATTGTAGTCTAAAATCGTGATGCACCAAGAGATTAGAGATTGTTTTTACATCAAACGAACCATTCCTGCAAATGTTCTATCAAAATATCTTAAAAGCGTCTTAAACTTTTTCCACTGACGTTTTTCCCAAGATTTTGTTGGTAATTAAGGTAAATAATTTTGTCATCGAGAAATTACAAATAGCATTGACATACCGTAGACAAACACTTTAAACTTGCGTCTACTTATGTTAAAGATCAGGAATGTTTCCTAAGCTTAAACCATTTTAAGACCAACAAGAAGATCTTCTAAAATTTTATTAATCAAAGAGCTTTGTTGCCCAATCAAACCCCGTCATTGTGAACTCTTATGGACTGACGCAAAATGTCCTTCTTCGCGGAATTTAGTTATATAGAAACCTTATTATAATTGGACTTCAATAATTGAACGATAATAATTAATATTCTGGGCTTGACGAAAAACGCTAACATGGTTTATAACAGGAAAATTGAGACATGTATTATGTTTTTTGCAGTGAAATTCACACACGATTCGACTTGTCAAACAATGCGTTGGATGACACAGTGTCAAAAAGTTTGTTCAGTGATACATACTTAACTGTGATATTTACTTTAAGTGCATTTAAATTCATGCAGTAATATTTTTCGCCCACCCCTAGGTGTGCAAATTTAGGTACTGCGGCAAATACACTACTCTCCCAAAAGTATTTGAACACTTTGAACACGCGAATAGGTCCAAATCCAAAACCCAATATTTTTTGTTCTTTCAAGAATTAGTCGAATATTTTTTATCCTTTAACTCTACAATTTTTCACAAAGGAATACTCATGAAGTGCGTATGAAAATAGTGAAATTTCCGCTTCTTGTCAGAATGATACAGAATCTATTTTAAGTTCGGCTTTATGACAAAGAATATTTGACCTAGGAGTTCACGTCTTATCATTCAAAGGTTACTTGACCGATTATTGAAGGTCTGCCAAATAACTAATGACCAATAGAAAAGAGGGTTGCGTATAATATTGACAAACTTCACCAGTAATTTACAAAACATCATTTTCATCATCGCTCGCATCGAATTAGAATCCGCCGAAAAATTAGTATCGTGCGAATTTAAATACATTTAAGTTAGCTAGCCATAATTTTTACTAGCTTGTCTTACATAAATTGCTCACTGCCACAAGTAGCGTTGACGTAGATTCGAACGCTTGATTGGTTCGAATTTTCTTAATTACTTATTTGTTTTTACTTTAAAAGTTAAGAATGTCGAGCCCGTAGTTTACCATACGCACAAGCGCGCGTTTTTGGCTGGGGAATTGTATCCCTACATTTGATAAGAGTTTGGTTTGAAACTGCATCTTTTTCATTATGTTTGCTCTTATATCTATTGCATTTTCCATGGGAGCGATAATTCGGGATTTTCAACAATACTGACGCGCACTAATATACTACCTTCCAAGAATAGACTTCCCGAGAAAATTCGGCAAAGTGCCCATCATCTTTGCTAAAAATGACTGTTTATATGGGCTTAGTCTTTTGCATTACGGCAGAAAATACCTTGAAAACCATGAAAACTATTCAGTATATCTGTATGTCCAACATAACGGGCTCCATTTTATGGTAGTGGATCAAATGATGACTCAGAACGAAGCTTTAAAAATGCATTGTATCCGGGTGCCCATCTTATTGCGGTTCCATTATCACGGATTTTGACTGCATTTACGATTAGCCACAGGTAGCTTTGAGTAGAGGAATATCTAAAAAGGGTCACGATTTGGGGAGGTATTATGTTTCTTGAAATACCTTTTTTGCTCGAAAGTTAGAAACTTTCAAATAAAGTCTCAACGATGCTTCTTGTATTTGATTACCGAATAGAGTTAGCATATTGAAATAATGGCTTTCCTTGTGTTCACAATATAGAATAGTCACATTTTCTAAGCTGCTCCTTCTGTTTGCTACTGTTGGACCACAAGCAACATTCACTAACAGCTGTCTTTTATTCTTCGGCTTTATTATTTGCTTATTAAAAATTCATTTGATGGCTGTGACAATTTTTAATTGCTTCAAGTTTTATATAGATTGAGAATTGACACATTTTAATAAAATCAAATGTCTGTTCTTTTTCTTGAATTTAGAACATAACATCTGATAGGTGGAGCATTTTACTTAAGTTCTCTTCATAAATTATTCAGTATTTTGTGAAATTACTGCTTAGAAGTGAAACGTATAATAGTTAAAATGCATTTGAACATCTTTTTAATTACTGTGCAAACTTGGTTGCTTTTAGAATATACATAGGGGCGGGGTTAGATTGACGATCTTGAAGCGAGCTATTACGATCAGTCGCTGTGGAATGAATCAAATTTTTAAAGGAACAAAAAGGAGGTAATATCAAAACATAACTGTTCCATAGGCGTATTGAAGATAGACGAGGTCGCCCTACAACAATTTTAGCTCTGATAATTGATGGGTAGAGTAACAGGCCTGGCAAGCCCAGGGCTTTCAATTTTCAGGTTTTCTATTTGTAAATTTTCTGCTGATTGAAACCAGATTCTCAATAGTCTGCTAAAATTCATGTAGAGATATCCGCCCTCAGTACCCACAGACGAAAGCTCCCTCTTTCGCGCTTTAATTGGGTATTACAAGATATCAGGTGTATACAAATTGCAGGTTGTACGGCTGCGAGTGGGGGGAAAGTCATTTCTAATTTCAGTGAATACATTCTGTAATAATAGCAATGGAGTAAAGGGACAGAGGAAAAAAACAGCCTCGGTCAATTACACCTTCCAGGAAACTTATTTTCCATCTTCTGAAAACACAAAATGTTCACCCTAATCTAAAAATACCAGTTATTTTTAAATTCTCATATCTGCAAAATAATCTTACGTTTCAAAAGTCTTTGGACAAAGAAACTGCTATTATATCAGTCATTCAAAAGTCGAGCCGCATTTTACTAGTTCCCAATACTGCGTATAGCTGGATGTCACTCTCTAACAACGAGGGAATGAAACCTTTTGTTGCGACCGCAGAAAATGAAGTGTGTTCCATTTAGGTTTCAATGACTCGGTAGAGCATACGTTGTAAAAGAATGCGCCTTCAGTACAAATTCAGTAGGTGGGAAAAAATTTTCCACTTTCTGTAGTATTGTTTCCTTCTTATCACCTCCAATACTCTCCTTTCACAAATTTTCAAATAACTACCAACGCAATTGAACAATTGCTCATAGAGACATCGCTTTTAAAAACGTCACCCGATACTGAATCACTGCTCATATAATCATTACTTGAAATTGATCCCTAAACAGTGGCGGTGCCAGGGTGGGGTTCAGGGCATGTTTCCCTCTACCTTTCGTCAAGAAATGTTTTTCGGTGACGAATAAAACAAAGAAAATACTGAAATGAGAAAGAAATGAGGAAAGGAGAGTGCTTTGTTAATTCATTGTGTCGTAAGATTAAACATTATCTTTAACCATCGATTGAAATAAGGAAACACGACAGCTTCAGTAATAATCAGCCTCTACTTTTGACTTGGTTGCACCGCGCCTGATAAAACAACCACATAAAAAGTTGTCGTGATATCATTTTCTATATTTTCGTTTTACTGAATATTCATACACACTCTTACACTCTTACTTAGAAACATATACTAGCTTGACAGGTCACCACAGCACACATCATCGACGTACAGGTCTTAAGCGTGGTGCTCTACCGCAAAGATTCACAATAAAATCCTGGCTAGACTTATCTTTTATCTTTTAAAGCAATCAAGTTCATCTGTATTTCACACATTCTTTCCAAGCAGCCTATGTCAATCCAATAAGCGTACTATCATAGACAATACCTTAATACACAAAATTAACGTTGAACATTAATTAACGTTTTTAGAATTGAAAAACGTTAATTAAATCCACATTAATTAGATGCTGACATTGTAAAATTTTCCTTGACGGTAATATGTTGAAATCTCAAAAGGAAGCATTTGGTTATTTATGTATTAATTTACGATGGCACTAATTAACGTTTGATCGTTTGATTAACGTTTGATCGTTTGAAAACGCCAATCAATGTCGTTCAAACATTAAATTGCTGATAATACGTTAATTAATGTCCATCAAAATGCATTTTAGTCTAAAAAAACCTTAATCAGATCAACGTTAATAAAAGTCGCGTTAATTCGTGTACACGTTAATTTTGTGTATTAAGGTAGTTTGTTTTGCCAAGTTTTGTTTTAAGGAGATTGGAAAAGAGGAAACCATCATTATAAATACTAACAAATCTTTCTCTCCAGGCATCAACAGGAATAGTTAGCTCTTCATTCTAGTCAGAGATAGGATTATACTTGTGTAGCATTGTGGAGTCAATTTTGTATACATCAGCACCAGCAACTTGAAATAGAGGCTGTCAGAGGGACTTTATTTTTGTTTCTCCATCACTATTCAGAAATCAGTGCTGCAAAAAGTATGTAGTGAATCCATGGTGCTGCTCTTCAGAATCTAGGCTGAATAGATACCGAATAGATGGAGCACTAAGAATAACGCTCCGGTCATATACAGAACCACAAAGGATGTATGTACCAGGCCATTCAGATTTCCTCATCAGCAAAATCCGCTGAGCATGTAGCATTTTGGCACCAAATAAAACTCTCCATATCAAAGTTTCTTTGCTCATGTTCATTATCTGTGAGGCCATCTAATCAAAACTGCCACCAGTAATCAGCTTAAGATTTCTTTGAGGGATGACGACTCTTGGCTAAAGACACCAGTTATAGTGAAAGGTTGACTTACACACAAACAGTACCTTACAGATGTCGTCGTGATCAAATTCTCACGGGGCGCCGTAATCAAAATACTCTTTGACTTACATGTAAAGTCCTCTTAAATTACCAGAATATGGGTTCAGACGATCAGTGTCGTTTGATGAATCTACTGAGACTCCCTGTTGTAAATTAGAATCGGTCAAACAGTATGTATGAATATCGCAAAGTTACAGGTGATGATTTCTACGAGCCAAATTGCTTTCAATTTTTGGCAGAGAATCTCAGCGTAATTAAATTACTGAAACTTACTATATATCAGAGTATTTTTGACTTAAAACGATTTGCAGACCCGTGTATCGCTGTTATCATTTAATAGAGGAAAATTCAAGTTTGATCAGTTATTGTGGATGCAAAAGACAGCGATTTAGATTTATTCTATTGATGTTTGTGATGAGGCTACATTTTTGCTTCCTAAAGAAGAAAGGGATGCAATGTTCAGTTTTGCTGAGACTTCAATCATTGATATAAAGAAATTTACTTTGATAAACTTTGATTTACTTTATTTTGGGCTATGTGACTATGTTCTGAGTGCAATGCAAATATCATAATAACTGAGGCTTTTTGACACTCAATATTGCTGCATGTCAATGTATGTTTTAGAAGAGAGTACAAGTTCCCTTTGTTTTTAATGGACATCGTGTGTGTAGTTGAGTTTCTGTGTTTGATATTTCAGCAACATAGACAGAAAAACCTTTGGTACGCTGAGACAGCGCGTGGGTAAAATTCCAAACTGTCTTAAACTTTGACTTTCTCAAAGTTATCTTCAGACATTAGTCCTTGCATTTCATTTCCTACTTTAACTTCATTTGGTTTTTACTTTGGTTATTACTTCTTGTTGTGAAATTTTTACGGCAATCCTAGTTTTGGAATGCAGTCAGTATACGGTAATTACCAAACTATCTATGTCTCGTTTAGAAGTAATTTGCAAATATTATTCCCTAAAATATCAGGTGGGCTTATTATACTGAAAAACTGTTTCAGTTACTTTGGGTATAGCAATCCATCACAGTAGAGTCACTGAGATCACTATCCTGTCACTATGAATCTTATAAGCTGCGCAATATAAGCGTTTGGTCGCTTTAAAGGCCCGTGCTGTAAAAACAAGTATGAAAAGTAATCGATGGATTTGGGTGTGGCTAACGAAAGGCTATTTACTGCTCAATTCTTCTAGTCGGAGTATAAACTTTGTCGTTAGGGGATTGTTGACTTTATCAAAATCTAGTACGGGAGTGGGTCAAGGGCAAAAAGGAGGTAAAGTTTATTTGATGTTAGAGATGCAATTTATCACCTTAGTATCATAATACAACTACACTTTAATACAAATACATGGAAAATACAACATCTGAGTATCAAACGTAAAGCTCAGCTTTTGATCTTCGATACTTTCTTGAACACAGAAACATGAGATTGAAAACTATCAAAATCTTCTGACGCAACACAGTGTCAAGCACCTGCACTACAACTTAAATCAACCGAGGATGGCTGACAACTAAGGGGTCGCCCTGTCTAGACAATTTATCATAAAGATTGCCTTCACCCAGTACACGCTGAAGCAAAATTTTCAAGCAACTAATCTCATTAAATCTACGTACAAAATTAATCTAAACATTTTTATACAACAAAAATCAAAACCCTAAAGTTAATTACTAAACAACCACGCATAAACAATACATTCCATCCATCTGTGTTCATTCATATAGTTGCATAAGCAACCACGAAGGGAGGTCCGAAGACGACAAAGTTTGATACATAGCAAATTTTCATAAATTTGCGGCTCCAATGCGTTGATGGTTGAACACCATACAACGATAGTTCAAAGTTTTTACATTTTAATCCGGATACCGCTCTTTGAGGACTTCAGTACCATTAAATTTCATTCAACAAATGTTGAGTTCTAAAGAATCCTAATTGATTTATTTTTGCGATAGTCTGTTTTGAGATTAAAACCTCACATTATAGTTGATTATAATGTAAGCCAAACGAAAAAAATAGTATTTAAAAATATCTAACATAAACGAAAAGGGGTCTATTACTTTAAATTTGCTATTTACATTGTTATATTACTAATCATAATAATAGAAATTAGGACATGTTCAACGAGTTATACAGAGCCACAATCACCTAACTCCCCATATCATTTTCTTTATCCTTATCTTTGGATTCGCTATTAACAATTTATGGGAGTGATATTCAAATATATTAGTACATAATGTTCTTATATGATGAGCCTTCAAATGTTACTGTATTTTTGTAAAAACAACAGGTGTATACAATAAAAAGTTAGAAACAGTTTTAATGCAACCAAAGCAGAGACTTACGGCAGATCATGGTAGCTAATGCATTTTGACTGTCGGAGTTGAAATGTTTTTAATGCTAAGGAAAGCAATCAAAATTTTATGGCATGCTACAAATCGCAATCTGGAACATATTTTTCTTTTTTGTCATTCGTGGAAAGTATTCCTACGATTTTTATTCCAAATTAGCATCTTACAGTTCCCTGGTTGTTGTGATCTTTTCCATGTTAAACATGCATTTTACTAAAGTAGCAAGATGTGCGTTATGAGAATGTTTGATAGAAAGATTTCATAGTTTCAAACGATTACTATGTTCATCTTCATAAATATCCTAAAACTCATAGTCATAGACTCTTTCACAGACACAATCAGCAATGATTATAAGACTAAAAATTCAAAAATTTGCTACTTCTATTTACATTTTGTCTTCTGTCTGTCTCTTGGCTACTCCGTTGGTACAGGAAGATCACATGAGCAGTTGTAATAGCGAAGATATCAATAATAAGATGCTCATCAGTAGCAAGGCATTCCTTAAGCATCCAATACAACAATTGGATTCAGTAGCAGTTACTATTCTTGTTAAATATTTATCTGTCTATTATAGTTGTCAACTGATGCAGCGGCAATAGACGTTGGACTCTGATCATTCTAATTCAAATCAGCTGCTGAAATAGTTCAATGAGTATGAAAAATGATCTGGCATCGTACGTAAGATCTTTCTTTTCTTTCTTGTTTCCTTTTTAAATTTATCCTTCTTATCAAATTGAAGCACATATTTGTCTTTCTAATAGCTTATGTTCACGCAAGCGGCTACTTACGTCTGCACGCATGAGTAATTTGAGGTAAAGTGACGTACTAAAGGTCACACTGCGGTACCCGACAACCGGGATCGAACCTAGAACAATCTGGTTCTTGATTATACCTTATCCATTACGCCACCTCGTCGTAAACCCTGTCCTTAAAAAAATTAAGAATAAACGTCCTTGTACTTCCAATTGGTTACCACCTAATACTAATTCCTTTTTCTCAAGTGTCATTAATTCTTTTGTAAAACATGCAAAAACAATCAAGTTGCCTCCGCTACTCTCCTGGGGGGAGAGAGGGGGGAGGCGGATGACACCATGACCTCTTTAGAAAACTTAACCAGCAGAGGAACATCCAGTATAGTTGTAAGCAAATGGAGACGATCTTGTTCTTTTAACTGCACCGAAGGAAAGGTACTAGCATCTTCATACTATATCTGATACAGAGAGAAGAGTTAGAGTCGAGGGACCTTTTTGAGCTGTCCCCTGCCCTGTCCCTTCAGAAAATCCTCCATACACCACTGTTAGTCATACATTACCATCACAAGCTAGTGCAATGTGCTTTACAATATCATGTCAACCAATCTAGCAGTGTATCTGACAAAACCTAGAAAAGGAGACCCATCAATGAAAGGAAATCTTATCAGGTATTTATTTGAGATACAAAAAGGTGCACACGGATAATATATATAATGTCTTTCCCAATTTTAAGGAATATAATTGCGAAAAAAAACCCTAAGAATGTGCTGCAAGCAAATATCATTCTTTACGCGTAGCATCATGTAAGTAATAACAAAACATTGCAAGTTTCCTTTCGACGTCACACTTTGCAACATTTACTTGCGCCCTCTGAACGTGTTTTCTTTCGACATGGTTTTATAATTTACATTCAAAATTTTCTATACAGACTCTGGTAATTTCAGTAAAAGCAAATATTGTACAGAACCCTAATAAGTCTATTAGAACATGGGTGACACTCTAATTGGTTCTTTAAAAAGTCTTGTAGTGGATACGTTGTGAATAGTTGTGTCAGTGACGCGTCTAGAGTTCTAACTTGAAAGGCGATTCTCATAAAAAGCATTATGATTCCAATAACAGTTGTCTACAGCATTAAGTACCTCGCCCCAAGTAGAAATGCTTCCAAAACTAAGAAAAGTACTTCTTTAAATGCAAACTATGCTTAGACCAAGTGGGTGTAGGTGACCTTTTGCAAATCGAACTGTTTTTACAGATGGGGGTAATTAATCACCCCTTCTATTAAAACGAATTAATATATTAAGAATTTCACATTTCATACTGTTAACTGTTGGAAGATCGACCTCCAATCAACTATTAATCGATGTTAGTAAGAAAGAACCGTTAATCAGTTGCGAAAATATAACACTGAACATATTCCCGATTCTTTCCCAATTGCAGTCTGTTAAGTTCCCCGTACCCCTTCAAAATCTTCCTCTATACAGACATTCATTTGATGTATTCCCAAACAGAAAATGCAAATATTCCAGACATGCCAGGATGATAAGTAGTTATGGGGTATAACAATGTCCTTGTAAACCTGCTCGAAATAAAGAGCTATTTACAATTGGAGACAATTGAAGCACAGAGACTTTTTGGCAGATCAATTTGGACGACTGGGGTTAAAAACTTCAACAATATTGCTGTATTTATCAAATTTTGTCCCACTTCTTGATCAGTCCATCACAAGAAGCAAACCACCCTTGTCCCATAAAAGGCAATTTAATCTTACAGATGACGGTAAAACATGACAAAGTTCCAGTATATAACTATCATACAAAAACTCTGCGGAGTAACTTTGCAAATCAACGAGCGGCCAACATTGATGGAGGTGCACCCAACTGTGTTGAAGAACTTTTTGTTTCTTTGAAAACCATACGATGATCTGCAAGCAGATGGAGCAATGGCAAACGATTTTTAAACAATTTTGCGATTAGACGTAAGCCGTATTTCAGACGAATTAATAAGTCAGGAAAAGAAAGCTTTTAATACTGGTTCGAAAGCGCCTGTCGTAATGGGCTGCTACTCAGGTCTAGTGTTAATAATTAACGAAAAATATATCCACGGTCGATATACCCGAACTCTAAAAATATTAACAGCAAGCACGTATTATATTGTGTCAGAAAGTGTAAGCAATGACATTCTCATATTAATGAAACGACGGGGGTTTTACATGGAGTTAAAGTCTTGGAGCGCCAAGGTATGTGTGCTTATTTTTGTCATTCATGAAATCACTAAAATACAGAAGGAGTGTGTTGAGACCGCCAAACAAACGTACAAACGTATATAAGGGAATCAAGAGAAGGGCAAAGAGGTGAACAAAGCGTGTGCAACATTTAAATTCACATGTATACATTGATAATTGTGCTTATCACTACATATCAATGTTGTTTATACTTCTAGGAAATTAGAACACGGTGACGAGTGACAAGTTTACATTCCATCACCACGTATAGTTTTGATTTGACAGATAAAGCAGGCAGACCATATCAACAATGGAATAAATAAGAGAGATACGTTCATTGTGTAACGAACTCATCGTTTATATAATCAAATATGTCCAGCAGGAAATTGTATCTTCGGTTTTCCAGGTATTGATAAACAAATGTCTTTACACATCCTGGAGAACAGTGTAAAAATTCTTAGGACTTTTTTTCTGACGTTCTACAAACAAGGGACCGATACAACAGGCTGATATTTCAGTACTGTTAGGTCGATGGGGATCAAAATGGGGCTAACAGAACCTTGACGCTGCCTTCAAATTTCAGACTAAGTGAACTGGTTGCAGATCGGGAAAAGTGAATTGAGCTTACCTGAGGGACACCTATGATCAACAAACAACTAGATTATGTATCATGTTACAATTACAAAAATCTAGGATTCCGAAATGGAGAATGCTAAAGGAAAAAATTTAGGTTCGCAGAAAACTTGGACATTGGAATAAGTCAGGTCATCATTTAACAGTTATGTATGCTTGCGTTATGTGATATATTTATAACTCTCAAATTACAAAAGGCATTTTTGAGAGCAGTGCCAATATGATAAAAGTTATCGACATGTATTATCTGACTTTCTATATACAAGAGACAGAAAGAGCAGGTTTATTGTTAAGTAATATCAGATGGTACGAAATCAAAACGAGGCAAACTAAAGATGATCGAATTTAAGGCTAGACGGCAAAAACCTAAATTATACTTCCCTGTTATACAACTGCGATTAGAGAGAAGACAAATTAGGAATCATGTTGAAATAAGAATGCAAAATAGAGGATTCCGAAAAAATGTCAAAAAGAAAGGGATTTTAGGTCCGCAGAAAATAGAGACCTTCGAGTAAATAAGGTCGTCATTAAAAAATGACGAAATACAATTCGGGGTTTGCATCCACTAATTTTTATGTGTAACATTTGCAGCTCTCGAACCGCAAACGAATTCCTTTATACAATCTTTGTACACTTAGTTGTAGAGATGGCTGTGTATAAAACGTGAACATGTAAAAGCGGAAGATTCTCACAATCCAAACATTCCCAATAGATTCGAATTGTGAGGAGAGTCTGGGAATAATAAATCGCACATCAAAAAGGTGGCCAATACTTCGGGTGTAGAGGCCAAAGTTTGCATTTTAAACGTTTGTGGTAAACTACAAAAACACAACGTTCTCCGTTACAAATCCAGGTATTTCTTAAGCTTTGTTTTTTCGGATTCATAACACTGGGAGTGTCTTATTTCACATTCTGGTAATCTTGTAAATGTCGCAAATAGATTAAAGTTTGCAAATAAATTTACACTCACACATGTCGTAGCTATGGACTCCCGATACTCTCTCCCACAAACGTTGAAAGAAAAATGTAAGGAATGGGGAGACAGCGAAGCATTGTCTTTGTTAATTATCAAGCAGGAGTGCTATCTAGCCTTTAACTAGTGTTATTATACGAAAAGGTCAACAAACGTTTACAATTTGACCACTGAGTCGGTCATTTCGAGTATTCCAGAAGACAATTAATGCCCATTGGTCACCCAGTACGTATCACGTATAACCCAGTCTTTTGAACTAAACTGAACTGCCCCTTAGTAGTATTGCGAATGAAGAGATAGGTGCCTGTCTCTTTCATCAGTTATAGAGCTAGTGCCATAGTCACCAAACTCATAATCTTCATTTAAAACATGTCTAACGACCAAGCAGATATTGAACCGAAAATTGTTCGATCTTCAACGAGAAGCTTTCCATTATTTACCACAGAGCTTATTAGTTTAGCTCCTAGTGTCAAGTATACAAGCACAATTGAATCACAGTTCAGCAACCATTATCAACAGAGATACGTATCACTTTTCCAAAGCATTAGTAAGGACAATCAATTTTCTGAGGGTATAACACAAGGGCGTGGCTCATGGACGGGCTAGTTCCCGTTAAATATTAGCATATTAGCTGTCTTTTGCCACTCCCCCCCTAAAAATAAATAAATAAATAAATATAAAAAAACCCATCCTTTAAATATGAATCTTTGTCCGAAACGTGGTTATTAAATAATATAACATTATGGATGCTTTGTTCTACAAATGTAACTTGCAGGCTCCATAGGCTTACTAAAGTCCTTTTAAAAAGGAAGCACGCTTAAGCGCAAAAAAGTGTGTATCGTAACTGTCCTTTAGGTTTCCACAGACATTTTGTTCCTGTGTCATAACAGAAAAGACTTCATACTTTCTGTGTTTTTCTATGAATAAGGGGGCATGAGAAACAGACATACTCTCATTTCATAACAAGAACCCGATACGATGTGGATAGCCTGCTTGTTTGTTCAGCTGTAGAAACTGTCTCTGTAGCAATTTTGTATCTGCAACTTTCAATTAATTGGCCTACCTTATCAACGCCCTCCTTTTTAGTAGCTCTTAACACTACAATGGTTTTAAACCTTGTTACCTGTAATCTCGTAAAGAAATTTTATCTATTATGCATAACCACGTCTATGTCCATTATTGAGCTTTAAAGGAAACTTTGGTCTTTTTCAGAGCAGCTAAACGTGTAAGAGAAGTAGTCTATTTGTTAGTTCCATATCCAAATATTCTTACACTATGATATACGCGACCTTTGATGACGGATCATTCTTACGTTTACCAGCGTACTAAATACCTCGACTTCAGTTTGAGATTTTCACAAACATGCTATTGGAGACAAGAGATATCAACCAAGGTAACAGGCTGCTAAAAGATTTCATGACAGAAAGTCAAAAGTGTGCCTAACACTAAGCTCCGGCAGGATGCCCACTCATGCAATCTTCGCCAACACTTCTCAGTATAAAAATTATTATACTGCCTAGTCCGATCTACCAATTAGAGTAATGATTCCTAAAATTGTAATGCCACCTCTCCTTAGTCTACTGAAACACATCCTTAGCAATCTCTCAATCAACAACCCACGGTGAGCAGTGGGCCCGACATTGAAACTACCCTAAATAAACAGAAAAACCACCAAACAGGCTAACTAATAAATAAAGAGGAGGTATCAGTAATTTTGGTTCAGGTGGGGGGGAACCTTGATGTAGTAAGATGGGGGGAGAAGGCCAAATGGGGGTGATAGGTGTCAGATGGGGGGAACCAAACCCGGAGGACGCCATGGTCAGGGAGATCATGCTTGCTTGGCATTACAGATCTCTTGCAGAGCTAACCTCTGATTTAAGGAAGGAAAATATATTACATTTATTAGTCGTATTGCTAACTTGCTGTTTTGTGTATACATGAAGCATTGCTAGTGTGATATTCATGAATTTCATTATCTGAACACCAACACTGATTTTGTTCCAAAGACAGGTTACTGCTAAAGGTGACAAAAGTAAAGCTTTGAATTAATAACATGTTTTGTGATTTGGCTGGATTACCATGACTCTTAAAATGTGATTCTTTGCCGTAACCACCTCTACTTAGTGCTGGAAAGTCTGGTCTCTTTATGTGTACCAGAGAAATCCCTTTGAATCCCCACATAGTTTTTGGAATAGCTTTAAACATAACAGCCACTAATAAATATTTTTAACAACCACCACAAGAGTCAAATAATGCGCATAAGTTGATCATGATACAAGCATATACGACTCTCGTACACTGAAAACCAAAGCTAGGGTGCATTTTTGTCAAAATTACAGAAAAAAATAATGAAAGACATTCTCTTGAAACGTTATATGGTGTTATCTGCCTGCCTGATAGAAACTTTGAACAGATAGCTCTTAAAGCCAGACTGTTATAATAATTTTGTAACTTTTGCTTTTTAGATCTGTCTTGATTGTGGAAACATGGTTCAACAAAAGTACCATTTGCTTAAGGAGCAACTGTCAACACTGAGCTCTCTGTCAGGATATGTGCTGAGTATATTAGAAAAGCCGGGATGCGAGGCATTGCTCACTACAGATGGAGCTAGCAGTTACTGTTGTTCACATGAAGAATCCTTAGAAAATGTTGTTGTAGAAGACTGCACAGATTTAGGGACATTAATGATCAAGGGATTGATAAGAATTCAAAAGAAATTGAAGCAGCAGAAAACTGTTTGTGGAGTAACTGGTGTTGCAGGAAATGCTGATATGCAATACAAAAGTACTGCCAGTGTGCAGACCAGCAGCAGTCACATTGAACATGAGGAAGATATATCATCTGAAAAGGAGGTGACAACCACTGGTATATTTGACTCCTTGGCACAATCCACCGTTTGTGATGTTGATATTGGGAGAGACAAGGGACTAGCCATTGAAATTAAATCTGAGGGAGAAGATGGCTATGAAGATGATCCTCAGCATCATTTTCAGATTACAGCTGTCAGCTCAATAGCATCCTTGCACCATCACTTACGAGCAGGACTGGAGCAAGAGGATATGAGCCAAGGAGACATGACATCAGAAGCAAGCTCATTGAACCCAGGCGATAGTCATCAGGAAGTATCAGTAAGTACATGGAAATCATATATTGCATTATCATAACCACTACCATCATCAGCACCATCACAGCCATAATAATAACCACTACCCTCACCATCATCCTTGACATCACTATCATCACCACTATTATCACTGTTATCACCAACACCATCAGTTGTATGACCAGCACCATCATCAATATAACTACCTCCACGATGATCAATATTACCACCACCACTATCCTCCCCACTATCAGCCCTATCAGTACCACTACCACAGTTGCCATCATTAATATGGCCACCAGCTTCATCATCATTGTCACTATCCTCTCCTCTCTCAGTCCTGCAATCATAATCACAGAAATCGCATCATGACCACTGCCAACAACTGCCACCACCATCATCACTGTCAACACCACCACCACTGTCCCAGCATTGTCACCACTATCACTGCTACTCTCATCTTTACTATCACCACCGGCATCATGATCATGATCACTCTGACACTGCAAGCATTATCATGACTGTCATCATTATCACTACTACCATAATCATTAGCATAACCACCACCACTGTCATCACCACTATCACTGCCCCCATACTCACTACTCAACACCATCATTACAACCATTACCACCATTATTACTATCATTACCACAATCGTCATTGCTAACATCGTCACCACCAGTCTAGTTGTCATCACACTCACCATTATTATTATTTCAATTTTGAAAAGACACTAGAGACAGAAAATATGTCACCCTTAGGACATGAACCTGTCACCCTTGCTTTCGTTTTGTGTGTTCTACCAAATGTGCTACATACAGTAACCCCCAATGTTGACATACTGTATGTCTCTAGTCGCCACATTAGCTCCAAATCATCCTCAAGTGTAAGTCACTCATGCTGTCCAAAGTCCATTAAAAGGTACAGAGTATCGTCAAGAAAAGAAAGTTTGAAGTGTCATTTTTTAAACGACACCAAAGAAATGGAAATATGTCACCACGGGTACCCTGACACGAACCAGATGGTGACATGTTTTCTCTTTCTCCAGTGTCTTTTAAAATTGACATTTCGAATCCTTTCTTCTTGATGATACTTTGTTATTATTTCCTAGCTGTATGCTTCAGCGTGACTGAATACTATTCACCAGTTTGGGAGCGATGCCGACACACAAACAAGGTGGATGTCCAGCTGAACCAGGCCATGAGACTGATCTCGGGGACAATGAAATCGACTCCACATCCATGGCTCCCAACAATGTGTCATATAGCCCCACCACACTTCAGGAGGAAGCTGGCCACTAGCAAGGACCAGGAAAAACTGAGTTCCCTCTCCCCTGATACACCCTTACAGCAGGTGATAGCAGAAGCACCAGATACACAATGCCTAACTTCTCGAAGGCTGTTTTATAGAGTATCAGCAAATGATGGCGACATCACTGCTTGGTGGCATCACTTCTGGACAGAAAATATCCCACGAGGAGGAGACATAAAAGAGACCCAAGGCAAGAGCTCCCTGGCTTCCAATCTTGTAACAGAAAACAATGGGTCAGTTGCAACCGACTTCTCTCTAAGCACGGGAATTCCTCAGCAAACCTCCACAGATGGGGCCTTACCTCATCCCCTTTATGCCCGACGTGCGGCACAGCACCTTAAGATGCCGACCATCTAGTCCTGCAGTGCCCCTATACGGCAATTCTAAATGGATACGCAGCTATCCTCGAGTGTCGCGGTGACTTCTTCGATTGGTTGGAGCGAACTGGTGTCGAGGTGTGACCACAAGAATTACTACTATCTTTAGTTTACATTCTATTTCTCATCCATGTGCAGTTTTCTTGCCGGTTCTAGTACATTGAGCATCAGTTGTGCTCCCCTTTTACTCATCCATTATCCTCTCATTAAAAAAAGCAGTACCGTGAGAGAAGACACTCCTGCCAGCATTGATAAAGGTGATTTGCACTCTTGCGAAATGATGAGCAGAAAGTTAAAAACTTCTATTTGCTAGAACATGGTATCAGTACAATAGTTTTACCTCTCCATTTTGACGGTTCCGATCATCATCATACTTACCCCTGTCGACCTCCAACCTACCCACTGGCACTTCACCTTACTTTTATGTGCGGTCATTTATGTAGTTTTTGCCATTAACTCTTATCATCATCTTGATAGCCCATGCCATTACCTTGGTCGACTGTACTATCCTTAAAGTTGGCTTGACCATCGTTATTTTTTTCCTTCTTGTAACCCTTCTAGTCATCCTTGTCATCTTTGTACTCAAACGAAACTTGCAACCCTCCTAGTCGACCCTGCCGTCTTCCTTGCTCATCTTGCCGTGCTCAGGTAGACAGTCCAATCATCGTTGTAGGCTATGCCATTAACTTGATCGACTGTACCATCCTCGAAGTTGGCTTCGACTGTACCATCCTCGAAGTTGGCTTTGATCTTCCATCCTCGTACTCGACTTTGCCGTTTTCGTACTATACTAAAATATGCCATCACTCTAGTTGACCTTGCGATCCACTTGCTATTCTCCAGTTGCCATGTTACTCCACCTTTACCATGCTGCACTTTTAATGAACCCCTTCATTCCCGCTGGTCTTTTATTCAGCGTTTTCCTTCGTGTGCTCACCTGTGTGCTCTGTTATTCTTTGCTCCTCTTCCGTATTGTCATAATGATTATCTGCGTGATTGTTCTCATTTGTGCAGGAGGCAGATGATACCAGTGAAAGGTCTTCCGGGAAGAAAAAGAAGGGAGCAGATAAAGAAGGTAATCTTCGTACTGTTCTTGAATTGTAAAGTATGTACCATTGTTTGCAAGGGGGTCTGGGCCCCCACCTAGAAAAATCAACACCAACCTAGAAAAATCAACACCCACCTACAAAGACACCCCCCAACTAGAGCTCTAAAGGCCAACCCCCACCTGGGAGAAATTTTTTGGCATAAATTTCCAAAATTTCAAATCGCCACTTCCCACCAATAATGTAAATAGAAACGGAACACTGATTTAGAGTTCTTCCATTGAGAGATTTCATCACTTAAAAGGTTATACAATGCCACTTCCTTGAGAAAAAACACAACCGAACGCCCACCTTATTGAGAGAAAAACTTTTCTTAGTTAGGTGAACTAGAATCGCAAATACAACTTTTAATTTGAAGTGGATACCACCAAGTACAAAATGTAATTCAGACTGGTTTACAACCCCCACCTGCAAATATCAACCCCCACCCTAGAGGCCAGACCCACCTGTAAATGGGATTCGAGCAAACCCCCACCTAGACAATTTTTTGAAAATGCTTGACCCCCATCTGCCTGGGGGTGTGTGTGTGCAAACTATGTGTACGTACTTGAATATGAGTGATAACGGAAAATGCTCTATTGTTTATGATAAAGCATTATTATGTCATGAGGATTCAAGCTATTATCTTTGCCATGACCCACCCCCTGTATGCCTGTTATTTTATGTACTTCGGTGATTGTGTGTGGTTTAACTGAGGGCCTGATATATTCTTGACCCAAATTTTACCGTATTCTAAGGGAAAGTTCTGTAGAGGCTACACCCATCCTATTGCGTTCTTCTTCATTTGATATTCGCAGTCAGTGCTTAACTGTACCACTGGGGCTCCTTTTTACGATCTCTTCCGCCTCTCCTCTTCTTTCTATTTTCCGCTTCCCATTCCAGCTTAGGATTTTCTGGCCATACCATTATGTATTAGCCACATGTTCTTTCGATTGTTTCACATGTTACATTGACACATCTAAGTACCACAGGATGCTCATAGATCATACGTGCTAGCCAATGCCCAGATTGAAAGTCTGTAATCTCTCTCAGTCTTCTTCCTTCCCTTCCCAACCCCTCTCCCTTTAACCTGTTTGCCTACCCTCAATCTCATGTTCTCTCCCGTTCTAAAACCTACTGCTGCTTTCCTTCAAACTTTACTTCACCCATTTATGAAAGCACCCGAACATTAGTCCAATCATACATGCACCATTCGCTAAGTGGACGCACTCATCTCGAATGCTTTTGATCAATGCATCTGTCAATCGGCAGGGGCAACTACCGTTTGTATGCACTCGCCTGTTTGATATCAATGATAGTGAATGGTCTTACGGTAAAATAGAGTCTAACGTGAACAAAAAGTGAACTGCATTAAAGAGGCCACTGTGATGAGATGTGCAGTTGATCTTTGTTATTATCAAAGAGCTTTCAGTTTACCCCTTTGTGATGCTGGAGTTTACAATAGAAACCGAAGGCAGAGAGTGACAGACCATTAGTAGACCTAATGGCATTGTTCGGGAACATTTACGCATATTTTTATTCATGAAAATATTCCAAAATGAAAACTAACATTAAGATGTGGAGTCAATCAGTTTTTGTTAAGTCTCTAATGATTATTTTCTAATTGTGTGAACTTTCACCATAGTCAGTAAATTTTTCGACACAGCACTATAGAGGCATGGATGTTTTATGTCGAGACGATAGTTTTAAGCTGAAACGAACACTAGAGAAATAGAAAATATGTAACCACCGGGGATGGAACCCTTGACCCACGCTTTCGCGGCGTGCGCTCTACTAACTGAGCTAGGTGATCTCCGATGTTAACATGCTTTTATTTCTCTAGTCACCACATTCTCTCCAAATCATCCACTGCACTGGTGGACATCGACATTCAGCTCAACGCAAGACCAGCGTTTCTGCACCATGTGACTTGACCAAGCTCACCGATCCGATCCCCGGCGGTGACATATTTTCTATTTCTCCAGTGTTTTTTTTTCAAAACTAATATTTCAAATCCTCTCTTCTCGATGATAGTTTTAACCCTTCGATTCTGAACATTAAGTAGTTAACCTACACCTGATTGTAACAATGTCTCTTTTTCTGGTCGATTTATGCGGTTACTATTGGTCTTTTTGAGCAGTTGGCTGTTATGGGTCGTAAAAATGGCGACTAGGGAAAGCTAAGGCCGCAAAGCCTGCCTGTTGTATGTGCACATTTAAGGTCATAACTATAAAGATTGGCTCATGTGTATAGAAACGTCGACGTGTGACGCTTTTGATGGCTCAGAGCATTGTTTTACTGAAGAATGTTTATTCAGCCCAGAGACTAGCTCTATTGATTTGTGTGCTTATCGTGCCAACAGTGCTCAGAATAGACTTTACTAAACATGTAGCAAAGAATTCCAGCGTCCAAGTTCACGGACATCTAGAAGCAATAAATACCCCTTGGCACAGAGCCAGCTCCTGCTGTTGAAATAAATCACGACATATATAGTAATCAGGCTCATTCGTAGTAGTGCCTCCGTACACATTTTTACTTATAATCAGCTCCTTTTTCGGGGTCAGGCCTCGATTCGCTTTCCAAATCAAGGCCTGGAGTTGCTTAAGTAGTTACTTAGGTATCACTACAGGTTATCGTCGAATTTCGAGCTTGTTGTAAATGATGAAATACCAAATGATGGTTGGATCTTTGATCTCTTTGCTTGACACATTATCACAGTGTGATATTTGTTATATATCAACAGTTTGTAATCAATTATTAATGAAAAACGTTTCTTGATTTGTTTTTTAGGCGTTTTGAAAGTTGCCCCTCCCGAATTTGAGGCCTCGAGTTGCTTAGCTTGTTGCTTAGATTTTGAACCAAATCGAGGCCTCACACCTAAAAGACTGAGTTGCTTATAAAAAAACGTGCAGCTTAAACTTTCTTGGATTACTGGCAGCTGCTTGCGATTGGCGCACAGTCAATTCCCGTTATCCAATTGGTTGTTTATTCTGTAGCTCATGTCTACTACTACTTCGAATTATAGTAGATCCTCCAGTTATGCAAGTTTGCATTTTTTTTATTACTGTCGATTGCTGCATGCATGTTACCCAATCTATGATTTTATGAGCCACTTCCTGAGATTCGCGTCTCGGCCTTTTGGCAAGGAATGGATGTAGTATCTGTTCTCATTGATGACAGATGCTTTCCATAATCCGCGATCCCCAAAGTTAAATGATTTGGGGTGGGAGGGGGGGTGATGGTAATGACCAATAACGGGATCGATGGTCTCTACTTTTTGACCCCAGAAACCACTATAAATGGTGCGAAGTATTTCAAGTTGTTATCAGACAAACTCAAACTTCACATGGAAGCCCATAAATGCAATATTTCCCTGCAGAATGGAGCCCATGCCACAGTTCCAAAGTTGCAACCAAGTTTCTGGCTGCGAACAAAGTCAAAGTGCTCCAGCGGCCGGGAAATAGCTCTGCACTCAATCCAATCGAAAATTTGGGGACGGTATAAAGTATCAGAACAACAACCGTCAGGTGCTCGAGATTTGTTCTGTTTAAATGCGATGATATTATCATTTTCGTGAAATTTTGGGCTTGGTCTTTGTTCATGACTGTATATGGAACAGTTGGCACTTATGACCAGGCCCTCTGCTGGAAGGCCCTACAGGTAAAAACGTCTCCTCAATGATCTTGGACCTTTCATTATTACATTCCATACCTAGTCAATTCTATTGGGGCTGTTGCATACTCTACGTCTGTTATGGACCAGATAACAAATTTGAGATGATATATGCTTCCAATACTGGCTCGTCAATAAAGAACTTATTGATCTGAAGTTGCTTTATTTCTTACTTCGGGATGGATTGACAAAAAATATACCAGCTGAAGCATTGAATGGGTCGTCTTTGCTAGAAAACATTGCCACCAGGCTGACAGAAAATAAAGAAGCACCTAGCAATGAGTCGTACATCGCAGGTCAGGGTTCATTACCTTGATATCATTGATACCTTGAACCAACTGGTTCGTACAGAGCAGAAATTGTAAACTACACATCCAACCTCTGAGAGACATTTTCCAGTGTTTCAGGCGGAAACCAGTGTCTTGACGCACAAACAATGTTGCTGTACTTGCAAGATGTAGAAAGATATGGCATTCGTAAACGTATCACAGTTTCCTTGATGGATATCATGTTATTCGTACAAACAGTGCCTCTGCCTTGGATGATATGAAGAGTAACAAAGCAATGGAATACTTTATGAAGGCGATAGTGGTGTGACAGAACAGGTTTTGAAACGATGCTGCGCATTACGTCCTTTTTTGACCTGTATGCGTTGAAATAAGGTCGGCCATTGAAAGTACCACTTGTGTTAGTCATGAAAAAAACACTCTTTACGTACGAGTTGTGCCATTACCCTACTTAATTAGTCCTACCAACAGAGTATTTGAATAATCTTAGCAAACCATTACTAGCTAAGAACGTGAAATATCACTTAACTGTTAATTTTTCATCTAATTTGATTGTACATAGACTTTCGTTCTGTATGGTTAATACTGCCTGTGCAAATTGGTGAATATTGAAAGGGCACAATATTTGGAGACATTACTAATGAAACGTGTGATGAGATGCTCAAGACGCATGGACAATGCCACGTAAGTCTTCGATTGTTATCAAGACAGAACTCCAAAGAAGTATCAAGCTCAAAAAGTTCGTTATTCTTCCAAAAATGGAGTAGCTGTCCATCTGCATCTCTTTCATAGAAAGGTTTCTCTCAAACAACAGAACCAAGCCTGACTTTATTACGTTTCTTTCAGAGATATTATCAGCCATAGTTGTCACAGTCATAATTGCAGATGATGATGCAGGTACCTTTATAGCACAGACAGGTGTGTCTGAAGCAGTAACAACAGATAGGACTGCAATTGGGAATAATACTGACCTTCTTGAGTTGTTATGGCACCATGTACAAGATGGACATGAAGCCTATTGCAGAGCTCTGAACGGCATTGGTATATCAATAAGCTTATTAAAGAAGTTGGCATGCAAGACCTTATTTTCCTAATGCACGCAATTTTAGGATGTCATAACACTTAGAGGATCTTTGGGGCAGGGAAATGCAAAACTGTAAAAACAAGGAATACAAGGGAGCATGCAGGCAAGCAACATTAGGATCACAAGAGAAAAACTGATACTGAATTTGTTTCAAAGATAGAAGGAATAAGGACTTACTGTAGGCAGACACAATGTCTTTGTGCAGAAATTGAAGAGGAATTAAGTATGACTTCCTGACTATCTTGCATCAACCAGTGAGGCAGTAGCACAACACTCGTATCGCCTTTATTGTAATATTTAAGAGTGGCCAATTACATCACACAAACCGGTGTTTCAGGATCATCAATTAGAAACATCGATCTCAATGGTTCAGTTCCCTGCGCCTGAATACTTTCAGAAGCATGTCCGATGTGCATGAGGAGAATGGATGCGGCACAAGTAGATGCCAATAAAGAAAGCATGATCTCCAACGTACAAATATTATTTTTACTATGTGATGTAGTGAGTTGCCACAATGCACAGGCCCTGGTGTGGAGCAACACAAAGGTTGAAAGGAGGCATCTTAAACTGAAACTGAGGCATTTCTGTTTTGGTCTTCGTAACTGCATTTAGTATTTTTCTGCTTATGTGCAATGTGTTTGAATGTTATAAGCTCCCTTTAGTCTAGGCGTTGAACGCCTAAAAATGGTTGAACCGGGAAAAAATTCCGAACTAGCTAAATTTGATATCATTAGAAAGATAATTTCATGCTCTATAACATAATTAAAATCCCCGTTGTTACCTTTGGGGGATTTTTTCAGTTAAGGTTTTTCTGAAGTCCAGTTAACTGTAAATCTGCCAAAGAATTGAAACAGAAATGCTGCTAAGAGTATTATCACATAGTATGTTTTCCTGTAATTTCGATCCTTATTATACGATTATACCATTCAGAAGCTAGAAAGCATATAGTTTTGTTAACGAGGTGATGATTTTAATTTTTTTAACGCTTAAGACATGTAAAATGTTCTATTTTTGACTAGACAGTAACTTTTTTGACGTACTTAAAAACTGAATATCAAATGCTGGAAATCGAATTTTCTTCTTTTGAAAATGCTACGAATTGTTTAAACATAATGCTGAATAAATTTTCACAATACCCATCTTCTATATTGTGTTGTCAGAATTCAAATGTCAAGATACTATTATTCTATTCTTTATAGTTCGACATCCGATTTCTCGAATTTTCCAATGTCTATAAACTTTCTAGTTTTTTGTAATGATTCGTGTTGAGATTTAAGATTTTTAATCACACCAATAATCGTCTTCATAGGAGCTGTAAAGGTATCGAATAGTATAATTGAGATGTGAGGCTGTGAAATACTGGCACTAGCATTGCATTATTCTTAGGCTGCGTATAAAACATCTTTAAATAAGTCAAAATGTGCGGTGCATTAAAATGTTCTCTTCAAGGACAGTATTTGTGTGCTTTTTGAGGTTTACTATCTGAACTTTGACGTGGTAAGACATTCTCAGGATATCAGCAACATTTTCGATAAAACTTCGAGTGTTTTAATTTACTTTAGTCTGTTTAAGAAATTGTAAATTCTGAATCTTTGGATCTCAATGTCAGTCTATGTTGTGGGTCCGTTTAGGAGTACAAGCTGAAACAGAGCAATTAGAAAACACTATCCATTCACAATCTAACAGTAGCTGTGCTGTATTAGCTTTCAATATTAGGTTATGTTCAAGTTTCCTTGTTGCTGTTGCTTTTCGAACTGTATCCATCGTAGGTTTTTTTTCACCGAAAAGCTGTAGTGGAGACTACTTCGTCAAAAAGCAAAATGACGACGATAAAAAAGTAATATAACTATGCAAGGACTTTAATTGTGATTACAGTTACCGACGATAACAGAGAACCGCCTTCTCACAAGGAAGATTTATGAATGAAAGGTGAATAGTACACCGACAAGTTATCAAAAGTAAAACGCCAAATATAGAAACTTTATTGACAACGTTTCGTCTAACAGACTTCTTCAGGTCACTACTGAAAAACATTTTCATGTCATCTCACAATAATGTATCATTGTTTTATGAAATAAATATTGGTAATAACAATTTTAGTAAGAATTGTAGCAGTCGAATCAATTCTATGTTCATACATGGGGCTTAGAAGTGTAAAAAGATACATTCCTGAGCCCTTAAAATACAAACCCCAGGCGCAGAAATTCCCCAAATTCTGTGATAGGGGCTTTTTAGTATGTTCTTACGGATAATGATACCAAAGTTAGCTTATACTACTCAGCTAATACTTACTCTCCAACGCCTATACTACTTTCACAAATACTAAATGTTTTCTTACTAGTCCAGCTCAGTCTCTTATAATAGTCAATAAGTTCCCAGAACTTTCTGAAGTCTTATTTTCCTAATTATTTAACAGAAAGCCAAACTATAACCTGATAGACTCATAAACTGTTAAATTAAAATGAAAATTTTGAGGCTACAACAATGCAGATTGTAAAGCTGAAATGGTTATTGAGTGAATATGACTTTATTAAAGCACTGTGCAACACTCTTAACTCTGAAATTAATCCCCCCTTGCGAGATAGCAAGAACAGAAGAAATTTAAAAATCGAAGATCTCAAATATGTCCATATAACATTTGCGTGGGTCTTTTACTACAATAAAGGTTTTAGTTAAACATGGTTTCATCCAGCTTTTCAGGTCCCCCCATAAATTCTAGGTCCCCCCATGGGTAAAAGTTTCTCAGGTCCCCCCATAATTTTTGGTGCACCATAAAAATTTTTGGTCCTCTCGTAAATCAGGGTGGACCCAAAAAAGCAAAAGTATGGGTTCACTTAATGAGACGAGAATGACCAAAACTAATGCAACAGTTGAATCTGAATGATGGCAATTGATAACAAGAATAAAAATTGGCAAATTGGTGACAAATTGATACTCAGTAAAGTCTTTACATCGTCATAACATCACAAAAACGAACAACATAGTTCACATCCAATGATAATACAGGCCACCTGAATTCAATGGATTTGCTTTCTCAAACGGATGGTCATGTTTATCTCAACCGAGAGGTTAGAGTAATTTTCTTCATTCAAAACAGTAAAAATAGGTTTAAGACACTATGCACATGCAGCATCTGCTCATTCTTATATGGTTTTGAGCACAAAATGTCAACCATTCAAAACCCCAAAGGAACTCAAATTAGAGAAGAGTCTGGTTGATGCCCATTATTTTGGACTTCAGCTTGTAACGAAGCTGTAAACTCTAAGGCAGTGCCTTTAAAAGTGTCTCCCTGAGATTGTCGTGAGTGGATTTAGCATTGTTCTTGCCCCTGGACTCTTTCCTGATCAAATTAAACACTACTCCCCCACTTTTTCAGGTTCCTACACATGTAAGTTGTAGAAGAATTGAAGTTTCTTTTAAGCCATAATTCCAAGCTGGCGTCAGGTCAAATTAAATTTTTGTCAAAGAAAAATTGGCCAAAACTGATTCAGATGTGATTGCACAAAAATATAATGACTGAAACAACTGAACAATGCATTTGAAGTCAGTTTTCCATGACAAAATGTCCATGAAGTAACATCTCAAGATTGTGACAAGAAAATCATTTTTCCAAAAGTTCCCTAGCTTTCATAAGGAGCTCTTTCTTGTTCAAATCCTTAATTTTGCGCATGTGTTAGGTGAGGCTGACATTAGAATGAGCAACATTTCACGTATTTTTGGAACGTTTATCATGTAATTACTGATTATGTGCTGCAGAATCTTATGTATCGCATCAGGCAGGCATTTGAAGTGTTTCCAAATTTGATTGAAAACAGGCCACAACTAGTCAAATTCAGAGATGTATTCCTCTTCAGTGCATGCTAACTTTGGACTGTCTTTGATTGTGACAGTCCATGCAGTGAAAAGGGAATCATGTTCCTCAGTGACCCAATCAGTCACAAAAAGTGTGCTTCAATTGTTGGTTGGGCAACATTGGGAAATGTGTTGATATTCTGTTGGTGCAGAGCAGAAGGCCACACACAACAATGAAAGGTCAGTTGAAGTGGACTTCTCAACAAAACACTGTCCTTGTGGAAGTTATCAACTCTTTGTGTCAGGTCCCCCCAGAATTGGGTGACATTAGTCAGGTCCCCCTAGAAGTTTAGGTCCCCCCACTTTTTTTCCAAAATTGTAGGTCCCCCCATAAAATAAGTGATTTCAAAAAGTTAGGTCCCCCCAGAATCATGGGGGGGGGGACCATGCATTGTCCATAAACATAAACAAGTTGTTGCATGACCATGGCACTTGACTTGTTAAACTTGTCCTTATGACCTGGCAAGTCCTGGCAAGTCCTTACAGAAAGGTGGTGAGTCATCACATGGCAGCCAATGTGGATCTGATAGTTTAGTTGCAGTGTGTCCCAATCAGTTTTGTACCAATGATCCTGTTTTGTGTTGCACGTTTGGTTGCCAATTATATTTTACGCCACTTGCAGCCAAAACTCAGAAGACTCAGTCGTTTTGGTGACATATCAAACTTTTAGTGCTACTTGTACTTAGAGAATCTATATGACCTTGCACTAACCAGCATTACACATGTCAAAGGCAATCTTGTGCAGGTTGTGCAGCATTAGACCACCCATCAAAACAGTGTAATGCTACGTTTGTTCCACTTTGTTGTACAATATTAGCAAAACCTGATCAACAACTTGGGCTATGACCAAAAGGCTAGAAAAACTGAGATGCGGTTTTACAGCAAATGTTACTGATACGATGAATGGACTATCAAATGATGAAGTTTGTGAGAGGGTATCTTTAAGAGGGCAATACTTTGTCAAAGATTCTGGAAAGACACCTATCTTTTTTGATCCTCTAACAAGGGAGGGTGGATTTGGAAGGTCTTTGTGTGGTAAAAAAAGTAAAGTGACAAGTGTCAAGCCATGGCTAGCCAATGTAGCCTCTATTAGTGTGAGGCTAAAGATTCCTACAACAAACAGCATGGCGCATGTTTAGGAAAGGAAAACACCAAGGAGTTTAGGATGCAACACTGGCACTAGCTGATATGAAACAAATGAGAAAGTAAGAATATAGAGAACTGATCTTATGGCTCTAAAGGGCATACCATTGCTCAGGTCATTATGCTTTTGAAGAAACTCAGCAGATACACATAAAGAAACTGTTCCTTACCTCAATATCTTAACAATCTTTTCCAAGTATTTGCCATCATTACAACTCTTGATGTATTGATAATCCAAATGTACAATAGGAACTGAATTATCACTTTTACAAAATCCAAAGCCTGAGAATTCCATATCCTTACTAATCTGTTAATAAGATTAATAAAAATGTAATCCATGTGAAACAAATACAAATTTATCAGGCAGGCTTACACAAATTCAATAATATGCAACTAACATTAATTAGTATAATTTAGTTATAAATATTCTAATACTTTTCCACTTAGTCATTGCCACACACACACACACATACTCAGCAGACACAGCAATTATTATATATTTATCACAGTGTGGAGCATTACCACAATAGCTTGCTTTCTTTTTCAAAAGTAGCCTTGTTCTATGATAACTCCGTTAAAGGATGACGTATATTGACTTACAGGTGCGCGTACGGCGAAAACCAAAGTAACAGTTCGTTTCCTCAAGAGAAAACGAACAAAATATCAAAAAAATTCTGACTACTGGAGGTACACTTTAATGTGGCGACTAGAGAAGTAGAGCATGTTAACATCGGATGTCACCTAGCTCAGTTTGTAGAGCACTGGTAGACACATTTCTAATTTTCTAGTGTTCTTTTCGAACTTATGATTATCAAGGCAATAGCGATTCCGTCAGAAAGGGTAGAGGTTTTTGTTGCAAATACTCTTTCTTTGTGCATGTCCCAAAACATGCGTAGCAAAAGAGGCTAGCACTGTTAGCTATTGACTTTATAAATAAATCAATTTCATTGTTGCGCAAGGAACTTGGTTCCTTGCCTGTTGCAAATAGTAGATGCAGTACTAATTCTACACTGTATAATTGCTGTCCCTGACGATCCCATCAGCAACAATTTTGCTACGAATGATTACCCCCATGATAATTTCATATGTCATACTTGCTACCTTAGCTTTTTTTTCTTTTATACTTCAAACATTGCCTTTTACGTTAAGTAAAAAGGAATATGGATAAGATAGGTATCAAACAGAAATAAGAGCTGGTAAAACGTTAAAGGTGCAAATTGCAGTATGAAGCTGTCAAAATTCCCATCACAAAAGTATTGAATTCAATAATACTTAAAGACCTTGATCTCTAAAAAAAGTCTGTAGTAGAGATTAGTGCTTAAAGAGGAGGAAAAAGCTAAACAAAAATGAATGCTAGAAGAAACCTTGATATGAATTGATAAAACAACGCGTGAACAAGAAAGGCAGTTAAAATCACTATAACCATCTTACTTCACTTCCTTAATTCGAGCTCCTGCTCGAAGCAATCTTGTTAGCTTACTCCACTAATCTTGCATTTCTGTTCTTTACTTTTTCACTTTCAACTAAATCAATGTCTTCACAAAGGTTATCTACAAAATTCTTTGCGGGTCTGCCTTTCCTCCTAGTATGGGAAGGTTCGCAGAGTGTTGAATACAGTAGCCTACCAGTTTTCTGTAATTCGTAGTAGCTCCTGGTAGAGTTCCTTGTTTGTTAACCTTTGATTCCGAATGCATTAAGACACATTCGCATTCAGTATCAACAGAGAAATAAAAAACAAATGCCAAGAAGCAAACGAAAAATTCCCTTATGAGCAATGTAAGTAAATGAAGGGGATAGCAAGACTTAATTGTCAGATGGTGCATGAAAGTTTTTAACATTTACAGAAAGAAAGAGGACAAGCTATGCAACATGATTGTTCGAACCCGTATATTCTCTAAACTATAGAAAGATGAGGGCCCATCAGCATCCGAGAAAAATCTCTTTGGGAAGGCAGCTGAGCCAAATGAAGTGATACTGGCGATGATGGTGACGTTGGTCTAGAGATTAAACAGATATATGCAAAGAATTATACTCAGAGGGAAAATTTCCTCCCTTTATCTCTAAGTTATAATTCAGCATTTTCCAAAAGAAGCTAGGTGCAAAGAAATGCAAGCGGCATTACACTATTAGCCTAATAGCCAAGTCGATTCTTTACACATAGTTAAAAAGAGTCGGACGCAAAGCGCATAGTATTATTGTGGAGATACAATATGGTTTCTGCTCCGATTGTCTGATAAAGAAACTAGAAATGCAATATCTATAACCTCCATCTTTAGAATGCTGGGAGAGAAAACAATACAGTTGCAAAACGGTCAACACCTATGTTGTATCAACTATGTGAAAGGTATCGACAAGGTTCAACACCCAAAACTATTCCAAGTCTTAGAACAGCAAGATATGGAGGTCAGGAGATGAAGATCCTAACTAGTTAATACTTAAACCAGTATGCAGCAGTAAGAGTAGGGAGCCACCCGAGCTAGTGAATATTGCTGGTGTGGGGAGTAAAGAAAGGCTGCATTCTCTCCACTTATCTGTTTTCCATTTATACGGAAATAATTATAAGAAGTATAAATGGAATCAAGGGCTAAAGGAGGATCGAACAAGTATGAACAATGCAAAGGCGCAAAGATACAGCAATGTTCGCTCTCACGGAGGAGATGTTTGGACGGCTGTTGATCATTGTAAGTGAGGGAAGAAACAAAACATGGTTTATCATAAAGGAAAGGAAGACCTTCACTTCGGTTCTTTTCAAGCAGAAGACAATCTTCGGATGCAACATCTTTAAAGTCTTTGAAGTAGTAAGGGTGTGAAGTATGAAAAGGTGGGATTAGTAGCCATTAAATTGAAAGAAGGATGGGAATCACCAATACTGACTTTACTGCCACAAGGTGCGTATTGACAAGCAATGGTATTAGCATGGGACCTGGCTATGTCCAGTTAATGTTTAAAATGACAAGTTCTAGCTTGTACCTCTAAAATTAAGTTTAAAATTATTGGGATGCAAGAGGTAAAAAGCCGTAGAAACGTGGTTTCTGGGAAGATGATTACCCTGTTAATGTTATAGACAGGACTAGTGAAAAAGAAGCGAGATGCTAGAGAGTGAATGGCGTTGAATGCAAATTGATTAAAGAAACAGATACGCTAACAGGAAAAACACAAATAAGAATCTGATTACACTAGGCACTAGTAACGGAAGGCAAATTATAGGATAACAATAAGTAAAGTACTTTGAAACGCCCGGCACTGCATTTGATATTCTTATGATGATTCCCTTTCTCATAGGAGAACAACGGATGGTTGTCAATGATCTCCGACGTCATGTTCTGATATGGCCCTACAATTGAATAAAATACAACCTTTTACAACCATTATCAAACAAAGTACATTCTAAAACTAACAGAAAAAGTAAAACCGTATTAACAAGTTGCAAATAACTTTAAGTTGACCAAATTATTAGCAACTGTAGTTGAAAGCCATTCATAACATAATATATTTATCACGGAGTGGAGCATTACCACAATAGCTTGCTTTCTTTTTTCACTAATGGAACTGAGGGGATTCGAACCCACGACCCATTGGTTTGGAAACCAACACCTTAACCATTGGACCATCAATGCCCAACAATGAACGTGACAAATTTTCAAGTCAATCTTGCCATGTTTTCGCCTCCACTCAGTGGGTAAGGGAAATTCATTAATTATAATTATTAATTGTGTTTCGGCTTTGAGCCTTCGTCAGTACCAGAGATATATAAGTACTCAGCAGACACATAGCAATTATTATATACATATATATATAAAGGTATAAAAATATTTAAATGTTTAAAATGGAATGCGATTTTATTGGATTGTGGTACAAATTTCAAACGGATTTTGTATGAAAAGGAAACAAATTTCTCTGGTTTTCAAGCATTTTCTGCCCAGTCTTAATATGAGAATCAGATCACGAATCAATCCTCACGTTTACTTTATTCTGAAACAATGATAAGGATCTGCACACACCACTTGGTCTCAATAATGATTGCAACTCTGTGGAATATACTGCCTCCTAGTGCTCGTCACAGTAAGTGGGCAGATCGGCCTCACGAGGAAGTATTCTTCGCCTTCATATCAATGCTATCACCTCCTTTGTTTGCTCTAAATTTTGATCCATCAGAAATTCACATTGTGCTGTGGTTTGGCCAGCGACGTTTGCTTTTTCATTACCACTTTTCGGTTTTTACCCACTTGAGTTATGAAGTCGCCTCATTTTCCAGATTTAAAAAATTATCTCAGCCATTAGCTCGTTTGCCACAAACGGTTGATTGGACTCGAATAAGGACCCCTTTCTTCAGGGGAACATTTGTCTCAACATTATAAACACCCAGATAGCTTAATGTTTATTCTGAAATGCATGCAGTGAGTCTCCGGGGATCCAAAAATCCCTATCCGTAAGTCGCTACCCTTTGAGTTATGGTAATTTAATACAAAGATAAATCTATGAATTCCGCCACAAACAATTCCTGGAAGGTTCCTTACACTGAAAGGAAAATCAAACAAATGTAAATATCACTAAGGTATTAGAGTACATCCTCGTTTATCCCAACCTCGTTTATAAGAAACTCGTTTATCCGAACACCTCAAATTAAGAGACATATCAATTTTGAAATTTTTCTTCCCGCTTTCATTCAGCCAGAATAAGACCAAGTTAATTCAATTTTTAGGATAGCGACCCTGGGGACCTTTAAGAAATGCAGAATGAGCGAAAACAGTTTCTATTTTGAGAAACTTCTTTATTTAATAATAATGGTGTCTGCTTATGCGCGGCAGAATTTTATTGCCAAGGGCATCGCTTTCATTTTGAGTGTTGTTATCTTTTCATGTAAGACCTATGTTAATTAAACGGTGCACGTCCATTTTTGTTTTGCCATGTCTCTATCTTGGCCATTTGGCATAACGGCAGCATATCCATTTTAACGTAAAATACGTCATCTTGCTTGCACATTTAAGTTCATGCCGTTCGGATAAACGAGGATGCACTGTACTCAAATTACTACGCTTAGGTGAAGTTTTCCAATTTATGTGTCGCTTTTGTAAAGAAGTGTATTTAGATCAAACGATACGTCAATTCCACCGACGTTTGTCGGGTCATTTGGGAGTTTCAACTTTGACTGGAGAAGCGCTTTTAAACCCTTCATTTCCTAGTAGGCCTATTCGATACAAGCTGAGAACTTTTCTCACCTGTTCCCTCCTTCTTCTATTACTTTTTCGCCTCAGCTTCTCTGGACTTTGAGCTCCGGCATGAATCTCATACCTATGCAAATAAAACCTCTACTTCCATCTACTCCCATCTACTCCTGTCCCCCCCTCTAGTATATCTCTTGTTAGTTATTAATGTATCTAATTTAATTGATTATTTTAAGGTCTTAGTCAAGTGTGTTTTGTGAACCGTAGTTTAATTATACGAAAAGCATACGTGATGGAATACATCGAAACTCGTAATATGGCCTATAATGCAGTCGAAACTGTCTTGGGTGGAAATGCTATACAGTGCGTACCTGGTAATAGTGCCCACATTTTCTAGGATTTATTGTCAAACACTCATAGAAACACCTTTACGTGAAGTACAGTTTTATAGCGGACACATTTTCTCGGAGCCGGCTGAACCGTTGCCTTAAAGTCAACCGGTGTATTGCGGATACTTGTATTTTATTGATATTTAAGACCCCGTAGCCCTATGGCTAGGTGACCCCTGACTAGCAAGAAGAGTATAAACTGACAAAGTTCATAATACTGAACTAGTTTTGAACAATGCAACTATTCCAAACATCTTACTACTTTAGCATTTATGTTCTCTCTTGTATTTTCTTGAATGCTTTTTTAATACCAAAGTACTACCCGCCCATTAACATAAAAGTACAATCCATAGGTTTTTCCAATTCACGTCCTGCACCTTTATATACTCTCTTTACTGTAACTGTCTCTCAGATACAACTGTTAGGAACCTTGAGAAACATAAAGGAACCTGGTGACAGCAGAGATCATTTTTAAAAATTGAGGGTGTCTGCTACAGAAAGGTTCGACTGTACACTGTCTGGCTATGTTGTATCGTTTGCTCTACTGGCGACAGTGTTTGTAAACCTTTACAGTCCGATTCCTGCCCTACCAAAAAGTTTAGAACATATCTCCTTCCTTGAAAATGATAGGAGGGTTTTTGGTGTCAGCGCAGTAAGAGCAAGAAACAATCTACTAATTTCTAGATCAAGACACATTATAGGGCCTAATGTCCTAGAAGCAGCGTCCTTCAAAACCCAGGAGACAGTGTCCTTCGAACCCAGGTGATCCGATAAGTGTCTTGGCGCCGATTATTCTTATGATGTAAGTGATATCTGTAATCAAGCAGTAGTCATCGTGACACTGCATTATGCTATAGAAGATCGTAAGTGGTAGTTTTTCTTATGTAGTCTATTTAATGATGTAAGATAATGATATCATTAATGTTAATCCCAAAAGAAATACGATTCCTGATTAATTTAAGTTAAACAAGGTTACCAAGAATACAAGTTTACTCCTTTAGTACATACCTGTGGCATTTGTTGGAATTTATATGGTGCTGTTAGCCATGAATTCTTCAGCATAGAAAACTATACAATATTACGAGTGCGCATCTTCGTTTTTCCCCATTTCCATCTCCAGCCAAATTTGCTCCCATAAGTTTCCGAATTCCTCCTTTTGCTGTAGGAACAAAACGAAAACGAAGTAATAACAAACGAGACAGACCAAATGGTCAAAAAAAGGTTTAGCGCATCGAAGTACCATACATTGGGTTTGTATACTAACTTGATCAGTTCTGGCACAAGGTGTGACGGGATCATTGATTTTTTTTGACTGATTTCAAACGTCGGGTCGCAGAGAACTTTTTCCTTTAATCCTTTCTTCTTGCTACTTGCTTCTTTTTCCTTATACTTAACTCTGAATATTATTTCTTTGGGTGTCCAGGAGGTCACTCGTGTAAATCAATTAAATCTATTTCACCTGCTTCGTTCCCTCTGGAAATTCAAGGTTAGACAAATGCATGTTGCAAAACGATCTCGTACGGCAAAAATATCTACGGATTTAGATTTTGTCAATTAATTGTCCAGTGTTTCCATCAGTGCGTACAGAAGGTCAATAACAGTGTCAACATGCAGTTTTATAAATGTAATCGTCAATTGCAATTGAAACTCCCGGTGAAAATTGAATTCAAATAAGGAATATAAAAAAAACCCAGGAAATGATACGTAATTCGAGTGACATCTCGGTACATATTGATTAAGTTTTTGATGCTATCTTGCATCATCAACGGGGATTATTACAATAATGAAATAAATAATAATAATATCATTGACGATATTATGGAGAGTTCGTGAGCCGCTTAAGAGCATCTTTCTTCGTATAATAGAGGCAAATGTCCATATGCCATTAAGAAGCTGCATAGAAAGTGTTGATGGACAGAATTCTTCCAAGCCTTAAGTCAAAGAGTCTCATTCTTAGTTTGAATTAGACTTTTACTCATTATCCCAGCTCATTATATTTTTCCATAACATTTAATAACCCATTATCGGGAATCTGTACGTGGCCAGGGTTTAAAAGTTGGAAGGGATATTTTGAATTGGGGGCGGAGGGATTAAACATTGCAACTTCTTTACGAAAAAACCTACAGTGGAACCTGTCTACGTGGACCACCCTCGGGACCAAGTTTAAGTGGTCCACTTACTGGAATTCACACTGGGAGCCATGGAGTCTGACCAATGACGATGCCGTACTATGTAAGGTTGGGCCTGCAAGTTTCAGTCTAGCAGAATGACAAAGAAAGTCATAATTATAATTCACTTGTATTTATTGACCATTTCCAACAAAAAACAAGATAACACATGTATATGAACATGTATCACAAATCGTAAACATAGTCTTTTTAGGACACTTTTGTATTAATGCCAGTTTTAAAGTCAATCTGTAATCAAGAATGTAAAGCGAACTGAGAAAGAAAAGTACACTCGTCTGTGCTTGAACTCCTTAAGCTTCCATCAAATTTCGCCGTGCCCCCACTGTGTAAAAAACTTACGGGAGGAAACTGAAAGACTTGACATCAAGTATCGTATCGTGAATCTAAAAATACGATGGGTGAAATACATACTAACACAGGGAAAATCTTCGAAAAATATTTAAAGCAAAGAGAAATTTACTCTTGGGAAGCTAATGTTTGTTAGTTTCCTTATTTGCTTATACCACAACAATAACATTCTCAAAACATAAATATAAACCATTCACTGTCCCTTCTATTCAAGCATTGCTGGTTGAATAGAATTCTCACGCACGCATAACGAAGAATAAATATTTACTCAAGAATTTACGAAGAATAAAGTTTTATTATCTCACTCTTACTCAAACACATTGTGTTCTATATCGATTACATATAACAACATCATTTTTAGCGCCTTTAAACTGAGGGCCGGGGCCAAAAAAGCAATTTATGATAGTATAATACCTCAACGGTAAAGGTAGTCCACCTTCCTGCAATGGTACAAGTTTACAAAGCAATTATTGCCAAGCTCTGCCTCTGTTGATGTCTCTTATATTTTCAGGCCTAAAGGGTGCTAAACTAAATAGTTCCTTTCAGTTATTGATATATCTCCGAGATTAATGCTCTGCCATATAAAAGAAATGCCGTAGAAGCTAATCTCTGCCATAACTACACATGTCACCACTCCCTTAGAGACCCAAGTTTTGCTCAAACGTAAACGTATGATTATGTAGCTAACATAGT
The DNA here is from genome assembly GCA_010016025.2 of Alatinidae sp. Z8VKAUB7J3. Classification (NCBI taxonomy): domain Eukaryota; kingdom Metazoa; phylum Cnidaria; class Cubozoa; order Carybdeida; family Alatinidae; species Alatinidae sp. Z8VKAUB7J3. Next base: position 84,479,684 of record JAAAKM020006971.1, on the reverse strand, counting down.
ACTAGGTTTGTGTTTCATTAGCTTTTTCTGGAATAAGCGCATACAAAATCAAAAAAACCTTTGTTGTGAAGACAAAAAGAATTCGTCGATCCACTTGGCCTTTCCGGTTACTCTACACAGCTCTTAAAGGCACTGACTGTTCTAAAAACACATTATATAGTCTAATTTCTGATTGGGTCTTTCAGCAACGCCGTTAGTTTCATGATTAATTCTGACGATTTCTGCTTTGGAGAGTGTTCGACAAAAACATGCAAAGATGGTTTGTTTGTGTGTGCAGTTGGACGGCAACCTTTTCGCAAAATAAATTATCTTCTTGCCTTACTGTACTGCTGATTATCAGATCGTCTACACATGGAAACTACTTTAATTTTATTGTTAGAAATTTCAAAATGGCGTATTTCATGCACGTAACCCGATACTACTTCGTATTGAAATAGTTTGTTTTGTGGTACTAAACAAGAACATTGCACGAAATAATTTTGTGCAATATACTTTGTATTTCATAGTTGGTTTTTAAAACGAGTCAGCTGAAGAAAATGAGCGACAAATCACAACTGCGATAGGATTCTAAATCATCTGTTAAAGAACTTCTGACGCTGTTTTGAGTTACCCAGCAACACGAAAGGGCTCTCATTCTTCCGCTGTTCCTATCCCTAACTTCTTATCGAAAGTTGTCAAATTGATAATAATTTACTTACAGGAAATTCTAGAGCAGTCTATTTATTTCGAGGCATGGTACAGTTTCTAAAAAATTTGAAAAATAGGCATCCACCGACCGAAGGTTAACCAAACTGCATATTAACGCCTTATACACCGTACAAATTAAGGCTTTATTGTCTCTAAACTAATCCGCACCTCACTTAATTTGTGAATGGTGAGGGTCGTTAGCATCGCATCCATATGATGATGACAACATTTTTACGTACATTTTCCTCCAATTAGTCGTTACTGATTCGTTGCTTAACGTTAATGCCATTTTACAATTCCCATAAGCTATTTTGTAAAATTTTTATATGAGTTTACCTCTGCTTAGTCCTTGTTTGTTGGTTAATTGTTCTTTTGAAGCTATAATTTACAATTTCAATTATGGAAATATGCATATAAAACGTCATTGCTGTTGTTTTGACTACGTTTGTGATTTTTTTTGAATGAACGTTTGCCACTACGTATTCCTTGTTTGCTGGTTCATGGATCATCTGCAGTTAAAAATTTGACAAATTCCGTGACAGCCATTAACATAAGATCATAGTTTTTTTTTAGTAACAAGTAAAGACGACCTCATTTTTAATACTATTCCTAAAGCGTCTTTTGTTAAATATCATATTCGGTTTTCCGTTATTAATTTATCGGGTTTAGATTCCTCCAAAAGGAAATGCGCTGACAGTTTCAATATACACTTTTCAATATTTGAAAACCTTTTCCTGGACATCAATACTATGGGTACTTGCGATTTAGGGGGTCTAATACGGTCGGTTCTGCAGTCACAGGCGTTCAAAGGAGCCCCCGTTTCACAACTATCAATAGAAAATGATGACTTGGTAATAACCTTATGCCTCGTGAACGACAAAAGTTGATTTTTCCTTAGGAACCCCGGAAAAGCACACAGAACTCTTCCTCGGCAGCTCTATTTCCCTATGACTGTACTAGCTTTTAAAACAATGTTCTAGGCTCATACTAATGTGATCAAATATGTATCAATTTCCTGAGACATTACCTAAATAAAAATGAATCAGCAAATGAAGTACAATCTACCCATATAATATATCCAACTTCATTATCTCTTGCGGCATAGTGGTGTTGCTAATAATCTGGATTTTGTTACGGCTTTTGTAAATCTATTTACTGTTTCCATTTGCAGTTTAAACCAGTGTTGCCCACGTCGGACTATTTTCGTACTGTTCTCCGAAAACAACCACATGGTATGCTGGTACAATTCGTGGACTGTGAAGTACTAACCTGCCACCAACAGCAGTTATTTAATTCTCTGCCTTCGTGGCTTACAGGGCAACTGAGGAGCTTGTGAATTAATACGGGGCAACTACTTGATTGGAGGGTAGTATCCCACTAGGGCCACATTGCTGCCAGCATTGAATCTGATTTTTTAAATAAGTTCACATACAAAAACATCGATAAAAACAAACAAACAAGTATAACTAGAAAAGATCAATACGGCCTTCACATGCTTTGACATGCGGTGATTCGAGCCGGAGCAACAGGCTGCTCGAACACCTAAATTGTCTGAAATTGATGGCGTTTACAAAAACTGAGATGGTGGGAATCATGGTTTCCTGAATGCCCGTGTAACTACTCTTTCTCAACATAATAGATAGGGGATTAATACAAGGAGGGGGCTCGTCTATAAGGAGATTCCATAACATTTAGAAGACTAGAAGCCCGTGGAAAACAAGTTGTTCATAGGTAGACCGTGCCACACCATAGAAGAGACGAACTGTATTCATGGCAAGTAGTACAACTCTTCGTGATGACCTTGGTTCCGAACGGGGGTGGGGGTCAAGTTCAAGAGGTCAATTTCAACACTCGACAAAGATTGATCGAACGGGTTTTCCGTTGCAGTACTCATTCAGTCGCCCACTTCCACATCATAATCGTAATTGGTTAACCTTTTAAAACCAAACAAAGTATCGAATCAGCCCATCTTGAATGATAACGTCAAACTTTGGCGAACCCTTTGAAGGGGCAGGGGGATATGCTTTGAATTACCAGGACTGAAATGACAGATCTCTTGCCGAGGGATAGTATAAAGATTTGCGCTGCGGTTACAACATTTGATCATGGCAACAATCGATAATCTACTTTTGACAACGGCTGTGAGATGTCACCAACGTG
>JAAAKM020006971.1:84431266-84446533 GCA_010016025.2 Alatinidae sp. Z8VKAUB7J3 | reverse complement strand
TTTTGTAGAAAGACCGCTCCTCCCAATGAGGCTGCATTTGACATATGGAAATCCTCGCTTTTTGGTTAGTTGCTTTATTAGAAACTGGCAGAAAACTAGACTTTGACGCCCGAGGGGTGAATGGGGATTTCTTCTGATGGAACAACGGCAAACAAAAGTGGCGAGGATGTCTGAGATTCCATGCTTGTACCTTGTGAATGATCTCTTACGGGAGTTCAAGATTGATAAAGATAGGTTAGATACATTGAAGTTTTGGAAAGGTTATAAACCCGTGCTTTATAGCTCGCAAATCACACTGTCAACGCGTGGGCTCACAAAAGAAAGAATACAAATCTTTGATTTGCATTTTTAAGACGTGATGTTCTTACAAAACCTTAAATTAAGCACTGTTAGATTTCTCTCAAAAACATTTGACGGGACTAAAGCTGCGGAAAATAGTCATCCTTGCGGTTACTTGTTATGTTTGTCAAGTACATGGTAAAAGAGAATGGTACCAAGTTTGTACCTAGATCTCTAGACAAATCTTCGCGTTGAGATAATAACTCCATTTCATTTAGTAAGGGCTAATCATCAAAGTGGTTACCACATTATAAGATTATTCGAATCTGTTTACCTCAATCAAGGATGGTTATCATTCATTAATCAAGGTTGTTTCTTCGACCTTGTTTGCAATATCCCTCGTTGTACACTGATCAATTTTCTTACTGAAACGCTGTACAATAGTAATGGGACAAAATTAAACATTTCAATAAGCGAGTTTATTTGAATAAATTGCTAAAAGGTCAACTTTGAAGGGTTATTCTTAATTTTTTAGTTTGCCTCTAATAAACCCTAGTGATTTTGAGATGAAAGGAAAAACTTGATTTTCGGTAATCCGTGCAAACTTTATTCTTTCTCTCGATGGATATGATCACTGCTAGCCGTTAGCCAGTATTGAATATCTTAGGAGGCTTTTCTCTCTAGTTTTGTGGTCTCGCTTTATTTGAAGGCTTGAATAATTCATAGGCTCTAATCACAGGTCTATATGATGCCCAGTCTCGTTGAAATTTGTCACATTGCTTATTCAGAGTTGACAGACATAAACAGCTTAGCTTCCAGCGCTACACCTGTCGATTGTGAAAAGAATTGAGGCATGAGGTATATGAACCGCACAAGAGACTCTGCCTAAGTGAAGGTATGAAGATGGGCGACAGGCTGAAATTTGGATTGCCATCCGAATGCTAGTTTCCACGTCAAAGCTAGCTAGTTATGACTTCCAGTAAGGGTCACTTCTCGTTGTATCAGTTTTCTATAAGATTGGAATACATGCTTATACAGTAAGGTGAAATAAGACTGACTTGCTGACGTGTTATTCAAATTTCATTGGAACTTGAGAAACGATGATGCAAGGTGAGGCTTACTTCTTGCCTTTCATTCACTGCTAACAAATGTTACTTTTACCATTGGCTCGTCGCAGTTATTATTGTAATGTTTAAACCCATTAGTATCAGTTGGTACCAGAAAACAGTAGGTTGATCTCCATTTTGGCTTTGTTAAACTGATCTTAGAATGACAACTTGATAATTATCAATCTTAAGCATAATTCAATCGGGACGGTTATCATAGAGGGAGATACGGAAACATGGTCAAATGATAGGGCGTGTGTGCTTCGAGGCAATCTTCCTTGTCCTCCAACACCGAACCATATCATACTTTAGTTATCTGAACCTAAAACAGTCAGGTGGGAGTCCCGAATCTGTTGTTGTAAATATACCCTTTGTTTCCGATTTTGTGGAACAAATTTACCAACTAGGACTAAACAAGCTTGAAACGAATTGTTTGAATCATGACAATTCGTGTTAGCTCCGATAGAGAATGAAGTCGTAACTTGTTTAAGCCACCGCGTTTGTGTGGGCTATGAGGAAACCTTTGTGGACTTCCACTGGCATGATTCATTGATACCAATCTCCAATTGTTTTGGTGCAGGGATTTACGAATCGATATTCTGAGACAAGAAAAAGCCGTCTTCTGTGGTACAGTTTTCCAGCGTAAACCTTATCATGTAGGCTTTATTTTCACGGGAAGTTATGATGTTTAGGTCAAGAAAGGGCATGTACCTTAAGGAGAAAGGAGCAAAGTAATCTCTTGTTAGTACGAGCAAAGGCTATAACGTTGAATTGTAGTATTGGTTTCAATGCCAAAATTTAGCATAGATTGTAGGTAAGTACTGGGAAAGGGGTAACAGAAGAAATGAACAGAAATGTTGAATAAGCATTGATTCAGACCAAAACTGAAGTTCCCTCTTGAAAAGATGGAACTGTAGTTTCTGCTGAGCGGTGGCATTAGGGTCAGATGACAAATCCTATGAAAGGTCAATATTGTTTTGATGATAACAGTGATAGCAGAGTTTGACTGAATACAAGAGGTAGCTGTAAAAGTGGATTTACGCATCTAATGAGTGTTTGTCGTGTAACTGCTTCACTAATGTTGCGTACCTTTTGCATCTATGGAAGTACTTAAGTCCGAACTTCGATGACGTGTGCACTAACGTACCGTAACAAAACCCTGTTACGAGCCAATACTGTTTGAAGATACGAATTATCACACAACGTAAAGTAGCACGAGACATGATATTAAGTTTGGAAGAGTATTCCCAATATATCGTTGCCACGTACAACCTGATGGTAAGCTAAACTTACACACCTGTGTCCATAGAGGCTACTTCCAATGAGGATTAATTCCACATTTTATTTTAAAAGTACAATATTGTTTATAGTTTACTACATCGTGAATAGAAAGATAACCGGGCATGGATGAATATGAGAAATGTTTTAAGGATTGGAAAGATTACTCTGTTATACACTTTATCGCCATTGTAAACTCGTACATTTAAGCATATGTACGGAGATCGTGACTCGGCCCTGATCACGTTTTGGTTATTTGCGCTTGCAAAGAATGGATCGGGCATGTGAATCAGCAAAAGTAAAGTAAAACGATCTCCTTGCATGCTTCTCCTCTCAAACCTAGCGACGGGTTTTACGCTTATGTGAACCAGGCCTTAGTACTTTAATGTATCTGGTTACGAGCCCTCCGAATTTGGACTACTTGAACGATTTGCGTTTTTAGACCAATCAGCGTTCAGCTGATTGGCTCGTTCAAAAGTACGGTTGGGTATACTCTTTCACACTTTCATTTCGGTCATTCTGACGATAGTACTCAGCAGCTTTTTACGTACATAATGTTTTTGCTTTTTCGTGCACTACTCTCGATATATCTGCAAGTAATTTACCAGAAACGGAAGCTGTAATTTTTATAGAGAGCAATACCTAGCAAAGAATACACATACGTAGCACACGGGATTATATATTCTGGATTTTACGGTATTGAGAAGCATTAACTACGAGATATGAAATTAACCAAGCTTTAGATGTTCTCATGATACCATCCTCGTGGTGTAAAATCTTTAAAGTCAGTGTGTTATTGAAGGATTATGTGGACTAACTCTCAATATGCTCTTGCCAACCAATATGTTTATCTATTTTATGCTCCTTTACACCAACGCTAAAAGGGTACTGGTAGCGGATAACGTCCTCTACGCAAGCACACATATACGACATGTCTGCAATTTGTAGATCCCAACTTCTGCAGAAGTACCATCCTATCACACATCAACCAAAAGGTACTTCCTTTCTTTAGCAAGACCCTTGTCTAGTTAAGAGATACCAACTTGTTTATAATTGGGAATACAAAATAATTAAAATGAATTTCTGGCTTCTTTCCACGCCAATTTTTAATCTCCTTGATTACTTCCCACTGCGTTAAAGAATTATCGAATTTTTTTAACGTCGTCGCCTTACAATAGTCTATTGAAATTGAACAATGCCTCGTAACGCAGAGCATTAATTTTATCAAGGTAACTACGCCTGTTTATACAACAACTTTACGGCAATTTTAAAGTGTTTTGTGATCTATTACAATTTCTTCATTACTTCTCAAACTTTTCTTTCTTGTAGGCCTTTCAAGACATTAAATTATATTTACCTCTAATTATCAGATCAAGTCTTTTTATTTGCATTTCTTTAAAATGACTCTCGAAACGTCAACCAATTCGTTTTTCCTCCAGTTAACCTTGTCGATTGCCATTAAAGTAAAGATAATTTTGGCAACGACAACTATTATCATGGTTCTATCGTTCTTTTGCGTACCTTGCCAAGAAATTGAACGGTTAATTTGAGTAATATGTTCGTCGAGTCAAATTTAATTTCTCAATTAAATCCACAACAAATACATTAAATTTCGTCGTCTACAGGCAACGAGGGGACTTATGTTGTATTTGACCAAAATCTATACTGCTCTCTCAAACAATTTTTTTAAACTTCTAACACCCACATCGTTCTCCGCATTGTACAACCTATTAGTCTCTTTAAAGCTAAAACGAGTTACATGATACGAGATATATTTTCCGTCACGTACAAAACAAGCAGCCCCAGGTTGGACCATTGATAACTCGTTCTCCTATAAATAATCACATAGGTATTTTAGCCACTCGACTTTTTTGCAAGTAATGTTTTTTTCTGACAAAGAGAAAAGAGAAAAACACTGAAACAGGAAAAAAGGTGAAGTAAAATCGTTATGTCAAAAGATGTAAAATTCTCTTCCATGATGGAAGGGAAAAAAACCCAAGACCTTTGTTTATATATCAGCCCCACCCTCCCCTTTTGTTTCGGTTACGCCGTTCCTTCTCCTTCTTCCCAATGATATAACATAAATAATCCTAAACTATAAATCCGGCAGCAGGATCGTAAAAGATTAACTGCCCCTCGTATTAATACCAATCATACTGATACTTAAATAAAAAAAATATTTTTCGTTGAATTTTATCCTAAGGTCTTCTAGTAATTGTTGGTATTTACGAATCTTCTTATAAAGCCAGTTTTGCGAAGTAGTAGTTTTTCTCTTTCCTTTTTAACAACTTTTCAGTACATTTTAACATAAAAGTACATGTACATATCGTCTTCAGACGTATTGAATATTATGTGATTTTAATTAACAGAATACTTGAAATTTTCAGTATCAAGATCCTGTATCATAGTTAAAAGCGATTTACTTTCTTTCCCTATTCGCCAAATTGAAATGTTGTCTATACAGAGAATGTTCTCAATAAGTAGTATCTTCGTGTCTTTGCATAATTGATGATAATTCACATTTTTCCCATTGGCACCATTCTATAAATAATTCTTAAAGTCAACTGTTATATCCAATACGCGACCAAATCAAAGAACTGGTTAGGCCAAAGCGGCCATAGTTACGTGGTGGCAACGACTTATTTAATACAATATTCTAAGAAACGTTTAAATAGGATGAAGTAAAGATCTTCGAGAGGTTAAACTAACTTAAAGATATACTTGGTCAAGGTAATATTTTCAGTGTCGTTTAAAAACATGCTGAGCAATTCGTTGCGACCACATAACAAAGGTCATTCTGGTAATGGATTTAAATCCTTATTCGTACAGGGAATCGTTTGATTTGATACAACATACGTTTGTGTAAAAGCCAGGGAAAACATGAAGAAGGAAGAGAGTAAAATGTAACTTTGTAGGATTAAATCACATCTCCATGTACCGCGTTTTGATGTGAGAGAAAGAGCAAAATAATACGTCATTAGGAGTTTAAGAATTTAGTCTGACAAAATAAAGGTTTGGAGGGTTTTCACAGTTGGAAGACTATTATAAACGTGATAACATTAAAAATAATGCCATTATTACTAAGCATTAAGGGAAAGTATAAGAAAGCACCATATATATTGTCTCTAGACCGCCAACTTTGTAGCAATTTGTGGAGCAAACGTCCAGAAGCTGATCCTGTGCGCTAGTTAACCACACAATTTTAGTAAGTAGGGCTTTAAAATAAGTGCAGGGATATTTGAAATTGTTCAGAAATGTTTGGATTGGTGGTACCAGATACCTACCTCAAAACCGTTCTGCGGCGGACAGCGATTCGAACCTACTTTTGTATTCTTTTGGTTTGCTTTAATCCACCATACCATAAGTGAAGTAAGGGGTAGGTAGGTGGATGGGAGAGCCTCAGACAAGGTCTGTCATTTCATAGAACTAATTAGTGAGTGTTAAAAATATTGCATACTGCTATCTTAGTAAAGTTACAATGCAAGAAAAAAGTGTTGCAGTCTTTTAATAATTCAAGCTATGTACGAGGCGTTATTTAAAGTTTTGGTATCTTTAGATAGAGAAGGGCTTTCATAAAATTATCCCCAATTTAGACGTTTACCGCCTTAGAACAACTGCCTTACACTAAGAAGGATCTTAATATCAAATTACCTATATATTAGGAGACAATTTCTATGATTTCAAGGTGCACATGTTTCTAAAAAAATGGTTGATGATACGATAAATTTAATTTGAGTGTTGCGAACGTCTCCCGTTCCTCGGCACTCATAAAACTTTTTGGTTCCTAGAGAACCCAAAGGTAGGAGTGGGCGTTTCAAGACGTTGGGCGCTTTGTTAGAGTTTGACCGCGTTTTATGTCGATGAGTAAAACATAGGCTGAGATTATATGTTTCGGAGTTGGTAATGTAGAAACCGATACTTAACTTTCTATTTTTTCATTTTTTTAGACATAGTAGCACGTCTATGCTACAAAGTAGTCCACTACATATTTAGTTAAATGCAGACCGTGGTACTTCAAGGCCTTAAAAGCCATAAATCTACCTAATTTCACTATTTCGATTCGTAACAAAGATCAGATTTGCTTATGATTGAAGTGTCCTTAATTGCATTGATCCATTACGTAAGCAAAGGTTAAATAGTAGTCAAATAGTTGTTAGCATGTCACGAAATAGATCTCTACAAGTAACTGTGTTCACGAATCGATGTCCATTCCACAAGAGTACTAATATTGGCACTGAAAGTTCAAGCATTCTGCACGAAACATGTATTTTAATGGAGCATCATCGATTTTCCATTACTGCTGATGAGGAGGTATTCAGGTGTTCAGCGAGACCCGTGTCTATTCCTGTGTTGAAGAGGTTATGACGCGTTACTAAGGGGGAGGATAGAGCGAAGGAGACTTGTTGTCGCTCGATTACCATATGTTTATGTGGGTATGGGCAAATTTCGTTTACTCGAATGGAGACAATCTTTAAATCGGCATACCCTTTACAATTGGAGAAAAATTGTGTTAAGTTCGGAATCCATAAACAAAGGCAGTTAAGACAAAAACGACGCCCCTCTATGTTAACGTCATCGAACGTGTTGCTATTTTTGTGCGATTCAAGTCATAGGCCTACAAGGACAATTTTTGTAACCGACTTGTTAAGAAACAACAAAAGCTCGTTTACGGAGAAGAACGCCATGGTTTTCGGAGCTGTTTAAGAAGGATCAAATTGGTTAGGAGAAAGTGAAAAAGGTAGGAATATACAATAAGTATACTCAAGTTGGTCCAAAGTATCAATCTTTGCCACTGAAAGGCGTTTAATGTGTTTCATATTTGCTAGGAACTAATACTAGAAGCCACTATAGCAACGTGGCCAGGACGTAATATTAAATGTCTCAATGCGATGATATCAGATACTTTTAAGGTGAAGTCTAACTAAAACATTTGTGATGGTTGTGAAAAAACTAACAGAGCCTTGTGTTTTACGAAATCGGTTGTTGCGTTCATCTGTATGCTTGTAAAATGTTGTGTATGGCGGTGATTTTCCAACTTACCTTGAAATGTTATGATAAAGGGTAAAAGAGAATGATTCTTCTTCTCTGTGAATCATCTTTTCCCTGATTCTTTTTTAAATTTAAAACATTATGAGTAATTGAACGGTGAGAGCATCTGAATCTCTTGGCCAAAAATATTGTTTAATCTTTAAGGGTATTTGTCTTTCCCCATTTTGAAACTATATTTAAAGTGACAGATTTAGTTGCATTTGTTGTATGTTGTTGTATTTGTCCATAACTTTAGCGTAGTGATTTGATACAACTAAGGAAAATGTTTTATTTGGAGGCGTTTCTAAGAGCTTATTGCCTAAAAAATTTGGCTGTATTTGTTCATATCGCATTCAAGGCTAGAATGGCCTACTGGCAATTTTGTCGTGAAGAGGTATCGTTTATAGAATAAGTCAGCTTCATGCTACCTCTTTCTTAGTAAGCTGTAGTTCATGTTGTATATCATCGCTTTCCCGAACTTGAGCTATTCTCAGTTTCTTCCTGTCTAGAAAACACAAATTATTATGTTTTTTCAGCCGAGAGTAGGTCAGTGATTTTCGTGCTTCTGCGTAACCTGGAAGGAATATGCTATACTCAACGTAGTCAGCGGACGTCCTAAATGAATAACTCTGCAGTTGAACTGCTTTGTTACCTTAATACCCAGATCAAAACACCTCAACGGTAGTAGGATGTCCCCCAACTTTGTCAACTGTTAAGACCTTTATCATAAAGACTTTATGTAATGTCTAGGTCACTCTATCATTCCATGTTTCAACATATATTACTCTGCCTTAAGGAAATCACTTAGAATTACGTGATCCTTGACGTGAAGTGTACGAACAATTTTTAATTATTATAAGAGAAGAATAAGAAAGTAATATTGTTCATTCCAAATGGATTGAAAAATATGAGTTTTCCTCCATTGGTATTTGGAAAGCCTAATGTATATGTATTAAACAACAATATCATGTCATAGTTCCAAGCAAACTGTGCGACCAGAAGTATTCGATGGAATAAACTGCCATGTAACCAACGAATTTGTGATCATTTCCTGACAAAACAACAACTTGCAATCAATAACTTCATTTGCCTTGTTTGATGATGCAGGGCTAGGGAGAGAATGCTTTGGGGTAAAAACCTTTAGGTTACAGTTATAAATATCATTTGAAACACACCTGTCTGGGCAAATGTTTTTAAGCACAGAGATAATTTTTATGAAAAGAACACTAGAGAAATAGAAAATATGTCACCACCGGGGATCGAACCCATGGCCCAGGCTTTCACGGAGTGCGCTCTACCAACTTAGCTAGGTGACCTGTGTTAACATGAAAATAAATGGCATCTCAAATATCTCTAACTTAATAGCATGGGTTCTTGGTGTAATGGTTAGCATGTTCGACTTGCTGCAACGGACGGGGATCGAGTTCCTGTGATCCTACGTTTAACCTACAGAGATTTGCAACACGTGTCTTTAACCACCCTCGTCAAGTATTATCAAGCCTAGCTACTGACGCGATTCAGGCTTACTAAAGTTACTTCTCCTGTCCCTTGTCTAAAGTACTGCCTAGAGCTCCTGATATTTTATAAGAAAGACTAAAAGCTCCATTTTGTGGTTTTTTACAGATGATTAGTTTAGCTATTAAATAACGTAGTTGTATTGATCTCCGCAAAACGAACTTTAGATTCTTTTCACGTTTGACATACCATGATGTGCAAGAGTGTTTCTTTTCACTGAACAATGATATTAAATACTGTAAAAAGTGCAAAGCTGGCCCGAACTTGTAGCTGCCATTCGATACGCGTGCGGTCTTTTCAAGAATCTAAACTTTTAGCTAGGCTAGCAATCCTATCATTTGCATCCCAACAATTGCCTATAATTATCTGACATGGTCTCTCACATTTAGACAGTCTCAAATACATGTGGTTAACTCCGAATGTTATTCCAGTAATTTTCTATCCATTGAAATACCTGTGCCCATAACCTAAATGGTAGCCAATATCTAGGCTTAAATCAAGAAACCTGCCAAATTTTCTTGGTAAGGGAGGACGGCGGAGATTTTCCTGAAGCATGCACGAGTTCTTATTCATCGTTAATCTTTTGCAATCAAAAACGGATTCTGTACATATTTGAAATAGGGCTACGTATCAAAGAATACGAAAAACTGAAAAATTGCATTCATTTATCTGTGGTCATCAATTTTACCATTTACAATCAGGATTGCATTAAAACCTACAAATGGAAGTGAAAAATTACATATTTAAATAACTTTTTCCAGATAAAATTGCAAATGGCATTTACCAGATAAATCCAAAATCATCGTTTAAAATGTGCATTTAGACACATTTCTAAACGGAAAGGGCGCAAACGTATCCACTCAAGCGCCGCTCCTGCCCCTCCTCTTGCATCAAACGTGGTAAAAGGGCCAAGACCTTGTCTGCGCCTTGATTTTAAACATTTGTCAATTCAAGAATTTTATTCTTTGCAGTGTAACTTTTGTTTAGAGTAATTAATTCTATTTTTATAAAAGGGAGCTTATATTTGTCTAACCTTCGGTAAGGGAAGGTAGTTCCTGAGGCCTCTAACACAGAAGATAATATATGGGAAGCAATTACCAAAGAAATCTTCTATGCTCGTTTTCCACTGTTACGTAGTCCAGCCGAGCGCATTAGCATATTGTAACATTTACAGTTGCATACAGAAAATAGAAAAATCTATCGTCATAGGAATATATAAATAGTTGTTTTTGCAGCAAATATGTTAGTTTGGCTAGAGTACAATTACGTAAAAAGAGAAGATACAATCCCACCAAAAATTACCGGTTGGATCCATGGACGAATATATATAGGAGCAGTCAATATTGGCCAATGCAAGAAGCTAAAATAGAAGTAACAGAAATACATAAGTTGTATCTGTATAAATTTTTGAAACGTTGCAATGCAACGTGCTGCCTCTAAGGGTAAATTTGATGAAGTACATCATACAATATTTTCACTCGTAACATGTATATTATTGTGTTCTAGTAACCCTTTTTATAGCCTTAACACTTTTCCCTAGGAAGCTCAATCTCCTCCGAGTATTCCTGCACGTTTGGTATATATGTATATAACATCATATAAAAGAGTAATGATTACGAACAAGGAAACGCAGTGCACCGGTGCAGATTGCTCGAAAACGTGTTTACGACAACGGCTTCGCATCGTCAAGCCAAAATCTTGCTGGGTACTTGGTATTCCCTGGCCAATAACTGCTCACACTAAATCATCTTCAGAGCAAATAAATGGAATGATAAGGAAATATACTTCGGGCAGAGTTTCAGAAATACGTTTTTAAATCTGACAAGAATACCTACTGGTATTCTGTAACATGTGGCAAAGGGACGATTCTCCAACTCCATCAGAATAGGTATCCGGGGCCACGGGAGAGCGGTATGTGCTTTGTAACTGCCATGAGATCCTGATGGACTCAAGAGAGTAAGTCCATTGATATCCTTGGTATCAGTGGACTTAATGGTATGGTTTATGATACTTAAGCTCACCTTATACGCCTTTTGTTATTAATAAAACTTTATAAAATTTAGGGAGGCGAAAGATTATGTGTGCTAAAGCGAACAAATGTATGGAGGTAGTTACCCCGTTGTCCCACTTCCCCCTAAATCCTATGTGTTTAAATTTACAAAAACATTGGGATCGAATTAAGTCAACAAAGATAGAATGCATTCAAATGCAACTTATTTAATTCATATAAATGTAAAGTACATTCTTTGTTTGACAGTTATTAGTTGTGCAAGTTGTAGCTTTACTTATTGAATTTCTTACCTCTTTAAGGAATTCAACATGGTGCTTAGTTGCAGTGAATATAAAAGTTTGTTCTTTCGGTTTCAACAACGATTCTAAGATGTACAGGAGGATTGCTAAAACAGAAAAAAAACACAACAAGCTTTAAGAATTAATCAACAACTTCAAAATTTGGATAAGAAAGTTATTTTTAAAAACAAAACACTAAAGTAAGCCAAGGACAGGCGCTTAAACTAATAAATGTTTCAGGTGAAACATCAGTACTTGAAGCCAGGATTGCTTTCTATCATCGTGGAAATGAAGAGCTTGATAAAATGACCTCTATATAGGAAGTTAAAATGTATATCGGGAAGAGAGGATTTGAAATGTCAGGTTTGAAAAGAGCACTAGAGAAATAGAAAATATGTCACCACCGGGGATCGATATATTCTCTACTTTTAATGGGCTTTGGGCAGTATGACGGGCCGAACGGCAGTCCTTCCTTGGTCAAGTCACACGGCGCATGGCCGGTCTCCAATTGCGTTGAGCTGGATGTCGATATCCACCGGTGGATGATTGGGAGCTTATGTGGCGACTAGAGAAATAAAAGTACGTTAACATCGGAGGTCACCTAGCTCAGTTGGTAGAGCGCACGCCGCAAAAGCGTGGGTCACAGGTAGATCCCCGGTAGTTGACATATTTTCTATATCTCTAGCGTTCCATTCAAAGTTAAAATGTCTTTCTAAAACCACAGCAGCGACAGAATCATCTACTTAAAGTATACTGCATAAAAATACCGCCCTTTTTGTGCTCGGCATATTCAAATACGCATTACAGCTCACAACTTACCCCGTAGCTCAAGTCTGCCATAAACATTTTTTTCAATCACAGACACGTGCCAATTTTACACCTTGGTGAGGTGAAGCACAAAAAATTCATATCTTGCTCTTGGCAATTACATTACCACTTGGGCTCCAATCTCTAAATCCCATAATCCTTGAATTACGAGACAGCTGCTTTCGAACCACTCTGCCTAGAAGTAGTCACTCACTGTAGTTGACTCCGGAATGAAACGTTTTGTGAACTGCTGCTATAATTTTCTGATAGGTATTGACTATTTAATGTAAGCTAGGGCTAAGTAGTGAACTAATCCTAACAGAACAAAATGCATGCACCTTAGCAGATCCAGCAAGTAATCAAGAGTGACATTAAAATTCAAGAAGAATCACGTGGCAAGGGATCATTTTACTTACGCAAATCACTGATGGTGGGCTGTAAAGTAGGAGGAAGTAACGGAGCCAAATCGACCGACGAAGTACATCATTGGAAAGGAAATTTTGTAAAAGTAAACTTCTACTCTTTTGTGCTTCCTTGTAGGGGGGTCGAATAGCAGGGTAGGTGGACAATTTGTTAGATTTTCATAAAGTGGGGGGTCATAATGAATGGTGTGTGTCAAATTCTGACTTGCAACGTTTGGTTTCTTTTCAGTAAACACGCTTTTGACATTTTCAACGATGAGGGACAAAGTGATTTATACATTCTCGTTGTTAATTTTTGTTCTCACAAAGAGTTCTGTTCGACACTAAAATGATTGCTGTTTATAAGACATTTTAAAAAGCCTGATATGGCGGGGGTGATAATAAAAAAGGGGGTAGGTCGTACTTTCACGATTTAGTAAAATGGGGAGTACTATAAAATGCTACGGGGTAAAAATTTTAAAAAATATAATATGCCCCCCCTCCAATTACGCACAAAAGAGTGCATGATAAAATAAATTTTGATCGATGGTGCTAAACATGTTTACAAGCGTCACTAGATAGTTCTCTAAGAACAAAACAAAAATCAACGATAATGGAGCGAGACAGATTCTCCCTTTCATTGACTTTGGGCACATGTACATAACACCCTTCACAATGCAGTTGGTTTAAAAGAGCAGTGTCTACCTTTCATAGTTTAATGATTTTGTCTTTACTTCACCTAAATTATTCTTAATCTTCAACATAAAAACTAAAAACTTTTAAAATTAAAGTAGCCTCTAAGGTCAAAAGGCGAAAGTATCCCCGCAATTTGAGTCGGCACATCGATAAGGGAACATACAAATCAAACTATGAACTTAAATCATACAAAACTGTATTTCAACTCAGCAAACATACCAACTTTGTCCTCAGCTCTCACCAAAAAGAAGGATGTCTGTAACAGATAAAAAACGATTTGCCATTTTGCAAGTAGAGCGTCCAAGTTAGCAAACACGTTTCGTTTACAGTCTCTACCAAAAACTATTATTAACAGTTCTTTACATCATAATCTGTAAAAGTTCTTTTATGATTTTCCTGTTGGTTACCGTAGCGACAATCTCTATGTCTTCATTAAAAGTAACTCAGGTCAGATTGCAATACTGTGTTTGATAAAGGTTTTACAATGCCTAGAGGCAGTCTCTCTCTTTTTTCAGGCGCCCTGCGTAAAAGCGTTGACAGTCATGATCTTTCACATTTCCATGTGGCATGTGGCGTGTAGCACATCGTTGGTATTGGAAATATACGTTCAAAATGCCAACGATGATGTACTTGGGACATTTTCATGTCCTCTGTTTATTCCATTAAGTCTTTTCACCCCTATGATCCTATGGGTGGGATACACAATCTAGCCCTGCACACGCTTTGAAGGTGACTGTAATTAGCATATGAATAAGCGCCAATCCTTTGTATAAGATAATAAACTTTAACGGCATGCCCATAGTCAATTATACAAAAGTGTCGATATTTATAATGTTCTTAAAAAGTAAGCCGCACTGCTGACGCGCAGCTGCCTAGCGATGGTCCCTATACGCTACTAAACCGGAAGGACTTTTTAGGGCATAACGACCTTGGATACGTGGTGACAACGAGATTCTTAATATACAGTGTTCTCTTAATACCGCTTCAGAAACGTCAAGATTATGGAAGGTATCACGCAAGAGGTCGTAAAGAATTTTGATCGATCCAACTAAGCTACAACTATATTTAACCAAGGGAACCTTTTTCTAGGTTGTAACTCAAAAATAGTAGAAATATTATAAGCATCTTGTAGAAAATACTGTACTGGGCAAGTCGTTGCCACCACGTAACCAAGAACGTTCTAGCATTGGGTTTAGTAGCGTATTGACTGTTGTAGAGCTGATGAAACTTCAAAGAAACATATATTTGATAGAGTCTACACTTCCTCCCAGCAAAGGCGTCGTGTAGACATGGTACTAGTACAGTAGCAAGAACGACTAAAAGTTAGCCACTAAATAAGTGCCTTTCACCTATTCTTACCTTCAACAGGTCGCTAATTTTAGAATCCACGTCCAATCGAATAAGAGCTGGGTCATTCAATCCAGCTCTTGCAAATTCTATTATAGATTTTGGTAAAGTCGCTGAAAACAACAATGTCTGTCTTGACTCTGGCAACCGTCGTATGATCTCTTGTAACTGTTCAGCAAAACCCATCTCAAAGAGTCTGTCTGCTTCGTCAAACACAACATATTCGACTGTGTTCAATTTCAATTCCATTTCTACAGCGATATGCATAAATCTTCCAGGGGTTGCAATAATGCTAAAATAAAATCAAAAAATATAATTTTGCTAAGCCCAATACATCTATCAACGTATTATTTAACATTTAACCAACATTTATTACTATTTATGCACATAAACATACAGATGAACTCCAAAGGGAAGTTTACAAACGAGAAACTACTACAATGTACCAAAGTTCACTCATGAAGAACGTTTTGAGATCAAAATATTACAGGCTGTACACGTACCTAGCTGGCATGACTACC
>JAAAKM020006971.1:84388954-84431166 GCA_010016025.2 Alatinidae sp. Z8VKAUB7J3 | reverse complement strand
TTAATAGTGTATGGTACACTCTTGCTTAACAACACCAGTTAGCCATCAACGAAAGTCATCAGCGCTACCCTGAAGGAGAGTTTGCCTTTTTAACAATCTGCTATGACCCCTCTAATTCGAACACGTCCCATTTTTGGAAGCCCCTTGTTCTTTTCTTCGTTCACTTAAGGACTTTGAGAAATAAATAACCAATTCATGCTGCGTGAACGTTTTCATCATCTTGACATAACCACACTACATTAGACAAAAAGTTATAGCATTCTATATTGATAACAACAACAAACCACGACATGCAAACAAGCAAGAAAAGGTTAAGTGATCAGTGTTACTGATCACCACTTTAAGGTAAGTGTACGACTTTTATACTCGTCCTTCACATTGATGGTGGGGCCCGTTTCCTTAATCCACGGAGCTTATCTCGTTTGTAGGTACTGTAATGGTGCCCTTTTAATACCCATTAGTTACCATTTCGACCACAAAAATATTTTCTTATGATTTTTTATACGGACCTA
The DNA here is from genome assembly GCA_010016025.2 of Alatinidae sp. Z8VKAUB7J3. Taxonomy (NCBI): domain Eukaryota; kingdom Metazoa; phylum Cnidaria; class Cubozoa; order Carybdeida; family Alatinidae; species Alatinidae sp. Z8VKAUB7J3. Next base: position 84,430,654 of record JAAAKM020006971.1, on the reverse strand, counting down.
CAGGTAGCACCAAACAATTATGAAACCTGATGTTGAGTTGCCTTCGTGGGCTAGCTTTGCTGAGATTTGGTGGCAATGGTAAGTAAGCTAATGCTAGGGCCTGACAAGTTTAATACACTGCTATGCATACAAAATATATACAGTTTTTAAGAAGCATATGTTATTTCGGTGATATTATCGAGTCAAGTGTACTGATTTATCAAAGCAAGCTAGCTAGGGTTATTAACACTAGCTACTTTTTGTTGATGAAGGCGTGACCGCCCTATTCCCGAATTATCGTAACAATCGTACGTCACCCATTACAATTTTCAAAGCATTAGTTAACAAATTTTTACATACTGTGCAGTAAATACCGATCTTTTTAGTTCTGTACCACCAACAGCTTAACATTAGTTGACGATAATGATTTCTCTGAATTTAAAGCAGGAGTGCTACTAGGAAATACACTGATATTCTATCTCTTTGATATTGTGCTGGACTACACGATGCGACAAAACAACCAATTAAAAATCTTGGTTTAGAAGTAGAAAACAGACGTAGTCGTCGACACATTCGCTAATCCTTACAGACAGAAACTTAGTAGATGCCATCGGCATCATTCCACGAGGAAGCTGATCGAGCACATGGCATGCTTGTCAACACAGAAACCGACCCAGCAAAAGATTGTATCTTACTGAACAGAAGACTGGAGTTATGAATCATATATATTTTCAGCGCCTTTCAGAAAATACTGCATTGAGTACGTCAGTGCGGCTACATAACCTTGCCCGTCCTAGTCTAACATGCATTTGGGTTTGGTAACGTGTACTGAAGAACCACAAGTGCCTGCCTGATTATCAAACCAAATTTCTTATGGCTGGGAAGTAAATCGGTTGGTGTAGCGGTTTTTCTCGCTTTCCGCTCGCATTACAAAATCAATGTCTAAATTCGTAGAAAACATTTACGGTCTTACATGTCTGGATTTTCGTGTATGGCTGCAAACTGGTTTTCCATCCTAGATGAAAAGATAAACAATAAACACCTGAACATTGACCTGATGTAAACGATGGCAACAAAATCAAACACTCAAGAGAAATTTAAGTCACTTTCCACTACGCCAACGCCCAACATGTAGAAAACAGATTTCGTTTCGGCTTATTTCATGACAGTAATATGCCTTCTGAATAATGCATAAAATATCAGTATGTCTCTTCTGCTAAGAAATATATTTGTGGTTTCATCTAGATGTATCTTTCAATAGTCTAATTAGATTCTTTGTAACCATCTGACGAAGGTGTCATGAAACTGTTTCTTAAATAGCTGAACTAAGCAGGTCCCTAAGTTTATTTAACACGATAAGGAGGAACCTCATTAATAATGCAACCAAAAGTGGTTCCCATCTTCTTTCTAATCTTCTCTTCTTGAGAGTAATACTATTAAATAGTGGATTTATAAACCACTCCCTTGCTTTTAAAACATTATTTTACTAACCTGTCTCCGCCAAGAATACAAGTCGCCTTTAAGTCTGTAAATTTTCCGATCTGAGATAAGAAAGACACAACAAATAGTAGCTTTATGACTTAATTGACAGAGAGACGATCCGTTCCAGGAAATACTGCTCAATCATTCTGTGAAACTGGTTTAAGCTTACCTAAAGTAGACTCCTGAATTTAACTAGCTAAAATGACGAACTGAAGTAACTAGTGAACGAATACAAAAACTAACTAACTTAACTAACCAAACTAACGTAACCAGCCTAAATAATTATCCCAATCAACTAATTTACAGGAGTCCTCTGAATGTAAACTTTGCCTGAGCTTAATGTTCTTATCCACAATGTTAGTCCACCTAGCATCTTTTCTCATTGTCTCCTTCTGTCTCTTCTCCCACACATCTTACAGGTGGTGACTGGGTGTTCCATTCCAAGCTTTCACATTAACATTCACATCTATTGGTGCTTTCTAATAGATATCATGAGAGATCTCAATGTAGTTGCCCTTCTCAGTACTTCTTGGTTAGTAACATGAACCTTGTAGGATATGTGGAGCATCCTACTGAGAAACCATATTTCTGTTGCCTTTTATTCTCTTTTGATGCTGTCTGTTGATGTTCCATGTTTCTGAAGCATACCTTAAGATTGGGTATACATAGTGTTCAGTATGCCCTTGCTGACATTAATTGAGATCTTGTTTTCCATAATGTTAACAATGGTTTGAAAAGCTGCTTTTGCCTGGGCAATCCTGTGCACAGTTAATTTCAGAGATGCATCTTGCATCTGGTGTTATTAGGGTTCCCAGGTATTTGCATTTTTTCACTTGTTTTAGCCTCTTGCCATTTAGTTGTATGTTGCATTTAGGGGTGTAATTTTTCTTCAACACTACCATGCACTCTGTCTTTATCACATTTAATCCTAATCACATTTAATCACAGCCCCAATATCCTCGTTGATGGTGTTAACTTGGTTCTGTTAGCAGAGCCCAGTTAACTCCAAGTCACTACTAGAGAACATAATATTAAAAAATCAAAATAAATGTACCTGATGAGAGTTTTACATGAAACTAAGGATGCATAAGAAGGACCTGACCCTAAAGCACAGTTTTTTACATTTTTTTAAACTTAAGCTTTTAAGTGCTCCTTTGTTTAGAAGAACCATATTGTGCTTACAGCTCTCTGAATAGCTTGTCTGTCCATAACTGGACAAGAAGTGCATTAGTATGGAATGAATGTCAGTACAACGCAAACCAGATATGACACCAATTTATTGATTAAAACTGTTCATGTTTTCGAAGTTCTGCAATTTTTATTAAAAAATTATCAGAGAAAAAATGTCGCCTTATCAATTCTGCAGCTGCAGATCAAAATAAAATATACCCTATTGTCTTTGTTCAGAAACTTCTTAGCTGACACTCCTTCCATCATAAGCATGACATATCATGCCTGACTGTACATGTTGATACCACCGTAGTTTGTTGATTGTATGCCTAATCCAGGCTTAGAGTTTCAAACAATGTATAATGGAAGTTATGTGGACACATTCATCATTTTTGACATTCCATACATAGAAAGGATTACTCTTCTGTTTTCCACAAAATGCTACTTCTTTTCTTGTCTTACAGCAATTTAACTTTAATCTTTTTCAACTCCAGACCAATTTTTGCATACATAACCATTTTTGACATACAATAAAATAGCCAGGTCATCACCATTAAAGCTGTTCTCAAGGCCATGCAACATGAATTTTATAAGACAGTGATTCCAGTGCTAGACAAAACAATAGAGGGCTTAAAACACATCCTCAGTGAACTTTGTCTTTGACAAAAAATTCTTCAATAAAAGAAATGCTTACATTTCTCTTCTGTTTAAATTCTTATGCAGTGTACATTTTTATCAAACCATTTTAGAACATCAACTGCATAAAAGGCCAACCATAATATATTTCATAGAACCCTACAAAAGGCCTATAGAAATAAATAACCCTGCCGACATACACCAGATAAAAGTAAGTGCTTTTTTCTTGGAGATGGCTTCAAATACAATTGCAAAAGTTGTTCATTGACATGAACTGCATTTTATAAATATAGGCTGTGTCATATATGGTCTTCAAACTATTCTTTCAACGATCCTAAAGAACCATAGTTCTTGGCATCTATACAAATTCAAGTTAGGGAGTTCTTCTACTTAGTTAAAGAGCTTCATATGTCAATCCCGGAAGTTGACATTAAGTATCATCCTGTACCAGTACTGTCCTGTACATCAGCATTAGAGCTATGACATACTGGTAGATACAAATTGAAATAGTAAATATCATAAGTGGAATGAACTCACAGAATACCAGAAGAAGTTGGGGATTCTATACCATGACGAAGAGGTTAGCTTGTAGTCATATAATTACCATGATACCAAATATATCCATATGTAGTACAAACGTAACTTCGAAACATAACTGACCTCTTAGCTTGTAGTTCACAATTCAACTGACTAGAAACTATAAACACAGCACATTTACTTGAATAACAGGAAGCATGACTCGTATAGGAAACTTTCCTCTTTCAAGATGACTAATAAAGTCGTTTGAGAAACATAACTTCCTACTGCTGTGTACTCACGTATTTACTAACTCAGTTCAGGGGGTTGACACATATATATATAACACATTGGCTAAGTATGTAAAACAGGCAGTGGAGAACATGTATTTCTGTTTACAGTTCAATGTTTAACTCGCTCAGACAAATAAAAAATTACATTGTGTCTATAAGTTGCTATCAATAAAACACAAAAGATGCAAGAAAATATGATAAAATCATACCTTGCTGCTTGGATTAGTATCATGTCCTCGAATTACACCAAGGGGAATGTCAGCCTTGGGGTAACTACACAGCAAATCACCAGTTTTTCTAAGACAGTCGGGGCTTAAAGAGGAAAAGATTGTTGATGTTATGAAAGAAATTTGTCTACATCTAATATAAGGCATAAGAGGCAAAGTCAGTAGGCCTAATAACTATGATTTGCTTGGCAGCACTAAAATGGTAAAGTATTCCAATGAGGTCAATTGTTTTTACCATTATAGTCAACCTGCAACATGCTACTGTTACATCACAAGTCAGCTACACCAGTCTAGTTTTAAATGAAAAGCAATGTGACCACATGGTTCAAGCACATGGTTTATAGTAGACATAATTTTTGCAATGTACCTGAAACTGAACTTTACCACACACTCAGCTATTTATCACTTCAGTGATGTCCTTGTTTTCATAGAATTGCCCCAAGAATGCAACATAAACCCTTTAATAACAGAAACAACTTAACTTAAATGGTGTTGCAGTGAAATAGGCATCTCTGGTCCAAAATTCTGAGTAGCCTCCCTGCCAAATTCTTAACTCTGGCTACAGACCTACCAAAGTGATCATGGCTATCTTTTAATGCAGGGCCTGATTAAGACTGTGAGAAGCCTAGGGCTTGTTTCAAAGGGCTGTCCGCTTTCCACATACACCTATTGCAATATTAAGCTATATATACATTAATAGGACAATTTTAGGTGGGAAATAGGCCCTATTAAGTTGGGGCAACTCTTCCAATTCTATAATATGCAATCCATAAACACAAAATGAACTGAATTAAAATTTTACTTACATGGCATTTATCTATACAGACGAGTAATTCAAACAAAAACAATTTAATTTTTCATGAAAAAATGTATATTATAGCCAGCAAACAACATGCTTAATTCCCACGTTAAATGGAGTTATGATCATTATATACACTACAGATACATTTAGTGACTTTGGTCTGAGGATTCAAGTCATCTGCCTCAATGCTCATGTTGCTGTTCTGTGGCCCAAATCTTGCCTGAAGACAGTTTTTGCTGATGGGAAAAAGCTCAATCAGCTTAATATGTCATTGAATGCTTGCAGATGTTGGGCAAAAATTAATCAATAAAATGAAAGAAACTTATGGTTCTGTATTTTTTTGTTTGATAATGATGCCTGAAACTATAAATAATGTCTACCATGTGCTGTCTGCAGACAACTTTGTTTACCTTTTCAGGCTAGTCATGTCTGATGAGTTCAAACTGCACACACTTGATAAAGTGTCATTGTGAGGAGAGGTCAATGTGAAATGTCAATGCAGAAAAGACACTTGGGCAATTCTTGAAACTAGCAATGCTTAGTAAGCTGAATATGTGTACTTTTAAATTCTGTAGAAGAATATTATGTAAAAGTTTGATACTGAGTATTTTAAGTGGCAAATATAAAACTAAGTTTGTAATAATATTTTTGAAAAGCAATCGGCAGGTCTAAATTTTTGACTGGTTAAAGAAACATCCATAACCAAATCTAAGTAATTTTTTATTTTATGCAATTCAATTGGTACTGATATATCATAAATCGTGCAAAAAAACTCTACAGTCACCCTCATCTACATTAACATTCAGTTAGAATGACAAAAGTAAAAATTCATTGAAGAACCTTGGTAGGGGGCAAGGGTTGGGTACCCAGTACGGTTGGCTCTGCCATTTGCCTTGTCTTGAGACAACATTTACAGAGATAACTGTAAAGTGTTTCTTTTAACTTTTTTGCATGACTTAAATATATAGAGGTAGTCCTGATGTCATTATGGCAGAAGTGTACGATCCGTCATTTTTTTGTCGCACATCTGTCACAGTGTAAGAGAGGGCATAGCTTCTTTGGTAGTACTTATTTGGAAATGAATTGTTCTTCCCATGAAAGACCAACCATCCCAATGACTGTACATGCCACATGTTTAGTCATGTGATTGCCAGATTCATAGGATTATGCATATATATATAGTACTTTGGCAAAATGCAATTTTTTGTGTACATTTATCAGTGTTGTTTGTTTTCCCTATTTCAAAAAGGGGCTGAGTTTCACTGAAAATTGCATACCAATATCAACACCCCCTCAACTCCTTTGATATATAACCTCATTCAACATACCTTCTCTTATATGTTTAAAGGAAATAAAAGTAAGGTTTCTAAAGTGTACATCTGTCACAATGGAATTAGGGAAATAGAAAACATATCACTACTTGGGTGGTGACGACATTTATTTCTCTAGTGTCTTTTACACAAACCTTTTATAGTTTGGAGGGGCCCTCTTGGTGGGTGGCCCAGGATCCCAGCCCATTGGGCCTTCCCCTTAATGCAGTCCTGCCTAAATGTCAAAAGCTTAAGAAAAAATTGTGTATCTGGGTTAGGGGCAACAGACTCCCAGCTTAATCAAAACTGCTTTCTAAATTATTGAGAAATCTATATCGTCTATATTGTCAAGAGACGTACATACAATACGTCAGTAGGCAAGTAAAATGTCCAGTCGTTCATCTGATGACAGATTAGCCTACACAAAACAATATGTCTATTTCATACATGGGCTTGTATTATATTAGGAAAATACATGCAGAAGATTTTAATGAATACGTAAATTGTATTTCTATTCTGCAAATTGGTAGTGGTTAGGGCCTGCAGTAGTATGGTACACTATCAGTGGCCTGTACCTAAGTACAGAAGGCACACGAGGCGGAAGGAACTTCTTGAGTCATTTTCAGCTCAGTTTGGTAATCACCAACCGGTATATATTTCCCTCCATGCCACATCCACTCAAATATATCAAAAATGAGCACTCTCAATTAGCACCTTCGTCAGTTTTCAAGAGGGCAAGTGCCCATCACCGCAACGGTACATATTATGCGAGGAGCTCGCGCTCTGGGCCAGGCATTTCGGGAGTTTGTGGCAAATGTATATTTTTCCCTATCTAAAACTCAATTTAAGAATTTCGTGCGTACACTTCGCTACTTACTCATGCTGAAGATGTACTGTGAGAATATGGAGAGGTTTCGGCACAGTTGCCCAATAAAATATACTGTATAGTCCAACCGAGGAGATAAAAATTAACAGGACCGCAACGAGAACTGACACCAGTCTAAATGTCAACCAAAAGACTAAAGTAGATGCTATTTTCCCTAACAGATGCCTTATCGTGTTCAAGAATAACATCCTGAAGTCTTTAGTCCAAACATGAAAATGGTCAGAATGGCTTTGGACTTTAACATGCACGTGAAATGAAAACGAGGTTAAAAAAGCGAATGAAATCGATGAGAGGAGTACTGCATTTAATGTTTTCTACGAACTTTGCTCACTGATCTCTCAAAATGATTTTTTTTGGAGATCCATGATAGTAATAAGCGCAACGGACGAAAAATATTGGGGGGGAGGGGGGCTGTGGATTATTTTCCCGAAAAATATCCCTTTGCCCGAAAATTATTGGGACATGAATCGACTAAAAGTCCTTCAGCTCCACCGGAATGCCGACGCTAATGCAGAGGGCTGGTAAGACTTAAAATTATTTCATTTTTATATATTATAAAGGAATTATAAAAGGGCATGAAAAAAATATTTGCCCAAAAAATAAAACATATTAACAAACTGGGGGCTGCAGCCCCCCTCAGCCCCTTTGGCTGTGCGCCCATTATGACGGTGCTCCTGTCGCGCTGAAGTGTTTTGCATAGAAGTGCCCAGTAGTCATAATTTTTTGCAAGGAGGGATTGGAGGAGGGCGTGTTAAAGAGGGGAGAGTCTTCCTTTCTCATTTTCGGCGTTTGAGTACCATTTTTTCGGTGCTTTTCTATTGTAAATAAATCGTCCTTTAAAATTCCCGTGACCTTAAGTTTTTATTGCTGAGTTTTGCAAATTCAACCAGTGCGACATTTAAAGCATAATCGATATTGCATAAAAATTAATCTCTTAAAGGGGGACGTTTAATAGAAAGGGCGTGTTATTAGCTTTCAGGTAAAATAAGACGGGCGTTTAATCAAAGCGTAAAGTATTTAACAAAATAAAACCTTAGGATCAATTCTGAAAATCTATCTCAGTAGTTTTTAGGAACTCCTGTACTATCCACAAAGACAACGAAGTTGCATCTGGACTGACAAATTTAGTCGTATATATATTCACTTAATTTTGAATATTTATTTGTAACAGTGATTTTGTCACATGGGTATTGGTGGAGAATTACATGAAATGCATTTACTTAATTTCCTCCAGATGTTTCACAGAAATACACCATAGGTCTAGTATAGTTATCACAATCCTTTTCTTTTGGTTGCAGAAAATTACAGGACACTATCACGCTAAGGTGCCTTCATTCCCTTCTTTATATGCGCCTTAGAATTCCACAGGAAGCAATTTTTTACCGTTTTGTGAGGTGGTCATAAATGGGCGGATCACTTGCGAACAGCAGTGACACGAGATGTTAAATTCTCAAAAGCCCGATTCATTAAAAAAAATCTATTACCTAAAGTAGACTAATAAGTAACTTCATAGCTGAAGACCAGGTCAAGGCAGCAACTGAATCTACATGAAACTGGACTTGCTGATGACATCATACTTTTAGATCAAACGCCACAAGAGCTAGAGGAAATGTTGAGTAAACTAAATGACAGAATAATTAAAGATGGGATGGGAATAAAGATAAAAGAACAGTGGTAATACGTAATAAATGAGCAGTCTCTGCTTAAAAGGTCGAAACAAATATTGTCTGCAGAGCAATGGAAAAGCTAAATGAACAAGATAAAAAGAGAGAGGTTGATAGAGAAACATCGACTGGGTGGTAAATATTTAGAAGGCAATCTGCCATGCTAATTAAAACATCTATACCATTGTATCTCAAGGAAAAGGTGATGAACGAGAGTAGTAGTAGTAGTAGTAGTAGTAGTAGTAGTAGTAGTAGTAGTAGTAGTAGTAGTAGTAGTAGTAGTAGTAGAACTAGAAGAAGAAGCATATCATGGAGTGTATTGAAGACCCTAGTTTAAAAAAAGGTGGTCATTACAAAGGTGAAAACCTGGATATCAATTTTGCAATATCATGGTAAGGGGAATACTTTTATGAATCATGGTTCAGGTAGCAGACGTGTAACTAATTTGACTGTAGTTTTACCTTTTAGAACTCCCATCAAAATCACTTTTTCCACTACTAAACTAAATAATGCAATTATTAAGTCAATGATTTAACAGGTTACTCCCAAATCCAATCACCACAGACAACCTGCATTTTTCTATTCCATGTCAAGCTTTATCAATGCCATTTTCAAATATCAGAACTCAGCTATATACATATGTCCACCATTATTCATATCACTCCAGATGATTGCTGTGAAAAATGTCTGGCAAAAAATATTTTGGAAAATGAATCTGTTGCTTAATGCAGTATAGGCTTATATTCAAATTTTGTACCACTAACTTTTTATGTTCAGATGTATACTTACATGGGCCCCATATATGTATGTATCTAGCATTTTCCCACCAAGCTGCTGTCCACCAATGTCCCATACTTGCAGGGTAACTCCCACATTTCCTAAAACAAATCATATGACAGACAGTCTATATCTTGTTTTCTCTCCATTATATGTGTCATTGTCATTAAGTTATTTTACAAGTCATTGTTCCTTTAACCAGTAGAAAGATATTATGAACACTCTTGAACACACTGTTTGAACATCATTTTAACATGCACATACACTAACACTAGTTGCTGATGCTTCTTTGGATGCAAATTTCCAAATTTGTAACACCACATACAAAACCTTGCAAACATTACTGCTAAAAGAATAAACACCTTTTCAGATATTGCATACTACTAAATTTGCTACATATTAAAGCAGCCTTCATGTATGATATCTCATATTTTACAAGTATGTATATACATAATAGAAACAGGTCATAGAACTGTCTTTCCTTTTGTGACCCTGTCACTTTAAACACAGTATGATATCCCCTGTTACCCTCGTGTTACCCCACTTGACGTACCTTTAGCTTAATGAATAATTTTGTGTATTGTATTGGTATCCTACTCACTGCATACTGTCATTTTGATGTTATAGTCAAGATTGTCAGGCATATCAGTTTTAGGCATCGTTCTGCATCTGTTAACTTGTTTGTTTATAATGCAGATTCACTTCCATTTTAGTAAATTCCCTGAGAGTGCAAGTAACTTTTTTACTCCTGATGCTGAGTGTAGTAAACGAAGTGTTGTAAATCATTTTCAGTCTATGTCGAGTCTATGTCTACAAAACTGCCCTGAATGGTGAAATGACTTAAGATGTTGGAAACCTAGACATGAAGGAAGTGTGTAATATTAAAGAACTGTTTATGTTCTCCCACTTATTATAAGTTCTAATCATCGATAAAAACAAACATTGCATTGTGTCCTCTGTTTGTTAGAATGAGTTCCTAGTGTTAAAATATTACTTCATTCATTGATTTTGCAAGTGTAATACTCTCAACTATGAATGGATGCAAATATTATCATTAACATTACCAGAATGAAAACTTTCTCTACGTCTTCCAGGAAAGCAAAAGAGAGTAGCAAAATCAACATATGAACTTGGTAAAGTGAATTTCCCCCTTGATGCCTTAATTGTTTATTATGTTGAATATCAAGTATTTTATATACATACCGGGAAGAGTTAATCTTTTCAGAAAGAAATCAAGCCCAAGAGTTTGCTTGTACTGTTTTCCAAACTGTTCTTGTGCTAATCTTGTGCAGACAGAAGTCTTAAAAAAGAAATAAACTGGGGACATCAATTCTATTTTATCACAACTTTCGCATAAAAATTACAGATAGGACATCAACATGCACTATACACACCCTTGAAAATGGTCTATATAATTATTCTGTTAGTAACGGCTAAAAAGATTAAGGTGGAGCATGGATACTATAACAGACTAAATAATTGCTCATGATAAAAAAATAGAAGCAAATATTGTTGTGTGGCAGGTCACTGATCTCAAAATGATATTTGAGATGGTACCATGATACAGAGATAAGTGTCTAAGGCTCATTGGGTAGCCATCTTAGATCATAAACATAATGCTCATTGGGCATGTAATGCAGTGATAAGGGCATAAACATCTCCTCACATATGAATAACTTGCTGAACATAAAAATAATAAACTTAAGTCAAACTATGAACCATGGAATATGAGCATCATTGGTAATAATTCTATGAAGGTCTCCACCAGTGGTGGCCAACCTGTGGCCCATGTCTTTTTATGTGCCCTACTTAACATGTATAAAGTTCATTGTAATTCAGCCTAAGCATTACAGTCAGACAACACCTTCACCCTTGCATCTCTTTGGGAATCCTATTATTACATGCTGTCACTTTATCTCACAGTTGTCAGTGTGTAATTGAGTGCGCAGCTGCTATTGTCACCACAGCAAACTGAAATTCTTGTTTTCTTTAAAATGGGTCAATGCCGAAGTGTAAAAGATGCATTGGCCTTTTACTAAAAGTTACTAATACTCACAAATATATAATCCATAAATTCGAAAACCGTTTCTTCACTATTTCTTTAGTAGCATCTTTCTTGCTCTCTTGTTTACATTTTAGCCATTTTTCAAATCAATTTTTAGGCAGTATAAATCAGTGTTGTTGATAGAGAGTGTTGTTCAAAGAGTGTTGGCTATATCGATGTATCTCCTGCATCACCAGACTATGTCTGAGGATAGTTCTTCAGTCAAGGCAGCAAACCTTGTACATGACAAAAATTATCCCAGAATTTTCATTCATACATATAGCTTCTAATGGCTTGCAGCCTGAATGGTTGTCCATGGTCTTATGGTTTAGTCACACATAGGCATACTGATGGCCATTTTTCTATCTGGTTTAGTACTTTCATAGTACAAATCATAATTTGAAACAGCTTTACATACCCACATGAACACATTCACATCAGTAACACTCTGAAGATTTAGGCCTACAGAGACTTAGGCCACACTCGCTAGATTTAGGCCAACAGAGGCATTGTTGCAAAGTGATTAGGGCAGCTGAATAATATTTCAGTTGTAAAAGTCCTTTTACATGTGCTTAACAGAATAAGCCCTATACGAATTATGTGTATTTTACTTTTGTGTTGACCTACATACAGTTTAACCATGTGTACCTGCCATATAAGTGATTAATTTGATAACTCATGTGTTGTTTGCAAAATCCTCTGGTTATCTGAGCAACATGTTGTGATGAGAAGGTGGCTGTGACTTAGCTGCCACCATAAGATGCTCAGTTGTATAGGAAAAATTCAAAAGTATATCGCCAGTTTTGACATCCGAGCATATTTCATTAAAGATGCAAGGAGTTGTACTCTCCTGTTGTACGATCTGTAATGTCACATGGCAGTGAGACTTGGGCAACAGCTACTGGAGTTATGCAATGTTTTCAACGCAATGTTCAATCCATGGTGAACTGGATTTGTGGGGTGAAACTTTGTAACAGAATACCCTCTTCAGTCCTATAGAAAAGCTTGGGTTGCATCAAATTTCTGATATGGTATGTTCTTGTCATCTTCGCTGATATGGACATGTGAAACGGTCTCACAGTACCATCAGCACAATCACTGAATTCAAACCTTGTGGAAAGAGGAGTCATAAACGGCCTGCTAAGACTTGGTTGCATCAAAGTTGCATCAAAGGTGATATACATCAGTACCAATTGCTTGATGTTAACCCTATGGACCATGTTGAATGGAGAAGGAGAACTGGCCAACTGCTACCTAACCCAGCTACTGGGAAACTGACAGCAGTATAATCAAAGCTATGGACCGTAAGGTAAGATAATTGAGTTTTAATGGAACTAGTAGCCAATCAGAATAAATACCTGAAACAGAAAGGAACATCTTTACACTACTTTTCTGTATGTCATGATAACTTTTGCTGTTTGCAAGGTAGTTTCAGGATCCACATATATGAAGGGGACAGGCATACATGTAACAGAAGAACAGGAAGTAAAACGTCCACAGGCATGTCTTGCAGCATGAGTAATTACATCACACATATATAAAATAAAAAGCCCCTCAAAGTAGCAAAGCAGCACCTGCAAAAAAAGATGGTTCATTATATGTATTGAACTATCAGGTGACTTGGAACCATATATAACCATATAGCCATACAAATATCCATCTCTTCACCAAGGCCACATATAGCTGTGGGCATGTGAAGCACCCTTAACACCTTTAAAACAACTTGGTGTGCTTTATAGGCCCACAGCAATCACTATCAATCGGTTTTCGAAGTGTAGTTTTGGTATTACTTCCTTATTTTAAGTACAAACGCACGGTATAAAGTATACCATACTGCTATTTATATATCGGAAAAATAAAATAGTCAATATATAGGCCTAAAGTAATAATTGTACGTCAAAGCAAGCTGGACACGGGCAAATGTCAAGACCTTACTACAGCCGGCTAGCCCCTTATAACTTGGATATTTAGGTTTATGGTATGGTATCATTATAATATGATTATGTTATAAAAACTCAAAACTGGTAGGCCTAAAAAAAGGCCTAGGCTACAATAAGGAATTTAGGCCTTTTAGTAGGCATATTACGCTACTGATTAACATTGGGAAGCTAAGGTCTAGCTTTAAGGTCTAGCTTTAGGCCTATCGCATCTTAATTGTAACAAATGCTCACCTTTCCAGCAGTTCCATCTCCAATAAGGGTTACTTTAAGCTGTTTATCTTGTCTATCTTCATCCTCTGAATCCGACATACTCTGGCCGGAAACTTTAAATTAAACTTCTCAAAAATTCCAGGCGATTTAAGTCCTTGTAAACTTCATTAGGACCTGCCTACACCATGACGAGATAAGAATAGGCGCTTGCTGATATCCTGTATCCTATGAGGCTCTTTTCGTTGTGGAGCAGGAAATCAACGAAAGGATGCAATTTGTCTCCCACAGGTAGGATCAAACCTAAGTACCTTCAAAAATTCGAAAGGAATTATCGATTCAGCCCCTACTTTAATTACTCCTAGCTCCGGTCAAGCCCGTGAATCTTCGGAAGTTTCTCACAATAATTTAGCAGTTGGATTATTTCGGCTTGTAGAAGACAGCATGGCATTACTATAAATCACTCTTAAGAAATCCAGTGGATGTTTCTCTGATGAAATACTGAAGGTATCTCTGTCACAACGACCAAAATGTTTGGAGTAAACAGGACAGCAGCTGTCTCGATTCTATTTCTCGTTTCCAAGTGAAGCTGCTACGACGGCGAATTTATGAATCAGCGGAAGCCAACAAAGAAACATGGCAGATTCACTGACCTCACTGCGTATCGCGCTTCCTTTCAAGACAAAAACTGTCGAGATTGAATTTAGCCTGCGTAGGCCTGTCGCCATGGAAGGGGAGTGGGCAGGAGGGGTCCGCCCCTCCTGACGACGAGCTGACCCCTCCTTGAACGCACATAGCTCCTATGAGAAAATTCTGATGATAGTCCTGTTCTCTCATTTCCGCGTTGCTGAATACTTACATTTCTACCTTATTCCGCACTTATTACCTAAAGACTTAACGCCCTAAATAGAATTGCTGACAAGATCGACATGACATGATAATTGTGTAATCCAAAGTTTGTGCCGATGAAAACAGAGCTGCATGAGACCATATTCTGGAACCATCCTGCAGAATTTAAAGAGATGTTGTTAAAAGGAATAGACTTCATATCACCAGCTAAAATTTCAAAGCTGGGGCATTAACACTTGATTGACGTCCTTTTTGGTTTTCTATAGTTTATACTAGGTATATACGCAGTGGAACTAACCCTCGGTGCTAAACCATCTGTGTGCCAAAACATATCTCCATATTTGACTTATTTTGGTATAGTTTTACATTTCATTTTTATGCAATCAGTGGCCCTCCCTAAAATTTACCAGTATATACTCGCTCTTAACTGACGTTGGTTTTTTCATTTTTGAAGGCCAAAATCAGTATTAAAGTTGCTTAACTGGTTGCTTATGGTCTTGTTTAGATTTTGGGAAGACAAAAATATGCGGATATTGCATGGATCAAGATCACAAAGAATATCTTGTTCGCAAAACGTTGGTAGAAAGATACAGTTTCAAAGAATTGAATGAGAGCCTATACATTTATAAGTTGTTAGTGGTACAGAATTTGAAAATACTCCCAAAAAGAACTCTCATAATTTTAGTGAAGCTTTTTGTCGATTCTCTTCAGACTAAATACATAGGTACATAATGCATCGTTACAATAGATTTTATAGACATCTATGCATTTATGGAAAATGTTCTCACTAACACATCATTTCGCAAACGTGCTTGTTTGAAGTTAAGATACTGAATGTTGTACATGGTGTCCGATGTTTGATTTATATCTTTGACAAACCTCTTATCGAGCTTATTCTTATGTCACTTAAAGGATTGACTCAAGCAATTAATTTGCGCATTACATTTTACAGATACTGTGACTTAATGAATTCGTGGATTACAAAAACTTCAAGAAAGAGCATGCTTTTTTCAAAAGTTGCTTACTAGACCAAACCCTCAGTGCTTCAGTTGCTTACAAAAATTCCCAGTTTGGTTGTAGTTGCTTTTAGACTGTGTATTAAGTAATCCTATTACCAAATTTATTTAACTTTGGACCAGTATACTTTTCCGTAAGAACCAGATTTGGGTGACACCTCAGGGTTCTCATTTATTTGTCAACTTTTAGGCTCATCTTGTTTTTATTTGTTCTTGTAAAAATTGCCATTGTTATATACTTTGTGACTGGTTTGATTGTGTGTCGACTTCAAAAAGAAACTTTTAGTATTAAAATGTTCTATTTTGTAGATTTCTTTTCTTCTAAAACATTTTGAAACCTGTGATCCAACCTTGAGTTGTTTCTATGCTTTAAAAGTTTTCTGTCTACTGTCTTGCCCCCTCTGACATATACCACGTCCCTCTTTCTGCAACTTCTGATAACGTGCCTGAGCCTGCGTTGCAACTTCTTCCTTGGGTCTGTGAATTACACAACGAAAAGTCGTCCAGGTTTTTAGAGTGATGATGCTTGCATCTTCCGGTATTTTTTATCAATATGTAAGTTTTAAAAATGGCTGTGTCTCTCGATTGTTTCTTGCATCTACGATAATTAGAAACATAACATGGTATCAGATAGGGATCACCTTGAATTACCTACTCGGCAAAGTACAGTGATTAATAAGTACCCTTTATTTATTTTATTTCTTCTTGTAACATAGATAACATGCCCCCTTAAAAACCACTTAATGTTGATTCTTCGAACGGATCGTGAAGTTTT
This sequence comes from Alatinidae sp. Z8VKAUB7J3, assembly GCA_010016025.2. NCBI lineage: Eukaryota > Metazoa > Cnidaria > Cubozoa > Carybdeida > Alatinidae > Alatinidae sp. Z8VKAUB7J3. The sequence continues at coordinate 84,414,081 of JAAAKM020006971.1, read as the reverse complement.
AAGTTTTCACATTTGGTTAATCATAATGGTTCTTCTATTCCTTATTTTTCCCCAAACAATACTTTGGGAAACATTTCAACATATAAACTCAAGCTTTAAAATATCACACTGTACAATAATTTACATTCTTTGAGACAGGCCATTCTGAAACAGCAACCTGCGAACAGCACCAAATTTTAGAGTTTGCAATTGTGTTAAACCACCAATTAATCTATCTTGAGGCCTCAATAGATTCCAGTGGAGTAAATAAGAATTTTAGTTATGGAAAGAACACAAGAGAAATAGGAAATATGTCACCATCGGGATCGAACCTGTGGACCACGCTTTCGCGGCGCGCGGTCTATCAACTGAGCTAGGTGAGCTCCTCTGATAACATACTCTATGTTTCTAGTGGCCACATTAGCCCCTAAACATCTACCGGTGTACATCAACATCCAGCTCAATGTAATTGAAGACTGGCCTCTTTGCGCCATGTGACTTGACCAAGGAGGGACTGCCCTCCAGCTCTCAAATCAAATCTTCTCTTCTCGATGATACTTTCTAACTTCAATGGGCTGTCGACAGATAGACGGGCCGGAGGAAAGTAGTTCCTTGGTCAAGTCACATGGCGCAGAGAGGCTGGACTACAGTAGATGACTGGGAGATAATATTGCGGCTAGAGAATAGAGTATGTTAACATTGGAGATCACCTATCTCAGTTGGTAGAGCGAACCCCGCGAAAGCGTGGGTCATTTGTTTGATGCCCGGTGATGATATATTTCTATTTCTCTAGCTTTCTTTTTAACACTAATTTACTTTCTGGCCGTATCAACTAAAGAAACCCTTGTTTTAATAGGAAACAACTTGAGCTCTACAATGGTATAATAAATAACATCATTTTCAAAAGTAATCAACTACTGATAATCAGATGCTTTATCCTATATATACAGGTTGGTCCCCGTTCCAGGATCTTTGCCGTTAGTCCTTGTTCTCCCGGGACGTGCATTGATTCACCGCAAGCAGAGAGATTTTACTGCAAATGTAAGCTTGGCTATTTCTCAATGGTCTACTTTTCTCTCATTAGATTTGTAGATATTTGACTCTAGATTAATACCTTCTTTAATACAATAACACGCAGTTTTACACATATATATATATTTCTATTGAGAAGATATACAAAAGCGAACTTCGAAAAAATTGATCAAAAAAAGAGGCAATAAATGTAAAATCCTTGTCTGTGGGTATACAGGTCAGAGATAGAAATTATTGAAAAAGCGTAAGAATGTTTGCAAGAATACAAGCTCAATATAATGTGGGCATATCAATCTTACCTGGCCACATTATGCCATGTTATGTAAGCTCGTCGGCATGGGCGTAATATAAAGAGCGCAAGACAAGCCTTTCTAACGCAAAATAATGCCATTTTCTTAAGTTAGAATCATAAAGTTAATATTTAAAGGCCTAGATAAATCTTTAAGCTATATTATGCTTTGAAATCTAGATTAAAACGATAATTGTAGTTAAACATTTTTCGTACTTTCGTACATCTTATTTCAGCCAAAGCAAACATTCTTGCCACCATAATTATGCCATTTCATATAAGTTTGAACTATGATGGTAACAAAAGGTGGATAATGCAAACGCCCGTAGCATTACTATGCAATTTGTACCACTTTAAATGATGTCGCAACAGAAAGTAGCTTATCCAAATTGCTTAAGCATCAAAAATCTTTGAGCATTCTGATAATTTTAAAAAAATCCGAATAAGGTTGGCAATTAAGTTGGTTTTTTAATGTCACTTGATTCAAATTTAAATTAAAAATCAACATAAAGATGACTAAACAACTGTGATGAGTAGTATTTAGTTATTTTAGGTACGTTTGTATGATATTTAAAATATATTTAGTGGTGGTATATCTCCTTGGTCTTCCTATTACTCTACTGCTAGTTTAAAGACAAGAAACAGCATCATTGCGCACGACCCTTAAAAAACGAACACAAATGCACCCGAGAAGAGTCTACAAAATTTGACCTCTTTGGTAAACAAGCTTACTGATTCCCGCCGTCACTTTTGGGCCTTTCTAATGGCATAATTGGTGTATAAAGTGTAGTGATACTCTACCTGTTTTTACATTTCTGTATTGGCTGACTGTGGCAGCCTTGCCTTTAGTCTTCTTGTAAAGTTCTCTGAAAGTGAAACTAGGTATCCTATTTCTTTCATAGTTTCTTGATCGCATTTAATCAATCTAGTAAAACATAACAGCAATCTTGGTGAAGTATTCCACGTATCCAAAATTTTAGTCTGCAAAACTGTAAAACCCAGATAAAATCTGACTACTTTATTCTTCTTTGCATATTTTAGCGTTGTAGAATATGGGGTTCTTTTATCCTATCTTTGATATCATCTTCAAAATAGTCCCATTGGATAATGAAAACATTGCACAAGGAAAGCTGGCTCTTCAATCAAGTACTTGGAGTAACCAAAATGCATTTTTGGCAGTTGATGGCAACAGAGATTTGGCTTTTTCTACCGAAACGTGTTCTTCTACATTTGCGGAAACAAGTGTATGGTGGTACGTTGACTTAGTCACTGACGTTTTTGTCAAAATAGTGATAATCACAAATGGAGTGGACACTCGTGGATCTTTGAGCACAACATTCGACATAGAAGTAGGGAACGATAAGACTGTTTCCGGAATAACAAATATATTGTAAGTACGATTTCTTTTTGATTACGTAGATGTACAAATGTTAAATATACGTCTTATGATTAGATTTTGAGTAGTAGTTTTAAAACAGCTGTATAACTGCAATACCTAAAAGACTTCGTACTTACATGAGGATAGACAAGAGACACAGACGCTCATCAGAAAAAAGATACGAAGGTAAGCATGAAAGCTGTTAGTCACGAAAGAAGTTAACCGCAAAAGACGTCAAGCACAAACGACGTTAAGAACAAAAGAGGTTAAGTACGAAATACATTGACCAATAAACAATTTAACTATTTATTATTTACAAAAAAAGAGACAGTGAGCAATCATGATAAATTGAGATGTAAGGTACACTGCAAATAAGTGGAAGGGGTGTATTTCCTAGCTGCTGTAGTTTTGCACTACTATTTGAACTCTATTTGAAAACTTTTGTCTTTGAACCAATCACAAGAGGTTACCCAAGATATCAGGAGCCGTCTCAAGAACTCCTAGTAACCCCTATTTTTGTTTCCTGATAAGATGCTATTATCAATAGAAATTTCAAAATCGCTAGAGTTAACACAATCGCTTATTAATGATATACAACAAAATTTCAGAGATTATAAGTGTCCACAAATGTTTTATACGGATGCTTGCTCTCTTCCTATGTCTATCTATCTTCTTTATGTGTTAATCGTGTCTCTTGGTTAGAGTTCTGCAAGGTTTAAAAATATGCTTTGGTGTACCTGACGCAACATCTGTGTCTTTATAAAGAGCATAATGTGTGGATCCTTCATCACGAAGACTCGATCTACCTTCAGCTTTACAAGGAACTCTCTGCTTCTGCATGGCCAGTTCTTCTACCGTATCCTCTACTATGTTTTTAATCCGAGTCATGTAATACAGGCCTTGTCACAGGAGATGACGTGGGTTTCTTTCTACACAATCGTCCTGTAAGGTGGACATGAAATGGACATGAAATCGAGGTGTACTACGTTGTTATCTGTTTACTCCAGCAAAATTTGTTGACCTCCGTGTCAACCAATTGTAGAGCAAATCAATGGAAGGGGTTCAGTTCCTTGTTGCTTTGCGTCAAGGGGATTTATTCTGCGTGTATAAACTTTTGCTAGTCCAACTTTGAAAACGGTTTGAGTGGATTAATTTTTGCGAATGCGAACGAGGTATCAAATTTGAAACTTTTGCTTCTGAGTAAAATTCGTAGATCTTATCGATTAATATTTTCTCCCAGCAAAAATTTGCTCACTTTTGCGTTCTCACGCATACGGTATACGTCCACTTGGCAAAACAGTGGGCCAGTCCAGATTTCGTATTTCTGATTTGATGGATGTAAACGTGTAATCTACGACAAAAACCCCATTTCTCTGATGACGTTTTGTTTAAAGGTTACAATCTTAAGGAACAATGTACAGAGGTTGGGGAAATCGAAAATAATAAGAGAAGTATTCTGTTTTATTATGTCAGGACAAATATTGTAAAATGACTCTCAAACAAAGCATAAAGGGAGAAAAATTTATCTATATTTTTAAGCTTCTATGATTTTTTCTTCTTCCGTAAAAAGACGAACACATTTTTACGCAAAATCAGGTTGTTCCCATTCTTCTTGGTCATCTGATTCTTCAGCATGTCTGCAATATCCTTTCTGAGTATCTTCATCCAATGATGCACACGCTGCAGCTGAATCCTCGGTTATTGTCAACGAAATGACTCCGCTAGCAAGGCGGTGGATTAACTGGAAAGTGTCAAGTTGAGGAAACTTTAATGTACCGTTTGCTAATGCGTCTGTTATCCAGCAAGCTTTTAGCAATTTTTGATAACTTTCGCATCATGAGCAAAAGTAAGATAATTGTACAATTTGGTGATCCAACAGACATGAAGGGGTTTTAATACGGTGAGAGTGAAATTCACTTCAATATCTCCCAGATCCTAACTCTCTTTTAAACCTTCGTCTATTTTCCGCAAAAACCATTTCGAAAATTTTTATTTTGCTTTCGAAAACGCCTTTGCCGCACTGTTAACCATCAGGTCAACAGGTGGGTAAATATAGGTCATGTTGGCCGGACTCTTGCATACTGATAGATTGTTTTCTTTCATTCGTTTAGTACAGGCTCTGGTAGTTGACATCAAAAAACATCTAGAGTAAGAAGAGCAGGGTGATCAGCAGATGCAGATCGTCTCCATTGCCTTTTTAATAGGGAATTATGATTCCTTCAAGATTTTTACTGACTCCTTGGTATTGCTTAAATGTGTTGGATTGAAGGTCAAAGGGAATTCATCTGAAAATTTGAAGATTGGTAAACTTTTTGTTGTTTTTCCGCCATATATGAGCTGGGGCACAAGAAATTTCCCATCTAACGTTATGACAAAGGTCGCTCTAATAGTTTTTTTGTACGAAGTCCTAGCTTTAACAACATGCTTTTTGTTCCTATTTTCGATGGTGTTTCGGCTACATGGCGCATATTTCTGTAACTTTTAATCAAGATTTAGAAACATGGATCTATGCATCTAGTGTTTTTCAAACGTTAACATAATCATATGCAAGAAAACCAGCTCACCCTCCTTCCTTGCTTCCTCGGGGATTTCTACTTTTAAAGTTGTAGCAGCTCTTCTGACGAAACCCATATGGCGAAACACGTTTCGTATGCACCACCATTTATCTAGATCCATAACCTGCAACTTCAGCTTTCTACATCGTTTTACAAGAGTTTTAGCAACCGATCTTGCGACAACATCATTTACCACCCCTCCTTTCTCTCTGAGACCAAACAGGAATACCAGTACCATGACGTTGATTTCAATTAGCAAAACTGGTCTACCACTCTTTTTAGCTTCAATAGCTCCCCTTGAGACTTCATTTTCCCTTTAGTAATTTTGATCATGTTTCTGTAACTTTTCTTGTGAGTCCGTATTGTACTCTCTCTCCGATGTTTGGCAAAAAAGCTTTAAATTTCTTCTGAGCTGCTGCATTGCCATTCTCCGATGCATATTCCCCGATCTTCATATCTTTCTTTATCGGTAAATTTCTCATATGTGTACATTTCAGTTTCGGCAACATTAGATAGATCAGATATAACAACTTGATGATTCAGTACTCTAATTCCGGCTTCTTCAGGCGCTAGTAGGGTGCCTAAAAATGAATTAAAAATTACCTCATAGGCGAAAGGTTTCATCAACGAAGTGCTTCTCACCTGACCAAATTAATTCATAATTTTTTCCAGACCCTGTTTCTTCGACTTGTTTAAACTTGTCAAAGTCACAGTAACGGGACTGCGGTCTTCAAACACTTTTTTGCTATCGCTAATTTTACAGTTAGTTGACAACACTTTAATTTCGAGTCCTACACAATGGTTTCACATGCTATCATTGAAAAATCGCTGTTTTTAATTGATGGATAGAATCTATTAAACATCAGCGTTAACATGATGGAGAACATTCGAACAACTTCAGAAATGTGTTACAATGGAAAACATTTAAAACAAGCTGAACTGTGTCTAAATATTTCGTCTGTCTGAAATTTTTTTGGTTGACAAGAGCCATTAAAGACAACATGGATCATAATGAAGTATTGAAGTATTTGAGTTTGCAGCAGTACAAAGATCCCCTTCCCCCCACATTGAGAACGTAGGCTTATTTTGAGTGTTACCCCATGTTGCTCGTCAAGTTGTTTCTGCTACTACAAAAGCAAACGGGGGGATAAGGAAGACAGGATCAGCTGCGAAGAAAACCCCCCCAAAAACAAGGAAAAGATATTCCAGAAATGTTTGGACGCATTACCGAGAAAGGTGATGACGATCACATAGACACGCATGTTTCCAGCTCTAAGCAAACAGTGAATGTAGAGCAAAAATGAGCCAAAGTCGCAAATATGAATCCACGCAAAAAAACTCCTTTCAGGTACTTTTGCAATATTTGATCCATTAGTCAGATGTTTGCCTTTCTACCAATTGTAGGGCAAAATCATTAGATAGGGGTGCACTTATTTGTTGCTATAATTTTGCACTACTATTTTTCCTTTTTCGACAGTTGCAAAACTAACCAAAAGATTCTTGCGGGTAAAACAAAAGCCGCAACCTGCATGAAACGAGCTCGTGGCCGATATGTAATCATTTCCTCAAACAGTGGAGGGTATCTATCACTGTGTGAAGTTGAAGTATACACCTATGGTAAGCCCCGACAAAGGTTAAATACCTTGTTAAAATTTTGTATTTGTAAATGGGACTTTTGTGTTGTTACATTTATCAATAAAGTTCTCATTTGATCATCAGACAAGCTCTTCGGTGGAATAATTCGTAAATAACTACTTGTGGGCATGGATAGGAATCCTAATTAGAGAGAACGTTCGTAGCTAACATAAAAGTTTGCATCGGGTTACCAACGGGTATGTAACAACTTTCAAGACAAGTTCCTATTTACACACCGTTGTCCCTTGCAGATGTAGGACCTGACACATTTAGACGAGTCTGACTGCTTGTCATGTTACCGAGGAGCAAAGATAATAATGCTGATAGGATGCTGCAATAACCACACAAAGTGGATGGGAATTGTTACAAGAATTAAAAACCCCAAAGCATGAACAAGAAAAACGTAGGGGAGTAGAACCTCGAAAAAGCTCTGAAAAAGCATTATGCATATACGCTGTAACAGTTCGATTAAAGATGTGAAACACCATTTAGAAAGAGGATTATGTCTGATGGAATTGTGAATTATAACAAAAAAATCATTGAAGAATTTATTGAGGAAACAAATTTGCCTTCAGAAGTAATTAGTAGAATTGAACCTTTGTGTTTTGTTAAAGATAATATACATAATGTATACGATATTTGTAGTATTTTACACCTTACAACCAATCATGAAACAATCTTAACTGCATTTGAAACTGTCACAGAATATGAATCACCCATTCTAATTTCAATTAGTGAGTTAGAAAAATTTATCAAAATTAATGAAAAGAATATTCTTCCAACTTCTAAAGCTATAGTTCAATGTTTTTTGAATCGAAATTAAGCATTTAAAAATTTGTTTACATGTTTAATGATATAATCAATATCTTCTTCAATTAAGTTTGCATGTATTGGTAATGTGACAATTTTTTTTCCTGCTTCATCTGTATTGGGTAATTTTTTTTGATGATTGTAATATGACATTTGGTGAACAGGTTTGTAATGAATTCCAGTTTCTATTCCTTTTTCTTGCATATATTTCATAAATTTTTCTCTATTGTTTACAAAAATCCAATAAAGGTGATGTGAACAATTTTTATCATATCTCATTTTTCTATCAATTTCAATTTCATTATGGTATCTTTTTGAAATATTTTGTCTTTTTTTATTATGTCTATCCAGTTTTTTTAATTGTTCAATTCCCAGCGCTGCAGCAAATTCATTCATATAATAATTCCATCCTAATTTTGACACATCATATTTTGCACCTTCTCTATCCGAAATTCCAAACCATCTTAGAGAAGATAGTTCTTTTTTGTTGAAAGAATGTTTTTTTCCATTTAGTGTAATCATTCCTCCAGAAGTTGTTGATAAATTTTTGATAGGATGGAAACTAAAGCATACTGCAGAACTGTGACTGCCAATTTTTTTCTGATCATAAATACTTCCAGCTGCATGAGCGGCATCTTCAATCATTTCACAATTATTTTTATCACAAAATTCCTCTAACTCCTTTAGGTTAGCCGACATTCCTCCAAAATGAACTGGTAAAACTACTTGTGTTTTCTTTGTTTTTGCCTTTTGAACACTGCTTGGATCTAGGCACAAATCTTCTGAATCAACATCTGCAAATACTGGCTTTCCACCATTATACAACACAGCATGTGCTGTTGCAACAAAAGTTAGCGAGGGTAAAATCACTTCTTTTCCTTTAATATCTAATAATGATAAAGCCATGTGTAGTGCGGAAGTTGCACTGTTTACTGCAACACAATCATCTGATTTTACATATTTCAAAAACTTATCTTCAAATTCTTTTACTAATCCGGAACCAGCCCCTGATGCCCAAAAACCACTATGTAATGTTTTCAAAATTTTTTTATCTTCTTCTACACCAACCGTGGTATCAAATAATTTTATTTTCTTTTTCAACACTTCTATTTCTTTTTTCTATTGTTATATGCATTTCTATGGTTGGTTTGCATCTATCTAAAATTTTTAAAGTTTACTTTTGATAAAATCAATAGCATTTACAGGAGTAGGATCAATTTCAGACATTATTGATTTGTAAATACTTGCATAATCTAGTAAGTAAATTAAATTAATAATTTTTGATAAAATACTTCCGTTTACAGAATGTATTTCATAAAATTGAATATTTTTTTTAATAAAAAATTCTTTTAAAATTTCCCATCTTTCTTTTGTTTTGATGAAATCATCTTTTCCTTGGAGAAGAATTGGTTTTAAATTAGAATTCTTTTCCCATGCAACAATTCCATTGTGACATGCTTCAATTATATCTTCAGAAACTGCATGAATTTTTGCATTTTCTTGAAGTGAGTTTTTAAATCGGATAGCTGATGCTTGTAATCCCCATGGATAATAGATTAATGGTGAATTGCTAAGCCAATTTGCCAATTCCAGAGAAGGATTTTTCCCATCTAAATTTCCTGAAAAAATTTCTTTTTGTAACTTCTCTAATTGATTGATAGACTCTTGAACATCTTTTTGTGCTATGGGTAATATTGGTTCTAGAATTTTTAGCATGGAGTATAGAAATTTTGTAAATGATGACCGTGGAGAATGTATCATGGATATTTTTCGGTAGTCTACAGATTTTCCTTCACAATTTTTTTCTATCATCCCTCCATCTGAAAAAGCCACAATTTTACATCCTATCTCAATAGCAGACTTCAATACACTGTTTGTTTCTTCGGTATTTCCTGAAATGCTAGTTACTATTACAATACTATTAGAATCAACTGTTTTTGGTAATAAGTAACCTTTTACGACTTCGACATGAATATTTGTTTTTGAAAGAATTGATGAGAAAATATCTCCTATTGCACCTGAACCTCCCATTCCGGCAAAAACAACATGATCTGAGCGTTCAAAACTAACTGGTTTTAGATCTTGTTCAAAAGATTCCTTTGCAATTTTTGGCCATTCATCGTATACTCTATACATTCCATTGGAATCAATTCTATCCATTAATGAAATATCCATTTTTGTTCTCATTATCCTAAAAATCTCTATTTGATGAACCTTTCCAGATTCATTTAAAAATAGATGATTGAATATCAGCTTATTGAGTGAAGAAAAATCTAACCTGTCTTCATCTTTGAAAACAGTTGAATGGAAAAATAATAAAGTGGTAATGATTGATCAGACAAAATTACCTAACGAATTAGTTCTTGTGGAATATGACAATTATCTTCAAGTTGCTGAAGCAATCAAAACTCTTGTAGTACGTGGTGCCCCTGCAATTGGAGTCTCTGGAGCATTTGGTTTAGCTTTAGCAGTTTTACAAAGTACTGCTACCTCAAAAAATGATTTAATATCTGATTTAGAAAAAGCTAAAAAGATTCTTTTTGAGACAAGACCAACGGCTGTTAATTTAGGCTGGGGACTTGAAAAAATCATGCAAATTGCTAATTCAGGAAATACCGTTGAAGAAATTAAAAAAAATGTAATTTCAGGAGCTAAGCAAATGGCTGATGAAGATATTGAAATTAATAAGAATATGGGAAAAAATGGATCTATTCTATTTGATGATAATGATACTATTATGACTCATTGCAATGCCGGAGCATTGGCTACTGTAGCATATGGCACTGCATTAGGGGTAATTCGCGCTACTAAAGAAAGTGGGAAGCGAGTTAAAGTAATTGCAACTGAAACCCGACCAATCCAGCAAGGTTCTCGTTTAACAGCATTTGAGTTAAAACATGACGGATTTGACGTGAGTTTGATCCCTGATACTGCAGTAGGGTATTCTATGGCAAATGGATTAGTAAACAAAGTTGTTGTAGGTGCAGATCGAATTGTAAAAACAGGCCATGTGTTCAACAAAATTGGTACGTATCAAGTTGCAACAATGGCAAAACAACATGGAATTCCATTTTATGTAGCAGCTCCGTTGTCAACAATTGATATGGAAAGTAAATCCGAAGATGTAATAATCGAAATGAGAAAAGGAAGTGAAGTTACAGGAATTGGTGATAAAAAAACTGCTCCAGACGATATTAATGTAATAAATCCAGCTTTTGATATGACTCCTCCAGAACTAATATCTGGAATAATTACCGAAAAAGGTGTGGCTAAACCTCCATATGAAGAATCTATCCCAAAATTATTTGAAGCTAATTTATAGAAAGTTTTTATTGTTTTCCAATCTGCATTTAACAATATGAGTACCGTTTCACCTAAAGCTGTTGAAGATTCCCTAAAACAGTGTATGGACCCAGAAGTTCCTCTTAATATTGTTGAAATGGGATTGATTTATGGTATTGATGTAGCAGAAAATAACGATGTTAACATAAAAATGACTATGACAACTCAAGGTTGTCCTCTTCATGAAACACTTGTTCAAGATGCAACTCGTTATGTCAAAAAGGTCCCTGGTGTAAATAATGTAAATGTAGACATTGTGTGGGACCCACCATGGTCTATGGATAAGATGTCCGAAGAAGCAAAAATCAAGATAAAAAATATGGGAGCAGGAATGAATACTCCTGCACCAATTAATTATGAAACTGCATTACCTCAAGGTGTAGGAAAATTAGTTCAACAAGAAGATGGCTCAATGGTATTAGCTAATGAACATGAACAAGGATTCATGGTAAATCAAGCTATAGTTGACTTCTGGAAATCTTGTAATGGCCAACGTAAAGTTACTGATTTGGTAGAAATCTTTGCACAACAAACTGGATTGCAAAGAAATCAAGTAGAGAAAGAAGTTATGCAATTACTCCAACAACTTCGTGATGGTGGATTGATTGCAATTGCAGGCCAACCTGATTCTCCAAATGTTGAATTTAAAAAATAGTTAATCTAATCCTTGTTTTGGTCTACCAACTTTTTTCTTATTTTTTGGTCTACCTACTTTACGCTCTTTTCTAATTGATTTGGTTTTTTCTTTGAAATCCATGCCTTTTTCAAATAATTCCCAAATCAATATTTTTACAATTTTAGAAATCTTCTGTTCAAGATTTCGTTGATATTCTGGACTATTGAGAATTTCTCCCAAATTTTTACCACCTATTTGAATATCTTTATTCACAAGAGTTTCTGCTACCAATTCTTTTCCAAGAGTTAATCCTACATAGAATTTTACACCTGAACGAATAATTTCATTATAACTAAGATCATATTGTTCTTTAATTCTTTCAATTTCCTCAAACTCATCGTCTGGAAATCTTGCTCTCAATGTATTCCATTCAGTCATAATATTTTATTTGATTTTGACTAATTATCTATTGCGTTTTAATTAAGAAATCCTGATCAATCAAATACTTTTTAACGAATTCTAACAAATATTTTATTATGTCTAAAGAAGAATTTAACAAAAATGCAAAATTAGAGAATTTAATATGGGAAATTGCCCAATTACTTGAACCTAATTCAATTATCAATACAGAAAAAATTGAAAAATCAAAACAATCATTATTGTTAATTTTTAATAATAATCAAAATGAAAAAAGGTTTTAGTTCTAACGCTTTTGTCAATACCAGCCTGTCAGAATCGATTAAAACTATTTCTGAAATTGGCTACGATGGAATTGAAATTGTACTAGATCATCCTCATGCTTTTCTTCCACTATCAACTTCAACAACTAATGAAATTAAAAATTCTCTTAAGAAAAATAACTTAGATGTATCAAATCTAAATGCAAATACCGTATTAGGTCATGATATTTTAAAAAATGAACCATTTGAGCCGTCCTTATCTAATTGCGATAATAAATTAAGAAATTGGAGAATTTCTTATACAAAAAAGGCGATAGATCTAGCATGCGATTTAGGTTCCCCTTCTATTTGTATTACATCTGGAAAGTATCATGAACAAACTTTCAAACAAGAAATTAGTTTTTTTAAAAATTCTTTATTTGAATTGGGAGAATATGCTGAGAAAAAAAATGTATCTATATGTATCGAATATGAGCCTGGCCTTCTAATAGGAAATTCTTCTGTTCTCTTTGATCTTATTTTATGTGATTTCAAAAATATTGGATTAAACTTGGATACTTGTCATGTTGCAGTTTTAGATGAAAATTTTTCCAATATAATTAAGAAATTTAATTCAAAAATTTTTCATACTCATATCAGTGATTGTAAAAATAACATTCATTATCATTTAATTCCAGGTGATGGTGAAATTGATTTTAAACAATTCTTTTTTGATTTAAATCAAATAAAATATACGGGTTATCTGACTGCGGAATTGTATACATATTCTGATACACCCATAGAAGCAGCATCAAAGACTTTTAATTATTTAGTAAATTCCATCTAGTTATTGAAATTCATCGATCCTCACATTCACATGTATTCTAGAACTACTGATGATTATGAAAAAATGGCCTTAGCCGGAATTAGGACTGTTATTGAACCCTCGTTCTGGTTAGGTCAGGAAAGAACTTCTGTTGATACCCTAAAGGATTACTGGGAATATATTATCACATTTGAAAGACAACGCGCAGCTGAATTTGGAATAAAACATTATTGTGCAATTTCTATAAATCCTAAAGAAGCAAATAATAAGGAATTTGCAGAAAAATCATTCTTACTTCTTAAAGATTATCTTCTAAGAGAGAGTGTAGTTGCGTTAGGAGAAATAGGCTTTGATAAAATTTCAAAACAAGAAGAAAATATTTTTAAAAGACAACTACTTCTTGCAGATGAATTAAAAATTCCTATTATTGTTCATACACCTCATGTCAATAAACTAGAGGGTACAAAAAAAACTCTTGAAATTATCAAAGAACTAGAAATTGAACAATCTAGAATTATTGTTGATCATAATAATGAAGAAACAATAGAGCTTTCTCTTTCATATGATGTTATGGCAGGAATTACTGTTTATCCTCATACTAAATTGAGCCCATTTCGTGCTGTAAATATTATGAAACAGTATGGAATTGATAAAATTTTAATCAATTCTTCTGCTGATTGGGGAGTTTCGGATCCACTAAGTGTTCCTAAAACTGCTTTAGAAATGGAATCAAATGGATTCAGTCAGCAAGAAATTCATAAAGTATTATTCCTAAACCCAAACTCATTTTTTAAACAATCTTCAAATTACAAATCAACTGAATAAAATGAAATTTGCATTTAGCTCAAATGCATATAGAAATTACACCATTGAAGAATGCATAGATTCTGTTAATCAAGCAGGATATTCTGCTATAGAGATAATGTGTGATATTCCTCATGCTTTTCCTCCAATATCCGATGAACATATTTCATCGATAAAGAAATCACTTCAAAAAAATTCCATGACTATTTCAAATCTTAATGGATTCATGATGAAAGCAATAGAAGATTTTCATCATCCTTCATGGATTGAAGAATCAAAAAATTATAGACAAAAACGTATCGAACATACAAAAAATTGTTTGAAATTAGCTAGTTTACTTGATGCAAAAACCGTATCAACTGAACCTGGGGGCCCTAAAACCACCCAATCTATTGAAAAAGAATTTGAGCTTTTTAAAACTGGAATTTTAGAAGTTTTACCAATTGCTGAAGAATTAAAAATTACTTTACTAATAGAACCAGAACCCGAATTATTAATAGAAAATTCAAATCAGTTTTTATCTTTTATAGAGAATTTTGATTCAAAATTTTTGGGTTTAAATTTTGACATTGGTCATTTTTTTTGTGTTAATGAGAATCCTGCACAATTAATCAAATCAATGAGTGAGTATATTCATCATGTTCATTTGGAAGATATAGATTCAACGAGAAAACACCATCATCTAATACCAGGACACGGAATTATTGACTTTAATTCAGTTTTTAATTCTCTAGAAGAAATAAAATACAATGGATATGTTACTGTAGAACTTTACCCATACCAGAAAAATCCTCAAAAAGCAGCTATTGATTCATTGAAATTCCTTAATTCTATGCCAACATTTAGACAAATGTAAGTTGGTTACAGAGAAAGCAAGTATACATTTCCAAATTTCAAAAATATCTGGGGGGACCAAGCGAGGGGCCAAGCAAAATTCTGGGAGGGCCATGGCCCCTGTTGGCCGCCCCGTAGAATCGCCCCTGGGTGTGCTGCGTCATCAAAATTGATTTTTTAAAAAATTCTTACCTCTCCGTTTGTCATTAAGAAACCTAATAGGTAGTCGCTTCACTTATCAGAAGTGTGGCCTGCATGTTAAAATTCAGCACAATATCTCGAAGATCTATTTCAGACCAGTAGTGAAAGAGACATCGGTGACACTATCAATCCGGAAAAATTGATAAAAATATTTTAAAAAAATATCAAAATTCTTAACAGATCCAACCATGCAATAAGTAGCCACCATTTTCTTCATCCACTGTTAAAGTAAGAAAATACAAAATTTTCCTAATTAGAATATCTTTATGTAAAACAATAATGTTATGAGAACTGCATTAACTGTCGAGAATTTGTCGGTGGATGTTGTTTGACCTCTATTTCCCCTTATTGTCAAAGCAAAGTAGCAAATAGCTGTTTAATCGTTATATTATTCGTAATCAATCTAGACTGCTTAAGAGGCACCCCAAGCAATCCCATCACCATCCGCTTCTGTGATTCTTAAATGCAGTTGCTTTTCTATTGAAACCACCCCCCCTCCCGGAAATATGTCTGCAACCGCTCTCGACAATTTCCCCCACCCCTGCCTTTACCCAGGTCCCTAACTATTTTTAAATAAGTTTTTCCACCACTCTGCATATTCTGCCCCTCCCCCCCGCTGTCTGAGACTTGAAAGTATGGCGGGGAATATTATGATGCCGATCGTTATTGATGCTACGTATACAGAACCTATTGTATATCTCCGATGAGCGACTTGTTTCATTATGTTAGCTCTTTCGCGCCTCACATTAGCGACAGCCAAGCCTTTGAAAGAAACTGGAAAACTCCACGTTAGTCGTGGATTCAACTGCTCACGAGATACAGTGTTGGCAATTCTGATAGTTTATTGTTTTCAGAGATATCTCTCAGAAACCCTATCCTTATACCGGGAATCGTATACTTTATTGTGGTAAGTGGTTTACCCCTCGATTTTAACCTTAATTTTAAACAGTTGCCTCTCTCACTCCACCTAATAACATTTCGTTCGATGACCATTGTCTTTTGAGGAGCCTCGAGAAAACTCGACAGAGCCTAGAGCAGGACATTGTGCGCGTTGCTAGCTTAGTTGCCAACACATGCTATATTTAGTGTCGCTAAAACGCATCGTAATAATTTGTACGCTGCAGAAATGTAAGCTAATCATCGCACAAAGTAAGTAATGACCACATTAGTGCATATTGTGTTTCAAGCTGTTGCAAGGGCAACCGCTTTATTTCACAACAAAGAATTGCTCTTGTGCTGCTGTTTCTTGCGTTACATCTTGTGGAATGTTACGTCATTAATAGCATTCCATTGTCAGAGGAAGTCCCAAACTTGTCCCGAAAAGAACGTGAATGGCCTGGGCACTATAGATTTACGTCATTTGGATGAGGCAACCTGGACTTTGGTCGAGAATTTAAAATTGAATCTCGAGACATCACGGTTTCATTAGAGAACTTGCAGCGGCTGGTGGTTGTAGCTTGCCGGAGACCGGCTAAAGAAAGGCCTACAACACAACACTTTGAAGGATTAACATATCGTAAGAAAGAAACTAACTATCATTATGAAGTTGTGGTCATCACAGTACTTGTTCAAGTAAGTTAAGGATGCAAACTTGCATATTATTGCTTGGTCACGCTCCTCACCTTGGAGTATAAAGTCTGTCTTCCTCAAAGTTGTGTACCTAATCTTGTCTTTTTAACAGCATTTATATGACTACGTGATCATACTTTATTTTATAATGAAATGTTTTGCACACAAGGTTGTGAAGCGCAGGCAGCATAGCGTTATATGTTAATGGATAGTTGCAGATCCTGGATAGCACCCGGGCTTGGTCGCCCTTTTGACGATTGCAATGGTTCACCCGCGTCCCGATACATCTTTGTGTGTATCTGAGATGTGGAGGCGATATCATCAAACTATTTTAGGTTGTCCCAATGTCGAAAGCTGAATTGACGGTGTTTACATTGATAAAAATCAGGTGTAACTGAGCGCCAGTTACTTCTATTACAGCTCGGTGTACGGGGATTTACCTGACATAACTTGAGCATTGAATCACGTGTACGCTAGACTGAAGAGTCACGCCTTCATGTCTGCTCCAAGACCAAGCTTTAAATTTCAAGCTCGTGGGACTGCAGATTTTATCGAATTTCCCTGAATTTTTAGCATAATCCGTGGCAGCTGTTTCTGTTTATCATCTAGGGCAATTGAACTTGTGGAAACTATGGAAGGTCTGGAGTTCATTCCGCTGCCAAAAGCTCAGATTATTTGGCACCTCCCTGTATTGAGATTTTGTCCCTATTCAAAAATTTCGAGTTCTTTACTAAGTTGTAAGCCAGACAGAATTGTATTTGAGCAAGATCAATGGTTTTTCACGGAAAGAAATTGTAATGGTTTTAGGGTGCAACACCTGTAGGTCCAGTCTCGAGCTTGATATTATCTAGGTCAATTTAAAGGAACAGAAACGAGGAATGTCAAACAAGCTGTTCATCTGTGATGGAGAAATTATATACGTACGTTACATGTACTCTAATACTACCACTGATGCTAGGCTGTGGTGTATGCAATGCAGGCCTATTTAATACACTCACAATTTGTATCTTTCTTATTTCTTTAGGCACTCTTGGGAAACCGTCACACAAGCTTTGTGGAGGAAGTACCCCAATGACTTGAATCCCAATGTTAAAGCTATCGATGTTATTGAACGGACTGTTTCAGAGGATGGGAAATTGCACACAACTAGAATACTCGGAACACAATGGAATTTTCCTTTATTTATTACGAACCTTCTAGGGATGCCAGACATGTGTTATGCCTTGGAACATTCAGTTGTAGATCCAAAAACACGTACAATGACCATGACATCAGTTAATTTGACATTCTCAAGTGTTATGGAAGTGGAAGAATTAATAGTTTACAAAGTCAGCCCAGATGATAAAACAACGTAAGTAGAAACTAGTCGCATCTTTCTCACGTCTTGTAAAAGACCAATAATTAGGAAACTATGGAAAACGTGGATTTGTAGACGGTAGAAATGTTGGGGAAACTACAGGCGTACTTGCAGTGCTCCCACTGGATAATTGTCGAGATCAGAAGGCAGATGTTGTTGGAGCAACTACAAGGCCTTCAGTATTATTTATGTTACTATTCCAATGCCATTGCCTATTGACTTGTCAATTGTGCATGTGGTCTGAATTGCAGGAGCTCATAATTGCATCTATTTATTTCTCTCCAGCGATATTAAACGAGTAGCCTACATCATGAAATATACAGTTAATAAAGGCTCGTAACTTACTTTCCAAGTATAAAACGGAAAAATCGTTTTTGGCATTTTAACGTAAGAAAAACAATGAAATTTGCCATTAGCTGTTGGATCCCTAGGATCCCATGCCTCAATTTTACCCCCTTTAAAATCTCGAATACCCCCCTCCTCCTACAGGGTTCCTTGGACCTCCGTTAAGATACACTGATCTGGTGTGTTGATAGCCATTCACATATATGCTCCAGCTGCTGTACTGTGATATGTTTATATTTGTATATATATTTTTTATATTTATCAAACATCTTATTTATTTTATCAGGACTACTATGACACAGGAAGCAGCTATCAATATTACAGGCGTCGCATTTAAGGATTATTGTGAGGGAATGGTCGCAAGTGCATTTGATGCAAATGCAAGCAAGGTGAGTTTAAAGTTTATAAAGTTTAAAATTTTGAGTGTTTTAATAAAATTACAATGCAGTCTTCATGTAAAATAACTTGTGTTGCAACTGTATAACTTGCACTTTTGAACCTTGTAATTTGATATATTGACAAACATAGGATATGTTTAAGTACAGCAGCTAAAGTTAACTATTAAACATTGCCATATGATATTACAAGTACAAGTACAAAAACTGTAGTGATTGGCCCTGAAGTATAGCTGTCTGGACAAGATTTCAGTATATAAATATTATATAGTAAACACCATAGATAGTGATGACATCAAGGTTGTAGGACAAGTGTGATGTAAATTTGTCTAGGCTTGCTCTCAAGTTAAGCCATTTAGATACCCAAAATTTCTTAAATAGGAGATTCTGATGCAAATTTGACAATTGCCCTATCAGTATATTGAGACCTTGAAAGTATTATGTGAATTAAAATATATTCAGCCTCCACACTGGTAACCACTAGAGAGTACTTCTGTTCATGGACATTGTTTACAAGGTTTTCAAAGACCCATATGGTACCACTTGAACTGCCACCTTTTCTGTTATGTGGCCATTGAGCAGTGACAAGTTTTTGTCACTCTAACAATGTTAGTTGATACAGCTGTTCTTTTTAATATATAGAGAGTGTTCTCCCACTTTTGAATAAGAACACTCTTACATGAAAAGCTGAGCTCTCTCCCCTAAAGATGAGAAGACTGTCTCTTCTGCTTTTATTCCACCACTTATTGAGGGTACTGTTGTGTCACAAAAACCAGGAAGTGTTGGCTTGTTACTTTTATATAAATACAGAACATAGGCTGGAAGGTATTGATTTGTGTTGGAAGGATGTTAAAGCACCCTTCTCATGTGTTAGTACTTGTCATATTTTTGTGATTTTCAAATGAAAATTTCTCCTTTACAGAACATCTGTTAACTACCATATTTAATATTGTAATCTTTCCGTGTCTTTTTAGGGAAGGGAAGCAGTTGAACAAGTTATAGCAAAAATAAGCCTAGAGAACTTTCTTGATACTCTTACAGAGCAAATGCAAGATCTTTCACAAGGATTGGAAGAGGCCAAGAATACTTTGAGTTTAGGATTTGATGAAATTACTACAAAACTAACTGATGAATTTGATGAAATAAAGGGAAAATTAAATGATGAACTTGATGGATTAGCTCTACTTTTACAAAATCAGACACTAGGACAACTGTCCGATGCAACAAAGAGTAATGTTGTAGTGCGACTCGGTACAGACACTAGTGCAAAGCAGAGTTTAACTGCACAAGTCATCGATGGTGGATTTACAGCCAGGTGATATCAAATATAGAATAGGTGCTTGCAATTTTCAATTAAACAATAACAGCAGTGGATTGTTCTTTGGTAGTTGCATTCACAACATTCCTTGAGCTGTGTTCATGTTTGCATCTATGTCACCATCAGATTCAATGTGGATGTTGTGATAGGATCTCTACCAAAGGAAGAATCACTATCAGTTGGCCATTCAGCTTGTGGTAACATTATTTGGATTATTTATTGAGGAAGGTCTGTTTCGTATTTGAACCTTTCATGCATAAGTGTACAAACACAAGGAAGTTGTACTACATTCATCCAACATCGTAGCTAGTTATGAAATAGACTGATAAAAGCAATTTCTGAAGTGTAATAGTATTAACAACAATTAGTTAAATTTCAAATTATGTAAGTATTTAATTGGCTATATATGTTATCATAAATTGTCAGGGATGGTATTACCACAATAGTATTTAAAGTGAATAGGAGTGGGTGGTTGACAGATTCCTAAAATCTGAATTCAGCCAGAGATATTTTTAGTTGTGGTAAAAGGCACATGCATTTTTTGAAGTGTAACTTCCTTAAAGTGCATGGTTGATTTAGTTTGAAATTTGATTTGGTCTGCAAGTGGTGTGTCATTCATGTTGTATACTATTTGTGAACAGCATTGGTAAGAGAAGCTAATTCAGTCAAATACAATTGGTGTCTTTTCTTTCATTTTCATTTTCTTCAAGTTCTTTTAGTTGCAAAGTTTTTATCTAATTCAATCAGATCTCTATCTGATGGTAAAAATGTTGCGACTATAGAAGTTGAGGGTAGCAGCAATTGTTATTGAATAGATGGCATTACTTGTCTGTAGACATACCATGGATTTCTATATTGTATATTTCTTAAGATCACACACATGGACTGGGTTAACACAATGAATGTTTATCTGTAGGTACTCTTTTTGCAAAGAAAGTGGCCTTAAAAATCTATGGCCATTTGGTAAATATGGTACCGTCCAGAGATGCTCATTTTTAAGACAAGTTTTTACCGGAGGATACGGAGGAGGAGGAGTTTGGGAGTCTAGATGGGGACCATGGATGTACGTTGGTCACATCCAGGTGGCATGGAAAGATGTATATTTGGTCATTTGAGATCATGTTGATGAAAACGAGGCATCTTCTGTTGAAAAGGGCAATTGCCAATGGGAGGTTTTGTATCTATGCGTCACATCCAGGACCCATGTCAACCCCTAGGGAAGAATTGGTGAGTCAAGAGGAACTTTAAACTAGGATGAATGGGAGGAATTGCAATAGGGTTTGCTGTAAATCTATCTTTCAGCTGATACTTTTGATTCAGGTGGGGAAACTGAGAAAAAGTTAAGAGGCATACTCTTGAGTGCCTAATAGAAGGCGGTTGGAATATACGGGGTGTTGAGAAATCCCCAAAACTTAATAAACGGGGGCAGGGGTTGAAAAATAACAAAAAAAAGCAATAAATGGGGGCAAAAAGTGTAAAAAATGCAGTCAAAATTAAAAGTAAAGTAAATCAACTGCAACTTTCTAATTGTATGGTAATACACAACAAACAACAGTCAGTCACTCCAAGCCATGGCAGCCTCCTACATGCCTTCCCAGATTTTAAAATGTTTCCCTCATCCTCCTGCTCAATGACAGTGTTATTGCTAACATCTGTAATGAGCATTTTCACACTTCTTCAAGACTCCTAAACGGCCATGTTTTAATGAAGATATTTTCTACTTGCCCACCAAAGTGCATCCGCAAAAAAGTGTCATGGGTGAGAGATTTCGTAAAAATTAATAAGCAGGGGGTTTGAATTAAGAATGTCCTGGGTGTAAAACTTTTGAAAAATTAATTAGCGGGAGGGTTGGGGGGACGTCTATTAGGTATCCGAGAGTATTTGTGTTTAAACTTTAATTAGACAGCTATTCGCAGACAACGATAAATTTGTCTTGTAAAAGTCCTCATACTTCAGACACCTCCACAGACTGATTTACGCTTAATGTATAACTTTTGCATTTCATGGAGTAGCCTGGGTTGCAGACTCCAACAAAACTACTTTATTGGATCTGCCAATCAGATATTGAAAAGTGGTTCCGGCACGACAAGATTGTCGTGAATGAGCGCCCATGTTATATTAATCAACGGAGTTACTGAACAATCGAAAGCTCATTTGACTGCGCCAGAGTCTATCGATCGATACATAGTCACCTTAAATCCCATTCGGGCGAGATGTCCTGCCCACTGGCCTTTTGTGTATTCTATTTTCTCGGTGATGTCTCTCACTTTAGTTCTTTATCTTATAATTTCAATCTTGACCTTGTCCAAATATGCAATCCATATAAGGAATACAGTAGTCGGTTAAGGATGCATTTCACAAATTGTGATACAAAGTGATAAGAAAGAACAAGTGATACAAAGTTCTTTGGCAATCAAGTCTCATTGTTAAATACTGTGATATTAAAAAGAGAAAGAGTCTGCTATGGACACATGATACATTTCGATCCAGAGGAAAACGAGTTACGTCAACCTAAAGCTTCTGTTGCTTGACTCCTACCTTGACTTTTCTTCCCGCTACTACCAGATCTTCGATGTCCCACACACTGTCCAGGGAAGAGCGCCCTAGCTTATATTGTCGGGCGAAAGGAGCAGCATTTCCGTGAAATTTACAATTTCCGCCCTAATGAGTAAAGGACGTAACGAATAAATAATCAATCATTAAAGATTTTAGGAAAAGAGTTAGAGAGCAACAGTTCAACTACTTTGGGTGATGCTTCTGTAATTTTGATATCGGTTACTGACGAAGGGCAAAATTACAGATAGTAACAATACCGATAATCAATTGTCTCATGATATTGTCACCGTCATTCAAGAACGCGGCTTTTCAACTGCATACTGCTAGTCTTCGTCAGACGAGATGTTGTGGAGATGCGGTGGAGATGCTGTGGAGATGTTGTGGAGATGTTGTGGAGATGCTGTGGAGATGTTGTGGAGATGCTGTGGAGGCCGCTCTGCAGAAACTGGAGAATGACACATGTTTTGCTGACAGAACCACACTAAGGCCAGCTGAGGTTGCTGACCCGTGGGGCATGGGCCTGTGTTCAATATACTTCCAATACAGAGAGAACGTCTATGAACAACAAGAAGGTGCAGCTATGGTCAGTCCAGTATCTGCTGTCGTAGCCAACCTGTACATGGAAGCCCTTGAGGAACGAGCCATTACATCATCGCCATGCTCACTTACCACGGGGAAGCGCTATGTGGACGCCAGCAATGGTGTGTTCTTATAACACTTGAACATTTAACATTATTTTATCAAATTTACAATCGAAACCGAAATGGAGAGCAAGATTGCTTTCCTGGATACAACAACCTTCCGCGATTGTCACGGCCGCCTAAACGCAGGCATCTACAGGAAGCCAACGCACATACATCAGGACATAGCGGACGACTCTCGTCATCAGCGGTCTGTGAAACATGCTGTCGTTAAGTGCCTATATTACCGAGCCCAACGTCTCATATCAACATCTGACGGGATTTTAGAGGAGAAGAAACATCTGTCTTCCGTTTTATGTTTAAATGGCTACCCCTCGTCATTCCTGCACAAGGTAGCACAACACAGGTAGTACTCCAATTTCGATTTGATGATTTACGTTTGTTTTACAGAATCAAGGTATTACTTGCAACTGAAGTACAGTATTAATAAGAAACTATTAATAATACAACATACTCGTGCTTTTCACCTACATTTAATCTCATAATTGGGGTTAAAACTTTAACCAGTGTAGTTTCATACTTACATCCAATCCCTTAACAAGTCTCCTGCATTCCTCGTTCTTGTCTTTATTTTTAGATACAACCGGGTGAATACACGTGTGCTCTCTGCTCGATAAAATGGTCATCCTGTGTTACAGGAGAAATGGAAACGAGAAAAGTGTTAGGGAGCATTACACACCGAAGTGGCATATGTAACGTGGCATGCCACTTGGCATGTCACTTAGAAATGAACCTATACAAAACTATTAAACCTTTCACGCCGAAGTGGCATGTCACGTGGCAAATGTGACGTGCCACTTCTGTGCCACTCGAGAAACGGACAAGACCATTTTCCAAAACCATGCCACCTCGCTCTTTAGCCTTAATGCATCAGGGCTTTACAATGGTCACTACATGACGAAGGATATCTTTAGGGTGTAATGTAAGGCCCTTTTAGATTATAAAAGTGCTTTGCAAGTCGACATTCCCAGCTTGGTATGAGATGTACCCACAATCTCCTTTTACGTTTTCTCCTGCCAACTATAAGACCTATAAGAGCAATAACATCGTCCTCGCTCGAAGAATACATCTTTCTACTTTTCAAACATGCGACGTGGCATCTGCCACTTCAGTCTGAAATCACAGTTTCCAGTGGCATTTGCGGCGTGGCATTTGCGATGTGGCCTTTGCGACGTAGCCTTTGGTGTGTAAACTCCCTTAGGCAAGAGTTCTACTAGTCTGCAAACATTCACCTATTTGTCTTACAAAGACGGGTATGTAGCTTGGCTAAATCAGTTTTCAAAACGCTTAGTTACAACGACGCAAAACCATTTTTCCTTTCTAATTCCACATAAGGCAACCTAATCTATTCCAAACCCCATTCTTCCAGGAAGAGTTGAAGAGTTGGACTACTTCCGAATTCGAAAAGGGTAACTAGTAAAGATTCCCTTAAATATCAGATTGGGTAATAAAATGTCATACTGTATTAGACTTTTTATGTCCTAATAAGTATTTTTATGACCTAATTGTTTGATTACGGCTGTATCATTATAGGTTAAAAGGTTATTTTATATGTCTTCGATGATCACTGTCTAAGAGTACACGGGCTAGTTCTGTTTAAAGAAAAGCGAAAACGTTTGTGGTATTGATGAATGCTTTGGTATATCAGTACAGGCCTACTAAAGAATGAAAGCTCAAATAAACGAAGTGAAACAAAAGTACATTATGATAAGATATGCATATCGTCTTTGTATGTGTGTGTGTGTGTACTTGTGTGTGTGCGTGCGTGCTCGCGCGTGTGCTCGCGCGCGTGTGTGTGTGTATGTGTGTGTGTGTGTATTTGTGTGTGTGTCTGTGTGTGTGTCTGTTGGCTACTTTAGAATATTAGTTAATTTTTAGAACAAAGAAAACTCAATTGTTCTCTGCAAATGAAACTTTGCATAAATT
>JAAAKM020006971.1:84331682-84388854 GCA_010016025.2 Alatinidae sp. Z8VKAUB7J3 | reverse complement strand
CATACATTACATAGGCCGGTCTGTTGGTTATTTATTGTCGACAAGTTAAACCCCTGGAAGCAGATTTAAACGACGTTAGAAAATCTACCAAATGACCGTGCCAAGTAATCAACATAAAACAGCTATCGGATTTCAGGAGAGGCAAAAATAGTATAAGTGTCTTTTATTGCAATATTTAAACGAATGGTTAGTAAAAGGAGAGCCATCTATTGAATAAAATAAAAGGAAACTTTTTATTCCAATTTGTTATGTCCTGTGCGTCCATTAATTACGCCATTCTCTTCATATTACTATAATCAAGCTCATTTAAAACGGGATCGCGTTTTATGTTTGGGATGGGATCTTATAATTGTTAATGGTAGGTGTTAAATCGAAGAGGGTTGTTATTTGAATAGTCCCAGAGGCTTTTACCTTATAGTAGCCATTCAAATATGGAGCTCAAACTTCAATGATTCGAGAAAAGAAGAAAATTATACCAATAACACACATGGTAACTGTATATTAAGGAAACTGACCTCACATCTTTGTAGATTGTCTTCTTAAGTTCTCGGATGATCTGAGCGATTTGCTTGTGTGTCCGGGTTCCGAAAAATATCTTTGGAGGTGATCTATGTAAAAAGAACTTAGCTTCATCAGCCGTTGAGGAGTGACTGCATTAACGTATAGGTAATTTTGTCAATATGGACATTAGTATGATGATCTAAGATAACTTTAAGATTGTTAATAATATAATAAATAGCAGACAGCAAACAGAGCAGCTTCTATTCAACTAACTCATCTGGCACATCACTTACGCTGATCTATTTTAGATGCTCACCATTCAGAAAAATGTTTTACGTGTCATAGAAAGCAATGACTGCCAATCATATGCTATTGGTATTTCAAAACAATTCCTCCTACCTGATTTTTTCCTTCTCCTTCCCTTTTCCTTCTTTACCTTTACTTTCTACTTTCTTTGCCTCAAGAGCTTCCTCTTCTTCCTTTTTGGGTGAATTATTGCAGTCTGTTTTCAATTCCATCTTCCATTTGGGAGGTGGATCTGCTACATCGTTGGATGTGTCATCAAATTTTGGCGACGAGGCAAAGTCTGAACTTATCTTTCGACGTTTGGTCTTTTGTGTGGACGACTGGAGATTGAGTAAAACAATCAAGAAGTTGCTTAGGGGTACAGAATTTGAATATTGGGTTGATAAATTAAATAAATATGTGACCCAACGTAATATTGAAACAACTAAATTGGCTCAAAATCATACTTTGCCAAAGTATCCTTCGATGAATAATTTCTGATGATAATAAACTACTTAAGTTACTGTCCAAACAACGGTATTGGTGCCACATTTTGCAAAACTTTAACTAATGATCTACGCTGCGCTACTGATAGTGGTTGGCAGGCGAGTGACCTGTTATTCCTCTACACTTGGCAATATCTGTACGAACAGGGAAGCAAAAACGCCTCTACAGCACAGCTATAGTTCCATATGCACTTTTCTCAAAAGTTGATCTCTTTCAACCAAGATTTCCAGAAGAAGCTTTATCGCAGCACTTTGGAATACTTACAAAGTAGAATTTCAGCAAGTTTCAAGTTATGACAACCTTCATTGACTTATTCCTACAAACGCATAGGAAAATCACAAAGTTCTTAAAATATAGAAAAAGCTTACGACTTGGGGAGTGCGATATCTTTTCTTTGTTGGCTGAAAATCATCATCGTCTCCAGCATCATCACCAGAACCACCAGCATTACTGGCCCCAACGGAAATATCATGAGAACCAGGAATATCAGCATTACCAGCAACTTTTGAAGCAACTGTAACGTCTACACCTGGAAATATTTTACAAAAAAGTTTTTTAACATTTTATTAATGTCAACACCAGTCATACTTCTCCCCAAATCATTGAAATACACCCCGCTCTTTGAATTCGATGCCCAATGATGATGAAAAGTCTAAATTGTAGTAAAATAATGAAGAATCCACCATGAATCAGAAATACAAGACAGTGGATTCCCCTTCTTACCAGAAAGTATCAGTTACTTTGATGATGGCAGCACTAGAAATTCTTTCAGAGAAACCCTCTAAAAGGAAACCTTATGGAAAACGTTTGGTCCTGTGAAAGACTTTATCCGGTCCACTGGAAATTGGCTGCTGGAAATAGGCTACGGATCGGTTTAACCTATTTCTTTAACCAATTTGCATTAATAGTAAGATACCTTTTAAAATGACCAAACGTTGACAGTAAAGTATCCCCTTTTGGCGTTTTCTCTACGAGTTTATTTGCCGGTGGCGTACACACCTTTTTATTCACAAAGTAGTAGAAATAACATTATGATAGCTTCATTGTAGGTCTGCTACATTATTATGACAGTTGTAACGCAGTTATTTCCCGATCTGGATGTCAAATCAAATAACTTTACAGAACTATAGAACTCACATAGCCATTTAAGATATAACTGCTACTTCCATTTACAAGCAGCAAGATTATCCTGTCACTTACTTATGATCTGTGCCATCAAGAAAAAAAATTCATGGGCATGATAGCAGATGTGAAAGCCTCATTCATACATAAGAGGGTGTACATGATTACAATGGATTCAAAAACATATAATATGTAACTTGTTATAACCTGAGTCTTTGTTTATGGCTGATGCAGAGGTCGGCTTGTCATCTACAGTTTTTGCTACATCCATGGTGTTTTCGTCTTCATTGTAATTTTTCTTTTCATCCTCTGAATAGAGAAACACATGAAACATGTTCCATAAAAAGACTTAAACAGGGAATGATAATTATAGACAAACTGAGGCTTTACTTTTGCTACTAGTAGCAGTGGACGGAAAACACAAGCTTTCTACAGTATTGTATCATCATCATCATCATCATCATCATCATCATCATCATCATCACCATCATCATCATCATACTCGATTTAACGTCCGTTTTACACGCTAGCATGCGTTGGGCGGTTTTGAGAAAGTCTTTCAGGCTAACCTATCTTTCTACTAGCTCTTTACTTACTCCTCTTTCTCTCAAATCCTTCCGTATCATCTTCTCCCATGTTTCCTTTGGCCTTCCTCTACCAACTGAACCTGCTATATCAATGGCTCTCGATGTACTAACCCAAGCACTCCCATCCATTCTCTCAATGCGCCTAAACCACCACCTAAGCCAGTCTCCTATTTTGTACACATCTCCCAATACTGTCCGGATTTAATCTTCCCCTAAGTCCATCTGATCTAAGTCTGTCTTTAAGACTTACATTAGTCATCCATCGTATTATTCTTATATCATTTCTCTCCATGCATTGCATATCCTCGACCCTTACTGGCCAGGTCTCACTTCCATACACCATCACACTTCGCACTCATGCCTGATAGAATCTTCCCTTCATTAACGGTGGTAACAACGTTCTGGTCAGTAATGACAGACGTTCTCTTAACTTACACCACCCCTTTTTAACTCTTGCTACCACACCAGCACCAGCTCCTCCTTATGCTCCAATGGTGTCTCCGAGGATTTACCATGAACTCTTCTTATCAAAGAAAGCATTGTCTTTACGGTCACTTCTTTGCAAATCCGAATACGAGTCGGACTGCCCTACGGAACCATATATTTACCAGGGATGTGTCATCAGTGGCAATGCAAAGCATGCATCGCAAGCCTTAAAAACTCTCACAAACACCCATATCGTAATCATGCCCATATTGTTTTAAAACCTTGTTGTTTCTCAGGGTGGATGTGCAGAAGAGTCTTAGAATCTGACATCAAACACATCAAAATCTTCATTCTATTTATTCTATGAAAGTAATAAAAGTGTCAACAAAAAGAAATACTTGGTGACCGTAGAAGCAACTGTGATCGTGTTCTCCTAACCCATATCTGTCGGCCCTGTTTCTTGTGAGATCTATTTAAGTTTTGGTTTAGATGCCTTACGTTCATGTCCATTCACTTTTGTCTTTTCCTCGCCAAACAACCTATAACGGGTTACAAAAACATATACAGATGTTAAAAACAGGAAAATGAACCATTCATGCAACGGCCTAGCGTGATTTCCTTTCTTTATGACAGAGTCTTGCTGCATTCGATGATTCCACTGTGTTTCAGTCAAGCCTCTTTCGCTATCACAATTGAAAGTTCACACATGGCACGGCACTACGCAGCCTAAATTTCTCTACCATTTTAGTACTGAAAGTGTACCAATATTAAGTAATTCCTGTTCTTGTACATATATATATATATATATATATATATATATACTATATAATATATAATATATAATACTCTCTTTAAGTATTACATGTATTTGATAGCCACACGGCGGCCTCGCTAATGATGCAGGCGGGCGCGTCTCTACCTGAAGTGGCCGAGGTCCTCGGGCACTCGACTCTGGAGGTGACGCGGCGCTACGCGCACTTTGCGCCTGACTACGCAAAGGAACCGATCAAGCGGCTTGGCGAGAAGTTGAATCTGGGGATCGCGGGTCCCCGGGCGGCTCGGCTCTAGTTCCCGGGTGGGAAGGGCGTGCCTCCGGAGCGACCGTGTGGACGATGTCATGAGTGCATTGCAAGTTCGTTGATCGAGCCCTGATTTGGCAGTAGCCTTCCCACATGGCTTGGAGCCGGACACCGCTCGTTCTCCTCGTCGCCTTGTTCATGGCGAGTGGGGGAGTGCTGCGTCCTTGCGATTGCCCCAGCCGACCCGCAAGCGTCTGCGCCTCATCGTGTGAGGAGCGCCAGGCGCACGACCACGGGCACGATTGTCGCGGGCACCATCGCCGCAACAAGGGGTTTGTCAGCCAGTCTCCATCCATCGAGTCGAGGCGAGAGAATTGCTGCGGTGGCTTCCAAGTGTGCCTGAAGGGACCGCTCCCCGCCGTCGAACCGCACGTCGAGCAGTTGACGTTAGACATGGCCCAGCATGTGGCCCGGTTCATCGATTCGTCGGTTCTCCCGCGCCTACCGGAAGTCTCCGCTCCAAACGGGGGCGGCCATGGTCCACCTGGCGTCGGTTGGCGACTTTCGCCGCCAGCGCTCGGCGCGTTCCTGATCTAAACCCTCGCTGCCCCCCGCGCGCAGGGAGTGTGGCAGCGTGCCTCTCCGCAGGAATCGCCCACATGCCCGACCTGCGGCGCATCGCATCTCCCGTGCGCCCTGGATGACCTCGGCCGGGGGGCTTGCCCCCGGGGAGGCATGTCCCTGCTCGGGACGAGAGTCGGCGTAGAGGTGTCGCCGCTGCAAGATCGGCATCGAAGAGCCTGCGGCGCATCGCGGCGTAGCAGCCCACGGAGGCCGTTCGCCGGGAAGTCTTGCGAGCAAGTGCTCCGAACGAATCCGTAACCCTTATGGGTTGATGAGGTGCGCAGAGCCATCTCTCTGCGATCTCGCGAGGCCTTGTTGCCTCGCTTCGCAGCGGACACATCGAGGGATCAGTCTGACACAGATTGCCGTTGGCCCTGTGGCGACCGTTCTTCTCACGGGCTGTACCTGCGGGGGAGCCGCGCGTGCAGCGGACCGCTCGCGCGAGGACGCTGGGTCCCGCGCCGTCATCCGGCCTCGGCCCGTGGCCGTGCGCCAATCGCCCCCTTGGACTCACCGTCATGAGGTGCCTGGTGCCGCCTCATGGTCGAGCGGCGAGTCCTCACAATCACAAGCGCCAACGGATTTCACAACCATGTACAAGTCTCTTCTTATCGCGGTCCTCGTGGCGGCAGGTTCGCTCGTCGCGGGCTGCACTACCGACGACGCCTCGTCGAGCCAGCCTGTCTATCCGGGACCGACCGGGGCCACCGCCCCCGCTCCCTACGCCGCGACTCCCGTGCCCACTACGGCTCCCACCTATACCGACGCCGTCGGCGGGCGAGCGGGCAGCACAGGATCGGGGTCCTGCTGCTCCAAGTAGCGTGGCCCGCTTGGTTCGTGGCAGTTGAGTTCATCTGCTCTAGTCAATCAGGATTGCATCGCATGGGAGCGCGCTCTCGTGCAGCACGATGGCCCGGCGGGGCGTTGCTCGTCGCCGGGCTAGCAACACAGTTACGGGAGTAACGGCCAATTTAGTTGCCAGGCGCCAACCACACGGCCAAAGACTCTTCCCGACAAACAACCTGCGCCACGGAAATCAACCATGACAAAGTTCCTTCGTATTGCGGTCGTAGTGGCCGCCTGCTCGCTCGTCGCCGCTTGTACCGGGAGCGGCCCGTTCTCCTCCGGTGGAGGTTCGGGCGGCGGCTGTTCGAGTTGCGGCAACTAGGTCCGCAAGCACGCCAAGGACCAGCGCACCCGGTGCGCTCGATCCCCGTCCGGAGCCAGTCTCCGGACACCAGGCCCGCCGGGCCGTGGGCCTGCCGTCGCTTCGCTTCGGCAGGCCCACCCCGGCCTCCTCGTGCCCCTCTCTCGTGAATGGAGTCCACACAATCATGATCAACCGAACAACAACAGGGATCGCCGCTTCGGTGATCTTGGTTGCTCTCAGCACCCTGTTTCTTGTTCGCCCGGCCGAGAGCGACGCCACCTCGGACCGCGCCGAGGCGGCTGCCGTCCAGAAGGGCAAGGTGCTCTTCCAAAAGGCCTGGACTCGCGGCGGAAAGAGTTGCGCCACGTGCCACGCCTCAGGCCGGAACAAGATGACCGCCGTGCGCTTGAAGTCGTACCCCAAGTACGACAAGGCGTGGAAGCGCGTCATCTCCGGCCAGCAGAAAGTGAACCACATGATCAAGAGCAAGAGCGGAGGTGCGCCGCTCGTTCTTGGAAGCGCCGACCTAAATGCACTGGAGGCGTATATCTCACGCCTGCGCTGATACATGCCTGGTCCGGCTCCCACTGAGGGCGCGTACGTGACTGCACCTCCCCCAACGAAAGTTGGAGCGCGTGCTCGCCTCCGTGGGGCCGGGCCACCCGTGTCGGTCGCCTGCATTGAAAGGAGCACTCGTGCCCACTCACTTCCCCGGCGACAGTGTTCGCCTTGACCTTCTGGCTCCGGGCCTTCGCCTCGCCGTGGGCGGCTTTACGGTCCTGATCCTCTGCTTCGCTCTGCTCGCTCAGGTCAATCTCTGGGTGCAGGACGGCGACGGCACGCTCCCGGGTCCTGAGCGCATTCTGCACAAGTACCACGGCAAGCCCGGCAGCAGCCGCTTGCATCACGTGCTGGACCCTGCGTTGCCAGAGGACGACCCGCTTGCGATGTGGCCCTACCTGGGCGACGAACCCCGGCGCAGTGAGCGCAGGGACAAGATCCTTGCGTGGGTAGAGCACGGCGCGCACGAGCACAACTGGTCTGAGGTCGAACCCATCTTCCATGCGCAGGACGGCTGTATCCAGTGCCACACCCCCACGGGCGAGGCCAGCCACCTGTCCTTCGAGACCTACGAGGGAGCCCTCGCGGTGGCGAAGTTGGACGCAGGTATGCCGCTTGGCAAGTTGACGATCACGGCCCACAACCACGCATTCGGATACGCTGTGTTGGCGCTACTGCTGTCCGTGCTGCTCTGCTTCAGCCGTGTCACGGGCCTTCTACGCTACGCGCTCATCGCGGCGGCGTTCGCAGGTCCTCTGCTTGACGTTTCCGGCTGGTTCCTGACGCGCGGCCTCGGAACCCCTTTCCAGTACCAGGTCATGCTCGGCGGTGCGCTCTTCGGTGGATCCACAGGTCTGATGGCGTTGCTTATCCTACGGGAGGTGACGCTTGGCGCCCGGAGGCGTGAGGAGCGCGCGCCAACGACGGACGAGGCTTCAGGATGAGCGTGGAGAAGTTCGCCCTCCTGGACGGTCCCGAGTCTTCGTGACGTGTGGAACCCGGGAAATGCAGGATCCCATCATCTGGGTCGTGATCGCTTCCGCGTTGCTTCTCCTCGGTGCGTACGCTTGCCGACGGCGCTGCGCGCGCCGATGCACGTCACGTACGAGGCTCTCCGTGCGGGTCCTTCGGCGAATGTACTTGCGGGGGGAGATCGACGCAGGCGTCTACGAACGGGAACGGGCCCGGCTCGACGACAGGGCCCAATAGGAGCGCTGCCAGTGGCGTTAGCGCGCGATCTTCTTCAGGTACTTCTCGGGATCCGCTCGGAACTCATCGACGCAACCCTCGCAGCAAAAGAACACCGGGCGTCCCTCGTGCATGATCTTGATCGCTCCACCCATCGAGTCGAGGGGTTCGTCAGAGACCGGGCAGACCTTCTGGGCCTTGGCGAGCGCCTGGTCCTCAGCCGACAACTTGGCTCCGGCTTCGTGACTCCCATGCTCGTGATCTCCGTGCTCGTGGCTTCCGTGGGAGTCGCCGTTGTGGTTGTGATCGTGATCGCCGCATCCCGGCAACATCCACAGCAGTACCAGGCACACTGCTGCGGCGAATGTGATGGTTCTGGGTGTCATGGCAGTACTCCTCTGGTGGGCAACCGTAGGATACGTCTCATTGAGGCTTCTTGTCCTCCCTCGTCATGTCTGGCGATAAACGCTCGCGTTCGTCGCCGGGCCTTGCGTCCCCCAGCGCCTGGCGTAGATTGGTCCTCATGAGCCGGGGCCTTTCCATCCTCCTGCTGGCCATGGCGATGGTGAACATCGCGCATGCGGACCTGCTGCGCCCCTGCCAGTGCGGCCCTGACAACCCCCTCTCCTGCGGGTGCCATGCGTCGAACGGTGCCGACGCAGCGACACGGGGCCCCTGCTGAGGTCCAGAGTCAACGGCCCCGTGCGGGCCGGATGAAGACGGAGACGAGTGCCGTCTGTGCCCCGGACCTCGCCAGGCTCGCGCCACGTCTCCCGAAGCGCCGACGCTGCCCGTTGTGTTCTCGTTGGCGAACGTTGTCGTATGGACGCATGAGCGCAGCCCAGATGGGGCGCACGCCGACGTGGTCGGCAGCGCTGTGGGAATTGCGCCACCATGGCGATGCACCCAGGCTGGTCTCTCGGTGTTCCTGATCTAGGAAGCGGGCGAATGGCTCGCGACTTCCGGGCCGCTGCTTCTCTGCCTCCCCTCCCCCCCGCTCCGTGGGGCGCCTGCCTCGTGATCTCCTGACCGCGAGGACCTCAGAACACCTCGGTTCAGGCGCGATCCGTCTATCGCGCCGACTCTACCCCTACAACCAACGCGAGCAGGCCCAGTGCCTCCTCGTCCGGAGTCCCTCCCATGTCTCGTTTCACAAGCGTACTCTCTCTTCCGTTGGTGCTGATCATCCTGATTGGTGTCGCTTCCCACCCGGCGATCGCAACCGAAGACCTCACGGTCACCGTACCCGTCTACAAGAACACCACGTGCCCCATCATGGGGAAGGCCGCATCAAATCGACTGTTCGTCGATGTGGACGGCGGACGCATCTACATCTGCTGTCTTCCCTGTGTGAAGAAGATCAAGGCAAACCCGTCCAAGGCTCTCGCCGCCGCGTATCCAGTGGCCAAGGTCGTCGGCAACAAGGTCTGCCCGGTGACCGACAAGACCCTCGCCAAGGGGCATCCGTTCGTCCAGTTGCAGGGCCATAAGATCGGCGTCTACGACAAGGCGGCGCAGACCAAGGCCAAGCAGCAAGTACAGTTGACGCTCGTCAAGGCGCTTGAGAAGAGCGTTGTCGATGTCAAGAACCCGACGTGCCCGATCACGAACAAGGCAGTTGGCGCAAACTCCATCTGCCTGATCGGCAAGAACATCGTCCACTTGTCATCCATGCGCGTGATGAAGAAGGTGCGGGCCGCGCCAGCCGCAACGCTGGCCAAGGCGCGGGCCTCTGCGAAGAAGACTGGAGTCAAGTAGCGGACGGATCCGAGGGTCGCCGCGTTCGCGCGGCGACCCCTCCCGGAGGAGGAACCCATGAACATCGGCCTGTTGCGGGCGGGATTGTGCGCGCTTGCACTCCCCGCCCTCTTGCTCGCGTCCTGCCAGTCCTCACGCGGCAGCGTCAGACCAGACGACACTGCCACCGTGAAACACGACGTTGGCCGACGGCTAGGCAATGCGGACATGGAGGCACCCCTGCGGGCCTCCGTGAGCGAGTTGCTATCCGGTCCACTGACCGAGGCCACTGCGGTGCGAATCGCACTCGCCATGAATCCAGACGTACGCGAGGGCTACGAACGTCTTGGGGTTGCGCGCGCCGAGTTGGTCCAGGCGGGGTTGCTCAAGAACCCCACGCTGGGCGCAAACATCAAGTTCTTCTCGGCGGGGCCGGAGGTCGAGTTCGGCTTGACCAAGCCATTGATCGACCTGCTGTTTGTGCGTCACCGGGCGGCGATCGCGTCGGCGGAGCGCCAGGCGGTCGAGGCCGACGTGGCCGCGAACCTCCTCGAACTCCTGTTCTCGATCCGCCGTCGCATGATTGATGTGCGAGCGGCGGACCGCGTGGTCTCCCTGCGGGAGGAGGGCGTGTCGGCGGCGGAGACGACCGTCGGCTTGTTCGAGAAACTGCACGGTGCGGGGAACATTCTCGACCAAGCCAAGACGGCGGGCGAGATCGCCGCGTCGCGAGCCCGTCTCAAGTTGGAACTGGCTCGCGCGGCCCAGGTAGAGGCGCACGAGGACCTGCGGCGACTCCTGGGTGTTGATGCCATCTCGACGCCCCTGGTCTTGGCCGAGGATGGGACCCAGGTGCCGAGCGACCTGGCCAACGACGAGCCGATAGAAGATCGAGCCGTCGCCGCGAGTCTTGACCTGCGGTCCATGCGTGCGATTGCGCTGGCTGCTCACCGAGGCCGCAAGTTTTCTGGGGCGCTCAGGAGCATGTGGCTGCGAGATGGCGGCGCTGTCGGCAAGCGTGAAGCGGAGAGCGGTGCCTGGGGCTTCGGCCCAGAGATCGCAGTCGAGATCCCCCTGTTCGACTCGGGGACAGCAGAGTACGCAAGAGCCTCGGCCGCCTACCGCCGAGCATGCGCGGAAGCCGAGGCAGTGCGCCTGGACGTGCGGTCAGCAGCGCGACGATTCGCGGCACGTGCCCGCATGGCCCACGCGCGGGAACGACGCATGCGCGAGGAGTACCTCCCGTTGCGCAAGCGTTTCGTGAAGGATCTGGCTGCGCGCTACAACGAGATGCAGATCGGCGCGTTCCAGGTTCTGGAAGCCAAGATGATGGAAATCGGAGCGCGCCGCGAGCACATCGAGACGCAACGTGACTCGTTGCTGGCTCGTGCAGATATCGATGAGTTGCTCGCGGGACATCTCAATCGTGAGCGCCTCGTAGCAGCGGAAATGCCCGACGAAGCGGATCACCCCGCACTTGTGGGCGGAGGACACTAAGATGACAAGCACACGGAGAGAAATCCTGGCGAGCGCCGCTGCGGGCGCCGCGATTCTTGGACTGGCGTCTGGTACTGCCCGCGCGGATGACAAGGACCCGCGCGCGAAGCCCGTGTCCCCCGAGGGGTACCGACCGACAGTCACGCTGGACGGGAGTACCCTCCCGTTTCGGCTCGTGGACGGCGTAAAGGTCTTCCACCTGGTTGTCGAGCCAGTGCGCCATGAGTTTGCCGAGGGACTGGTCGGGAACTGCTGGGGGTACAACGGCGAGGTTCACGGTCCAACGATCGAGGCCGTCGAGGGCGACCGCGTGCGGATCTACGTCACCAACCGCCTCGACGCACCGACTTCGATTCACTGGCACGGGTTGTTCGTCCCCAATGGAATGGATGGGGTCGGCGGACTCTCCCAGCGACCGATCGACCCGGGCGAGACCTTCCGCTACGAGTACACGCTCAAGCAGCACGGCACATTCATGTACCACCAGGGCCCGGGACAAAGCCAGCAAACTAAAAGAAGCGGTGGCGCAGGCTGTCGCTAGTCTTTCTGGGTCTCGGCCCGCGGCGGCAGGGCTTCCCGTACTCGCGAAATTTCCGGACAGACAATGCTGGATTCCAGTAGCGCATCGTAGGTTCTCTCCAGGTACTCGCGGCAGGTCCCAAATTTTCCCCGCGCCCGCGCGATAATCTGCGCTGCCTCCTGA
Source organism: Alatinidae sp. Z8VKAUB7J3 (assembly GCA_010016025.2). Lineage (NCBI taxonomy): Eukaryota > Metazoa > Cnidaria > Cubozoa > Carybdeida > Alatinidae > Alatinidae sp. Z8VKAUB7J3. The sequence goes on along the minus strand of JAAAKM020006971.1, from coordinate 84,376,947 downwards.
TCGGAAATATCCTCCACGAACTGGTGGCTGTTCCTGTTGGCTTCGAATACCAAGGCATCGATCAACCCATTGCCGGTGTCGAGAGACTTCCAAATGGGAATGTAGGCGTCTGTCCACATTTCACGATCCCATAGGGCTGCCAACTGCTGCTCCCGGTCGGTTTCCCCGATCCGCAGCGCAATGCCGTCGCAGACGCTGGCGCCATCTTTAACGACACCGAGACCCAACCCAGGAGTCTCCACGGTACCGCGTGCGAGTGCGCTCCACAGGCAGAATGATCGCCGATATCCTGCAAGCCGACCCCATTTCCGCTCGGCGACGTGAAACGCTGGCTGCCATATGAGGGATCCATAGGCGAAGACCCAAACCGCTCCGGAGCGCCCCTGCATCGTTTGCCGCAAGTTATTCGCCCGGGATTCCGGAGTCAGTGGTGCAAAGCCTTCGTGCCCGGACACGGGCTCAAGCCGTTGTCAGAATGTCGCCGAAGCCGCCATCAGGCGGCGCCGTATCGACGCGGTCGGCATCGAATGTCTCCAGTTCGCGGGTCATTCGACCGAGAAATATTTCGGATCCGTTTGCCCGATGAAGATTGACCTTGGCGTTGTAGACCATGTGCCCGAACCCATGTTTGTCCGCGAACCCGTATCGGCAGACATTGTAGCTCCCGTCATCCTGTTCGTAGCCTGTCAAATAGCACTTAATCGACAGAACCTTTTCTCGCGATAAATTAACATCTTCAAAGACTTGCAGGCGATCCTGCGCCTGTGTCAAAAATCCGGGCGCATCAAAGGACGGAAGGCCTCGATCGATGTCGCGCTCGCGCGTCGTCGCGAAATCTCCAATCAATATTTGGTTCGGCAGCGCCTTCTCGACGATCCGCGCCAATTGGATCGTTGCATCGCCGACGATATAGCTTCCCGTGCCGGGCCGTGCGCCCTCCGCTTGGAAATATTCGTAGCAATCGCCGATATGGAAGCCGCTGCGCAATTCGGGGATTGTCGTGACAATTCCTTTGCGACGACCAAGCGTGTTGTCGGCCAAGACCAGCATGAGGAAACAGAACAGATCGACATTCGCCTCCAGCCCCTCTGAGCGGTTCCAGACGTAGAACCCGTCACCGGTCGTGGAATAACACAGTGAAACATCCAGGCCGTGTTCGATCGCCCGCTGGTAGGCCACATTGATCGAATAGGAAAGGCTGTTCAGCGCGGTAACTTGCTCGAGCGGCGTATAATGAGAAAATCCAACAATATCAAATAGTATTACGCCTTTCTTCGTCAGTTTCGTGATGCCGAAGCGACGGGTTAGATACTCCAGCGAACGATCGCCGACATCGCAGTCGCGAAACGCTTCCGGGACGATGATGCGGTAGGGTTCGATTTCGCAAATATCAGCAATTTCCGACAACTCTTCGGACGTGCGGCGTGCCGTGCCGACAAGGATTTCTTCGTGATTGGCAAATAGGTTGGGTAGGAGGTATTGCGGAACGGCCAACACCTCGAGACCGGAATCAACGCTTGACCACGCGACGACCGCGTTTCTGCCCAGCCGCCAAAGGCGATTGAGTTCGTCATCGACATACTTCAGATATTGACGTGTTTTATCGTTCGCCAAGCCCACATTTCCCAATTTTGGGCAAATGAACCGAGATGTTGCTGGTTCACCTATTGATAAAACATAAACGTCGGGTGGGGCCAGCGAGAATGCTCGGTTATCAGCCGCCCGTCAGGTTGGCGGCATAAACATCAGCGATATTGTGAACACGCGCAAAGGATTTTGCCCAATTTAACGCGTCTTCGAAACTTTCATCGGCATCGTGCGGGTTTTTCATGAAAGACACTTCGACACCCGACACGATGTACCGGCACAGGACATTCGTGATGATTTTGCGTGAATCTTTCGGATCCGGAACGGTTAAAACCCGAATATGGTCCCCGGACGTCCGGGGAAACCCCTTATCAGCATCAACAATATGAACTTCCATCGCCGCGCCCGAAGAAATCCGTTGTCTCGCTATAGCCGACGGTTGCCAGCCAAACTCAGATAGAATTAAATCCCCCTATCGGCCAAGCCAGAACATTTTTGAGCCGATATAAACCAGCATAGCACCTTCGCTTTACAGAGTCGTTAAAGTGCCCGGTACCAGGTATCGGACAATGTGTAACCCTCCGGAAAGGGGTCAGTCGGGTCGAGGCCGTATTGGTGCAGGCCCGTAATCCACGCCCGGCCGGATATTTGCGGACGTATCGCCGTTGTTTCGCCGACATCCGTTTCCCCGAGGACCTGACAATGGAACTCCGACCCGATCAAAGAAATGCTTTTGTAGGCGTCACCGATGCCAATATCCCCCCGGGCGCGCAATACGGCCAACCGGGCGGACGTTCCGGTTCCGCAGGGTGACCGGTCGATTTTACCGGGCGAAATGACGACCGCATTCCGTCCCTGCTTTCCGCCATCGGCGGCGGTTTCGACCGGGGCGGCGAATTGCGTAAAGGTCACGGTGTGGATATCGGCGTTTTCAGGATGTACCACCGGGTAGCGTTCCGCAACCGCTGACTTGATCCGTTCACCGACCTCGACAAGCGACCGCGCCTCTTCCGCTACCAGCGAGAACCCCAGGGCGGCCGCATCGACAATGGCAAAAAACGCCCCGCCATATGCGATATCGACCGAGATCGTCCCTAAGCCCGGTACATCGACGGTTCCATCGAGAACGGCCGCGAATGACGGGACGTTTTCCACGAAGACGCGCGCACACCGTCCATTCCGGCACTCTGCGACCACATCGATCAGCCCGCCCGGCGTTTCCAATGTCAAACGGGTTTCCGGCTCTCGCATCGGGACCATGCCCGTCTCCAGGAGAACCGTGGTCACACAAATCGAGTTCGATCCCGACATCGGCGGATAGTCAGTTGGTTCCATGATAATGAACCCGGCGTCCGCCTCTTTACTGATGGCCGGTACGATTAGGTTCGCGTGAACGAATGCCCCGCCGCGTGGTTCGAAAAGCAGGAATTTGCGCAGCCAATCCGCTTCTTTCTCCAAATGCTGCTTCTGTTCGAATAGCGTCTCGCCCGGCGGTGGCAGAACACCACCGGTGATAACGCGGCCGACCTCACCTTCCGCGTGACAGCCAACGACCGTGATCGCCCTTTCCCACCGCATGGGACCATCCTTTTCACTGATATGGTTTGATTTTTATGGTCGGGCGGCACTGGGATGGCAACCGCTATTCAACAACGGCGACGGAAACAGCAAATCCGTCGACCCTTCAGTGAAACACTGCATTTTATCCAAATTGTCGTAAAATTAATAAATAATCAAATAAAAATTAAATTTATATTTTAAAAAACAAATTTATTTTGCCAAATATTATCTTTTGTTTTACAGTATTAAAATAAATATTAATCAAGATTAAGAAATTATGAATATTTTGTTAATAACACTAGAGCAACACTCTCGACTACTTTCAGTGAACACAAACCGATCATGTTTAAATGATTCGATCCCGCAGGTTGAACCAATGATCACGACCGAGATCCGATGCAGATGAAATTCAATATGTCCGACCCAATCCGGGAACGGCTGGATCGATGAATTCAATGTTTGTACCGACTGCCGGGCGCACGCCATTGGCGCGAAACGTGGTGGATACCCGCGGTGCATCGCATACCCCCGACGCCTACACGGTACTTATGGTGGATTCTGTCGCGCCGCCAGACAGTCGCGTCGTCGCGGCGGCCGACCTGCTGGAAAATTCGGCACTCAAAATCATCGTTGAAAACAACGTCGATTCAGTAATCGCGCGTCTCTCAGAAGAGACGTTCGACGCTGTCTTCTACGATTCATCGGTGGCGCTCGCAGAAAACCTGCTCGACCTTGAACGCATCATCAATGTCTGTGCGGCAACGCCAGTGCTCGTTTTGTGCGACAGGAACGACGATGACGCCGCGGCGGAAGCACTTCTGCGTGGTGCGCAAGGCTATATCGTAAAAGGGTCAGAAACCGCCGCATCGGTGCGCCAGGCTATTCGTTTGGCACTTTCACGCAAGCAGTGGGAACGCCAGCTCATCCGGTCGGCCCGATACGACTACCTTACCGGCCTGCCCGACCGCATCCTCTTTCGCGAACGCCTGGAACAGTCGATCCTGGAAGCGCACCGCAGTAGCGGTCAGATGGGTATCCTGTTCGTGGACCTCGATCAATTCAAGGAAATCAACAACACGCTTGGTCACGAGATCGGCGACAAACTGCTAAAAATTGCAACCGAGCGAATCCGAAAATGTGTCCGACGCGCGGACAGCGTTGCGCGCTCCGGCGGCGATGAATTCGCTATTATCGCCAACAGGCTGAATCCCGCAACGGATGCCGCGGCCCTCGCCAAACGCATAAACACGTCGCTGGCGCGGCCGTACCAGATTGACGGCAATGAAATTCATTGCACCGCCAGCATCGGGATCACCGTCTATCCCAACGATGGAGAAGATGCCGATACGCTGCAAAAGTATGCGGATTTAGCCCTACATCGGGTCAAGGAAATCGGCCGTAACGGTTTTCAGTTTTATAGCGCGACCATGAACAAGGTCGTGCACACCCGCAAGACGATCGAAACCCAGATTCGCGACGCGCTGGCGAAGGATCAGTTCGTCTTGAACTATCAACCCAACGTGGATGCACGGAATGGCAAGCTGGTCGGCAGCGAAGCGCTGATCCGTTTGCAGCATCCGGAATTCGGCACCGTCCCGCCGAACCACTTCATCCCGACGGCTGAGGAGACCGGACTGATCGTTGCGATCGGAGAATGGGTCCTACAATCAGCCTGCACGCAAGCGCGTGTCTGGCAGGATAGCGGCGACCTGCCGGCGCGGGTGGCCGTCAACTTGTCGCCGCTGCAGTTCCGCCGGCCGGAATTCGTCGAGACGGTCACACGGGTGCTCGAAGACACCGGTTTGGATCCGTCAAACCTCGAATTGGAGATTACCGAAAACGTCGTCATGGCGGACTACGAACTGACGGAGAAGACGCTGCAGGCCCTGTTCGAGCTGGGGGTTCGTCTCGTCGTTGACGATTTCGGTACCGGTTATTCGTCGCTCACCTACCTGAAACGCTTCCCCGTCTGCAAATTGAAGATCGACCGATCCTTCGTGAACGAGATCACCACAAGTGCGGAAGACGCCGCGATTGTTACGGCAATCATCAAAATGGCGCACAGTCTTAACCTGGAGGTTATCGGCGAGGGTATTGAGACAACGGAGCAACTGCGCTTTCTGCAGGCGCAAGCGTGCAACGAGTTTCAGGGATATCTGTTCACCAAAGCGCTGGAACCCAAAGCCTATGGCGAGTGGGCGCTTGATTGGTGTGCGAACAAGATATCCGATTACAATTTCGCCGCCTGAGATTCCCACTTAGACCTACCGACACGGAAAACCGCCGAACAGGCAAAAGCCATGTCCGACGGTTGTTCAACGGCGCATGCTGATCGGGATTAGGCTGCGTTCAACTCTTTGATAAATGCCGAGATTTGGTCGGTCATCTGGGCTGCATTTGTCGACAACTCCCCAGCCGCAGCCTGCACCTGGGATGCCGAGCTGCTCGTCTCGCTCGCCCCCTGCGTAACGCCCGTTATATTCTTCGTTACTTCCGCCGTACCTTCGGAGGCTTGCTGAACGTTTCGCGTGATCTCTTCGGTGGCCGCCCCCTGTTCTTCAACCGCCGACGCGATGCTCGCCGCAATCTCGTTGATATTGCCGATCGTGCCGCGAATGCTGGTGATCGCGCTCACGGTGTCGTTCGTAACCGATTGAATGGCCCCAATCTGCTCCGCGATATCTTCCGTCGCTTTTGCCGTTTGGTTCGCCAACGACTTCACCTCGGAAGCCACCACCGCGAAGCCCTTGCCCGCATCACCGGCACGGGCCGCTTCGATGGTCGCGTTCAACGCCAGCAGGTTCGTTTGACCGGCAATGTTGTTGATCAGTTCGACAATCTCACCGATCTTCTGGCCGGCCGCAGCGAGAGTCTCAACCGTCGTGTTGGTACGTTCTGCTTCTTCCGCCGCGGATTGAGCGATCTCCGAAGATTTCGCGACCTGACGGCTGATCTCGGTGATCGAGCTGGCAAGTTGCGCCGAGGCCGCGGCAACCGTCTGCACATTGCTCGAGGCTTCCTCCGATGCCGCAGCAACGGCCGTCGCCTGTTGGCTCGTGGCATCGGCGGTCGACGTCATGGTCTTCGCGGTCGAATCCATCTCGTTCGCAGCGGAAGAAACGATCTCGACGACATCCTTGACGTTCGTCGCCAGTGCTACTTGCTTCGTGACGACCGACCATGTCAGCATCGGCCCCTTGTAGTTGCCCTCCACATCGCGAATTGCTGAGACCAGTAGATTGAGCTTTTCATCGCCGACGGAAATTTGCGCTCTATGAGGTAAGTTCTTGGGATCTGCCAGTAATTGACGCTGGTGTGAGGGCTCCTCGTGAAAAATATCGATGCTCTGTCCGATCAAGTCATCTACTTTCACGGGAAGGTGCTCTTCGATCTGTCGTAAAGTCCTGACCGTTGCATCGTTCATATAGTCGATCTGCAACTCTTCCAAGTCACAGGTCATGACGTTGATCGGCATCTCATCGACCATTTGTTTGTAACGGTCCCGCTCCGCGACAACCTGCCTCAACTTTTCCTCAGTCGATACCGATTCCTTGGAAGCAATCTCAGTTATATTTTCTTCGTTCTTTTGGTTACGCAGACCCTTTAACATCCCTCAACCTCTCTAAGATTCGCTCCCGCCAAACATGTATAGTGTGGGATTGGCGACGCAGTTCGTTTCGAACGACCGACGAATACCCCCCGAACACTCTGTTCTTGTGGAACATTCAGAGGCGTATTAAGCGATTGTGAGGTTTAATTTAGGGTTAATCGATATTGGAGTTTGGTCTAAATTTTCGAAAATCTTCTCTACTGACTAGAGAGATACAGACTTAAACTTCTAATAACAGTTTCAGACTAATTTCAGGAGAGATAATCTTCATGCACTAAAAAGTATTTTGGAAAATTTTCCTACAATCAAATATGGCTTCTATGGGGCGCAACGGCAATTACTCGAATTCCATGCCGGACCGGATACCCAAAAATGAAAGAATCTTATTACCGTTTTTCGCCCAATAAGACTTTATCTTGGATAGCTATAATATCAACACCAAAAACATACCAAGTGCATCGTTAGCAACCTTTCGAAGTGATTCACTAGCCATCGCAGGCGTTTCAGCAATATTTTGGATGTTTCTGATTTCTCCTTCAAAAAGGGTACCTAAAAAGGCCAACAGAAAAACAACTGAAGTTAAAAAAGAACCTATCACACTCTTGTACTTTGTTTGCCAATGAACACCAAGTTCACTTCTGTTCTAGGTAAATATTGACAAGGTGCCAATGGTATCTTGTGTACAACCCTGTTACTGGTTTTACTCTGAAATGCTCAAACTTTTATCCACAACTATTTCAATACTGTGGTATTATACAACAGACTGTTAAGTCCTGTATGATATGCAAGTACAATGATAGCATAGACTATCATTCATTGAACCGGGCTTTTAAGGTGATTAATCTACATCTATACAGAAAGAATCATATTATCAATCAGTTCATGCTCTGCAAAGTCTTCAATTTGATATGAAAAGGACTTGCATTGGTTTCAACAAGAGATTCTCTCTGTGGCGTACACAAAACTCCATGGTGATGGGTCAAGATGTTGATCATGAAGGGCCCAACTTCAGGGGGTCAACTCCAGTATACAAGGAGCTGAATAACATGGATTGTATTTTGCCATACTCAACAGTTGCCCACTTTTACACTGAAAATGTGCTTACTTGGCAATCTGGAACCAGGCCAACTGTATACCTAATTAGTTTACCTTTAGTCAGAATGACAAAAGCAAATTTCATAGAGGATCCTTCGTAGGGGGCATGGCCTGGGTAGTCCTCCTTTGGATCTGCCACTGAAAATCCCCAAGAATCAGGTCCTGACAAAATTCTAGGAAGATAAATATTCGAACATTTCTTACCAAAATTCATCCGTGGTTTTAGCTGATCAAGTTCTTCATTAATAGCTGCTTCATCCTTAAATGTCAGCTTTGTCTTGATATCATCTAGCAATTTTTTGGTCTTTTAATTTAAAAGAAAATAGATTGAACTAAATTACAGGTAATTAGTGACTTACCACACAAGGGGTACTTAAAAATGCTTGACTTGACAGAACTGACAGTGAAATATCTCTACAGTATAAAATCTTTCTGGTCTGGGATTGTGCATCACTAGCATACTTGTAAACCATACTGGAGATCTTACAAAAAAGCTGTTGGTGTAAATTGGTTGGGGTTAACAACTAAACAAGTTTAAAGTCTTATAAAGTGGTTCTTATCATGGGTGTTTTCCAGATTGAGGGGTCATTGGGAAGCTTTAAAGTTTCAAACATAAGTTGTATATTTTGGGGAGCTGGAGTGGCACCCTCCAGGGAGTGGGAGTGGCTTCGTATCATAAACTCAATGCACTCGGCAGATTCTAAAGGTAGGTCACAAGACAAATGAATATTATGAACATCTCTTACTGTGTGGACTGACATATATCTTGTACTGACAACAGTTGGTTCTCAAATGGAACTGCAAGGGTGGACTCTCATTAGTTCTTAGTCATAGTAGTAGACTGTGGATCATAACACTTGTGACAAGGAAATTTCAGAATACAGCATAATACACCTTAACCTAATGATGCTAGTGCTTGTTTTTATGCTAAGACCAGGATGATGCCTGTATCATTCCCTTGTAAATCATGGATCCCTTAAATGCCAAATCCGTAGGTAATTCAATGAACTTTGGTTAAATTGATAAATTTGCATTAAGACATAGAGATGAGGCAGATTTTCCATAATTGATATGAAATATTCTATATTTTAAAACGTGGTCAATATATCATCAGCTCAGAAAAAGAGGAAAGGGATTTCCCATTACATGCCCTAAAGAAGGAACTTAGTTGTGTGCACAACCACGAAAACACAATCCAAGGTGGCTACTTAAACAATGGGACATGGTACCCAGCAAAGCAGCCAGATAAATTTTGAGGGGAGACAGGGATAAATACTGTGAAACCTTTTCCCTACCCTTCTTCCTTCCAAGCCAATAAACTATGGTTTTGTTGTCTAGGGAAATTTAGAATCCTTACAGCCCCTTGCAGGCCCAAAATCGCATGTGAGAAACTTAGACTTCTCGTCTTTCTTATCTCACCTCAGAAGTTTAATTTCTTTTCAGAAATAATAAGGAAAGCATCACAAAATGAAATATACGATACATTTAATTGGAAATATGTCCAATCAATTGGGAAAAACATTGTTCAAGTGAATTGAAATACACAAGTGACCCAGCTCTTAACGCTGGTAAGGGGTTTTTTTGGGGGGGGGCAAAGGTGGGAAAGTTTTACCTGTTGGGGAGACACAGTCCACCACCCCTAGCCTGCATGCCTAATAGTACCAGAGAGGGCTACTAATGGAACAGTACCAACAAAGCAGAAAACCGTAAACTATACCAAATGAAATATGAATGAGACCAGGTGAATGTAGGAGTCCACTCCCATGTAATCACTGGCTTGCATCATTAAAACAGCATTGAAATAAGTGTAGTGGATAGGCATAGAGCATGATGCAATGAGAGCCATTACACCTGGATTGATGACAGGCCTTGCTCCATCTAATCACAAATAACAGTAAGATGGTCCTGCTGCAGTAATGTTGCATAAGAAATAACTAACAAGGAAAATACACAATTGTAACTTATCAACATTTTAATCTAAAGGAATCTAAATGATTGTTTACAAACATGGTCAGCTGTGAAGAAGCATTAAATTGTCATTGAAGTTCACTGTGTGCCACAGTAAACAATAAATCAACGAAGCATGCCATAGTTGACGAGAGTGAAAACAAACAGCCTTAGTGTTATTGTATTGCCTACCTCAACTATATCTTGCCGTTGCTCATAAGGATCACCATCTGTTTCGCCAACACTGTCCAGTGAATAACACCCACTGCTCATTGTGTCTTTAAGCACTTCAATGCTTCCATCATCAACTGCTTCAACAAACAACATCTCTTCTGCCATTGTTATTACAGTCCAGAAATCCCTTCAACAATAGTAAAAAAATTTCAGGGTACATTTAATCTGGTATTTTTAAAATCTCTCACTATCATTTTGCGAGAAGGTATAAATTATAAATGCTTTAAATGAATAAATATATTCTATTATATTACCTGTTTATGTATTGCAAGGTGTATCAGCTGGAATGTCTAGTAAACACCTTGGCCTGCAAAGTGCTCCACATCCTTTAGCAAGCCATCATTAACGCAATTTGTAAGATATATATTTAACATTTTATTGTCAAAAAATGCTCTTCAACATTAGAAGCTATGATATCACTCCTGAACACAATTACAATTTACACTTTTCAAATTTAGTATACATTTCATTTTTATTCATTTCTTTTGGGGGCAGGGGGGTATGGCCATACAGTTTTATATGGATGTAGTAGAGCTCTCTATTGATATTGTGTACTATATCAATATGCATTTGCTTAAAGTTTAAATTTAAAATGCTTGACAATATTCACAGCACTATTTCATCATCAGCTCTGAGAAATGTATCAAGAATACATCCCACCTGTCATTTCCAATCACACAGGATGTTATACAAAGCAATCTAGCATGTTTGGCATTTATTTTCATTAAAAGGAGAATTGTCAATTTAATGACTGTTGGAATTTCCTCATATTGGGAGGTGACTGACGCAGAATCAACTGCAACTCCCTAAACGTAAGATAATACAACCCAAACAATAGCCAGTTATTCGAAGTCATGGCAGTCTCCTACATGGGTTCCAAGATTTTAAAAATGTTCCCCTCATCCTCCTGCTCAATGACAATATTATTGCTAACAGCTGTAATGTGCTTCTTCACAGTTCTTCGAGCCTCCTAAAAGGCCACCGTCATCTTTTAATGTGTGATTTTCATATTTTAATAAAGACATTTTCTATTTGCCTGCCAAAGTATCTCCTCAAAAAATTGTCATGGGTGGGAGATTACGTGAAAATTAATAGGTGGGGGGGGGGGGGGGGTTGGAATAAGAATGTCCTGGGTGGAAAATTTTCGAAAAATCAGGGGGGGCAAAACTAATGTGTACTAGGATACAAAACACATCACTCAATTTGGCTTTGAAAAATAAAAAATTACTCTATGAGCAAATAGTTATAATAATTTGTACCCTTGGTATTTGTAGAAGCATGTAAAAATACGCCTGTCAAACAGTTGCTAAATTTGGATGTGACCTTTGTTCACAGAAAAGAAATATACATCCCCCTGATTAGGAACCAGACCCCATCCATCCCTGCAAGGATGAGTGTGGTTTTGCCCCTCCAGCCATGCCCAATATACAATAACTGATTGATCGTCAAAATTTCTAGTGGTTAATTGATTAAGGAAAGAATTAATTATGGACAGCCCTAATTGATACACTCTAAAGTGCCTAAAATGTGTCATAAAATTCTTTGCTGAGTTTCATTTACGGTATGTTGACACTGGATAGGGTTTCATTTTCTACTTCTTGTACAATTGTTGGATTCAAACAACTGTGTAATGCACTTGAGAAATGCATTTCCCGTTGAGACATTATGCCTATGGTGTCAGAATATAGATATCGTTTAAAGCTGTTGAATTCTGAAAAAGAAGTTTTTAAGAAGAAAATGATGTTGCTGATTTAACCCCTTTCATAATCTTGATTTATTTACAATAAAAGTGGAGAAGTTGCATCTGAAGAACAATTGCATGATCTAGAAGTTTCTGAAATCATTACATTTGCCAATAGCCATTCCATCCAAAGACAAAGATTACTAAAGTGAAAATAATAGTCGGAAATTTTGGAATTCTCTAATAGCAACTGATGATGTCATCAGACTTTAAGATAAAAAGTATATTTGTCTTGTGGCCCAAGGTCCAAAGATAACTTTTGTCATGTTTCATGTTTTTGGAATTAAATGATCAGAGATTGTCCATGTTTCTTGTGATGTAATAACACTGTAATTACACTGTAATAATGAGTATGATCATGACTATGCTGATACTTTTTTTCTAATCATTTTATTTACTTTCTTTATACAAAAAAGATCATGACTATGGTGATAGTGTTACTAATGACAACAGAGATGATGATAATAATAATAATGATAATGATGTCACTATTCAAACATTACAAAGTTATATGATTATCATAATGAACCTGATTAACCATAAGACTGACCAAAACAACTTCCATCACTGATCACATATGATCCCAGAATCCCAGAAAAATATGCCTTGCTGAAATAGACATTGCCCATAGTCAACAAAACGTGTTGCTGGGGGTAAGTGTCTTGGGGTAAGTGTTGTAGGGGTAAGTGTTGCTGGGGGTAACTGTCGCTGGGGGTAACTGTCATAGAACCACATAGAGAGGGACTCTCAAAAGCTGTCTGCCACCTCTGCCTCCAAAACTCATGAAATACACGTCTGCTTAAAGCTTTGATGTGGTCTTCATCTGATTGAATTGAATATCTATATATGTGTAACATAGAATTGGTGCATACTTTAAGTAACATCCAGATGACACTATCAAAATTGCATCATCCCCTTTGATAAAATAGGGATGTACAAAATCATTCATGGCACATGTTTGGCCATTTGGATCCACATACTGTTCAGTAAGCTGTAATTGTAACATACACCTCCACCCCGAAAAAGAAAACACATTCAAATTGATGATCATATAAGCCTTATTGTGGCAGATTGTGCTAATTGTCAACCAATTGACTATTTGCAGGCTATAATATACAATACCGCATGATATGTGGTGCATCTCTTTTAAATAAGGTATATATACTTTTCTAACGTTGTCAAGTTTGTACTGTAGATTGAAGATATGGCTCTATCTGTTGTTGTTTGTTTTCCTTTAACATTAAAAAAGACAAGTGGTCAGGCAAACTGTGAAGACACAAGAAAAAGGTTGTTCTTATTACTGTCAAATTTGGTATACCATTGGAATTAATACAATATATAGCGGGTAAGTGTCGTGGTGGTAAGTGTCGCTGGGAGTAAATGTCACTGGGGGTAAGTGTCACCATGGGGAATTGTTGCCAGGGGGAGGTGTTACCAGGGGGAAGTGTTGCCAGGGGGAAGTGTTGCTGGGGGAAGTGTTGCCGGGGGAAGTGTCACCGGGGGTAAATGTCGGGTCACCCTCCATGTATAGGTATTTATGTCGTCGCGAAATCCGCCGAAAATGCACATTGAAGCACCAAGAATGGGGCATGTACAGATAATTATATAATCTATAATTATATATTTAACTGTACATGAGCACTATAATATCAGAATCGTGGGCTACTTCGCCTATCACCAATTATCGGCAGTCTGTCTTACCATAACTGCATCATTTGCATCCCTAAAATGCGGAGCCTGTCAACTCTCTAGCGGCGCCAAGGCACAGCAATGTAATGAAAAGTTATGTACCGCGATACAAATAGGCCATGGGTAACAATAAGTGTACCAGGTAATGATGTGGCAACAGATTTCTTTCTGTTGAACCTCAAGCAATATATATCGTTGCTAAAGCTGCATGCCACTAACAAAAGTATAGGCCTAATCACCCTCTAGGCTGCACACAAGGTATTTTCACTTGTGAATAAATCTATTTCCAAGATACAAAGTTATAATATCCTGCTAGCCTTCCTGGCAAGGTGAAATAATCAACGTCATGTTCAGCCTGTCGACGACCCACATCGTTATGACGCTACTAGTACTAGTACCTGACTTCCTTGAAAGCCTGTCAAACGTCTCCCCTAATATTAACGCTGTTTGGAATATCATAGTTGGTCTGCCACAGCACATTACTTTCTAACTGCTATGAACTGTAAGCTCTAATCACTGATTTAGATTATGATTCATTTTCTTAGATCGACGAGATCGGCCGAGAATGTCATTGTTTGAGTGATCCTACAAAGTTCATCAAGCGAAGTTGCAAGCATTAGCTAAACCTGGTACTTGCAGCAACAACATGTAAATATTATCTTTTAAATAAAAGATCAACAACATAAATCCTTACCTGCTACAGCTATCCGAATATGGGCCATGTACGTTTGGGGATTACTCGCGAAAAGACCTTCCTCTTGTTCTGTACGAGTTGCTTACTCGACGATATGGACTTCGTTCCAAGGGGGAAACACCATTGCGTAGTGGGTTTTATTGATTTCTCAGAATTGTCTCCTGGTTGGAGATCCATAGAAATAAAAAAAGCTAGAGCAAGCTATTTTATTGTTTTCACACCAAAAGCACAGAATAGTAAATTTTAATCATTACTTATTTACTACTCTATGGTGAAACAGCATCCAATATCCAGAAAGGTATTTTATATTTCGGACGTAAAATTTGGAATCATTTGCCTTAAAACCTGAAATCAGTTGAGGATCATAGTGTGTTCTAGTTTAATTTTCTCCCTCGAATCAATAGGGGTTTATTGAGCACAATTTCTTTGTTTTTTGTTACTTATATTTTGTATTCTTTAGAGTGACTTAAATACTTTAAATCTTAAAAATTGTAAGTTTGACGTATTTTGTTTTGTAACTGTTTTTGTTCTATCTGGCAAAATACATACATACATACATACATACATACATACATACGTACAAACTTGTTACAGTTACCATATGAAATTTTTACTTACCGATGTGACTGCCGAGTCTCGCGGGAACATCTTGCATGTGGCTGATTTTATTATCTTTTCCTTTCTCTGGATTTGAGTGTTTCACTAAAGTCAAAGATTCCATTATTCTTTCACCTCGTACTCCGGGAACCATCACATTATGAATTGGACTCTTTATGAGGCGCCTGTGGTAGTCTTTATTATCATCTTCATCTGTAATTGAAAACTGGTGGCCTTGTCGTATTTTTGATAACTGTGTACTGATGTAATATAACTTGGGAAGTTTCCCTTTTCTTGGATAGGTCTAGCATAAAACAGAGTAAAATTTGGAAGAAATGAGCTAGATGTTTTCAACTCAATACAAATCTTACACCAATAATAACTGACGTACTTGCAAATGGTGGAGGGTCTATCTAGACGTTTGCGAACGTAAACAAGTGGGTAGGAAAGTACTAGCAAATAAATAAATAAATAAATAAATCAATCAATCAATCAATCAATCAATCAATCAATCAATTAATCAATAAATAAATAAATAAATAAATAAATAAATAAATAAATAAATAAATAAATAGATAAATAAATAAGTAAATAGATAAATAATATCGGTAAGAGTATTTGTACGTAATGTAACAAATAAACATATTGTGCTTTAGTAGTTTTAATAAGATTTGTGAAAGTAAAGCTAAATTGGCTGCCTGTCAAAGAACTAATAGACCATGATATGGTAAATGGAATTTTGTTCTCACAATCCAAACTGGCCTATGTTTTCACGTCCGACTCTCAGCAAAAGTCACAAGAAAACATGGGCTCAGAAAATGCTTACAGACTTCACTCCAATAATAATCCGATGAAAGCCAAACTCCCCAATTTTCCCCCGTAGAGATTCAAACATCTATATCCTTTTCATAAACAGTTGCAATGTCAACCCTCCAAACCCAGAATAGCCCCGCAAAATTTCTTACTCTGGCTATGGGCCTGGCTGTATGCAATCTTCGAGACCATTACTACGAAGCATAGTTTTCAAAGTTAACATGGAACATGTAATGCCAGCAGTTAAAAGACGGGTAATGAAGACAATAGGTTAATTGCTCTTGAAGCAAAATTATTTGTTTGCGAGATACTTATACGGGTTGTTTCTTATTAGCTAACTGATGTGATTGCTTATGAATTATAAAATGTATTTAATTGCAAGTTTACAGTATAATTACGACAATAGGTTTCGCTTCTACAGTTTTCTCTGACCATAGTTATTGTAAGGGAAAGTAATTGTAAGTTCCCCTTGAAATTACTATGATCTGATACACGTTAATACACAAAATTGACGTGTACATGAATCAACGCGGCTTTTATTGACGTTGATCTAATTAACGTTTTTTTAACTAAAAATGCATTTTGGTGGATATTAATTAACGTTTTATCAGCAATTTAATGTCTGAACGACACTAATTAACGTTTTCAAACGATCAACCGTTAATTAATACGTGTGTTAATAAATGACCAAAATCAAGTACCATAAAAAATTCTTTTTCGCCGCAGTTTTTTTTCTCTTTCCCCAAAATTTACGCGATGCTTACATAAAAGTGGTTTAAAGGGCGACATTAACAAAAATTCAGTTAGAAAAGTTTAAAAGGTGAGCACCAAAAAGAAAACCATCATGTTGGAGATATTGGGTAAAGTACTGCGTTTTTATCAGGTGCCCCTCTTCACTGTACTTTCTCCCCTGATATTTGACTTTGAATTTAAAAGTAAATGGTTTAAACTCGCGCAGCTCGACATGTATCCCTAGCTGTCATTTCCCTCCAAATTTCATATACCTCCAATCCTGTCAATAGCGAGTCACACGACGCTTTGGTATCGTGGTATACTTGTAAAACAAAGAGTCTCCAATTTATGAACAAAATCTATAGACGCTGCAAAATAACCGAATGTTTCCTTTTAAGATTTCGACATATTGCCGCCAAGGAAAATTTTACAGGGGCCCATATTTGTATAAAATTTTGGCACAAACAACGTTCCAAAATTAGCGCTACGTTGAAATTAATGTTTCAAAAATTAAAGTTAGCATCTAATGAACGTGGATTTAATTAACTTTTTTTTAATTCCAAAAGCGTTAATTAATGTTCAACGTTAATTTTGTGTATTTAGGTACATAGTATCCAAATGCTCCTGTTGCGAAGACTTTGTTAACTCGTAATGAACGCGCATAGGGTCAGCCACAAAACAAGGATTTATGGATCCAGTAGAGAAAGTCTATAATAATGAAGGTGACGATGATAATACTGCAGGCATTAATCGAGGAAGCAATGGGGTTAAGAGGGTCTTACCTATTTTACGATTTTGTTAGGTATGGCGAAGTTCCTCTAGTGCTACTTCCCACTGAGCAAATATATGCATAGGAAATCGAAGAACTCAAGGCAAAACCCACAGCCACACCAGCTGCCTGGTTAAACAGCTTCCCATTAAAACTGCTAAGAAATTTTGAAAACCAAAGACATTTCAAACCACGAAACAGGTTTTAAGTTTCTAAAGCGGATTTTATACTTATACGTCTGTGTTATCGTCGACAATGAAGAAAAATCTATTCTTCTCGTTAACATAATCTTCCCGCAATGTAACATTTTGTGACATATAAGAGTGTGAAGCTTCAAGATGTAAAAATAGCACGGACGTTTGCGTGAATGTTATCAATAGTCTTAGATGCAATATTGAGAAAGATCTAATTCATCTGGCTGAGCTTTTTAATTGACGAAACGTAAACGTTTCTTTGGACTAGCAACTTAATTTAATTTAATTACTTCCCCAGAAATCACAAAACATTCATCACTTACCGTATTTAACTTTCTTTCCATGCTCGCATCAATGTCGTGCTGTATTTCCAGCACTAGCTGTAGAGCTTCCCTTGTAACTAAATCCAACGTCCTTTGGTTGCCACTGTTTACAACTTCCAACAGAGCTCGTAGATCGTCTATTGTACTTTTGCACACTATCTCATCAACTTCATCACTTCCAAGCTTACGCATAGCCGTCAAATACCGAGTAATGGTTGATAAAAGCAGGCTCCTGATGGAGCTCTGCGACTCAGGTAGTTTATCCTCGGCATTATCAGAGCTTACGACGGTACTCGATGACATGACATGCGCAGTTGTCTTATCATCGGCGGATCCATTATCGGAGCCTAGAGATTGAAATAGAATTAAACACTCCACTGTTGCTATAGTAACATGTCAATAAAATAGTTAAGATAGGATTCAGAAAGTAGACTTAAGTATTATAGGAATCAAAAGAAGACAAAACGTAGAGGTCAAAAGCATATAAACACTATTGAACCTCTCAAAATGTTTGACTCTGATCTTCATGAAGTTACTATCAAATTCCAACGAATGCAATGACGTCGCAAATATTTCTATGACAGTGCGATCCCCAGTTGTCGGTTGCCTGAAATGGAACTGTTGGTCAAGGACAAAACAAATACAATACTTGGTTCCTAATATTGGAAATTCTCGCAACTCATATCCGCTTATGGGTTACAGTCCACTCTCATATTTAGGAGTTATTTTGTAGCAGGGTTTTTCCGCAAGTCATGGTGGTATTATAAAGATACCATCTCGGTATAATTCCAGAAAACTCTTTGATTTCTATACACAACCGCAATTTGATTTCTGGTCGTGCCAACTCTCTGTGTATGCTATTACCTGTAGAATTGTCATAATACGTTGTACGGCTTCTTTTATTAGTAATATAGGTTTTGAATCAGATCTTGAGTTGCTAAATTCTTACGCGAAAAACAGTTTTGAAATCGCTTACTTTGTGTTCTCTTTGAACGTGAAATAAGAAGAGTTGTGACGATAAGGGCTCATAGAATGTGGTTCTTCTGCAATTTAGGGATATATCAAAGTGGGGATCGACCTCACGTATCTTTAGTGGAATTTTGTATTTTACCTATGAAATATACTGCTAAGTGCACAACAAAATTGCCAAGTTCCATACTGTATACAAACCTAGCCTCTGAAACTACTTGAAAATTCGCCCACTTTGAGTCGAATACTGTAATAATCAGACGTATCGCAACACATATCATTTTATCACTTTTACCGTCGCAACGTTGAAGGATTCCCTGTTGCCATTGCCAAGTGAACTAATACACCAAAGTTACGTGCAGATGTAAAATAATATAACAAAATTCTGCATTAAATTTATTGAGCGTCGAATGTTTCAAAACAGTAAACAAAACTAACTGAAAATTGCCACTTTGAATATTTTCAAGCTCTTTTCCAGCTGGATGGTATTGCAAATGTCACGTTCATTCTAACCTGGACTAGATCTTCGAGCTCAAAATTTAACAAACCTTACAAATACTAAAAAAGTATGCCCCACGTCACAAACTATGAGTACGACTTACATTTTGTATCTTAAATTTGTTCAGATGAGCTGCGAAGCAGGCTAGTTATTCATGATACTTAAGATACTATTCACACCTGGAGGTTGAGTTAGTGGAGTGATTTGGAGAAAGAGAGTAGTATGGTTGGGTAAGAACGTGTAGAGATTTGATAGTTCCTGGAGCAAAGCCCAGAGGTAGATCCGAAAGATATAGCAAAAGGTTATACAGACAGATTTGTTGCGAAAGAATTTGAGTTAAAACCAAACAAAGTCTAAATCAAATTTTAAGTCAGCCATTAATATACCCCGGCAAATCGATCCAAGATGGAGAAGCAACGCTCAACTTAAAATGATGATGATGATGATGATGATGATGATAACAATGATAATGATAATGATGATGATGATGATAATGATGATGACGATAACGGTAATGATAATGATGATGATGATGATGATGATGATGATAACGGTAATGATAATGATAATGATGATGATGATGATGATCACGATCGGGATGATCATGATCATGGTGATGAAGATAATGCTGCTGCTTATTATGATAATAAGGATTATGATGATTATCATGATAAAAAGGTGAACAAGAGATAGTGGTGATATTGCAGTTGTTGGCTGAAAAACAACAGTAAGTTTAACACGACATAAATGATAAATTGCATACTGCTCATAAAGGTGTCATGTGCTTTGAAAAGGTAATTTGCTGTTTAACTGTCTTGGATCTCGTTTCGATATCAATGTCTCAAAAAGATGTCGTAGCAGTGTATGGGAAATAGCCATGTAGAAATCATGTATCGCAGAAATATATAATATCATATTGAGTCACTTGGAAAAGAGATAGCTAGGTTTAAATGAAATCTTTATCATACTGCCAGTCGTAACAATCAAGACAAACATTGTACCATAGTTGTGTCTCGCTTACCTTGCTCACTATGAGACAACGACTTCAGCAAACCTTGGATATTACTCAGTTTATCTCTTCGACGAGTTCGATGTTCCTTCCTCTCCTCCTCTAACATAATTTCTTGAAAACTTTCACGCTTTTCGGGATTTTCTGACTCGAGGGCTCGTAATCTCGTAGGAGCTAGATGAAAATGGAAACAATCCAAATAATTTGATGAAACAAGTCATTGAAGACCCGATATATGCCAGTCACTACATCAGAGGCTCTCATGAGCAGTGATTATTGACCCTTTTTGAGGCACAGAATATTCTAAGGAGATAATTCTAAAAATGCCTCAAAATGGTATATTTTAGCCTAAACGTGTTGCAATCGTTTTGGTTCTCACTTGTTTACACTTACTCCATTCAAAAGTTTAGACATTTTAGACAATAGAAACTGAAAGCCTTTAGACAGCAAAGAAAGGAACACAAAAAGGTATACAAAAAGCTCTTCATTGATCAAATTTAGATAATATTCAATGAAGCAACTAAAGATCTCCCACGATACGATAGTAGACTATTGGACAGCGTTGAAATCACTTCGTTCAATTTCTATCAAGTTCAAAGTTCTCCTCTTTACTATTCCACGCTAGAGTTAGTATGCATGAAAAACAAACAGTTATCAATAGGTAAAAAAAAGTTTAGGATCTAGGTCGCGCATCTAACAGCTTTGTGACCGACTAACATAAGCGCCCGCATAGAGTGTGAAAGTGGCACTTGTCTCCCTGTGGAAAACTCTGAACATAGCAATATTGGTAAAAATCGCTAATTCCGTCATCTGTACTACTTCTGAAGGCCCAGTGAAAATTGTCTGATAAAAATCAAGGAAAATGTCAGTTGTTTTGAGTCAATTTCCAGTAGACCTGAGGAAATCTAGCAAGACGAAATATTGAAAATATCAGTTTCTTTCCGTTTCCTCTTAAAATACCAGTTCCATTATCATAAAAAAACCATTATGGTGGAAGCAATGACAGACTTTCAGCTGCAAAATGGAGGCCATGACAGCCTAGTCTAACACAGAAATACGCTACTAAACCGGAAACGCTGGTCAGGCCACAACGACCTTGGTTACGTGGTGGCAACGACATAATTAATATAGTATTTTCTTAATGCCGCTTCAGAAACGTCTACACTATTAGAGGTATCACCCAAGATATCTTGAAGATTTTTTAAAGATCAAATTAAGCTACACGTATATTGATCGAAGGTATCTTTTTTTAGGTTATAACTCGATTCTATTAGATATATTTTCAGCGTCTCGTAGAAAATACTGTGCTGGGTATGTTGTTACCATCGCGTAACCAAAGCCACTCTAGCTTTTGGTTTAGTAGCGTATTAAGAGCACATCCAAAACCCCAATACTGGCCTTATTGTACCCTACTAATTATGTTATTCCAAGTACGAAGCCAAATGGTGAAGGCTCCGTGGCTCAGGGGCACTGTTTGCCTTGATGGATTAGTTTGGCCTTTTCCCCTTACATAAATGCTAAATGCATATTTTGAATAAAAGGGATTTCCTTTGAACCCTAAAACCAATTTATAAGTTTCAAGTTTGTGGCATTTTTGATATAGCTAGATTTATCATTGAGAAGAGAGGATTTGAAATGTTAGTTTTGAAAAGAACACTAGAGAAATAAAAAAGCATGTCACCACTGGGGATCGAACCCATGACCCACGCTTTCGCGGCGCGCGCTCTACCAACTAAGCTTGGTGACATCCGATGTTAACATACTTTTATTTCTCTAGCCGCCATATTAGCTCCCAATCCATCCAGCTCAACGCAATTGGAGACCATCCTCTCTGCGCCACGTGACTTGACCAAGGAAAAACTGCCATCCGGCGCGTTAGTTTCCATCTTTCAATATATATACATATATATATATATATATATATATATTTATATGTATACGAATGTTCCTCCCTATTATAAATGAAATCTCTGTCCTTTGTTTATTTCGTCATCGCCGTCTTTGCAGTGGCTTCGGACAAACTTCCATAGTAATAATATCTTAGAGCCCACATAGAGAATTGTAAACCGAAAGCTAATATGGGAACCTGCATTTCTCGTAAATTCCACGACATGAAATTAGCTGTATCAATCAACGTACCAACAAATTGTCATTGTAAAGAGACTAGTACTTGTCCAAATAAAAATTTGAGTACTTCCGGTGGGACGAATTCTTGTTGTATTGCTCAACTCGACTCAAATTGGCCCTTAACACCGTGTAAACCCTATCTATTTTAAGATTTAAATTAACTCTATTCTAGAGATTGTATTGTTTGTGTCATGGATATGTCATATGGTATGCAAGTAATGCGAAGTCCTTAACCAGTTTCTAAACCACAGGGTTACTAGCACAAAGAAGCCCTTAGTCATCCTTGCACAAAAATAGATTAAAGGTTGTAAATAGATTTTTATCTAATCTAAGAAATAAAATGATGGCCACTGCCATGGTTGATTATTCAATACTTCCAAAGCTGTTTTAACGCCATTTGAACCGTAATCATATGATAGGTACTGTCCTTTGATACAATACCCAATAAATGACCTTAATACTAAATTTCTGTAATACGAGTTGCTTCCTTGTCGGGGCATTACTAATGAAGGATGTCATTACTCAGTGCAACAAAAAAAAGAGATGTGCTGACGCATAACAGCAAACTTGTTATTTAAGTTTTCATAAACTTTTTGATATTTTCTACATTCTGAAATAAGTGAAGGAATAGCGTGCTAAGAAACTATATTTACGTATTTCTAATTCGTGAAAAAGAAGACAATATCAAATCACTTAAACGTTAATACTACTTTTAAAAAAACATATCTTCCCCCTGTATTCCGTCGGTTGATTTAAAAAGACCTCTAATGTTTCACTGTCGGTGATTGCTCCAGCACCTTTGAGTGGGTTAATACCAGCAACAGTGGATACTTTTTCCATCACAAACACTACCCTGCTGCCCCAGACTCGTTGAGCTGACTGGAACACAAAAACTATACCTGGACGAGCACAATACCACGACGTAAAAGAGACGTGTAGCGACACCAAAAGTACGGTATGCTTGTGACCTTAAACTGTATACTTACTTCAAAGAGGCCCAATGATCTGTATATTTAACATATAATCTTGATACCCATCTTCTATATACAAGTAAGTCGGATCGTGAAACAAATATACATAGATCAATAAACCATCAGAGTAATGATATTTCATTGACATTAAAATCCGTAAAAAGTGAATATACAAAGGTTTAAATTATATGATTTGGTCAGCCGTAGGAGACGAATGTAAATACAGGTGATAAAACCCTGTTGATCATTTGTTATTCAAATATTTGGATTTTTTTGATACGCAGTTTTTATAAAATTTGTCGCCATTATTCTGATTGCTATAGAACTTTATATGCTTTGAGGCTTCAGTTTTGGTACCATCATATTTGTAGCTGAAATTCGTTTGTCTCACCAAGAGAGTTGTTATCGGTACGTTGATAAGTTCTGTAGAACCGCTCTTCGCGATGAAATGTTGAACGAACGAGCAAATGTCATTACAGTTTTGATATTGCTACGTATTTTTTTGTAAATAATACAGTTTTACGTAGTAAATATTTCAAAACATAACACCACAATATAAAAATATAAGCCTACTTTTTTGCGGTATACATTTTTGATCATCAAGCAACAAGCCTTAAAATACAGCGCAAAAGAGTTTACTAAAAATCTTGTAAACTTGCCGCATAATCTCCTCCTTGCCTTTGGAGGGTATAATAACATCTTAATTTGAAGTTTATGACACTTCATAATAAATTTGATCATCAGTTTTGAGCCCCAAAGGACAGTAACGGATAGTTCAACATATCATTATAAAATTATGAAATGGTCAAGCTGGCTCGTTGGGACTATGATGAAACAATGAAACAAATCTTTCATTAAAACCGTAAGATAGATTGTTTGGATGAAGGCTTGTCATCAGAAATGTAATAGCTGAAATCATTTTACAGCACAATGAACGCTAAATACACCCATTTTACGGCCTTGCTGCATTAACTATAATGAGACAGTTATCTCTGTGAAGTTATGGAGCATAGTACAAACTACTAGACAACCTTGTTATTTTTCGTGAACTCCTACTGCTTTTTTCATGTACTCGATACTTTATGAAAGCTTATTTTATATTGGTATTTCCAGCAGCAATGTTTTATTGTTTTACAGGAAATGTCGCTTAACATTTTCTCAAAGTAAGGTTAAATCTTGAATATTATATTCAAGTTGTGAAAACCTTTGGGTACGAATATCATTTATTTTACAAAGAGGATTTGATTACTACAAAATGACTCTTTTCCGGAAAATAACATAATGCTTCGTTTCAGTAATTATTGATTAATTAATTATAATTAATTACATAATCAATTAGGAAATTGTGTGGGAAATGGCTAGACAATAAATAAAATCAGTGAAAGCAACTTTTGTAGATTTAAATTAAAAGGAAACGATTCTAATCATGAGTCTTGCCACATTTAAATTCACATTGTCATGTTCAAATTTATAAAGAACTGATTGCTTATTTAGTGTCTTGCACAAATGCACCAAAAGTCTAAAAGAAGTTATCAGGGAATGCACAAAGAGTTCTGCATTGTATGCGATCCTCAGGGTTGGATCTATCACGTTTTGCACAGAGAGTCTGACCCATTATTTGCAGGGAAAACCCTTGAGCTGTGTATAGTATGCGTGCTCTATGGGATCAGTGAGTTTATATCCTTATCTAGTTCAAGATCCATGTTGCCGTGCAAAATTTTAAATATTCAAATATTAAGACACTTTGTAAAAGAAAGCCATTGTATAGCTTTCAATTATAGGAAACATAAATAGAGGGTTATAAGAAAGGATTTTTTATTTTCAGGCTGACTTTCACAAATAAGCCTGGAAGACTGGGAAACATGGCACATTACGAGGGAAGTGTAGCTCGAAGTATCCATTTCATGGTTTACTTACGGTATACGAAGATAAGAGTATCAGTCTCAACTGGATGAGCAGATTTGCTATTAAACCTTACTATAGCATTAAGTGAAATTGCTGGTACCCTAATTCTTTGCTATTGCAGACGAAAACTGAAGTTTAGAAACGAAAAACAATGAGTACTGCATTGTTAACTGAATATAGGCCATGTCATCTTTGTGTAGAACCCAATGTTATAGTGAAAATGTCATCTAACCATAATTTTACATGACATGAAAATATGCAAGATGCACCACCGTCCTTGAATGGCACTTAAGATTGAAGACTCCGCCTTAAGAAGCGTTATAACTCGTGCAGCTTGTTGTAGAATCAAACGTTTAGCCACGATACACGGTGTTTTGGGTCCATTGTAAGGTTTTTAGCCATTGGACATAAACAGTAATGTAACAATGTGTATTCTACGCTTCGAACGTTAGGTAAATATGGGTTGCCTCAATGATTCATTTAGTAAAGCATACACGATGTTTTCTTGCAGATCTTTAATAGTGGAATTGTAGGTTTATTGTCTTTTAATGTTAGAAGCTATAGGTAGCAGTAGAAAGAAAAGAAGGCTCTTTTTAGGCCTCTTCATGTCCTGCTAATGTATAGGTGTGGTGTCAAAGACCATCTGTCAGACTATATCTCCAAAAACTTCAGCTATCTCAAATCAAGAAAACCACTCTAAAGGAGAGAATAGGGAAAAAAACGAAAAGGAAAATTAACTTTTCTTTGCTTGTGTGCGAAAAAGATACCTCGCAAATGAGGCTTATGTTTCTCGCTATTGACATAGTTTATGAACAAGTAACTCATTAACCTAGTTATTTAATTTATTGCCAAAGGAACTTGACATAAATTTAAAGTGTGGTTTATACATAAGCAGTACCATAAATAATACTATATGGCTGACAACGGGATTACAGACAGTGGAATATATTGCTGTTCTGCGAACTGAAAAAAGTATAAAAAAGGGTGAGGATTCTATAAATACATCATCACCAATTTTCAAATTAATAGACACGAACATGTCACAGCTAAACATTAATGAACAGCAGAGCAGTTGCTTCGAAAATTAGCCTCGTTGTTCAAACGAGGCTAATGCGCGTCACTTGTTAAGATCTAAACAAAACAACAATGGATACGGACTGTACTGACTCTGAACCTTGTCCATCTTTCTGTGATTAAAACAAGTTTTATGTATAACGTTAGTTTTACTACACAACAAGCACATTTTTAATGGCAGACGTGACCTTAAAGCATTGAGAAGTAAAGGGCTTTCGGGCTGTCACAAAAATACGATGTCGCATATCCGTGTTGAGTATCAAACTGGGCCCTTCTGTGGATGAAAAGCAAGTTATTGGAGCGTAGCATTTAGTCTTTAGCAACACACACTTTTTGTAACACAAGTGTCCTACGAAGCAAAGTTTGTTGCCAAAATATATCTGTGATCCCATTTCAAGGAAAGTGAGCAGTATAAAGTATTTTTCTGATCGCTTTGCAACAACGAAATTTCTTTCGTGCGTTAACTGCTAATAAAGACAAACCTTTAAATCTGTAGCAGCAGATAATACAAATCTACAAAGATAGGGGTGCAGATATATTAAAGAGAAGAAGATACAAACAATAATGCCATTGCGAGATGGACTACCTTCCTAACGTAGTGCAATTTCTCTCGTGTTTAAGAGCAGTTCTCAGAATTATATCAGCCTACTTACCTATTTTCTCTCTGCTAATGATATATATTTATCGAAAAAAGATTTAATGAAAAATCATAAAAAGATAATAGAGAAATAGAGAATGTGTCTCAATAATACTTTGCAACTTTGAATGTGCCTTTGGACAGGTTGAGGAGGGACTGGTCTTCAAAATTGCGGAGGAGCTGGATTTCGATACCCTGCAGAGGATGTAACCTATGCGCGAGTAAACCGGAAACGCTTTTACAATATAACGACCTTGGATATGTGGTGGCAATGTCATGCTCATCACAGTTATTATTATAAGATGCTGATAATAATTATACAGGTTTAGAGTCAGCCCGTAACTAAGGTCGTTATGTGGAAACGTATACGCTACTAAACCACAACGACATGCTCAGCACATTATTGTCTGCGAGGCGCCTATGATATACCTACAGATTTAGAGTTCTCACCTTTAAAAGAATTCTCTCTACGAATTATACCTAAAGGTTAACTTAATCTATCATAAATCTTTAACACATATTGGCTATTACTTTCTATAGACTGGACATTTTTGCAGCTGCACTAGGAAAACACTGTATTAAGAATGCCGTAGCCATCACGTAACCAAGGTCGTTATGGCTTAACGAGCGTTTCCGGTTGAATTGCGTATTGGCAAAACTTGATAAATAAAGTGTGTTTTCATCCTGCTTTTATGTAGCTCAGTTGGTAAAGTATATACCGCGAGTGAGTGGACGCTGTGTTGAAATCCCGGCGTTCATATATTCTCTACTTCTTCTGTATCTCCTCACAAGATAAGCGCCTATTTACGATGCAGTTTTTGTACTTAACAGCGTAATAGGAGTCCTCATGTATCCTTTGAAACGTTATTTATTGGTGGCTGCTTTAATGAATTACATGTAGGAATCTTCCCTCCTCGATTTATGTCCACTGAAGATTGTAACGTATTAACCTGAAAGGTGTCGTTCAAAGATTTATATAATCATATTCCCATACTTTTGTACCATAAGGTTGCTGTTGATGTTGAATTCTAATAAGGGAAACGTTAGGCAAGGTTAAGAACAAGGGGTAGGCCATTTCTATTTGCTCTAGATTAGTTTATTTTTCTTGGTAGCCCAAAATACAGAATGGGAGAATTGTAGGAAAAGGATGGTTTGTTATCATGTATCTCACTATTAATTGGTAAAATGTTAGCTTTGGCAAACTTGGACTGCCCGAAATTTTTGGGTAAAGTATATATGTATGACTGAGTTGGCCACTTAAACAAAGCCACACCCAACATACAATCTTCCTAAATAAATAATTATCAGCAACACTGCATATCTAACTTACGTACCTCTCTAGATTGTTTATGCAATGGAATAACCAGAATACAATAAAGGAATGGCGTTGGCGGTGAAGGTATGAAATGTTCAATCATTTTCGTCGTTTCGAAAGCAATTTTATTTTGCTTGTAGTTCCCGTTTGGAAAGTTAAAACCTACATTATCGATACAGTGTGACGTCAAAGCAAGTGGAAGAAGTTGCAGATCTAGATGCAATGTCTCGGATATGGTCAGTGAACGAGAATCTTATGCATTTTTTTCTGCCCAGTCGATTTAGGTTATTTCAGTACGCAATTTAATGTGTACCAATCCATACTAAAAAATTCAATGATACCATCTCTTATCAGAATTTTCTTCCTGCTATAATCTTGTTGTGAGTTTGCTGGTTTCACAAACTCAAGTTGAAAACCATAGCTGAGCGGACTGAGCGGACTACAGCTGTCCACTAAAGGAAGTAACTTGGGTTCAAATATAAGCAAATTAATTTAGTTTTAAGGCTGTTTTGCGTTGTGGATTAACTTTACTTTCCAGTTTACTTCTTATTAAATTGTGTTTATCTAGGTATATAGCCTAATTTGTCCTTTCATAGTCGTAAATTGAAGGGTTTCGCTTATTAATAAGATATGGCCTGTTGATTATGTTCTCATTTAGTACTGAACGTATGACACCATATAGTAGTATTAGCTGTAGTAATCAGTGGCCGCAACCTAAAACGAGACAAGCTGATAATATGTTTTCAGGCTCAAGCAATGTGTCATGTATCAACTCGCTCTTGGTTCTTTTGCGGAAACGTAGGCTATTCTTGAATGCCAATGCCGAGGCAAGTACCTTGTAGGTGCTGTCGAGAGAAGGGAAATCTTTTAAATTACAGCCGCTGGCAAAGGCGCCCCAATGATTTAGTTTTGGCATCAATAGGAGGAGAAGAAAGAAGAAAAAATAAAATGAGCGATAACATCTCAAAGAATAAAAGGAGAAATGCGGGAGAATCATCATCACCATCAGCATTATCATCATTATCATCATCATCATCATCATCATCATCATCATCATCATCATCATCATCATCATCATTATGATTATCATCATCATCATCGTCATCATTACCATCATTATCATCATTATCATCATTATCATCATTATCATCATTATTATCATTATCATCGTTATCATCATTATCATCATTATCATCATTATCATCATTATCATCATTATCATCATTATCATCATCTCAGCTCCCTATGAACAGTGTATAAATATCCTGTGAAGTTATGTTTGTGTAGAATCGTTGTGGAATGTGGTTAGATGAATATATTTGTGATATCGATATCTTCCTTTGTCCTAACTTGTGTGCCGCACAACATAGAATACATACGTTCTCTCATAATTATGTATCTTTGTGAACATACTAATTACTGAGGAATAATGATAGCAAAACTTTTTGTAATTCTGCCATTGATTTACCAGGCGGAAAACGTAATTTGGTAATGGAAAGCAACGCCCAGCAGAGAATGCGCATATGAAACATGTGGAAGATTTAAATTGAACATATAAAATGATGTGTTTATTAACCAAGCTTTCGATGTATTATCACATCATCCCCAGGGTATAAGAAACTTGAACAGTGGGTAGTAGTCTAGTCTGGCATGTCGAAATTTTTAAAATTTTTGATATTTTTGTAATTCTCTTTGATGTTAAACGTGTTGCTCAATCTAATATATTTTGTTTTATTATTTTAAACTTCTTTATAAAACAATCTTTATTAAACCATTGACTCTGACGTTGCTCAGAAATTAAACACGATTTAAGGACAACAGAAGGAGAGATAAAATGTGTCGAAATGGAACTTAAGAATAAAAATATTTATTGCTAGGCCAACCCATAAACAAACACGTCACAAACTAAATAAAATGATATCAGAAGTAAAAATGTATGATAGAAAACCTATAATCTGAAGGAAAGATATGACCACTGAGCCTCAACCAACATTACCAGGTTCCTATAAAAGTGCCCAGCTTAAAAGGCAATGACATTGGTAACAAAACTACCTCTCAATCTTCTTCTTCAGCAACTGGTCAAAAAGCAGTTAACTCAAATTGAGAAGCTACTAAAAGACTTACTTTTGATTAGAGACAGTCCTATTGTTGAGATTATGATAAGAAAGTTCACGATCCACTTGTTCTATATGGACAGTATAATATATTTCCGAATTCTGACCTTGATACATTTAATATTACTGATTACCATTCTTAAATGAATAAATCCTATGCTGGTTCTTCGACGAATCTCTTCTTCTATAACGAATTGTTTCCTTGAACGGGTTCCGAATGTGAGTTTCTAATCGATTTGAATTCATTTCTACTTGAATTCCTAGTTAAATACAAGAAGTCTTGTAATTTATCCATAAAATGAATGGAATCAAAATTTCTTGCTTCAACAATGCATGACCATATATGGAAACATAAGGTTTCCTATCCCACAATTCTCTACAAATATAGTACATTATACCCTTTCTAAGCAGTTTCATAATCCACAAATGAATAATCTCCGATAACATGAGCAACATTCTGTATCTTAATTTCAAAACAAAATTGTTTAAGAATTGATCAATGCCAAAAGATACACGAGTGTTAACACTTGTCATGGTTAAGAATTCGCTTGAAAATTCTAAATTTATTTCCCCCTCTAACAACAAATCATTTTTTCCACAGTTTTTGAAAATGCAGCTTGTTAAAAAGTTAAGTTCGCCCTTACTAAGCTTTTACGTCCAGCTGATAAGCTAAACTGTTCTTGGTTGTTAGTGAAACTAACTGATTTTTTACGAGTTTGATGCAAAACATTTGGCTATTTTCAAACCTTAGTCAATTCATGGTATCAAAAATTTGGCCCTTAGGCCCGCGGCTGCACATTTCAGTTCATAACTTTTTAAAGCCTGGTCAAATTGACACGAAATGTGATGACTTTTCCTAAAATTTACTTAGAAGTGTTATGATGAATAAATTTGTTCAAAATATTTTTAGAATTTTGCGATATTGGCGTTTTGTTGACCTATAGTGGAGTTTTTTGCCTTTCTGTTTTGTTACTTTTCTTTGAAAAACATGATAATATATCTTTAAACTTAGATTTTCTTTCCTGAATTTGTACTGACGATTTCGTAGTATAAAAATTTGAATTGAAAAATGCAATTTTTTTTTGAAATTTCGCAAACAATGAAAAAATATGTTGTGCAAGAATGTGAAGTTCGCTAGAGAATCTTATATAGCAATATATTATGTTTACAGTCACTAGATAATTAAAAGTTCATGCTTCGTCTCAGTAAACGTGACTGTAATCCACTGTTCTTCAGAGAGTGACTTCTGGCTCGGGCCTCTATATTCCGTCTTTGTAACTCTTCTATTAATGGCAATCTCTCAATCAAAGACCCCTGATGAGCAGTGAGCCCGACATTGAAACTTTCCTAAATAAACAGAAAAACCACAGGCTAACTAATAAATAAAGGACAGCTGGGGCGTCCAATGGGGACGCCCCTCAATTTGTGCTACCGGGCAGAGAAGCAAGCCATGAAGCACGCTATTCTATTAATGGCAATCTCTCAATCAAAGACCCCTGATGAGTATTGGGCCCGACTATTCTATTAATGGCTCTTCTTCGAGTCTTCGTCTAAGCCTCGGCTGGTCTTCTTCTTATTCTCTGCTCGGATTTCCATACAGGTATTTATGTAATAGCATGCAGAAAAAGGCAATTAATAACAAAAGAACGTACAACGTACAATGCTAGCTTGTTAAAGGGAAACGACTTAATTACAGGTGTGCGTGATAGATGAACAATTGTGACCAGATAACTAATCTTGAGGGAGACTCCAAAAATAACAGGAAGGAAGAGTAGATGGTTGTACTATAATCGAGGGAAGAATCTTGTAGGTAGTTTTATGGGAGTCATTGTGGAGGAATAATAAAAGACGTTCCTTGGAGTCAATCTTCAAGACAATACTCACTGTTCAAATCTACGAAGTAAAAGAAATAAAAGCGATTAAAGAAAACCAGATATACATTGTTAGAAAATGACAATAAGAGCAATTAAATATAAGATACAAAGAAATGCTTTATAGTCTTAAAAGAATATGTGTTGCGTTCTAATGATGTGAGGTATAAAGACGATAAGTGCTCTTGTATGAGAAATGTGAATTAATTTTCTAGAAACGCTGGAGAGCAATGAATGAATCAAGGGGAAAAGATTTAGTTGAGGATTCAATTGTAAAAGGGCTCCTAGGTTAAATCTGTATCTTTGGATAAGTTTCAATTTGTCAACTAGGGTTGTGAGCTTCATAACAAAGTCGTTTCTAATAATTGTTGTTGTTAACTTATCTATTACTTAACATTATTAAATATATCGTTTTATATGTTCAATTTCAATCTTTAACATGTTTCACATGCGCATTCTTTGCTGGGCATTGCTATTCATTACGAAATGCAGAAGGTTTTTTCGCTCCACACGAAACCATACAACACTCTTTTGACTTGGTCGCTTAACGCAAGGACTGCTTAAAAATAATGTTTTTATTTCACTAGACCGTAACTCTAATGGCAAACAAATCATAACTGCTGATTTTGATTTGTTAGTTTTGAATAGAACACCAGAGAAATAGAAAATATGTCACCACTGGGGATCGAACCCATGGCCCACGCTTTTGCAGCGTGCGCTTTACCAACTGAACTAGGTAACCTCCGATGTTAACATACTCTATTTCTCTAGTCGACACATGAGCTCCCAATCAATCATCCACCGGAGGACATGGACATCCAGCTCAACGCAATTCTGACACCAGCGTTTCTGCGCCATGTGACTTGACCATGGAAGAACTGCCCTCCGGCTCTAACAACTCATTTTGATTTGTGTCCGGAAACGACAAAGAAGCGCACCTATATGATTAAAATCTTAAAATCAAATTAGTTAGAATTACAATAGTTTTATCCACAGCGCAGATGCGGCGTGGAACAGCTCAAACTCTTATTCACGACGAAGAGGAAAAAGTTTCGGCGTATTTTTGCAAGTCATTCTGAAGGCACCCCAAATCACTTTATGGCACAGGACCCCGTCTTGCCAAAAACTGGCACTAATTTCCTATAACCTGGGCCTGATTTCCTCAATAATATCTGGTCCAATACTTTGTAGCATCAAAGCATTACGTGAAATATCTGATAGATTATTGCAGTCATTACATCAAATGCCAAGAGATTCAGTTATTACGGTAAATGACTTTGTTTAAGGTTACTTGATCTCTCGAAATGCATGTAACGTATATAAAACAACTCTTTTAACGACAAAAATTATTTTTCTCAGACTAGTCCCAATTAACTCAAAGTTCGGCTAAACCTATAACGTAACTATCGCCTTCAAAACAAGAATGGTGGGTGCTACGATCACCTGACCATGGAACACAGTAATATGTGGCCGATAACGAAGCTTATTATAACTTAAACGTCAAATTTAATGGATTACGGATGTTATTATAGTTAAAGGACAATCACGGATGATAGGTAAGTTTTCTTAGATTAAATAACGCTTCTTTAGCAGCAAACACGATGCTGTGTTACTTTACTATTCTGACACGAACGGTAGTATTATCTTTAATATATTCTAAATTAACTAAATTATCAAATAAGGCGATTTGCTTTTCCTGGGGTTCCTTCTCTCCAGAATGTAATATAGAATTTTCGACTTGCTGCTAGGAATGTTTATATGTGGAGAAGAAATTAGAATATTTTCCATCAATTTATTATGTAATCCGCATGATTCACCATAGGTTTTCGCTTTGTAGGCCTAATCTTCTCCGTGCCATTGTTTCCTTTGAAATAAGATTCTTGTTAGTTAAATTCCATGTCTATTGTCCTTAAAGTATCTGTTCAACCGTTGAATTTACAACGTTGTGTTTAAATACACATGCATGTATATAGGACGCTAAAGATGCTACACAATAACAATAAAATTAAAGGTGAACTTAAATATGCCGAGAGCTTAGCTAACAAACGTTTAATTGGATAACCCTTCTCAAGTGTACAGTTGAAGGAACCGTTACAAATAATCTAAATATGAGATACAAAAGAAACTGGACGGCAATAACGAACGGTAGTGTGACGTGATGAGTATCGATACACAATACGCGAAATGCTAGAGCAAGCTAAAGCTAGGTCAAAAAGGGGTAACGTGAGGATAACGGGGGTATCATACTGCGTAAAGTGACAGGGTCACATGAAGGCTTGAAAAGAAGTAGAAAAGGAAGAAGGGTACAGAAAGCTTATAAAACGATGGCAAGACATAGATGTTTGTAAACAAGTTACAGATGTCGAAAGAACACAAAAAAGTTTGTCCCTCCCCAATTCCCTGAAGAAGCTTTTGTTAAATAAACAAACTTCATCTGACTTACTCAGAAAAGAAAAGAATACTTAAAAGATCCTTTTGCTGAAAGTGGGTTATACATTTGACAACATCGTTTAGAGATCTAAAAATGATTTAACGTTGACGTTACTAGATAAAGTTTTTGGTGGACAAATTATAGCATACCTCCCCATTCAAGGTGTTAGTCCTACTTAAAGCTTCATCTGACACCTACTGACCCTTTGAAAGATATAAATCCCAAGGACCCTCCATACCTACAAAGCTGCTCACACTGATAACAATGTGGTTGAAAGGAGATGGCAAATCGAAGCCTCGGGAGTTCAGACCACACACACCTTATGTTGACGTCTGAAAGCTCCTTAATCCTATTCCCGCCAAGGAGGGGGGGGGGGCGTAAAATTACCCACCGCTCACACTTTTTGAGGTTTCTCAAAAGCTATGTCAGATATCATCCTGACGCTTTTTGACTTTCAGTTTATTTCTATTTCACATATTTATGTCCATTTTCAGGAAAGAATAGAGATGACAGCCAGTATTGGACATTTATGACTAATTAATGACGTCATAAAAGCGTTTGTTCTTACTTCTTTTTCAAATTTCATTCGATTTCAAATTTACTTGATTGTGTTCAAATCGATCATGAGTAAAACATTTGATTCGTTTTTGTTGGCAATTTTCATTTTGCAATCCGCAGATATGTGGTCATGTCAGCAAAAAGGAAACGATTTGTGGGTGTACTAATGTAAGATGAACTCCTTCAAAGATTTTATGATCAAATTTTATGAAAATGATCAAAAATCTCAATGATGATGTGCTCTTTGAGCCCCATCAAAATTCATAGTTGACCCAAATAAGCATTGTTTTTTGCAACAAGCATCCTTTTGAGGGAAAGGTATAACAACAAGGACAAAAAAGCATGTAAACCCTTATTGTTTGCAGAAAAATGGTTTTCAGAGCTCAAAAGACGAAAAATGACCATTTTGGGGGGAAATGATGACGTCATCACAAATCACGTGAAAAAATTTCAATTTTACCCCTCCTCCTCCCCCCTCCCCCTTGGTGATATCACGGCTCATCAGACCTTGATGGGAATAGGGTTAACGCAGGAGGCTGGAAGAAAAGGTTTTGCGATTTCAAGTCGTCTTAACATCTCTCCTTACGTCCATGTGACCCAAACACTATAATTGGCACTGCCTGAATGACACTTTTTACGAATTGCGTCCATGGGCACACGGCCAAAGGGGCTGAAGGGGGCTGCAGCCCCTCCTGTTTGTTAAAATGTTATATTTTTTTCCTGGCAAAAATTTTTCAGGCCCTTTTATAATTCCTTAATAATAAATAAAAATGGAATAATTTTAAGCCTTACCAGCCCTCTGGATTAGCGTCGGCATTCCTGCCGAACTGAAGTGCTTTTAGTCGATTCATGTCCCAATAATTTTCGGGCAAAGCAGTTTTTTTTGCGGGAAACAATTCACAGCCCTCCTTTTCGTCCGTTGCGCCTATGATTGCGTCTCGTTTTCAGTCAAGTGAATAAGAGCAAACTGCCAAACTGACTAACGATTACTATCAGATGAGTTAGAATGTGTACGAAGATTTGCTTTGGGAACATTAGATTTGTTCTGTATTTTCCTAGTTTTAATGAAACTCAAGAACATTATTTGTAGTTGTTACCCCTAGTCTAAAAAGTCGTTTTGATGCCTCCCATATAACGGATAACAAATGTTCTGCATTTAATAAATAGACAACAAATGTATGAGTTACAGTGAAGTGGTCTTACTTTAATTTCAAAGGTGCTCTCTCTTGATCTGTCAGAAATTATTTTAGCCTGATAGACGAGTGTGTGACGATAGAGTGACTCGAGCGAAAACTATATAGAATTCTACTTATTTAATCTATTATAATATTTAGACGTAACTCTCGTAAGAATTACGGATTACACATAGCTAACAGTGTCTACAGTGCAATTGACAAATTACATGAAATACAAGACCTAAATACAAATAACGCGGAACTACACAGAAATACAACCTATCAGATGTAAGAAGCTAGTAGGCCCGCGGCACTTTGACACGCTATAACTTTATATCGGCCAATGCTATTACAAAGATATTTGGCATGTTTATAGTTTAACTCTTTTTCAGCAAATTGCAAAAAACATTTTCCAATTTGGTGTGAATGACGTCATCTATGGCTATGAAATGTTGCGCAATATTCAAAAATAGTAGAGTTGCAAACTCGTACCGAACGCTCCGCTAGTGTATTGATGACTATTGTGCACGTTCATAAACTTGAACACAATAGATCAGTCTTGAAGTACGACGCTGTTCGATAATCGCCATTTGAGCAATTTGCCCGTTTCTTCAACCGTGGAAATAAATTCCGAGTATCGCGTCACCGACTGATCAGAAGTTGTCCTTTGTTTCACGCCTAATCGCTTGCCCATACCTCACAGTTTGGTTGAAATAGATTCGTGCTCCCGACGCTGAGTGTTGTAAAGTAAGTTTCGTTAATTATATCCAGGCTGTGCCGAGCGCCCCAGCCGCTAGCCACCCCTTACAAATGGGGTACCAAATTGAATGAATTTGTCATATTCAAATATCCAAAATGGCAGAAAGGCCTTGGGAATTCCATTTCAAAGAATAGTTAGGGGGTTTAGAACAGTCAAGGTAAAACACCTAATCTTTCAAATGATTCGATAGTTCTATAGGTACCCTTGGGACGATTTGGAGTTTTTACCAATCAAAGCCAACATCCTCCGGCTGTGCAATTTGAAATAAGTATGCATTTTTTTCTATTTTATTTAGACATTATTGATCTGGCAGATGAACAAGCGTATGTAAAACGCATGAATGACCAGCCCATTGATAGATACGCAACGGAATCTCTGGTATCCAGGGCCAACTACGTTCTGGTAAAAGTAACAAGTACGCCATAAAAGATTTATCAAATGTTTATATGAGTTTGTGCTGTAAGATAAATTGCTTAATTTGATAACAGGGAACGATACGAAGTCTATTCGTGGTATATGTCCCCACTCTGGTGTTTACCCACACAACTAAATAACTTTTGAGAAGACTTTTGGTAGATAATTCTATATTAGGTATGTTGATCATACACTTTTGCTGGCGAAACATAAGGATTAATACTACATAACGAATTTTCTTTGAGTATCAAAATTTATTATGACGACGAGATCTTTGTTAGATATGAATTTAACCGGTACAGAACCACACTCAATCAAATACAGGGTAGGCTAATATTCTGATTTAACCAACCATAAACGTGGCAGTCCAAACAGATTGAGTAAGGTTTTTAGTCAGCAGATGCTTTTAGATTTGTTACTCCGTATGTAAGCTGTAACTCCATAAGCAAGCTAAATTAACAGATAGTTAAAAGAACCTTGTTCTTGTTATTGAACGGGTTCATATTATAGGATTCTACACTGCACGAAATAATAAAGTCAATGCTCACTTCATAGACTTTGTTGTTGAACACTCCAGAAAGCACAATCTTCAAAAATGATTGGAATGAAATAAACGAATAATTATACTAAACTATGTTGTTGAAAGAACCAATCAGAGTATGGACAGCCTGGACGGTTTTGTGTTTTAGGACCAAAAGATTAACTGAAAAGGACAAATGAGAACACAAATTTTTTTTGTCTGAAAAGCACAGGTTCTCTTGCTGTAGGTGACTCGAGCACAGCGTGTCCAGTGTGTCCGTTGTCGGTGCACATTTTGGCACGTTTTGGTACATTTGGATTTTCAAGCAAGTATCATTGCTATGTGGTGTTTCTTTTTTGCTTTCTATATTAAGCGCTTAAATCGAACTATAAACAAAGGTTTCAAAGTTTAAATGAAATTAAGATTGTTTGAATGAATGATGCGTTTGTTGGTCCATCGAAGTGGCGGCTGGTGGTCAAGATCTATTTGTGTGCAATCTTTAGCGCAACCGAGGGCGGAGACAGAATTGGACGTAGCTGGTCTAATAGGGCAGGTCTAAATATCATACCAACAGTTCTACGTAGAAAGTAATCGAACCTTACAAAGTTCACAATAAGCACGTTAGTTTAATGCTTAAAGTTACAAATAAATATTTAATAGCACTATGACAGAGTATCAAGACAATCATTAATACCCAGCTTCATTGACGAATAAGGCAAACCATTCTTTTTAAAAACCCACTCACATACTTATAAACATTTGGCTGATACGGTCCTGAACTTGTAATTTTGAACCGTTCAGGTAACCCCTTGCGGCTAATCGTGTTTCTATAGTAATCTCAAAGTTGTTGGTAAATGTACTTCAAAACAGCGCCCGCACAGAGAGAGAGAGAGTAAGGGGGCTATAGATGTCGTTTGAAAACAATCTAGTTATACATTGCGAGTCGCGAGTAGAAAGAGAAGCAGTACACAAGAAATAGAATGATGTCTTCATGCTAAAAAAGTAGTGTCAGTGGCATGACAACGCTTTTCGTAAAAGAGTAACGGTACTAAGTTGGCCCCATATTACTTTGCCCCTCTTAACAAAGATACCTTCCACGCTCCCTGAAACATTAGATTTTAAAAATATTGCTCATTAAAATTTAATAGGTCTACACAAAGAGTAACTTCTGATCAAACTCAAGACGTTCAGTGGTATACTGGTATGTGAAATTCTCTTCATATAGGGACTAAAGCTACGTTAGAATCTATGTGTGAATCATACTAGCTACATCATACATAAGACTAGCAGTCATGATATTTCTACAAATGGACAGTTACACATATTAAAAATCAAGAAATGACTATCGTCATTGTGAAGGATATTACAAGTTTCTTTCTATGAAAAAATGTCCCGACATTTGGGTTTTCGCCCTAGTGTCCCAGCTGACTTCCAAAGACAAAAATATGATTTATGAATTTCCATGTGATGCTGATCTCTATTTTGTCGCATGTCGGCTCTTATTTATGAAAAATCAATACCTCAAATTCCTGGTCTTCCTCTGGTTCTTGCGAGGTTGTCTCTAATGTCAAGATTCTTGGTTTCTGATCGCTTCGAACGACCATCGATTGCCTTGAGCTTGCATGCACTAAATTGATAAGATCATCAACATTGTAGTGCAGTGGTGAGCAATGCAGAGAGCAAACAGCCGTGTGATAATCAATCTTACAGTGCAGAAAACAATAGTACAATAAAGGTGTACAAAATTGGATGGGCACATTAACGGGTTGACCGTTAGCAGAAGTAGCTACAACATGTGACTTACCCCCTTGGTTGACTGCCTGAGGCCTGTTTATTGACTTGCACGACTCTCCAGTCTGTGCCATCAGCAGTCTTGCCCACAGTTATTTTTCTATTTAAGCTGTTAAGCAAGCAATGAAAACAAAGAACCTTTGTTTTAGCAATGCTTTCGCTTTCTTTGCTTTGATTCAGCAAATGATCAGTAGCTTTCCTGCTTTGAGGGGTGACAGCGGGCTACAGGGAGTAGTTCAAATCATACGGGTGACGGTATGTGAACAACGAGCCTAGTGAAAATGTTGCCGAGGAGGGGAATAAGCGACGGGCCAACTTAAACCAAGAAAGAAGACATGTAGAAGCAGAAAGAAAGCACAGAAGATTAAAGACACTAAACCATGGGAACAGATACGGAACTGTGTCACAGGCATATATGCACACTACTTCCAGCCACCACTGGTCGATGCATCACTGAAATTCTCTCCTGTGCTTTTTAATTCAATACTTGGATGATGATGTTATTCTGATTAACCTTCATCCTACATTACTACCTAATACCTATAATTGTTTTCTTTATAAATTACCTTGCAGTAAAAACAGATGAAAGTCAATCGTTAAGAAGCTACCAGCCACTTTTACAAGGACTTGAAATATCGAACCCTGAATTTATTAGTGAGTATACAAACTGAGTCAGGGGAGGACTAAGGTTGTGGAAAACCTGGATCCCGCTTGAAAGGGAGTCCTCCTTTCCGACTCCTCCTTTTGCATACACCATAGAATATTAAGCTAACATCATAATAGGTCAAGTGCAGGTAGCAAATATTGAACCCATGCCCCTTACAATACTGCGATTCTTTCTATTTTATTCTATTATTTCAGGATTTTTTGCAGCATTATGGTTTGGCCAGGATTTGGTGTAAATGATGTCATATATGGCTACTATGCGAAGTTATAAGGTTTTTTAAAAATGCCTTTGAAAAATATTGTTTTGCACTTAATTTTTGTTTTTCAAGTGTTTGTAGTATCTTTGTTGTGTTTCTGTACGTATATGTCGTAATTAGGCAAGATCGTTTCTATTGTGGGCAAATTATTTTTCAAAATGGAACAGTAACTACTAAAACGGTTTGTCACCATCAATTCGGCTGTTTTTCTTTATTTCGATTGTTATAACTTAAAAAAACATTAAACATAAAACATATAACTGCTAATTCATTGTTTATGTAAAGGTGATCTAAAAATGTGATTTGACATTGTGTTCCTCTACCAACTTCCACTTTATTGGGCAACATATTTTAACCTTTTTTTTCGAAAATGAAAATATTTTTCATTAGTCTTTGAACCTATTTGAGAAAGGAAATAGTTCGTACAAATTCGGAAAGAATCTGAGTTAAAATTTATAATGATCATGTTTTTCAAAGCGAAGTTTCAACACAGAAAGACCAAAAATTCCAAGATGATGCAACAAAGCGCCAATATTCTGAAATCTCAAACCTTTTTTGAGAAATTTAATTGGCCATGATAACCCTCAGGAACAGTCACAAAATCTTATGACCATACGTCAAGTCATTGAAAAGGTATGAAGACCGAAGTTTGTTGCCCTGGGACCACTAGTAACCTCTCAACCAAAGACCCCTGGAGAGTAGTAATCCCAATTTTAAAACTACCCAAAATAAACAGGAAAGCTAGCAAGCAGGCTTACTAATATATAAAAGGCAGGCGTCAAAGTGCAACGCCCCTAAATAAAGGCTGCCGAACAGAGAAACAAGCCATCAGACGGGCTAAACTGCCTAGTAAAACTGCCTCTCACCAATCATGGAGAGAATCTGCTATCAATGAGAACAGATACTACATCTATTCCTTGCCAAAAGGCTGAGAAGTGGAACGACTACCCTACTAGTCCGTCAGCCCCCCTCCCCCCCATGCACACACACATGTAAGGTAAGGTTAATGCTGGTCGAGAGAAGCAATAAACTGATCAATAATGAGCAAGAAACCCTCTGTTTTGAATTTTTCTGTTCAATTACGATGCCCTAAATTGCAAATAAATTGCTTCCACTTGTTCTCCGTAGACAACATTGCTCATCCTTTTCAAGGTCATTATGCCTGACAAGTCCAACGGCAAAACCTTTATCGGTGGATGTCCCAGGGCCCTGGCCCTTTAGGTCTTGCCCTTAATCCGGTCCTAACTCAATACTAAATAATGCATAATGAATATTAGCCGTTGTAAGAGAGAAGATTACTAAGCAAAACGACTGCCTAGATTGTAATACCATCAACATGGTAAAATTGACAGAACGACCAATTCTCTAGATCTTCTTAATTATTTAACTTACCTTGTGTAATGTAAAGCAGTTAATCGAAACCACTGATTTATGGCCTTTTAAGTGAATTGCATTATAAACATGCAGGGTCAACTAACAGAGGATAAAAAATGACTATACACACCTGCCCAACACACGCGATACTAGACATGTCAAAAAACCTGCACGAAACTGATATTTTAAATTGCCTCTTATCGATGATACGAATACATTTTATAAACACCTACAAGTCAGACATCCAGGTAAGTAAGGAGTAAGATAAGAACGCATGATAACTGTACAATTCTAATCCTTAAAAAAATTCAGAATTAAGAAAATAGAAACCGATACTGGGTAATCTCTGAAACCGTAGAAAAAAATAACAGATTCTGGGATATCTGATAATACCTCACCCCGAGTGAGTAGTAGGTGAGGATAAATAGGGAATGAGGAAGCGATAAATTAGTCTTGTGTTTAACCAGGGTCTCTTAAAAGTATCCATCCATGGACTTTGGTTTAACCGTGGATGTACACTGCAATTTCCGGTTACCAGACAGGACTTCGTCAGTCGTTTCGTTTAATTAAGTTGAATTACTTAAGTTAATTGAAAGAGATAGATAGTGGTCTTTGTCACACTGATTACTTAAATGATGACATCACGAGTTAGGCAGTCCCTTACCTAAAAGCTATTGTGTGATTAAGTTTGTTAGAGTCAAAGTAGATTACCTAAGCAATTATTACTTATCTAATCCTTAGTTAGTTAATCCTCACTGTAGGAAGACCTATTGTTAACTTGTGAATCATCAATCTGAGTGACATTCATTATGTCCGTGCATTGTTTTACTATCATAAAAGCCCTATATCGCTTCCATTCTTTAGTTTGAGTTAACGTAATACCTTCTCAATGCTATCGATATTTAGAAGAAGAGATATTTAACATAGTATAGGCGTGTCAAGAATCGACAATCACCAGCCAAAATTATTAAAACTCTAGAATTG
Source organism: Alatinidae sp. Z8VKAUB7J3 (assembly GCA_010016025.2). Taxonomy (NCBI): domain Eukaryota; kingdom Metazoa; phylum Cnidaria; class Cubozoa; order Carybdeida; family Alatinidae; species Alatinidae sp. Z8VKAUB7J3. Next base: position 84,333,941 of record JAAAKM020006971.1, on the reverse strand, counting down.
TGAGTTTGTGTGGTTGCTTCATTGGTTCTTCCTAAAAGTGTTTGATAATGTACGGCTACGTAGAAATGATTTTTGCAATATTTCGAATGCAGCAGCGTGGAACTACTATGGACAATGGAAGTTGCACAGGTGGTCAACTATATCATCCTTTTCTCGATCCCACATTTTAATGCCTTCTCATTCAGAAATTTCATGTCATTATTTGTGTCATGTTTAAGGAGTTCGTGAAAAGAATTTATCAATAAGTATTCTAAGGTTCGACAATGTAGCTTTTCACAACAAATCAAAGCTCTCAGTGCATATTTCAACAGCTCATTAAAGTAAGGTATGTCCTTTTGCTAAATACAGTTACTATAACTATGCTGCGTCCCGGGTAGCTCCCGGGGAAGAGGTAGAAATTATCACGTATAGTGAAAAAGAAATGACACACTCATCTTGCCTCTACAGATCGTTTGACAAACAGAAAAATTAATCCTGATGCTGCACCTCTGAAGGAAATAAAAGAAGCACCACGTGTAATGACATCAAGAATGGGGAGAAAGGATCGTGATAACCGACTGCAAACAGGCTCAAATGTCAGATCTGGGAAGTCTGGTGTAAATTTAAATTTAGCTTCTGATGCCGCAGGAAAAGCTACGTCGAGGAAGCCATCCATGAGATAGCATAAACAAAACTGAAAATGCAAGCTCATTTTACTCCAACTGAATGAAGTTCTTTTGTTGCAAATATTGCCCTGGTGTCTATGTGATATTTTTGTACAGTTCCTCTTTGCGCTTATTTAGTGACTACAAAGACTTGGAAAAGGGCATAAAAAGCTGTAGATACTGCTACATGTTAAGTTGCATCTGTATTTAACATTTTGGTGACATCATTCCAAAATATTACGGATCTCTTGCAATGTCATGTTTATTGTTTAGTTTATTCTGTTTATAGTTAATAATAACGATAATAACGAGGATGCTGGTAAAATCACTTTTGTATGAAATTTTTACGTACACTTTGTCATCTGATCGATTTACATGGCCAAACCATTGCAGCCTCCTTTTTCTAATCACATCTATTATCATTTTATCGATATTCATCAGTTGCATATGCTTTTAATTTACTAGTCCTTCATTTTTGCCGCTTTTCTGATTGCCTAGAATATACCTTTCCCTCCAGCAAGCCCTAAGACGTATTAATTAACACGTAGGGGGACTGGGGTGTTGTCGAAGATACGGGACATAGTAGATAGGACACCAAATAAGATAATTTTGTTAAGGACGTTTCGGTTCAAGACATCTTCAGGTCACTTGCAGATTGTTACTGGAACTTGGCTAAAGTCTTTCAGAAGACGAAATGTAGTTAATGAAGTTTAATTATTTGGCGTCTTGTCTATGTTTTGTATCGTTAACAAGGTTTTGAGTTCTTCTCACGTTAATTTATAAGTCGCAAGGCTTGTTATTTGTCGATGGATTATTCACCTTTTGATTCATAATGGTAGAGAAAATTAACTTTGCACGAAATAGGAACATCGTCATTGTACAATAAATTGCTGTTTTAATTCTAACGTTTCATGCTCTGAGCTTTTCATTACAATGATGATATATATCAGCTGTCTCGTGCAGTGTACACATGGCATTATCTTTTGGTCATTTAAAAGCTTTATGAAGAAGACAAATAAATTCTGTATTTCATAAAGCACACTCACTTCCAATGTTCTTGAAACCTATGCCCATGCACTATAAACGAGCGTTGCATAAGTTGTTTATAGAGCTTCTCTTATGCTTCAAATGGTGCCCTAACGAGTAGATGAAACAGCGCCCTTGTGTATTTTTAGATGTTGTTACTTCATCCTGTAAAGCTGTCTGCGACAAAATTTTAGGAACAACAAAGGGCGATAGCACTTCAGTGACTACAACCGGTAGAACGTTTAAGATTCGTCATGCGACAATATGGACATGCGTGGTGATTTTGACACACGGTCTCCAAAGGTAAGGCTTTAACCTTACGATTTTTTACTTGTGTGGAATCAGGATGTAGTAGTTACTGCGAGTCTAAGCGATTTCTAGCCGCCATAATAAGTGGTAATAATCAAGATTAATAATCAATCTGTGATAGTAGGGACGTGAAATCAGTCTCTTTGTTACGAGACTCTTGTCCTAGAGGCCAGAATCCAAGAACTCAAAAGGGAATACACAAGGGCAAAGCGACGAAAACTGTTTACAGTTACTTCGCCACTCACTGATCGCTGGTACAGTACTTCTCTAATTGATGCCC
>JAAAKM020006971.1:84317173-84331582 GCA_010016025.2 Alatinidae sp. Z8VKAUB7J3 | reverse complement strand
GGCAAAGCGACGAAAACTGTTTACAGTTACTTCGCCACTCACTGATCGCTGGTACAGTACTTCTCTAATTGATGCCCGTTCTGAACCACACCCAATGTATAAGGTGGACATATTGAGCATGTCTGTTTTACAGATCTTAAGCCTACAGTGCATCAGTGGCAGACACATTGGGGATAGGGGGTGCCGCCGTCCCCAATTATACTATTTAAAGTTGAACATGATTACTGATCCATGCAAACGTGCCAGAAGACATTCAGGTAACAATATATAACAGATATTGCTCCAAATTCAATAACGCCTGTTTATAGCCAACCTTGCCAGGAAGATCAAAATTTTCCTTCTCCCAATGAACCCTAGTTTGATAAGTCACCGCCAAGCAATGCATTCTATCATTCGATCAGAATAAAGATCAGGGCAGGCTTTCCGGGTACTCGAAAATTGCGGATTTCTTATCATCTCTAATAAACGCCGTGGCGACAAACTATTAAAGCGGGAAAAGAAGAATTTGTTATAAGAAAACATTTATCATTTCTTTGTTTGTCTGTTTACTAATAAATGCCGCTCTTCATGGTGCATTCATTACTGATGTTCGGCCAGAAGTGCGGCGTTTATCAGCGGGCGGCGTTTATTACAGATGTGCGGCTAGAAATGAGGCGTTTAATAGAGGGCGGCGTTTATCAGAGGTCAGCGTTTACTGGAGGAAATACTAAAGGATAAAATTTTCAAAATATATTCAAAGACATAGCAGACAACATAAGCTTACATAATAGACGGTACGATTCTATTCAGTTAATAAGAGCCTTAATTTTTAGGATGTACATTTACCCGGTTCTGCATTTTAATGTTTTATCATTAGAAAAATAAATTGTAATAACATTACATTAATAAAAATGGCTGCAAAAGCCTCTGAAACCTGAAATCTGGGGGAGTCAATTACTGACCTTAGAAATCTTTAAATGGTTTAAACTAGACATTAACGGACTATTTATCGTAAGGGCCTTGTCTGGTACAACCAGTAGCAGTGCAGAAAGGGGGAAGACCGACAGAACTTGTCTCTCCCTCTTCCGCAAATTAAGTTTTAAATTTGTCCAAATCTGACTAGAAAGATAAGTGCAGAGAGGAGGGTACCTCCGCTCGCACTGACATCAATTCAGTACCTTGGGTATCTATTTATCATTGTGTTAATTGGAACACAAAGTAATAAAAGGCCGTTTATTTTGGATAGCAGAGGGAGTTTCAAAGTGTGAGTCTAACAAAGTTGATAGGCGTTGACCCCGACAGAAATTTTCCTCCTCTTTAATTGGATTTAACCAAATAATAGTTTCCTTCTACATATATAGTCATATATATAGTCATATAGTCATATAGTAGGCTCCTTCCGTCTCGGGAGACGATGATGTATGCCTAGGTAGGATTTCCCTTTCTTCTCCTTCTTCTCTCTTCGTTAGAGTCTTTCCTCCGCTGTTCGGCCAGCTCGACTGCATTCTTTACGGTCAGTTTCCAGCTCATACGGTTTGAGACATAGTATTCCCAGCTGTTTACATCGATGTCTGCGGATTTCATGTCCATCCGCTGTACATGTCCAAGCCACCTGAGCCTGCGCTTTGTCAGCAGTGTCTGGATGTTATACATCTTGGTTCTCCTGAGCTCTTCGTTGTTGGTAACCTTGTCTTGCCATTTGATTTGAAGTATCCGTCTCAGGCAGCAAAGGGGGAAGCTGTTCAGCCGTCGTTCCTGACTGGCGTAGATTGCCCAGCACTCACCGCCATAGAGGAGTGTGCTCACCACGCAGGCTTCGTATATGCGAATCTTGGTGTTGATGGTCAGCAATTAAATGTAGTCATATATAGTTTTAATGACAATACAAGGTTGAATTATTATTTAAGACGTTAATATAAGTTTTGTTATAAAAATGATACGATGAATTTTGATGACACTATATTAATCTGTAGTAGCCTCTGCAAACTAAATTTTGGGGGATCTTATACAGTTTTAAATGTTGAAAATTAAACCTTACCGGAATATTTATCATAAAGGTTTTCCGTGGTACATTCTATAGAAGTACTATAGCAGGGGAGTGGAGGACTTGTCTCTTACTTCTTTAAGAAAACTTTCAATTTGTCGAAATCACGTTTTTTTTTCATAAGCAACTCAGTCGATTAGGCCCGAGGCCTCGATTTTGTCCAAAATCTAAGCAACAAGCTAAGCAACACGAGGCCTCAAATTCAGGAGGTACAATTTTTAAAACGCCTGAAAAACAAATCAAGAAACGATTTTCATCAAGAATTGATTACGAACTGTTGATATATAACAAATATCACACTGTTGAAAATGTGTCAAGCAAATAGATCAAGGATCCAACCACCATTCGGTATTTCATCATTTACAACACAACGAAATTCGACGATAACCCGTAGTGATACGTAAGCTACTACTTAAGCAACTCCAGGCCTGATTTTGGAAAATTGCTAAGCAACTCGAGGCCTGAATTCAAAAATGGAGTTGCTTATAAAAAAACGTGTAGGAAAAGAAAGACTGTCCCCTAACCCTATTCCCGCCAAGTAAAATTACCCCACTGCTCAAACTTTTTAAAGTTTCTCAATAACTGTGTCAGATATCATCCTGGAGTTTTTTGACTTTCAGTTTATTTCTATTTCACATATTTCTGTTAATTTTCAGAAATTTTATATTTTTATGAAAATGATAAAAAATCTCAATGATGTCCTTTTTGAGCCCCATCAAACTTCATTGTTGACTCGAATAAGCATTGTTTTTTGGAACAAGCATCCTTTTGAGGGAAAGGTATAACAACAAAGACAAAAAAGCTTGTTAACCCTTACTGTATGCAGAAAAATGGTTTTCAGAACTCACAAGACGAAAAATGACAATTTTTAAGAAAAATGATGACATCATCACAAAATCACGCGATCAAATTTTAATTTTTTTACATTTTCTTCAAGTTCCTACATCAACCTACATGTGTGCTAGTTTTTGTGATCCAAAACTTCCTCAAACAAATTTTAAGCGTCGGGGGGGTAATTTTACCGCCCCCCCACTGGTGATATCACCGCTCATCAGACCTTGGTGGGAATTGGGTTAAGGTATTCTCACACCTTTTCAACTTGTGTACTTCCTTTCATTCGTTGTAATCCCTATCCGTATATTTGTGATATGACATAATTGTGATATGTGATATGATATATAATATATGTACGTCAGTGTATTATGATTGTAAATGAAACATTCGAAGCACCCCCCCCCACCCCCACCCCCCCAACTATTTGCCAGCGGGCTTTGCTAAGAGGAGAGAAGAGTGTACCTTCTCCTTCCACTGAGTTTTGTTCTTCTCACCTTGTGTATCTATTTAGTGGTGAGTTAATTGGAGCACAGGCCTATAGAAAACTGGTATTTGTGAGTACAAAGGAGAATCTAAATCCGAAAGAGTCGGTAGACGTGGACCTCGGTAGATCGGGAAATTCCACTCTTTGAAATTGGACCGAATCAAAATATGTTTACCTATTCTTGGTTTAAATCCTGCAGCTTCATATTTAATGACAGTACAAGCTGTTTGAAGAAGTGTTCAGAAGACTTGATGCAGATAGAGAATTGAGCAGGAGTGTCATAGGCAGGAAAATGGCATTTCTAGTGCATGTGACAAGAAAGAATGGCCTGGAACACATCGTACGTACAGGAAAAATCAACGGCAAGAGGCCCCAAGGAAGACAAAGAGAAGCATTTTTAACTACCATGGGTTCACAGTAAATGATAAGACCAAATAACATCATTCATATTAGAACAGATAGAAAACTGGGGCATGACATGTCCTCCAACGTCCCTAAAGAATATAAAACTTAGAAGAGGAAGTTGTTAAAACGTCATATACGCTTTTTCATAAAAGTTATATGGCTCTTCTTGGCAATACGATAGTATCGAATTGTCATTTGAAAGTCGAGGGATGCTTCTTAAAGATTCAAGCACTTTCAAACCTCTCTCTTCCTTTATTCTTTGGAGGCAAACGTGGATCTCTGCGTTTATTTTCCATTCCGTTAGAACTCAAAAAAAAAGAAGCCAAGACTCTGGATGTTGTTTTATCAACGGTGCCTTCGAAAAATTTTGAATGTCACATGGAGAGGTAGGATATCAAATATGAAGGTACTCAAAGAGGCTGACCAACTTCCTTTAAGTGATATAGTAACCAAGCGTCGCCTTTTTTTGCCGGTCACATCGCCCGTTTACCGGATAAGAGGCCAGCACGTACGAGTACGCACAAGAACGACTTGAGAGGGAAATTGTTACGGAAGACCTAAAAGTGCGAAATAAAACCGTCGAAAACATCTTCAATGAAGCTGCTGACCGAGTGAAATGGCGAACACTTGCTGCCCAATGTCATAAGAGGGACAGGAGGCTCTAAGTATAAGTAAGTAAGAGCACTTTTCAATCCAGTATTTAAACTGATCGGAGGCAAGAACTTACCGGTATTGATTAAAAGGCTAACTTTGCCTCCGAAATCCTACAATAAAAGGTAAGACACCATTAGATGTCATGTTGAAGAGGCGACCGCAGAGATTAGATGGTTCCCCTATTTTTACCTTCCTTCCAGTCATATGATGGTTCATAATCCAAGTGTACTGCTCGACACCAAGAGATACAACGATCAAATATGTTCATGAGATCTTGTCATATGTGCTTTATAATTACTAGGAAGATACCACATTACGTTGCTATATAATTGATAAATAACAACACCTAATTTGGATTAAATCTTCACCTCTTGTTATTGGAAACTAGTCAACAGTTGTATTTATCATAAATATATCCAAGTAAACATCATTTGTATGGTAATGGTTGAAAAGCTAAGATTAAACACAAAGCTGGATTAGATTTGGTATTTGTCTGGTGAAACACAGTCGTCTGGAGAGTTAGGGAGGGCTGTTGTTCTGCACATCGGTTGCAAACGTAATCCAACGGATGACGTTGAAAATCGCATCAGCAAAGGTTAAAAACCGTTTGGTCTCGAGGATCAAAGGTAAATGCCTTTGTTGAAGTTGAATAAGAGTATTAGTGATCTTAGAAAGAAGAGTAAATCTTCTGTTTGGAAATAGTGGCTAGGTCGATGGCTAAGAAATTGAAGAGAATACAATTGTCGCTTGAGCCATACAGTTTTGCTACGAGTAAGTTTAACTTTAGAGCAAAATTTTGACATGGAATGTATACAAAAGAACTTATATTTATCTTTCAATACTAAAGCTATAATTATATTGTGGCCAACTTTATATTCATCATTTTAAGGCAACAAAACTTCTAGATGGTTATAAACAACTGCGGTATGGTAATTGCATTATTATTACCACTGATTCCAAAATAATTTGACACAACTGATACCATCTTCGTCATCATTACCATTGAAACTTCTGCCTGTACTACTCCCATCGCCACCACCATTTCCTCATGCTTACTACTGGCTCCTCTGCTGTGCTATCACAGCTTTCACTGCTACCACCAGTGCTACGCCACCGTCACCACTTTACCACAAACGTTTACAAACATTACACTTCTGCGACTATCACCACCGCAGCTTTGTCCCTCCCGTACTATAATTACTGCCACCCAAGCTGTTGCCACTAATCTTCACGTACTGCTGCACCACCATATCTTTAACCATCTATGCCATTACAGTATACACTGCATTTAACACCACTGCAATCACAAGTTTTGCCACTTTTACCATTTCTGCTTCCAATGCAACAACCCCTTTTACTACCTCCACTGCTGCACAGCCATCAAAAAAAGGCTTAGCTGACACTTATACCGACAATCCTATAAATTACTGCGTCATTACAAACCTAATGTAACTTTACGATGCCGAATATCCCCTAACGATGCAGAATGATGGAGGAAGGTCGAAACATTACATTATTTGATTTCGAGAATGTATTGTCAATGAATCCATCATTGTCCGTAGACGATCAATAACATTATCAATATACACCTTTACCAATTTCCTTGTCGATATTATACATCTGTAGGCCGCTTGGTACATATAACCTTCTTCCTTTAGCATTTCATATTTTGAGGGTATTTGTACATGTTTTTATAAGCATATGATTTTTCTGAGACAGTGTGTAAAAAAGGTCATATCTAGGAATAAAAGGTATCCCGAAATGGAGACCAAAATTGTTGATGGCGAATGCAAGAAAGCATAAACTGTATTTCGGCGCACCATCTCGTGGCCTCCAAGCTCCAATAAAGGGCTCTTTTCATAACGAGTATCCCTATTTTCAATTATCTTTACATACTGTTACCTAAGTGAATCCATTTTTGGCGAAATATTGGTAACTTTATGTACGTTTTTGGCGATGCACACAGAAAAAATAGTAACAGCTTAGGCTAAGCAGATTGTGAAAACCTCATAACCACTTCTAAGGCATATCATAAAAATCCCTCGCCGCAACAAACAAGAGAGAAAATCTTATTGCTTACGTAACTGCCAAATGCAAAAGAGATCGGGGAAAGCGGATTGGCAAAACATTAAATTCTATTACCTCGTAACCTCGGTAGTCAACTTCAACATCGTCACCATACAGATTAATTTGTTGATTTGGGCTGTTAAAGACTGTAGCTGTGAATTAATTAAGGGCAGCGCAAAGTAAGCAAACAACTAACAAAAGACAGAGCAGCAAACATTTTATCGATAACAGAATATTACACAGTGTATTCCCCAGTTTTAAGAGCCTAAAGTGACCTATTATAGTTCCCATGAGTAAGAACTATTGATACTGTTCATATATCTGAGGGTTGGCCTCTCGTTCCTGCTGGTTTACAAAGGGCTGACACTATCCTAGTAACCTATAGCTTTAAGGAGCAAATACCAATCCTTTCTCATTAAACATCAGACGTCACCTGCGGGCTATGCAATTGACTCAAATGAGCCACCACTAGGCATCTTTTGGATTGTCTGAGTGTATAATCTTTGTCTGGGAAAACAGTTAAATGCTTTTTTTCTAACTTTCACTTTTACAAGCTGGATCCCTCCCTTTTTGTTTCCAGGCATACCTTCTTTATCATAGCGTTTTCTAAAAATGTCCTTCCACTCTAATCAATCTTTCATTTCCTACATTAAACCAAACATCTGATTCGGAATTAAATCAAATGGAAATCTCTCAATCAAAGACCCCTGATGAGCAGTGGGCCCGACATTGAAACTACCCTAAATAAACAGAAAAACCACCAAACAGGCTAAATAATAAATAAAGGGCAGCTGGGGCGTCCAAGGGCGACGCCCCTTAATTTGTGCTACTGGGCAGAGAAGCAAGCCATGAAGCAGGCTCAACTGACCAGAAGGACCGCCTCTCGCGGATTACGGAAAGCATCTGTCATCAATAAGAACAGATACATTAAATAAAATGGCTCTCGTAAGTCTTCAATAATGCAGCTGATTCAATTAATGTTTTAACATCTACACACATAAACGTCATATTTACTAGTAGGCCTATATGTTGGTACAATAAAATAACTACATGATGAAGCTTAAGTCAGGTTAAATATTTAACCAAATCTATTTTGAGCCTCTAACTCAGGCTGTTAGCATGATGTGCAGATAGTTTAGTCTTCTTATTTGTATATTGGGGGTCTACAAGAGAAACCTCCGCATGTTGACCCGGGGGTGGGGGTGGGGGGATGTCGAACAGTCCGCTGGATTCAATCCATAGAAAATGTTTCTCCTGGAGAATGGAACTGGCCTCCCTCCTCCAGTATCAGAAAGTCATCAGTTTGAACACAATCAATGAAACGCGGGCAAATAACGTCAATGGTACTCGCAGTCAGCTCAACCGGAAGACCTCATGAAGTAGGCGTCAAGGTCAGTCATGGGCCCATGCCGACTGTCATCCAGTGAACATGGCACAACATTCCCAAAACCTAAGAACAACAAAATACAGAATCGCTAGTTGGAATGTAAAGACTCTGTATCAGGCAGGAGCCAGGGAGGGGCGAGGGAACCGACGTTCGCAACAAATTCAGTAAGTTGTGATGAAAGGTCTCGAGGAAATCAAATCCTCAACGCCTGTCAAAACCAAGTGGAATACTTTTAAAACCACAATTGTTGAAGCAGTCCTCTAATCACAAAGGATGAAGTCAGATGGGTACTTTACAGTATTAAGGCGAATAAAGCAGCAAGCCCAGATAAGATGGTCATCGAGATGCTGAAATCACTAGATGAGGAAGATGTTAAAATCATTCATGGCCTAGGCAACAAGGCATGTGGCACAGGTGAAGTACCTGACAACATGCTCTAGTCTGTCTTCATAGCACCGCCAAAGAAAATAAACACAATTGATTGCCACCAGCACAGAACCATCAGTTTCATGAGCCACACCCTAAAACTTCTGCTAACAATTGTACTACAACACTGTCCATCAAAGATTCGTCTTGGGGTTCCTCGAAATCAGTACAGTATCATGATGGACAGGGAAAGGAGAAAAACCATCTTTACAGAGTGAATACTCAGCAAACGGAGCATCTACGACCAGAAAACATATATGTCTTCTTCATCTATTACAAAATAGCCTTGGATCAAGTTTGCTACATGCACCACTCCAGGCTGCTCAAGAGGACTAAGATGGATGACAAAGTTTACAAAGTTGTTTGGGATCTTTACAGAAATCAAAAAGGAGGTGTCAAATCACTGATGAGGTTAACCTAGTGGACAGAAAACAATCAAAGTGTGTGACAAGGTTGCACGATAAGCCCAAATTTCTTCAATTTGTACAGCCGAAACATACTCCATCAGCTTGAGCATCCTGACAACAGTTTTCATCAATGGCATTCTTATATACAACATCAGACATGCAGACCACATTGTGCTCATCACCAACACCAAAGATGGCCTTCAACAGCTGCTGGACCATGTTTTGGATGCATCTTCCAATGAAGGACTGGAGATCAACAGAAAGAAAACTTTCTGCCTGGATGCTTTGAGAGACAGTCAGCCTATGACTTGCAATCAAATCTGAACCTGCACCAAAATTAAACAAGTTGACTCATTCAACTACCTCAGGTCTCTGCTAATATCAAACAGATGGCATGACAAAAGAACTTTGAAGGCATATAGGAATGGCTAAAGCTAGTTTCAACCAGATTTTCTAGAATTTTTAGTAAAAACTTATGTTGGTTGCATTTATCAAACAAAATCCTAACCATACATTTAGTTGGGATTGTTGAGTGCTTAGCAGGAAACATCTTTATATGAAGAAGCTAATACATAGCCAAAGTAGCAGTATAAAAGTGGTAGGGCTGTATAATGAGGACTCCTGTAACTTTATAATTTGTGAAAGATGTGAACTTTTGGAGATGCTGAAGAATCAGTTTGTAGTATTGTCACGATGCTGCAATCCTATGTTTACGTTTATGTTATGACATCACCAATGAAATACCATAACAAGCCCACATGGCTGCATCAAGAGTGTTGCAACTTGAGTATTGTAATGTATATAATCTACATCATAGTATAAAATGTAAGTACTTGTATAACTAGATATATACCATTGATAGTATGTAATTAAGCAGATGATGTACAGCATTGGTGTTAGTAAGAATCAGTTTGATTAAGCACTTCTGTCTTCTGTTCATGGATTACTCACATGCTACCCTTTCCAGCAGACAGTCAGGACACAACACAGTTCAGTAATTATTTAAGTGTGACATTGGTCCATGGGCTATTGGCATGATATAGTTGAGATAAGGCACCAACAGGCACCAATGTAGGCGTAAATGGTAAAAACATGAAGTATGCCTGAGGTTAAAACTATTTATTGGTGTTTAGAGAATGGCGTAAACTTTGTTTTTCTCTGTATTTTAGGGTGTGACATTTTCAACCTCTATATCATAGTAGAAAGCTTTACAACACAATTAGCACCTGATTATCCACATTTCATTTTTCAGTCCTTCAATCTTATACTGGCAAACTTAGTTATTTTTGCATTTCATGATATCATGGCTCACCTTCTCTTCTCATTCTGAAGCTAAAGTCAGATCAAGATAAAGAATCTGTATACATACCAGGTTTGGGATTTCTTCCATTACATGGCATATCCTCTGCCAACATCAATATAATTTGGCTGCAAAATATTCAAAGGATAGCCAATACACTACCTACAGAAAATATATATATTATAACAGAAAATGGACAGTACAAATATGTCAATAGATTTTTGATACCTGGTACTAAGGAAAACACCATAGCACTTCCTGTATACCAAGCAAGCTGCTAGCTGACTCAAATATTTGAATTTGAACTACAGTCAAGTTAGTGGTCCATGGTGCTGTGGCAGTATCACATTTACTTTCTTATAATACATTTCCTTGTCACAGATACTGCTTCACTGAAACATCTTATATCATTGACATCCATGTCGACAGATTTTGCCCATCTTCTAAGCAAAAATTTTCTTCTCCATGACTGATTTCTTATATATATATGTATATGTATATGTAAGTATATGGCATTTCTTGACTTGACATACTTGCTGCTTCTGAGCTATTGGCAGCGATTTGCTGATCTCAATGACCAAAATTTTGATTCAGTTCAGCAGTGACACAATTCAAATAATTTATGTGCAAATGACTCTACAAATCTGACTGGTCAATCCTTGGGCTTTTGATTGATATCAAAAGAAAGAGAAAAATAAAGCATTTAGAGAGCCATAAGGGGATTCCTTACAACAGTATATGATAGGCAGGTATAGGTTGGTGTGACTAGTTGGAGGAGAATTTGGGAGAAGGGGACTGTTTTTTTGCTGGTGTTGTCAGTCCCCATGGTGTGATTTTTCTATTTTCCCAATGTCTTTTTAAAACTTGATAATTGATTACCAGATGCTGCTCAACTAAGGAAATTGAAGAAACAGCTTCAATTACAGAAAAATGTGTATGTACAAAACCTTGACAGGGTCTTGGAACTGTGTCCTTTACAAACTTAGCCATCAGGCATAAGCCAGATCACTGTATATCTTAATTATTACCACAAACATAACACTACACTAAATTTTACACATGTGAACAACACAACATAAAACCAAAAACTTACCTATCAGGAATCCCTAGTCTTTTAATACTTCTGTACATTGATAGGGTATTTGCAATGTGTCTATAGTTGAACCAATACCTTGAAGTGCATACCTTGAAAATAATATTGAGGGAGAAGAGAAACATTTGTTATGGTGAAAAAAATGACATAACAAGATCACCAAATGTTAATAATGGTAACATAATATATCAAAATTACCAAAATTTGTCTTTCATAAGGTTCTTTCAAAACATAAGTATATACATAGAATACAATATGAAGCATAAAAGTGATTAGAGTAACATATATAACATTTGCTTCAATTAAAGATTTCTGGTTCTGCAGATTAGGTTTCTTTAACTGCTTGGTGAGCTGCGACAAAGGTACATATCATTTGGCCTGTATTGCATTGCATTGCATTGACAAGATAATTGGTCTTTCTCTACAGATTTTGCAAGAAATGGCACAACAGCTGAGCCACTGCTCCATTTTCAACACATGATGCAACTGTTATGGGTTCAATATCCTGGGTCCACCTTTGTCTACCCTCAGCATCTTGTCTTTGATAAAGGATACTGCATATCCTATGACAACTAGATGACCTTAATGCAATAATACTATAAAGAAACTATTTCGAGTAAGAATAAGGCTTGTTTAAGCAAAAGTTTTGTACTTTATCATTCCTGTCTTAGAACTTCTTATTTTTAAAGCAAGATGGTGTGAAAATAAATAATTTCAAATGCTCTGAGGCTTAAAGAATAAGGATGCCTATGAAATTATAATATCCAAATTTGCAGGTTTCAAAATACTCACCAAAATTGCCCAATTGTTAGTATGTGTACTCTGTAAGTTAACATTTTGGCTTAATCCAAAAAGTACTAACATTAATTGCAGTAGTAATTTCATGATTTTCTCATTGCCATATTGCAACACTCCCATCTAAAATATAAATTTAAAATTGTTTACCAATTAATACATTGTGGGTGCTTGGGTTACTAGCTGCAAAATACATGCATGGAATGATATAACACCAAAACAGCTATAAATTTTTACCATTTGTCCTGTTCTCGTATACATTATGCATTTATTATATCATGGCTGTTATGCTCTATTGTACTTTGAGAAATAGACAATGGGTAAACTCAGTGTCATTTCAGAAATCTGAATGCAACTCAAGAGTTTCAACAGTTTACCCAATTGATTTTCTTTAAATTAAATTCTGTTGATCAGGGCAAAAAAAACCCCAAACTAGTAATTTAGTAATTCTTGTACAAATGTGTTTTGAAAATTTTTCAATAGATTTTTCAACTTTTCGACAAAAAAAATTCCAAACAGATCAACCTTTTCTTTGCTATTTTGTAGCAGAAAATTTGGGTCAAAACCAATTATCCTCTTTCCTTTCACACTTGCCTACGGTTAAAGATAATCATTTTGTTGTTTGGGGGGGGGGGGGTTGCATTAATTACGTTGATATTAAGGCTACAACAAAATCATCCGCCAACCATTGGTAAATAGTTGCCAAGTCACCAAAATATTCATTTAGACCTTTAAGACGCAGTTGCACCACCTGAATGATCAATCTTGTTGATTTGCCCACTCATACAGTACGTAGAAATCAATGATCTAATGTTCTGAGTGATTATTTTAGCAATATATTACAACATAATGGGAAGCACTGATGACTTGCTTGTTACCTACTATAGCATTTTTTACCTTTGCAGAACACTGGCTGCTGTGTTTCACAGATAACTGCTAACAAAAATATTCTTGCAATGAACGCCGGTGGTCTATTCAATCCATGTTCATTGTGAGTCTTTTGCCCGGAATGGAACTGCAGCAGTCAACAACCAAATGTTGCAATGGAGATGACATTTCAAATTACGATCAGATTTTAACATAGTGTGCATTTGACATAAAAGAAGTTTGGTACCAGCAACATAAGTGGAAAGTTTAGAATAATCCAGGAATTAATGGAAAAGGTTTTCTTGCTCTCATTCTAATGATTATTATGTTTTTGCTTGAGGATCATAAGAAAAGTTTTAAACATGATGGGTTTCGAGAAGCCACGTGGCTGCAAATACCACATTAAAGCACTGATGGAAATTCTATACCCTGGAATTACCGGGAAAAGTTGTAATAAGTGAATTCTATGATAGGCTGATCATTCTATAAAACTATGCAAAATGTATTGGTAAATTCGTACTACACTTTCAGATATCATCATTTCTATCTCCATGACTGATCTGCTTCTTCTTTGTGCAACTTGTTTTTGAGATAGAAAAAATGGTGACTTGAAATATAAAAAATTCTTTCTACAATTAAGCTATCATATTCATGTGTGACTGTCTTATACAGAATTTAACTGGCGATCTAACTATGTTTTAGCTTTAAATTATAAGTAGCAGATTTTACATAATTCTCAAATTATTACCTGTAGGTACGACCAAACGCCCGAACACGACTAGAAGCTCCCCTCCGTCCGCCGGTGCCTGGCCGCCCGATGTAAGACGCCCTTCCATGATCCGGGTTCGCCCACGCCTGATCCAGCGCGATCCGACGCCTGGAACCGGGGCCGCTGGCTCGCCGAAGGACCGGGGCACTGCAGCGCCTGCCACACGCCGAGGAATCTGCTTGGCGCGCCAAGATCAGGCCGGAAATTCGTGGGCGGCGCCGGGCCTGACGGCGAGGCGATCCCGGCGATTACCGCCCAAGCCCTGCGCGCGGGCGGTTGGAGCGCAGAGGACATCGCGCTTGGCCTGAAGCTTGGGTTGACGCCGGATGGCGATGCGCTCGGTGGTTCCATGGGCGAAGTCGTCAGCGACGCCACACGGTTCT
Organism: Alatinidae sp. Z8VKAUB7J3; assembly: GCA_010016025.2. Lineage (NCBI taxonomy): Eukaryota > Metazoa > Cnidaria > Cubozoa > Carybdeida > Alatinidae > Alatinidae sp. Z8VKAUB7J3. Next base: position 84,317,688 of record JAAAKM020006971.1, on the reverse strand, counting down.
GGAGCGCCGAGGACCTGGCGGCGGTCGCCGCCTACCTGCTGGACGAAGACGGGCGTTGAGGTTTGAGGGTCGGTGTGGCGTTTCCAGGTGCAGGCCTTGGAGCGATGGCGCCGGACTACTTCATCGCCAATGCCTGTTTCGGCGAAGCATCGACGGATTGGCTCCACTCGATGCTCGACGCAGCGCCTGCCAACACTCCATGAGGCTGAGAATCCGAAACCTGCCGACCGCATGGTTTGAGGCATGACCATCTGCGGTTCTTCCTGCAAGAGCCATACCGTCGGGCATGCCAGGATTTCTGGGTGCAATCGTCATCCTTGACCCACTGAAACGCTCTGCCCTTTGGACATGTTCCGGCGTTGCCATCGGGGGCCGTCGTCTGCGCGGACGCGCGTCTCTGCTGATCCGGATCATGCCGCCGTGATGCGAAATGAGCCCTCCGATCTGAATGAGGCAGAGCCACCGAGTTCCTGCTCCTCGCCAAACACCAGCCGAAGAACGGCAACGACGCCGAG
>JAAAKM020006971.1:84277407-84317163 GCA_010016025.2 Alatinidae sp. Z8VKAUB7J3 | reverse complement strand
CGAGTGATCGGCGTCAGAGGCGGCTCGTGCCGCCCTGGCCTTCGACCGGCGGCCGGGGAGCGCGCAACAAGCGCCCTCCCCTTCCGGCGATGTTCGGTTCGGACGCCGCCTCTACAGCATCCTGCCCACGAACCCGCTGGTATCGTTGCCGAACAGGGGCATCAACCGGACGCCGACGCGGCGGCAGCTCGGTTGCGGGCAGCCGAGATTGTCGACCACCTCGTCGAGCCGCACGTCGCGGTGATCGACGCGTAGCAGAAGCTGCGTCGGGGTCAGGATCCAGACATGCGGCACGCGAGGCAGGTCGCCTCGATGGCCGCATCCTTGTTGAGATAACGCAATCGCGTATCCTCAAACCAACTCACCAGAAATCCTCCGATGACGGAATGCGCGTGAAGGCGATCTTGCCGCCCGCATGGCCGCCCGGCGGGGGCGACCATGAACCCAGCGTTACGACCCGGCTCCCGTATTTTCGATTGAGATGGTTAATGGCGCCGTCGCCCTCTCCCAGCGACGGCGCTCCGCATCGTCATCGTGGAAGAGATCGAGCTGGCGCTGATACGCCCGGACGAAATTGAGCAGCGTGACGCCGACCCGCATCAGCCGCCCGGAGCGACCGCCCTGCCCTTCCTGCTGAACCTTGCCCGGAATTTCAGCAATCCGCTGTCGGGCGCTGCAGACAATCGGTTGACGGGGTTATCCCGTGTTTCCTGCACAGGAAATGTGGATAATTCAGCCGACGATAGTCGATAACATATTTCCCTATGAGAAACTATTATCAACTAGAATTTTGCTTTTCATAGGCGGCGCGCATGTCGCTGAAGAGCTTCGCGCCATTGACGCCCAGCTCGTCCCTGAGTTCCACGAACCATTCGATGTCCGGCAGGTTCGCCACGAAATTGAGCTGCTTGCGTGGTTGCTTCTTTTTCGGTCTGCCTGGCGGGCGCCGCGCCGGGTCAGCTTGGGCCTCCCGCTCTTCGCGGCTGGTGAACCCCTGATCGCGAGCCACGGCGTCGGATTTCTCGACATCCTCGGGTTTGCCGCCTTTTGGCGTGGGTTTGAAATCGCCTAGGCCTAGGCCGCCTCGCTTCTTGGTGGTCATGCCGCATCTCCCGTCAGCTTGACCGCCGCTCGCAACCTCTCGATGGCTTCCTTGGCGAAGGCATGGGCGTTGGAGATGGCGGCCGGAACATTCGAGACCTCGGATGTTGGCAGTTCTCTCAGCATCGAGCTGTAAGCGAAGATCGCCCGGAACGCGCTGCGATCGGTCAGGGTCACATCGAATATATCGACCCCTCCTTCCTGCAACTCCGCCTTCGCCGCCCGGTGGTCCCGTGTGACGATGGCAGCGTTGGTCATCGTGAATAGCGCGGCATGGGGAATCGGGCGCCGGAAGCTCGCTTCTTCCGCTCTGACCAGCTTGATTGCATCCGCCGCGCCTATGGCATCAAGCTGGCTCGGCTTGAGGGGAATGACGACGAGATCGGCTCGGCCCAAGGCCCGACTCATCTTGAGGTTCTTGGATCCCTCTAGGTCGATGATGACGATCTGGGACCGTGCGCTCTCCTCGTCGATCCTGCTTGTGATGCTGTCCTCGGTGATGCTGCCGAAGACGGCGAGATTCTCGGGGGCTTCGGCTGCGTCGTGCCACTTCTTGATCGCCTCGTTCGGGTCGGCATCCAGCAGGCTGACCGTCGCTCCCTCGAAGGCGATCTCCTGTGCGAGCAACAGCGCGCTGGTGGATTTGCCCACACCGCCCTTGGGCGAGGCGAAAACGATAACGGGCATGGCAGTTCTTCCTTTTCAACCCGGTCGTCGGAAATGGGCTAGAGAATAATAGATTTATATAGCAAAAACTAGTGTTTTATAGTTTCTAATAATTATAATTGAAAATATTTCTAACTAGGAAATTATAGAAATAATCATAAATTCCATAGTGAAAAATAGGAGAAACTAGAGCGTGCGTCGGCGTTGCCGACCAGGCTCTAGTCGCTGCGCTCCCGGCACAGCGGGGCAGGGCCGCGAGGCTCTGCTAGCGCGCTGCGGTCTTCTTCGAAGCCCCCATCCCGCAAACGCCGCCAGTCGCGCCCATGCCCCGCCGAGCCGCCCTGACGGGTGGCGATCCTTCGCGCAGGGCAGGTGGAGGAATCGTCCGCGCTATCCATCAGGTAACGAGGACCGGAGATCGCCAGGAATCGAAGGGACGGCCCTGCCTCGTGGTTAGCGGGGGCTGATCTGCGGCGAGTGTCGTTTCAGCTTCCCCATTCGCGCCGGGTCAGGAAAGCCGCCGAGGCGGCGCACATCAAGAGGTATGGGAGGGACACCCTCCCTCGTGACCGTCAAGGACGCTTCGGGCTACGCCCTGCGCGCCGAATGCGGTCGTCGGGAGAATTTTTCCGGCACCGATGGTCTGGGGCGAGAGGGTGGGCTTGTGAACTGAGAGTAGAGCAGGGGGCTGGTGTCGGTGTTCAGGAAAAATTCACCCGTCGATCCCTGACGGCCCCGCCACCCGAGGAGGGGCTGCGCCCCCCTTCCAGGAAAGTGCGCGGCACTTTCAGGAAGGGGGCTGACGCCCATTTTAGGACTTCCCCCCGTTGCCGCCGCCGGGACGGCCTTTGGCCGATCCATGCAACCGCCGCCGCGTGTGGCCGATAACGGAAGGATGAGACGATGAGCGTTTATGAACAGATTGAAGCGTTTGGCCTTGTTGGTGACGATGCCGAATTCGAAATCCCCGACGACGACGCCTTGCGCGCCGGGGCCGTTGACGCCGCCTTTGACGGCATATGCGGCGTGTTCAGCGACAGCGCACTTGCGGTGGACCTTGAGCCGTTCATCTGGGGTTTTGTGAACCTCTATCACCAGCGCGCCGAGCGGCTGGCGCGCGAACGCGGCGAAATGGAAATCGCCATTCGCGACCTTATCGGCCAGCAGGACGGCAGCGAGATTGCCGATGTCGAATTGCAGGAGGCGCAAGGCCGATACGAGAGCGCGGAGGAGCGCGAGACCGCGTTTATTCTCATGCGCGAGCACGCCGCAGGGCGCTATGAGGCCGAGACGGGCCGCCCTTGGTTCCCGCGTTCAGGGTCGCGCGCCGGGCCGACCATCACCGCCGCCATGATCGACGCCCGCGACTATCTGCGCGCCGTCAAGGAGCGCAAGACGGAGGCGCTTGCGCCCGAAGGGGCGCGGGTCGTGATCGCCGGGGGGCAGGATTTCGAGGGCCACGCCGAGGTTTTCAAGGCGCTGGACCGGGCGCGCGACAGGGTAGGGGATATGGTGCTGTTGCATGGCGGATCGAAAAAGGGATGCGATCATATCGCCGCCCTTTGGGCGAAGGCGCGCGGCGTTCCGCAAGTCGCGTTCCGCCCCGATTTCAAGGCGCACAACCGCGCAGCACCCTTCAAGCGCAATGACGATATGTTGGCATTGAAGCCCCGCGCCGTCATCGTGTTTCCCGGCAACGGCATTACGGAGAATGTCGCGCAGAAGGCCGAGTTGAAGCGCGTGCCTGTCTGGCGTCCGATGGGTGATGCCCCGTCCGCAGAGAAGAAGGACAAAGCCGCGTAAGTAGCCTGTTCCGTCGTAAGATAATCATAGAAGATAATAGTTTCTTCTAGGATTATCTATCGACTGGATGCGCCCGAGAGATACGGATGCAAGCGGAGCGGGCGAACGGCTCCGCTAAACCCGTCAGGCCTCTATCGAGGCCCGGCGGGCAAGCTGCGCCAGTTCGCCCGCAAGACATTCCGGGCCACGAAAAGCGTGCCCCCTCAGCGGATCGACGTGTGCAGCACGTCGAGAGTGTTTGTTTCGCTGGCCCTTATGGGTCCAGCGCGCCCACCCCTGCCCCCTCGTCGCTGCGCGCCGAGCCTTGGCGCTCGTGGCGAGTGTTGCGCTCATCGTTTCGTGTGGCCCTGCGCATTGGAGCGAATCAGAATCTACCAAACCCGAAAAATTCGACGTATTTCACCATTGAGAGACGGTATTCTCGTGAGGGTTGCATGTCGAATCACCCTGTCGTCAGCCGCGAATCAAGATTTTGGACTTCAAACCGGATTATGCGGCCAGATATTGCACTTTCTTAACGGAAATTGACGATTTGTCTTGCGTGCTCCATTTGAAATGGAGATTGTCAGAGCATGGAGAAATCGCTCGAACTCGAAAAAGCAGCGAACCTCTATGCGGGCAGTCGATTAAAGGCGCTACGGGGCGGGCAAACCCGTGTCGCTTTCGGCGAACGTATCGGGATGAAGGAAAGCCTGCTCTACGAATATGAGCGGGGCAAGATCAATATGGCCATTTCCAAAATGGCCAGGATCGCCAGCATCCTCGACGTTCCGCTCTCCACCTTCATTCTGCCCGACGATCATCCTGTCTTTGGTCACGCCGAAGGCCAAGCTGAAAATGAGGAGAAGACGGAAACAGTAGCCTAAAAATACGATCCCCCCGGAGAGGGGTACTCACCGAGGGGGGACCGGAAAAGACTAGTTTTCACCGTGTTGCAGCTGTGAATCTAGTCCCGCTCCTCCCGACAATCAAGCGTTTTTCGCGCTGTTGCGCCACGGGAGACGTGTGCGTAACGGATGGGCGCCGCTCACCGGGGATCAACCCCGGAGAGAGAAGTGACATACAATCGTACTCCAGCGCCGAAAGCCGCGCTGCATCAAACGGTTCGCCATCTGGCGACCGCAAGGCTGACGCTCGGGCTCTCGCGCGCGGCCATCGACTATCTGCGCCATGCGACCGAATGCGTCTCGCCTGACGATCTTAAGGACGGGCGCAAACCGTGGTGCTATGAGCGCGTCGACGACATGGCGATCCTGCTCGGCGTCGATCCGCGCACGGTCCACAATATCGAACGGCGGTTGCACGAGCTGGGCCTCGTTGAGCGCAAACCGATGGCCAATGGCCATCGCTGGGCGAAGCGCTGCCGCAAGACGGGGGAGATCCTGTGGGTGCATGGCGTCTGTCTCGCGCCGCTGATCGCGCGGCGCGACGAGCTGGCCGCGCTGGCGACGCAGGTCTCCGATCGCGACCGCGCTTACCGCGCGACCCGGCAGCAGGTTCATGGCCTTCGCGCACGCATCAAGGAGACGCTGGCGATGGCGGCGGAGTTTCCGACGCTGGCCGACTTGCGGGATCGCACCTGGGCGATCTATGACGCCGCGCCCGCCCGCATTACGCGCCAGCTCTTCGATCTGGACGATCTCACCCGGGTTCGGGCCGAGCTGACGATGGCGTTCGACGCCTTGACCGAAGCGCTTGCCGCCCTTGAAGCAGATGCTTCCGATGCTGTGGATAACGGTTCAATTTCAGATGAAATTTCCGACGCGGCGGAAATTGGAGCCGCACATAAATACGATACAACTCCCTTGAATCTGTACTTTTGTAGAAATGTGGAGCCGCCTAACGGCGGCAAATCAGTTTTCTTTAGAGATCGGGCTCACGCCCGATCATGCTTAGAAAATAAGGATGCAGGCCGTGAGGCTGCGCACAAGCCCAAAAATCGCACCGTGAGGCAACCGGCGGGACAGGGAGAGGGAGAGGGACTGGCGATGACCGCCAGAGGCCTGCTCGACCTGGCGCCGGAGCGGTGGCGCGAGGCGATCGGCGGGATCGAGCGGCCCGACTGGTCCGTGATCGGCTATGTCGCGGCGGCGCGGCGGGCCGAACTCGGCGTTTCCGACCATGCATGGCGCGCTGGCGTCGAGCGGATGGGAGAGCGCCGCGCCGCGATCTGCCTCGCCGTGCTCGACGCCAACCGCGATCACCCCACCAAGCCTGTGCGCTCGGTCGGCGGCGCGTTTGTCGCCATGATCCGCCGCGCCGAGGCCGGAGAGCTGCATCTGGAGCCCTCGATCCAGTGGATCATCGCCCGCAAGGCCGGGGCGGCGCCGCGCGCCGATGCGTGATTGTCCGGCGCTATCCCTCGCTGCGGTGCGCCGCTCGGCATCGTCCGGCGCTGGCCGATACGGGCGGGATATCGCGAGGATAGGTGGATGGGTGGATAGCAGGGATGGACAGGTGGATAGCGTGATTTCAAGGACTTGGCGGAAGGACAGGGCAGGGCGGTATCCCTGCTATCCACCCATCCTTCTCTTGAGGTCAGGATGGACAGGCGTGCGCCGTACCAGAATTTACTTGACCTCGCGACTCGTCGCCTGAAAGGTGAATGGACAGTCCGCATGGCTGTTTTAAGCGACGCGCCGGGGCCGAAGCCCCGACACGCCACCCCGCAGAATGAAGGTGCTACCAACACCGTCAAGCTGCTCGTCACAAACGAACCGTAGGAGTTCGCCATGACTGCCGCCTACCCTAAAAGCACGAGTCCACCCCGCGCCAGCGATTTTCCTCATGGTGATCGCAACAGGCGGTGATGCGCTCCGCGCCCGCACCGGTTTCTCCCATCAGGGGCGAAGCCGGGGCGCGGCGGGGAGGATCGGGCGAGCGATCCAGTTCTGCAACGCTGGCGTAGCCCATGTCGAATTTCTCCTCGATCTGCTCGGCACCGAGGGCCGCGACGACCTCCTTGTCGCCCAGCAGTTCCGCTTTGAAATCGGTGCGTTCTTCCCAGACTTTCAGCGCGTTGCGCTGGACCATCGCATAGGCGTCCTCGCGGCTGACACCGGCTTGCGTGAGGGCCAGAAGTACGCGCTGGCTCATCACCAGACCGGGGAACTTGTTCATGTTGTCGAGCATATTCTCGGGGAAGATCAACATCTTATCGATCACATTAGTCAGCCGCGCGAGGGCGAAATCAAGCGTGATCGTGGCATCGGGCCCGATATTGCGCTCAACGGAGGAGTGCGAGATATCGCGCTCGTGCCAGAGGGTGACATTCTCCATCGCCGGGATCACCGTCATGCGCACGAGCCGCGCGAGGCCGGTGAGGTTCTCGGTCAGCACCGGGTTCTTCTTGTGCGGCATGGCCGACGAACCCTTCTGGCCCATCGAGAAGAACTCCGCGCCTTCCAGCACCTCGGTGCGCTGCATGTGGCGGATTTCCGTGGCGATGTTCTCGATGGAACTTGCAACCACGCCGAGGGCTGCGAAAAACGCGGCATGGCGGTCGCGCGGGATCACCTGGGTGGAGATTGGCTCTGGCGCCAGTCCAAGCTTTTCGCAGACATGTTCCTCCACCGCCGGATCGATATTGGCAAACGTGCCGACAGCGCCGGAAATCGCCCCGGTGGCGATCTCGTAGCGGGCCTTTTCCAGCCGGTTCAGGTTGCGGTCCATCTCGGCATAGAAGCGCGCGAAGGTGAGGCCCATCGTGGTGGGTTCCGCGTGAATGCCGTGAGAGCGGCCCGCGCGCACGGTGTCTTTATGCTCCAGCGCGCGGCGTTTAAGAGCGGCCAGCAAGTCTTTGACATCCCTAATCAAAATGTCGCTCGCACGCACGAGTTGCACGTTGAAACAGGTGTCGAGCACATCTGACGAGGTCATGCCCTGATGCACGAAACGCGCTTCCTCCGAGCCCACATGCTCGGCCAGATGGGTCAGAAAGGCGATCACGTCATGCTTGGTGACGGCCTCGATTTCGTCGATGCGGGCCACGTCGAACTCCACGTCCTTGGCTTTCCAGACGGCCTCGGCATTTTCGCGCGGGATCACACCCAGATCGGCCATCGCGTCGCAGGCATGGGCCTCGATCTCGTACCAGATGCGGAACTTCGTCTCAGGGCTCCAGATGGCGACCATATCGGGGCGGGAATAGCGAGGGATCATGGGTGAGCTTTCATCAATTGTGGGCTGCTTGCGGGCGTTCTAGACTGCGCCCCGATGGGTCACAAGCCGGGAGCGCTTCGGATGAGACAATTCGCCTGTTTTCTGGTCGGAATGGCGCTGACCAGCGCGGCGCAGGCGGGCGACTGGACCGCGATGTCAGGGGCCGAAATCGAAGCGGCGCTGGACGACCGCACCCTCGTCTATGAGGGCAATATCAAACAGAAATTTTACGCCAGCGGCAAAACACTGTATGATAATGGGCGACCGAGCTGGGGGAACTGGGCCGTCCGCGGAGACCGGTATTGCAGCGAATGGCCGCCTGCGGATGGCTGGAACTGCTTTGACATGGACCGCAATTTGAGTGACGGAAGTTTAAGGTTTGTGTCCGATACCGGACATATTTCTGAAGGCAATTATCTGGAGTAAGCGCCATGGCTGCTGGAGGCCATGATCCGATCACCCTCTCCGCGTTCAAGGGACGCTGGGCGCTCTCACGCGTGATCGCCGATCTGCATGCCGATGTCGAAGGACGTCTGCACGGGGAGGCGGTGTTCACCTGCGACGGGCCGGGGCGACTGCTCTATGAGGAAAGCGGCACGCTCAGCTATGCCGCGCAACCGCCGATGGCCGCGACACGCCGCTATATCTGGACCGATATCGAGAACGGGATCGAGGTGTTTTTCGAGGATGGCTCGCCGTTTCATATCATCGAAGCCGGGCGTCTGATGCCCGATGCCAACCACCATTGCGACCCCGACCTCTACCATGTGAGCTATGATTTCACCCGCTGGCCGAAATGGTCGACCCAATGGCGGGTGGTGGGCCCGCGCAAGGATTACCGGCTGACCTCGACCTATACGCGCATCGATTGATCCGCTACACTTTCCCCCATTACCCGGCGTGATCCGCGGACCCTTCGTTTTTTCAATTCGGTCCGCGCCGCGTCATGAACTTGTATCAATTCGTACGCATAAAAGAGCCTGGGGGCTCCGCTGGACATGTGTGGTCCGGCGCATCCCAGCTACATAAAATTTTGCAGCAAGGAAAAACAACATGGTGGATAAATCTCTCATTGACCTATCCTGGGACGAGTTTGATGAACATCGCGATCCCAGACCCGACGAGAACCAGTTTGATGTGGTGGTGGAGCGTGCCGTGTCGCGGCGCGGCTTCATGGGCGGGGCACTGGCCTTCGGCTCGGGCGCGGCGGTGTTTGGCACAGGCCTTTTCAGTTCGACAACCGCGTCGCGCGCCGACACAAGCGCCAAGTTCGCCTTCAAGCCCGTCGGCATTGCCACGGATTACGCCGTGCATGTGCCCGAAGGCTACAGCCAGAAAGTGCTGATCCGCTGGGGCGATCCGCTCTTCTCGGAGGCCGAGGGCGCGTTCAGCGCCGATAGCGGCGTTCCGGTGGAGATGTCGGACAAGGTCTTCGGCGAGAACACTGACGGGATGAAGCTCTTCGAGGTCGACGGCAAACAGGTGATCGCGGTGAACTCCGAATATGTGAACCCGAAGATCAACCTGCCGACCGAGGCCGAGGGCATGCCGCGCTCCGCCGACGAGGTGACCATATTGAAGAACCTTCAGGGCGTGACGGTGATGGAAGTGGCCGATACCGGCGAGGGATACGCGGTCGTCGTGGACAGCCCCTATAACCGCCGGATCACCCATGAAACCGAGATGACCATTGCCGGGCCTCTGGCGGGTCATGATCTGGTGAAAACCAAGGCCGACCCGAGCGGCACCATTGCCAAGGGCACGATGAACAATTGCGGCTGCGGCGAGACGCTCTGGGGCACCTATCTGACCTGCGAAGAGAACTTCAACGGCTATTTCGGTGCCTCCGGAGAGGAGCCCGAGGGCGAGGGCTACAAGCGCTATGGCATCGGTGGCGAAGGCCGCTACGGCTATGAGCTTTTCGATCCGCGTTATGACATCTCCAACGAGCCCAACGAGCCGCACCGGCATGGCTATGTCACCGAGATCGACCCCTCCGATGCCACCTCGACGCCGATCAAGCACACCGCTCTGGGGCGCATCAAGCACGAGAATGCCGAGATGGTCCTGGCCGCCGATGGCCGTGTCGTCGTCTTCATGGGCGATGATGAGCGGGGCGAGTATCTCTACCGCTACGTCTCCAACGGCACCTATAGCGAGGGTGGCCCGACCGATGGTCTGCTCGATGACGGCACGCTTTATGTCGCCAAGTTCGAGGATGATCAGACCGGCACATGGCTGGCCCTGACGCCCGAGACGACCGGCATGGATCTGGCCGAGATCTGCTGCTTCACCCGGATGGCGGCCTCTGCCGTGGGTGGCACGACGATGGACCGCCCGGAATGGATCACCTCCAACCCCTTGAAACCCGAGGCCTATTGCGCGCTCACCAACAACAAGAACCGCGGTGTGAGCCCCAATGCCGGCGGCGACGACACCTCTGTCAACGGACCCAACCCGCGTGAGACCAACCATTACGGTCAGATCGTGCGCTGGACGCCGGACGGCGGGGATTATGCCGCCGATGGCTTTGGCTGGGACCTCTATGTGATGGCGGGCAACCCGACCATCTACAGCAACGCCTATGGCGGCTCGGAGAATGTCAACGAGGGCAACATGTTCAACTCGCCCGACGGCATGGCGTTCTCCTCCGATGGGATGCTGTGGATCCAGACCGATGGCAATTACAGGAACGAAGGTGATTTCGCCGGCATGGGCAACAACCAGATGCTGGTCGGTGACCCCGATAGCGGCGAGATCGTGCGCTTCATGACGGTGCCCACCGGCGCGGAGGTGACCGGGCTGTGCTGGAGCCTCGACAAGACGGTGGCCTTTGTCGGCGTGCAGCATCCCGGCGGCTCCTGGCCTGATGGCGCGGGGCATCCGCGCTCCTCGATCGTGGCGGCTTGGCGCGATGACGGTGCGGCCTTCGGCTGAGCCATGACATAGGGCGCGGCGCTGTTGGATCGGTGCCGCGCCTTCTCAGTGGCCCTTGTCGCCCATCTGCTCGAGGTAATCGGTTAGCGACTTGCCTTGCTCCTCAACAAACAGCTCGGCCAGAACCTTCAAGGCCCGGATGCGGTCCACACGGAACGCCCTGAAATCATTGCGCATTTCGCACCAGCAGGTCGTTGTCCAGACCCGCCCCCAATACTCCATCTGCAAGGGCCGGATCACCCGTTCGGTCAGTGGGCCGTCCGGCTTGGCATAGGTGATTTGCAGCTTCTGGCGTGACCGGATCGCGCCCCGGATCGCGGGCATGAAGCGAAAGCCCTGCGCGGCATCGGCGAAAGGATAGACCGCAAAGCCCCAGCCGGTCTGCGGCGCGGAGCGGTCCTCGGGCAGCACCGCGTCGATCTTGGCGCTGAGCGTGCGCGCGGCCTCCTGCAACTCGGGGTCTGCCGCTTCGCCGACCACCGACATGCCCAGATGCAGCGCCTCAAGCTCGGTCAGGGTCAGGTTGAGCGGGGGCAGGGTGACCGGCGCGGTCATCATATAGCCCAGCCCCCGTTCACCCGCGACCGGCACGCCCGATTGCTGCAGCGTGTCCATGTCGCGGTAGATGGTGCGCACCGAGACCTCCAGACGCCGCGCGATGTCCTCCGCCTTGTGCAGGCGGCCATCGCGCAGGATCAGGATCAGATCAAAGAGGCGGTCGGTGCGTCGCATGCTACTCCGCTTGCCACATGATATGCTCGTGGCGGATTGTGACCGAGCCTTCCGCGAGGGCTGCGCCGAATTCCGGGCTGAATTCCTGCTCCATGAACCCCGCGGCGGCGGCTTGCGCATCCTCCATCGAGGCCCAGAGCACATGGTCCATCCAGAGGCCATCCTCGCCTTTGCTGACATTGCGGGCGAGAAAGCCGGGGCAGGCGCCCGCGAAGGCCTGCGAGCGGGTGATCAGGTCGAGATATCCCGCCTCATCCACGCCCTCGGCCAGACGATAGGTGACGATTTCGGCGACGGCGGTCGTTGATGTGTTGGTCATTGGGGGCGTCCTTGGTGATTCTGTTTCAACAAGAGCTTTGTAACGCCCCACAACTGACATAAACCTGTCAGGAGAGAATGGCAAACGCCGCGATGCAGCGTTTTTTCAGCCGATTGTGAAGGCAAATCGCTATTGGCGCTTTCACCTTGCGGTCTGTGGACCTAGATATAAGCCAAATCAAATTCCTACCGTTGGAGGATCTTGGAATGATGACCCCTATGTTTATTACGAATATCCCGCCCGTTGGTTGGTTGCTGCTTGCGGTTGTGGTGCTGGTGCTGTTTGGCCGCGGCAAGATCTCGTCGATGATGGGCGATGTGGGCAAAGGCATCAGCTCGTTCAAGAAGGGCATGGCTGAGGGCAAGAAAGAGCTCGAGGACCATGATGCCGAAGTTGCGCGGGACGTGACGCCTGAGGAAGACAAAGACAAAAGCTAAGCGGCTGCCGGTCGCAGAGGTGTCCGCATGAGTTGGAGTGAAATCCTGATCGTGGCTGTCGTGGCGTTGATCGTCGTGGGGCCCAAAGACCTGCCGGGCATGTTCCGGGAGATGGGCAAGTTCACGGCCAAAGCCAAGCGCATGGCGCGCGAATTTACGCGCGCGATGGAGGATGCCGCCGATGATGCGGGCATTGTCGATGTGCAAAAGACCTTCAAAGCCGCAACGAACCCCGCAAAGGCCGCGTTGGATTCGGTGACCGACACGATGCGCGAGGCGGTGGATTTCGACGCGATGGACCCCGAGAGCGAGACCGCGAAACTGGCCGCCAAGAAGAAGGCGGACAAGGACGCGGCCCAGGCGCGCGCGAAAGCCGTGAAGGACGCCAATGCCGCCGCCGAGGCGCAGGCGAAAGACTTCGCCAAGAAACCGGCTGAGCCGAAGAAAGCGGCGGCCAAGAAATCAGCGGCCAAAAAGCCCGCAGCGAAGAAACCGGCGGCGAAAAAGCCAGCGCCAGCCAAGGTCGCGAAGACCAAGACGGCGACCAAAACCGCCGCGAAGAAAGCGCCGGCGAAGAAAGCGAAAAGCGGATGAGCGACACGCAGACCGACGAGATTGAGGACAGCTCGGCCCCGCTGATCGAGCATCTGGCCGAGCTGCGCACCCGACTGTTCCGCTCCGTCATCGCCTTTGTGATCGCGATGTTCGCCTGTTTTGCCTTTGGCGGTGCCATCCTCGATTTCCTGCTGATCCCGATCGAGAAAACGATGCGGGAGCTGGGCAATCCCAACCCCGTGATGCAATACACCGCGCCGCAGGAATATTTCTTCACCATCGTGCGGATTTCCGTCGTGGGCGGGCTGATGCTGTCCTTCCCGGTGATCGGCTACCAGCTTTGGCGGTTTGTGGCACCCGGTCTCTACAAGAACGAGAAATCGGCCTTTCTGCCGTTTCTTCTGGCCTCCCCGGCGATGTTTCTCGCAGGCGCGGCTTTCGCCCATTACATCGTTGTACCGCTGGCGATGCGCTTCTTTCTGGGTTTCGCCGATCTGCCCTCCTTCGTGGCGGCGATGATTGCGACTGGTGAGATCGCGCAGGCCAGCGAAGATACCGGCATCGACATTGTCTTCAACGGCAAGGTCAATGAGAGCCTCGACATCACCCTGAAAATGATCCTCGCCTTCGGGCTGTGTTTTCAGTTGCCGGTTCTGCTGACGCTGATGGGCAAGGCGGGGCTGGTCTCGGCGGACGGGCTGAAACATGTGCGCAAATACGCGATTGTGGCGATCCTGCTGGTCGCAGGGCTGGTGACGCCGCCCGATGTGTTCACCCAAGTGATCCTGTTCAGCGTGGTCTATGGCCTTTATGAAGTCTCGATCTTCCTTGTGGGGCGGGTCGAGAAGGAGCGCGAGATCAAGCTGCGCGAAGAGGGGCTGTGGGACGAGGATGACGACGAGGAAGAGTGGGAGGAACCCCGTCCTTGATCGATGATCCGATGGACCGCATTGCCGAGGCGCTGGAGCGGATATCTCCACCGCCGGGCGCTGCCCCCAATATCGACGCGGCGGATGCGTTTTTGTGGCATGTGAGCCCGGACCGGTTGCAGCCGGTGCCCAAGGTCAATCGCGTCCATCTGTACCTGCTCGTCTGCAGCGACCGCGCGCGTGACATCCTGATGGAGAACACGGTGCAGTTCGCCAAGGGCTTAGGAATTTCAGTAAGTTATGGCGAAGTTACAAAATTTACCAGACATCAAAAGTTTGAAGTTAACGTACCATATTCAGGAGTGTCCCTGGAACGTCTTTGGGTCGTATCTTCTTTTTATCTGGCGTGATTGTTTCACTCGTCTATAGAAAGATAATAAGGCGAGGAGTTCAGAATTTCACTGACGAAGATCTGAAAGCTGAAAGTTAGAAAATGCAACTTGGAAGTGGTAATATCACCCTCCAAGGAATTGAGTTTACTCTTGTGATTTTTATTACAAAACTCTGATCTGCGAGACATTGTACCTGTTGCCAAGCGCTAGCATACCTCATCAGCACTTAACGTTGCTAATACACATTTCGAATCCTCTTGATTTGAACAACACGACGAAATCTACCATAAATGGAAAAATTATATCAATGTCAATATCAATGTAAAAAATCAGGGAGCTGCAAAATGGAGCCTCATCATAATCATCTTACGGCCTCGGCCGAGATAGAATTCACTACACCTTTCCGGTAAGCCCTATCGGTCATTGCTGTTAGAAGGTCTTCCTTAGGTATGACGGTATCCCTGCATATCATATCTGTCAATGTAAGCTTCTGAGATCGTTTACGTGATGATGGATGCAGGGCCAACGACGACTTTGCGAAAACGCGAAACCCTGTAGATGCGCTCCAGTATCTCTGCTTTAAAATCTTGCAAACATGTTGTAAAATAAAAGGTATCTACAACAATCTGGCTTGCAAATAACAGATGATCTGTGAGTCAAATAAATATGTTCAATTCTCTAATCCAAATAACAAAGAATGGGAGATTTTAGCTGGATTCGTAGCTGTCTCCCCGGAATTTCATGCTAGCGATCTATCTGCTACGCCAGTGTTTGTAAACGGGCACCCTGAGCCGGAGGGGGAAGGAGGTAAAATTGGGGATACTAGGGGATTGAAAATACAGCTAGGGGGTCCAGCAACTGATAGTAAGTTCCATGGGTTTTTTTCAGTCACAACACCTAAAGCAAACAAAGGGATGAATAAATGTCTCCATCTTCTTCGATAATGCTCAAATTTTCGCTTTACTCCCGGCAAGCACGTTAAGACCCTTCACTGAAGGGGTTATTGTATGTTGTACTCGTTTAATATCTATAAAGAAAAGCAATACCGAATTCCTACGGACCCCGGGGGTACTTAGAGCCTTTGATACCTCGAAGGGGATGATATACTGTCCAAGTTTGAGAAACTGTGTACGACACTACGATGGCTTGCTAACGTACTTAGTCATTGCACAGTAATCCCTTTCAATGGACCAATTATGCGATTTGGAGTTTTTGGGCAAGCTACATGAAAACGGTCAAGAATATCAAAAAAGCTTATCGTTCGTTTCTGTTCACTTCGAAATCGGCTTTTGAAAAGGAGCTCTGCATTTCTGTAGATTAAAAATAACATCAAAATCTACGACTTAGTAAACTTTTTATTTCTACCTACAGAATGTTGGCAGAATGATATGACAGAAACACTTACGAATTGGAAAATGAAATGGCAAAACGAGTTATTGTGAGAACAGGATAATGGACTCAAAGAGAACACATGGGACCTTTTATACGCCAGGCTATGTTTGACTTTAAAATCGGACCCAAACAATTTTGTAATTCTATATTAACACCGTACTATATCTGTAAGGTATCGACCGTCCAAGGGATATTTAGCGTAAAGTGACTTTTCCCAGGGCGAAATACCGGGATTCAAACCCATGCCCATTACGTCACGAATTAAACGCCTTAACCACCCTGACATGGTAGCTCCAAAGACCCCTTTTATTACCATAATTGCTAACTTCAATGAAATCACATACATGTCTTTCAGCTGTTGATTACTAAATGTATCACTTTACTTTATGATACACAAACTATTGGCGATTTTCTACGTAATCATGAAGTGCGACAGAGTGTGAAACGCATCCAATTATCGGGCTATTTTGTTAAATATTTTTTATCCGTTGTCAACGCCTTGTATTCCCCCTGTTAGGGGCTAGGATGGTGCCCATATATACATGGGACTTTTGTTGGAGCTTCGAGCACTTTAAGACCGGATACCCTTCCTGTCGTCACCAATGGCCCTTCGGGGAATTGAACCCGTACCCTCTAGCATAGAGGGCAAGTGAACTATCCACTGGACTACGGGCTATAAAAACTAAAAATGGGATCATAGTAAGACAAGCTTCTTCTGGGGAGTTATTTAGGGTAACGTGACGCTCCGTAGGAGACTATTACACTTGGCGGCGTAGCTTTCATTCATGATAATTTTACCGTACAAGTTGGACAAGTAATACAACTCACAGCATGCGATAGCTTCCATCTATTCATGACATGTTTTACGGCTCCTGCAACTTCCTCGGCTTGGTGGCATATGTATCTCATGCTTGGTCCAACTGTTGAAAATCGAAGCTCTAGAATATCTTCCATGTAAACTGCCTGTTAAAAGGGTGTTAAAAATATTTACAATGAGCTATCGAACTTATAAAGGCTGTAATTTGCAATTGCGAGTCGTAAGAGCATGCAGAAATGGAAAGCAAAGTGATATAATAAAATTAGCAAATGCATGACCGGATCTGTTGCTTCCGACGGAATCGCTGTTCTGATTGCCAAACCTGAGGACCTGGCTTCTGAATACACTTCTTTTATTACAGGTTGAGGGGGTTATTCCCCACAAACCATACACATGCAATGGGGTACTGTTTAGTTTAACACTGAGACTACCTAACGAAATGCTACAAACCCGATTATAACATCGCAGAAGCAAACTTAAGAGTAATGGTAGTCATAATATTTATCATTCTTCCTCATTTAGATATCTGAAGTACTTTGGGGCAACGTATAAAACCTAAAAGATTTGAAAATATGCACTCGAAAACAAATAAAAGAGTAGGAGCTCAATAACCTGTGGCACTTAAATGTATCTAAGTTAAAAAGGTATTGACCCCTAACGAATCTTATAACGCCTGGAACTACCAAACACTAGAAGGTGGAAAAGTCGCTCCAATGCATATATTCTTTGTTCTTGGTGAGATATTACGTACCATACTCTTAAAATATAACTGATAAGACAGGGCCATTGAAATGTTATAAAAGAGAGCTGGAAATGAAATGTACACCTGAGAGGCAAGTTTTTCATTGCAATGATCGGTGGGTATTAATAGCTCATGGGAAGGCAACAGCCGAGTTTGAATCCCGGTAGGGGCATCACTAGGTTTTTCACCTAGTGCATTCTATAAATTTCTATAAACCAGTAGTGAATGTAAACTCAATAGTGAGACCACAAAAGTTGTCAACGGGACTCGAACCAGGAACCCAAGGCACGACTTCGCGAACTTCTAAAGTGATGACACAGTGAGCTTTCAACAAGTGAAATTTTCACACGATGCGACAAAGTACTTACATCCTCAATCTCATTTGCATAGAATACATCATTAAGTAAACAAGGATATCCCAATATCTTCGTCCTCTCTGTCATCTGAACTTGCACGGAATTTGGGCCAATCTAAAAATATGAAAACAATATGCACAATTCCTTCTAAAGGGGGTATCGAAGTAAGACACACTAGAAATCATGCAATAAGCTCACTCGATCATTTATTGATAGACCTTTCACTCGCAACGCTACATAAACAGAAGGGTTTTGAACAACCGCTTACCCTTCCAATTGACACAATTTAGAGAGCAGTACAGTACTAGACCCATTGTAGTTACACCGCCGGCCTTTTAATCTCAAGCATTCATCAAGGAAGGTACGGGGAAATTTTTACAGAAGTCAAATGTTGAGTAACTGACTCAATCTCGACGAGGAATTAGCCACTACTAAAACAATTTTTCTAGGAAACGCCTATCCTGAAAACACCATCAACATTGTCAATACTAACCAAATTGTCAAGTTTTCTTCCGACCCAAAATATGGGCAAATGAAGTACACAGAATATTAGCGGCTGAAGTGGATAGGGATGTTTTATTAGTCTTAATAAAAGGATAACAACAACCGTAATCAAACGTTGTCCTATATTACAACCGCCTGTTGTTTATTCCACCCAAAAGTTGCTGCCTGTAGCCCCCGAAACGTACTACCTGTCTAAGATATGAGTGTATTACTTTACAAATTCTCTTGTCTCAGTGCGAGCGAATACGTGGGTCGTACGTCACAGAGGTTACAGGATAGAATCGCGCAAGTAGTACCGGCATTCATAATTAAACGTAGAAAAGTTTCAAAAATTTTACCGAGTCGTCCAAAAAAAATCAAGACAACAGATCCCAAAGCAGATTAAGCAATAGGGTAGCATTTGATTGAATCTCAGACATAAGCCGACAACTACCAAGAGAATGCGTTTAGGGTATTAGCCATAGCCCGATCTTCGTTTCATCTTGCCGCTTTAAAAAGCCACATTCATCAAAACAAATAAATCTGTACTCTGTCGACAAAAAGAATTTGTTTACAACTTTCGCCTTTTTTCAATAACACGATTGGCAGAAAAGGTGTCGCTCTCGCGTCTGTTATTTCATTCTCGTTTCCTTTAAAATAAACGTAAAAAAGCTTTCTTACTTAACTCCTTACGATTTCTGTGACCAAGTGTATAGCGAAAACGTTCAGAAAAATGAATCCGCTACTCAACGTAACATTCAAATTTTGTACCAATTACCAACTTTTTTAGTAAAATATATAGGGCGGCTATACTGACTCGAAATATGCGTTACCTTCAGACAATACACTGATGGCGCTTTAGATATGCGTTTCGACCCATCCATACTATCTGTACGCGGCTGTGGGCCACTCTCGTCAACGAACAGAAAACTTGACTATGCTTTTGTACAAGTGCTCGAAACTGTAAGAGGTACTTTGTTCTGCCCTGCTCTTAAACAAAACCAAGTCCGAGTAATCACGCTGATGCAACAGCTTTTCATACTCAACTTCACCTACGGATTTTAGCCCTACATGCTAGTAAGCACAAGGTAAATACGAATTGCCCATAATACCCGCATTACTGCACCGTAAATGTAGCAAACAGGCATATGCATGCCGAAATATTTTGAGAACTTTTTTGTTAATTACTAAATAACGTCTGGCCATTATAGAAAAGGGCACACAATTTATAATCAAAAACAGACTCGAAGGTCTTTTTTTATTAGTTAATCAAAGAGTACACATTAGATCATTATTGAGTTACTAAGGAATCTTGCGTGCTAGTATGCACCGCTCACACATAGAAACTTGCTACCATGAGCCCGCTGTGAACGAATCGTGGCATACAATGCGTATAGGGATAACAGTATTCATATAGATAGGGGTGATTGGAACGTGAGAGATGCATGATGACAGAGTCCGTTCTTGAGGTGAGAACTAAAGAAGTTCTTCCGACCGAAATGCCAAGTTAGTGACCATCTCTACGCCGAAAAAAATACTAGCGTTTTCTGTTTTAACCGAGGTGTCGCCTCGCTCCCTAGCATGCAATAACAGCACTTTTCGGTTTTAGGTTTGACAAATCCCAAGAAAACCTAGTTGGTACTTCAGAAGGAAAGCTACGTTTCGAAGCTCATCCATTATAAGATCAAATATAATACCCATGTAGATACCGGCGCTACTTCACCCCCAACTCATTGAAAACTACTAAAATACAAATCGCGGGAAAAGAGAGTCGAAGTCTTCGGCAGCAATGATAAGAGGGTTCGGATGCCATTCTCTGGATTGTCAATTAACCAGATCTACGATAGTGTACCGAAGCTCAGAATAAGGCTAGTTCAGTATGGCACACGGTTTTAAGGCCAAAAGTTTAGTGGCATGTATGATTTGACCTCCGGCCTTTGAGTTCCATACTATGGGATAGATATCAGCGTACTGGACACTGTGTTTGGAAACACATGTACTGGAGTGCACTTGCGCATGGTAGTTTTAAAATATCCACGGTGCTTGTGCATTTCCATCTCATTTCCGCACGAGTAAAGAGTTCACAAAACGCTCCTATAACAGACACGTCGAATCATTTGACGCTAAAACACTTAATACATGCAAAAAAAAACGAGATGAGGCTTTCTTTGGAAAGATCAAAGATAAGATTGCCAATGCATAGGGTCAAATCTGCAGCATAAGAATGTACTAAATACTACGTTAACAACCGTTAAATTTTCGGAAACGAGGCAAGCCATATTACCTTGACAAAAATGTTGCCTCGATTTGAGATCCTTTGGACACAAAACGTCTGTCGGACGGGAAAAAAGAAATTAGTGATATTAATGAATAGCAGAAGAAGCGGGGAAAACGCTATGCTTTATTTACGGTGATAGTTGAGTGATGATGAAAGCCGAGGGACTGCATTAGATCCATTCAACAATGGCCGAAATATTTGGTTTATCATTATCATCAAACAATGATAAGAGCATACGCACTACAAACCACGTAACTTGAACTGCAGAATTTCCATTTGAGTTCAATTCGCGGAAAGGATCTATCCGAAAGTTATAACTGTAGAGGAAAAGTTATCTCGCCGCTTTAACCAGAGTAATTCGAAGCCTGTTAAATATTATTTCTAAGAAATTGTCGTCATATGTGCATTTAATAAGTACCCATACAATTACTGATGTTAAATAATTTTCATCAATTTGGGATATGGTTAGAAATTGGTTTGTTGTACAGAATTCCTTTTTAACTCTCAAGGCACGGCTGTTTGGGACGGATTGATACGATGGTTATTTAACAGTACTTGAATCTTCCAATATCAAGGAACAAATACGTCCAGTGTCTGACGGAAGGCTTTAGTAAAAAATCCGTTGATGAATGCTGTGCTGCAACGAAGATGGGGAAATCTTACTATTGTGTATAAATAATGTTCTCGTTTACTAATAAGACCCCCCCCCTCTCCCATCATGTTTGTGGTACCAAACCACCGCCAACCCGAATGGTGTGATGGTTACGGTAAACGCCCTTGGACTTTTCGTGTGGTTGTTTTCGTGTGACAGCATTTCTCAATCTTGAAGGAGAGGGAGGCATACTTATTGCAAGGGCACACTTTCCGCTCACTTTCACAATTGAAACTCCCCCAGCCACGAAGATGACGGCAAAATATTTACCGCAAAGATGTGATTCATGACGGTGTTCTCATACGATACTGCTGTCAAACCTACAGTGGGCGGTGAAGCTCATACGATACACGTGTATTTTACAATCACGTCCACCTGATGCCACTGTCAATCCAAAAGAAGAGTGGTAGAAGTTACGACAGAGGCGCATGTCAGAAGTCCATGTGATTTACTTAGAATAACACGAGAGGGGATACAAATTCCACAGATTTTGCATCATTAAGAAATACACAGGATGAACTACCTTCAAAGGCATTAACACCTACCTTGATATCATCCTATTTAGTACATTCTATACCTTCAAAACAATGAAAGAATGAATTTCTATCGTTTCCGAGTTTTGTAGAGTGAAAGTCGAATCACCTGTTTTCTCATTGTACATTTTAAAAGCACGCATGCGCACCTAAGGGAATTAGAATATTTAAAAAGCACAAATTCTGAAAAGCAAATTTTTAGAGGGTAGTTGAATCATGTCACTCGGCAAAAACAGTAAAACATCAAAATATTATAAAAGTTAACAAGGGTTGTAGAGCAAATATTCTATTTCTTTAGACACTCTCACACGGCTTCACTAAAGAACGTAGAGTTATATGACACAAACTCTTCTGAGAATTAACATAAAGAGCTGTATTTAAAGCTGTTTTCAGGACGAAAGGTTGACCCTTCCTACGGCAAGAAAATTTTAATTAGAACCTGTCTCAAAAATCCACCTGATACAGAAATGGTAACACAACTCTAAAAGAACTATCATGGCTCCTAAAAGCAGCCCTTGTTCCAACGGCACTGGAACCAAGGAGGCCAATGAGAAATGCCCCCCTCCACTTTTCAGAAACTCGTGACCCACTCCCCTACGTTTTGGCCTATCAAATAATAAAATGATGGCTTTGTGTTTTTCTGTTGGCTAATTTGGCCAAATTTCCTGTTTATAACAAGCTGACGATTTCCATCCATTTCGTGCACTATTCACCAAGTTATTTGCTTGCGTATTGCAATAGAATATTTTGTAGGTGCCCTCATTAGGGGAAGTCAAGATATGGAGATCCCCTTGTAACTGTTACTTCGACTATCGGAAGAAATACCAAATGCTGTCCCCCCCAATATTTCAGAAACATTAGAGTTTGTCCCTAAAATTGGCTTTGTTTCAAGAACAAACTTTAGGCCTTGTCCTCAATATGCCTGATAAAATTGAAAATACAACTTTAGGTGCCGGAAACCAAGGAAAAGTATTCCGTCCACACTCAAGCAGCACAATGACTGAACTTGCTTCTCACATGCTCATATGAAATCATAACCTAGACTACACGGTTCTTAGTTTTTCCCCAAGAGGGGTTGATAAAAATAAGATGTTTGTGACCTTTCCCATCGATCATTTTAGCAAAGAAAACCCATTGTACTTTGCTTCGAAGTGACGTAAACGTATGCGGAAATTGCGGTTAAAAAGTTCCCCGTTCACATGTTTCGAAACTGTTACACTCTGGAGAGCGTTCTTAATGTATTCCGTTTTCGTGGAGCTTTCTTTGCAAATACAAGGTTTGTCATATGAACGAAGGGCCTAGTTTAAAATTCATCCGGCGCAAGGTGAACCGTTTTAAAATCTATCCGGCGTTCGGTGGAGCGTTTTCAAATCTATCCGGCACTAGGTAAAGCGTTGTTAAATCTATCCGGCGCTAGTTGGAGAGGCCTTCATACCTTATTGAACTTAAATTAGGATTAATTCGATACTTACTTTTTGTTGTGCTTCAAAATTATAGCTATGAAAATTGTAAGTAGAACTCCGCCAATCACAACCGCACAAATGATGATAATCAGCTCCTCGTAATCTGAAAGGAGATAGCAGAATTTTTATGTCATATAGTATGAAGAAACGATACGGGGTCCTTTGAGAATCTTTGTAATACTCGACTCGTGCTAGAATTTTTAGGTTATGCAGCATGAAGAAATGGTATGAGGTCCTTGGGAAAAATATGTATGACCAGACTCGTGGGGAGTAAACAAAGCTTGGGCTAGCTGTTGTTCGCGGGAGGGGGGAGGGGGATGGTGGGGGCACACTAGTTACCAATCCAGGAAAATAGAGAGTTTCACTTAAGATATTTCAACAATACCATTCTATACAACTCCACAACACTTCTGACAAAAACGCCTGAATGGGATAAAAATGATTGTCATAGGGAGCTTAGATGCTACTATGATGATGATTGATAGAAAATCAGATTCTTCAAAAGTAAACGAAGACGTTGTTGGCAACAATAGACATTCTTCTACTTCAGTCGCCATGTTGGATCGTAGCTGCGATACTTGAATCAAGTTTGCTTCTAATGACTGTAAAATGGCATCCTTCAGTAGAACTGAATGCAGTATCAAAGACATTATGCCTTTTTATCTCCAATTGGGAAGAGTTTCTTCCCAAATTGAGGAACAAAAGGCACCGGATTGGTTTCCGACGAGATGATGGGCAGGTAAGAAACCCATTGCTCTTCAAAATTTTTGTAGTTGGACTAACCCGATACTTATTTACTCTCATATACTGGCATAAATTTGCTCACTCGCTGATGTAGATTAAAGATTTTCACGTCGAGATGTCTGTAAACTGACTAATTATTTTAGTTCAATCTTCGTGTGAATCTACCAAGACCTGTTTTCTTGGTCATGGCCTCATTGTTACTAAAGCTGGCGGTTCCGCTTTCACCCTCGAACGGTAACGGTGTCAGGCTCATGTAAACAAGGCTTTGACGTTGACGAGCCAAACGTCAATAAAATGGTGACGTGACGTCGTTTGCTTCCTCTCCATGTGTATAGGGTATTAGTAGCACAGTATATTTATGTGGTGACTGCTCCATCTCACTTCATATCATTCCAACACCGCTGCATTTTTCTTTCTTTGAGTCCAAAAATAATAATCAGTTTCTGTATGGCCATTAAATCTTTATTATCAATCTTTTCAAGAACAGTAATGATAAACACCAATATAAAAACCTCACCTTGCGCTTTGGCCACTTTCTTCCCTCTGCATACGCCGCTGCTGTTTTCATATGTACCACTACATATGCAGGTATATGTTAGGTTGTTATTGGAACACTCGAAGCCTGGTTTACATTGATGTGTACCTGACAGGCACTCGTTATAGTCTAATAAAGAAAAGGAAAGAAAAATACAAAACAAAACCAGGTCAAATAACACTGACACATAGTTTGTTTGTTGTACAAGACAAGAATATTGCACGAAATAGCAAAAACATTACTTACTTTTTTTGAAAGCTTTTTTCCTCTAATGCGCCACAGGGTACAATCGTCAGAATGACTGAAATGAAACGTGTGAAAGAGTATAATCAACTGTATTTTTGTTGTATCTTGTTGTAGTGGACGCTGATTGGTCCAAAACCATAAGCCGTTAAGGCAGTCCAAATTCTGATTAGCTCCTTCAAAAATACAGTTGGGTATATTCTTTCACACGTTTTACTTCAGTTATTCTGACGATAGTACTCTGAGGAGTGTCAGACGAAAAAAGGTTTTAAGTACACAATGTTTATGCTATTTCGTTCAATTAATCTTGTTGTAATGGACGCTGATTGGTCCAAAAACACAAGCCATCCAGACAGTCCAATTTCTGATTGGCTCTTTTAAAACACAATTGGGTATCCTCTTTCATACATTTCATTTCGGTTATTGTGAGGATAGTACTCTGAGGAGTGTCAGACGAAAAAAGCTTTAAGTACATAATATTTCGCCATATCGTGAAAAAATGATAAAACAGAAGAGCATTGATCTTCTATACAATTTACCAAACACACAGTCTCAACTAAGGGATTATTCCTAAAGAGCAGATAGCTAGAGACTGATGCAGATAACATTGACTTATACTTGGTGTCTGAGGAAAAGGAAACAAACAAGAACAAAAATCGTATATCTTATTTAAGTTTTGATTACCTGATATCAACAGTTTGTTAGGATTCATAGCAAAAGAAATATTTGAGTTGTAAAGTTTGATTGAATAATTCGCAGCTTTGAAACTTTCTTCAACGAAGTGACGTACGTCCCCAAACGTATAATTCATTGTTTTTTTGGCGTACAGTACCACATCCATATCAATGCTTGAAAACCTAAGGAAAAGTAGATAAGTAGGTGCTCATAGTATTCCATGACTTAAATTCACAGCTGGTAAAGTCTAACAGGCTTTATCTCTCAACTAACGCAACTATTTGCAATAAGGGTGAAGGGTGAAGCTTTCTTATACCTCTGACACTGATGAAGGCTCAAAGCCCAAACACAATAAATATTAACTAATCAATTTCCCCGTAGCACTGATGAAGGCTTGAAGCCCAAACACAATAAATATTAAGTAATCAATTTCCCCGTGGCACTGGTTGGAGGAGAATTCGCGAAAAGGTTGACATGAAAAATTTGCGCCTTAGCTTTCGGGCCTGATTGCCCTATGGTTGAGGCATTGGTTTAGTAATAAGGAGGTCTATGTTTTGGATTCCTACTGCTCCCCAAAATTGCAAGTTATTGTGGTAATGCTCCACTCTTTGAGAATTTATATATTTGCAATGTGTCTGCTGAGAATATGTATACTTTTGGCATCGATAAAGACTCAAAGCCGACAAACAAACATTAATTAACTAATTTACCTTCGCTCACTGGGTGGAGAAGAATTCGCGAAAGATTAACGCTAAAAATTTTTACCTTAGCTTTTGGGCAAGATGGTCCAGTTGTCGAGGTGTTGGTTTAGAAATCCTAAAATCGTGGCTTGAAATCACCTTGTCTTATTTAGCTGATAACTCTATTGGTTCTCAAATATTCCTCAATTTTATATGTCTACAAAAACGTATGGAGTTAGCATGCGGTAGTTTTTATCTAAATGAAAAATATATATTAGACTTGTTAGGCTTCATGAAACGGCCATTAGGGCATTTGCATCGATATGTATTAAGTCCGTTTGATGCTTTTGCAAACAGTTTTTTGATAATGTTGAAAAGCCATGAAGTTGTTCTCTTCCAAATGCTACTCTATTTAGACAGGTGAACCAAAATACCTCGAGTTAGAATATAGTGTTTTGGATCAAAAAGGAATGTTAATATTAGACTTCATCTTAGGTTACATTAAACTGTTAGTAGGATATTTGCAGATGTGTCAATTTGCAGTTATATGCATTTAGTCGGTTTGCTGATATTCTTCAAAACAGTTTTCTGATAGTGTTCCAAAGTGATAAAGCAGTTGTTTTCCAACGCTACTCTGTTCAGATGAGTCTATCAAAATGCCTTGAGTTGGTATGCGGTAGTCTTTATCAAAAAAGGCAGTATATATTAGACTTCAACTCAATTAAGTTCACATAGCCTGCTTTTAGGATAATTGTCGGGGTGTCAATTTGCAGTTATATGCATCAGTCGGTTTGATGCTTTTGCAAACAATTTTCTGATAATGTTCCAAAGTGATAAAGCAGTTGTTTTCCAACGCTACTCTGTTCAAATGAGTCTATCAAAATGCCTTGAGTAGGTATGCGGTGATTTTTATCAAATAGGGAAGGATATATTAGCCTTCAACTTAAGTTCGCATAGCCTATTGTTAGGATAATTGCCGGGGTGTCAATTTGCAGTTATAAGCATTTAGTCGGTTTCATGTTTTGGTAAACGGTTTGCATATGATGATCCGCAGCTATAAGGTAGTTGTCGGCCGAATATTTCTTAACATATATCTGTCTACCGGAATGTATTCAGTTGGTATGCGAAATTGCTTATAATAACGAAAAGTAATAGCTGTATTTCATTATGAATTAGCAAAGAATGACAGCCGACTAGTTATCAGAACAAACATTAGCAGTTTGTTTGATAAATTTGGTTGTATATACTGATATAATATCTAGCTGTACTTTATGTCATTTAAAAGCTTATGAAGTAGTTGTCGGTCGGCATTTTCGTAATTCTTGATTGCTCGTCGGGATGTATAAGTCAATTTATCGCACTATTTGATCTTTTACTTCGTAAGTGGGTAAAAGGATATGCATAAGATATGTGTCGTTAAAAGATAACCTGTCGCATGCCGCTTTCAAGAACGATCTTAGAAATAACTCATAACGTTCTGTGATGCAACAATATGTGCCTGAGCAAGATATTGTATTTGTTGATATTCGGCACTATAGGTCATTCAAGTAAGGATTGGTTTAAAAGCTGTCGGCTATACGTTAAATTATCAAGAAAACGAGTCGGGACTTTCGTAGTAGATATGCGCTATTTATTGATGTCAGCCTAACGCAGCTTGATGCTCATATATAAGAAAAGGCAACGAGGAGGGAAATGTTAGCCACTGGCAACTTCACGGGGCTTGTTTTCCCTATTGCCTATTGATAGGGCACTAAATAACATACACTTTATGTAATGGCAACCTAAATTGCATCCATTAAAAGGTTATAATGCTACTATTTTTTAATTATGCTTTCTCAATATCTGTACTTGATAGCGGTTTCCTACGTGTATTAATCATCTGCATAAAGCCATTAAGCGAACAGCTATAGTTAAAAAAGTGAATACTTTCGACTTTTGAAAGATACGCGTATGATGGCTTCATAGTTAAAATGGCCTAGCTGTAATACGTGTAATGCATTTAGTCTCATTACCGTTGCCAAAATTTTATGTACAACCTCATTTACGGATTTGAAAAGACACTGAGAAATAGAAAATAGGTTACAGCCAGGAATCGAACCCGTGACCCACGCTTTCGCGGCGTGTGCTCTACCAACTGAGCCAGGTGACCTACGATTTTAATATACTCTATTTCTCTAGTCGCCACATTCGCTCCCAATCATCCACCGGTAGACATCGACATCCAGCTCAACGCAATTGGAGACCAGCTTCTCTGCGCCATGTGACTTGTCCAAGGGGAGGACTACCACACAGCCCGTTTATCTATCCAAAGCCCATTAAAGTTAGACAGTATCATCGAGAAAAGAGTAACAGATTCGTGCAAACACGTAAGAAGTCAAAAAAAACTTTATATCATAATTTTAACAAATTTATTCCAAAGGTCAGCACATCGTGCTCTATGTTAAAATATATAATACTTCATCGAGAAGGAGGGATTTGAAATATAAGTTCTGAAAAGACACTAATGAAATAGATAACATGTAACCATCGGGTCTTGAATCCGTGACTACGTGTATACGCTCAATGATTAGATAGTTTAGAACTTAATTTTAACAATAATGAAACATCATCGAGAAGAGAGGATTTGAAATGTTGGTTTTTTGAAACGAACACAAGAGAAATAGAAAAGCATGTCACCACCCGGCTTGCTTTCTAACTATAATGGGCTTTGGATTGATGACGGGCCGGAGGCAGTTCTTCCTTGCTCAAGTCACATGGCGCAGAGACGCTGATCTCCAATTGCGTTGAGCTTGATGTCGATGTCCACCGGTGGATGATTGGGAACTAATGTGGCGAATAGAGAAATAGAATATGTTAACATCGGAGGTCACCTAGCTCAGGTGGTAGAGCGCACGCCGCGAAAGCGTAGGTCACGGGTTGGATCCTCGGTGATGACATGCTTTTCTATGTCTCTAGTGTTCGTTTCAAAAACAAATATGAAACAGTTGTGCAGTACCTACCTTACCCTTTGTACTTCTAGACTTAGAAACGATGAGGACAGCTGCGGCGATGCCAAGATAAACGATTGTATCTGGTACGTCTGTACAAGCTCTAAATCAAGGGTTTACTTTGTAAATGTTTACTTAAAGTAATATGCAAATATGAAGACTTCTTCTACAGAGCTACTGTACTTCTCAAAGGTAGCTAAATTGCTTTCGTGTGTCTTGTATTTATTTAGTTTCTATTCCACAGAGAGTAAAAGTGTAAGTAAAGGGACTTGAAGTGGGATCTCTATTTTGATAGATGAAGCCACAGGACAAAGTGTCTTTAAAATTACATTTTACAATGACATACTAATATCCATGGTACACCAGTTTAGAGGATAATTTTAATGCCTACGTCTGACGATGATGAGGGCGAGAAAGGGGAAGCATGTAACCAAAATGAGAAACTTACTGAGGAAGAAAGAGAAACACTTTCACGTTTGTAATGGATGACGGTAATGCAGTAATTGGGGACAGAAAGTAGATAGGTTGAGCTACGGTTAGCATTTCCAAGGGCAGGAAGAGCAATGGATGCTATTGGCACAATGGCTATGTTAAGTGAACGTAGTATTGAGTTTAATGGATTTCTGTCTGTTTGCTTCTTGGGCTACTAATAAGAATGTGGCAGCATTTTATGGATAGGCCTTCTAAAAATTCTACGAAAATTGGAGTCAGTTGAAAGATAGAGAGCTGATTGCTGCATTGCGTGTTAACAGAATGCTAGTGTAATAGGAGACGTTGGCGAGTTTGACTTGACCGCAGTAGAAAGTGGCATACAGCAGCGAACTCAACTCAGGCCATTGCTAATTAAAATTTGTACAGAGTGCATGATGAAAGATGTAGAGTTCAAGGAGTAACAGTAGATGGCTTGAGAGTTCCTGGAGTTAGGTTTCCTCATGGCCAAGCAATGCTTAGCAGTTTTAAATATGAGCTTCAAAGACTAAATAAGTGCAGTGGATCCATATTAAAGTACTTGCTATGAAAATAGTATCAAGGATTAGTGCAAGTAGCAAAGATGCTACCATAAGTATTTTGGATTATTGGTGAAAGTTTGGAGCAAGTAGGAAAATTTAGGTACTGTCGAAGCATACAGAATGAAGATGACAGAGGTACAAAAAATGCCTTTAACTTCCTAATAGCAAAGGACAGGGCTGCTTGTCACCAGACACAAATTATTGTTGGAAGCATTGGTATAGGGTGTGATACTTTAAAGAGTAGAGATGTGTAGGTTACAGAAGATAAAAGAAGGTTAAAGGCATATGAGATGGGGTTTTGGAGACGAATCCTTGAAGTACTTTCAATAGAAATGATAAACAATGAAGAGATCTGATCAACAGAGATTTCATCGAGAAGAGAGAATTTGAAATGTTAGTTTAGAAAGAACACTAGAGGGTTTGGATTAATGACAGGCCGGAGGGCAGTTCTTCCTTGGTAAAGTCACATGGCGCAGAGAGGCTTGTCTCCAATTGCGTTGAGTTGGATGTCTATGTCTACCGGTGCCTGATTGGGAGCTAACGTGGCGACTAGAAAAATGCTAACATCGGAGGTCACCTAGCTCAGTTGGTAGAGCACACGCCGCGAAAGCGTGGGTCACGGGTTCGATCCTCGGTGGTGAGATATTTTCTACTTCCCTAGTGTTCTTTCTGAACTAACAAAGATTTCCCAAAAACATAAACAAGCAAATATCAAGGTTACAATTTCTTTTTGACGTTTCGGAGTCATCTTGATACCATTCTGAAGAAAATATTTGACAAAATGCGAAAGATGGTTTATATTATACACCAAGTAAAGAATGCAAAAATAAAAAAAATAGTTGAATGTCTTTGCGCGTATCGAGTCCGTTTGCACATTGAGGGCCAGCTTGCATTTACAATTGTGCAGCATTTCTTTAAATAAGCTATTGAATTTGCTAACACATTTGGTGAGTACATGAAAATTGTCAATTAGATTTGGTAGAATCTCACTCTTCAAAAGAATAAGAGAGAGCAGGCAGATAAGGCTCTAGCCAATGAAGAACGGGCTGGGTTACTATTGCAAACATTATAAAGAATGCTTTACATTCATTAACATGGTTAATAGGAATAGAATTTATGGCAACAAATATTTATACTGATTTGACAAAAGTGCGCTTTTTTGCGTCAGCTACACTCAAAGGAACATTATCATGAACAATCTTTTAGCACTCTATTGTAGATCTTAGCCTTTTTGACTGAGTTGTTAGGTCATGTTGACTACAAATTTTCATAGGTGCTCCAGTTTAAAACGGAGTGAATAAGTCAATTTTGGTTAAGCGAATTTAAATCGGGCGAATTAAAAAACTCACCAAATAAGAAGATTGCATGAATTTCAAGACAAGTAAGATAGCGGCATCCCTGTCTTTTATATTTTCTAAAGCCTTTTTGCCTACAGAATGTTACTTGATAAAGATCAGCGACAAACAGCCGGACGTACGACGCCAGGGGCTTGGGCGGCCTGACGCAAGGCCCTTACTCTTCTTGACATTATATACTACTATTAAAAACTATGCTATTAAGAAAGTATTTGAATCATTCACTTACAAACTTTCTTCTTAAGAATGCAAGTATTTAATAAGTTCAATAATTAAATCTTGTAATTTCCATTGTTTAGTTTTCCCTCAACTTGATTGCTCCCCTCACCCCACTTTCAAATCACTTCGGTCGGTGTATTTCATTTCAGAGGAACGCATGCCATATGATTTTACGTAAGATGTCAGCGACACCAAGCATCTCCAATGAAATAACAAAGGCAGACGTGTGATTATCCTTGGAACATTGAATTGGATGTTTTGCGAAAGAGTTTTTAAGCTAACCAGAACTAAGTGGTAGGGAATAACTTGCCACATTGTCACAGTTGGAAATATCTTGTGTGGCTTTGCTGAGGAATAAACATTCTTTCCGTACCAGCATGCAGATAATAAAACTCGATATTCTCGGCTCTAGATGAAAACAAAATAAATGCAAAGCTCTGACTTTCAGTTAACTGTTTCTTAAGATTTAGGTGTTTTATTTTTCCTTTAGAAGTGAAACCGAGATACAAATTTCATTCAGTATATGCAGACCTTACAGGAATCAGCAGTGCCCGTCTAGACTACGTAGGACGCTGAATCAAAAAATAGTTTAGATTTTACGAAGATGATCAAGCACACGATAGTGACAGCTGGACACCACGCGCTTAATTTTAAAAATATAGCGCAGGTGAAATCAAAAAGATAAAACACCGAACGGCCATTTTTATCAGAAGCAGAGGTAAAGATGTAAGTTAGATTTTTGAATCGGGAATGAAACAACGGCGGTAAAATGTCAAGTGATAACGAGGATGATCATCTCTGATTGTTTGAAGTTTATGTCCCAACTGACCAAAGCGGTCACGTATTTTTTTTAGTATTGCAAAAAAAGATCACAAACACTCTTTCCTAAATTTACCTTTTTTAATTTATTACTCTCCATCTAATTCATACCTTGCCAGCAATGTTATAAATTGGGATAAAACGAACTACAACTTTATGTGCACTTAATAACAACGTCCAGAGATGCGAAATTTTATCCGTGAAGTAAACGAGATCGTACTGAAAAACCTAAAGTGAATTGAGCATTCTAGCAAAGCTAGGGCTCAAGCGCTATCTTAATGGCAACATAGATTTTAAGTTGGCAATATTTTCAGTCTCAGATAATTTTAATAAGACTGCCTGTAAACGAATTTACTCTACAATGAGTGGTTCAAACGATTAAATTAAGATCTTGTGATGAAATTCCAATAATACGATGAAGCTTTTTGTTTTTGATAGCAAGATTGTTGAAACACGTCTTCCTGCGTACGGATCTTTGTACCAAAGATTCTAATAAATCCTTCATGATCGACACAAAGGTTCCCCTAAGGCTTTGCCTGTTCATCTTTCTCTTGATACGACAGTAGTAACTGCAAAGGCCAGGTAGAATTATTGCTTTGTTTCATTCTTTCAGCTATATATAATTTCAATGTTTCTGCTGAGAATGTATATATAATTGTAAGTTTTGAAAAGAACACTAGAGAAATAGAAAATATGTCACCACTGGGGATCGAACCCGTGACCCACGCTTTCGTGACATGAGCTCTATCAACTGAGCTATATGACCTCCGATGTTAACATACTCTCTTTCTCTAGTCACCACATTAACTTCCAATCGCCCACCGGTGGACATCAACATCCAGCTCAACGCAATTGGAGAGTAGCCTCTCTGCGCCATGTGACTTCGCCAAGGAAGAACTGCCGTCCGACCCGTCATCAATCCAAAGCTCATTAAAGTAGAATGTATGATCGAAAAGCATCATAGAAATGTTTTCTATTTCTCTAGTGTTCTTTTCAAAACTTACATTTCAAATCCTCTCTTCACCATGATATATAACTGTATATACAAATATATGTAAAGGAGGAACCTAAGTAAATAACCGGATAACGGATGATTGCCTTAGCATAAAACTCAGAG
Source organism: Alatinidae sp. Z8VKAUB7J3 (assembly GCA_010016025.2). Lineage (NCBI taxonomy): Eukaryota > Metazoa > Cnidaria > Cubozoa > Carybdeida > Alatinidae > Alatinidae sp. Z8VKAUB7J3. The sequence goes on along the minus strand of JAAAKM020006971.1, from coordinate 84,284,091 downwards.
TAGTATCAAAGTCCAGACTGTTTCTTGTTTCTTAATCTAATCTCATGTAATCATATTTACATTGGCAAGAGCCAATCCGAATCTGGATTGCCTGAATAGTTTTGTCTCTGGGCCAATCAGTGTCTACTAAGGATGTGTAGATTAATGAGAAAGGCACATCGAGAAGACAAATTTATTTTGCTTGCAAAGCATTTTTCTTGCTTCTGTGTAGATAGACCAAGCTTTGCGCATTATACAGCAGGAAGCGTACATTTTTATGCAGGTATGATTTTCAAGCAAGTACTACCCTATGAGGAGGAGTGTAGGACAAACTTTGATAATGATATCGATGAGTGTGCGATCAATCATTTACGGGGGGACCCATAATATTTTGTGTCATTTATACCTAAGCGAATAGTGTTTTCTTCTAATGTACCTTATTGATTACTTGTAGAAAATGACTGATATGGCTTTATAAAATAGCTATCCTTTATACACTCATTTTCACTTTGCTCTCTTTTAAATCAATTGAAGATAAGTTTTAAGCCGTTGGCACATGTCATAACTTCCCCACGCGACCTTCTTACGTTCTGCTGTGATCAGTCTTTAATTCCCACTACATCTCGAAATTCTCCCTGTCATTGCGCATAGACTGAATTCCGGTCAAAATAAGACGTTTAGTTTTCTTGTAAGTTACCGTGACCTCAATAAATTCTATTTCTTACAGAGGATGATTTAGACCGCATTGAGATTTTTAACTTGAGCATTTCTGAAGTTTATGTCAGCTACACATCTGCCGTCGTTGGTGATAATGGACCGAAAGTACTTAGATGATTGCAGTGCCACAGACTGAGGCCATCATTAAACGATTACCCTCTGTTGACAATTGTCAGGATGTCAATAAAGTACGGAGTTCGGCTCGACATGAAAAGGTGTTTGATAATTGCAGTTGCTTTGGATGCAACTGGCACCGTTATTGTACATCCATCGATCATATTAGTCTATCACAAGACATCCCGAGAAAGGCTAAAGTGGAGATCGGACAACTTTAGCGAGCGGTTCACGTCTTGATAAAATGAGATTTCTCGCAGAATTACTCTGCCACTCGTTTGTCAATCATTATGCATCTAAATGGGATATCAAGATCCAAATTTTGGTATTTCCACTTAGATGCAAAATCATGATATATATATATACATATATTTACATTAATTTGTATATATTTATATATATATAGTAATATTTATATTTTTTATAATTTTTAATATATTTTTATTGACATTATTATTATTACTGAATATATTTTATCTATTTATTATGTATTATTATTTATCTTTTATTTTTTCAAAGTTTATTTATCTATTTTTTTTCAATTCTATTATTGTATGTACTGTCATTGTAAAAATACAAGTAGTTAGAAACGAATTCTGTAACACGTTCGTATCTCCGTCGCTGAATACGCTATAGGCCATGCCTCTGGCTCTGGCTTATCTCAGTTGTTATATATACATATGCAAATCTAACATTTACAATTGTAATTGAATTGAATGATAATAAAAATTAAAAAATGATAATAATCTCCCATAGATAATCTCTTATAATTATATATCTTAGTGGAGGCGCATGATATCGAGACAAATGATAGCAGAACTTCTTGTAATTCTCTTTAGTATTAAACTTGTTACCCCATTTAATATACTCAACATTATACATCTATATCCAACTGTCGCTGCTGTGGTGCTAAAGAGTTACGATGCGTACATGTATTTTTATGAAAACAAAACCGATAAAAACAGAAGTACAATAATAGTTAAGAACATCCTAAGAATATAATGTATAAAGTTGGTCTAACACCAAGGACATTATCTAGTTTGCAATGATGTTAGTACGACAATAACTAGATGGAAATGGTGTGTGGGTGTCGTTCTGGAAGGTGCACCCTTTTACTATCCTCCTATGATTTTCCCTTTCAAGTTTTGATCTACAATTGTGGACAAAAATAATGTAAACTTTTACTAAATGTCGATGAAAATGACCGGAATCATGGAAGACACTTAGGAAAGGAAAGAGGCTCCCATTTGTGGTATTACACGCTTTCTGCCTTTACCTCCTATGAACAGTGAGGTGTGACATGCAAGTCACCGAAATGACGCTTTTCAAAATCCATCGTCAGTGGTAGCCGGGGGTGAGGCAAGTTTACATTAATTTATGTCCAAGATTGTAGGTGCTGTATTTTGAAACCAGAATATTAAGAACACTTCATATTATCTAGTTTTAAGAACATATTAGGGACTTGTATGGCTTCTTTTTAACATCAAAGAACCTTTTAAGTCTTCAAAATTCAAATATTTTTATACAACATTATGTGGCCATGAAGATGTCGGTTGCGCGCTGATTATTAGAGATAAATGACAGCAAATTAAAATTTTGCATCAGACTCACCTTTCCAGTTGGGATTTCAGTTATTAAGAATTCAATAGATTTTGCAATTAGTAATGCCTTTAAGCTTTTCGTGCACTTGCGGCGGTATCAATTTAGCAAAAGGTAGAATCTTTAACACTGTGATGTGCACTTTACATAGGTAAATATGTAAACCTAACTTGCACAATGTAAATATTAAACTATTTTTATTACGATGATGACGATGATCACTGTTACTACTATTATGTTGATTTGTGCAGGGCGTCTTACAGGGTGACTGCTTGAGACCCGTCGTATTTAATGTAACTATGGTTAGTTTTATCTAATATGTAAGTTTCAATAAATTGTGGGTGGTACAAAATCCAAAGATTTCTCAGAAAAGATGATTTTCCTTTAGGTAAATCCTAAAGGTAGATCATCTTTTATCTTAGAGTATTGGAGGCTCTTTGCATCAAGCACTTTTTGCCTGAACTTGGCGGCCAAAAAGATTTTGTTTATGATATTTCTTTGTTTAAGTAGTGTCGTCCGTTACGTCCGCAGTTTCCCGTCTATTCAGCTAAGCTGAAAAAGGTCTTTTATAAGCTCGTATTTCTTTCTTACTTCAGATTTAACATGCTTGTGCACTCTCATACTTGCGGTACGCATTACAATTGCTCCCAGTTGCCACAGCGTTATTTTGTAGGTTAATTTTACCCCCTCGCTACGTCACTGCTCTCACCTAGCGACGTACTTGTATCAGAACCGACTGTGTAAAAAATTCATTTTTAGACCATAAAATAACAGTGCGATAAAGTTTAGCCAATTACTGCTCGCAGTCCTAAATCTCTTACGGTAGGGTCAACAATTGTCACGGAACTCGCTTCTAAAACTGGGCCCAGTTGGTTCCATGGAAATTCACTATCAAACACTGTCGTTCCCTTTTATTTAATCGAGTTGATATTTTAAAATGCGTCTGAAAGTTTTATGAATTGCCGCCGTCCTCATTCTGGAATTTGGACAACGGGCGGCAGGTCTATCTCTATTTGTTGTTACTCGTTTACTTTCTTGTAGAGACTTTTCAGCGCCTGTATTTGAACGGCTAAGTCTAGTACAATCTATTTAAGTTTTACTCGACTTGAAAGCATTTTTGCGCATTAATAGAGCAGAGAACATAATCAAGATCAACCACCGCTCGGCCACACTTCGAACATATTCAACTGAATGGCTAAGTATTCTTTCCGTCTGTTCAATAAGGGAATTTTGGCGCCAATGAAAACAGTGATTATTTTGCAAAGATGGCGGACAAAGCAGCTGCTTCATCTGCATAACAATCAGCGGACTAGTAACTGTATTACGTCTACTCAGTCTTTTCAAGAGGCGGAAACATGAAAAGACATTTGTGATCGATAGTAAAGGAATAAATTTTATCCATAAATTATTTGACCTGCAACAGAAGTTAAATTTATCTTATCGAAGACAAATTTGCTCAATGACTCTTATAGTACTCGAAGCTTGCCCAACAATCAGGCAACCGTGTGACGTTTTAAACATGAACTAAACTGGTCTTTTTATCACCAGTAATACTACTATACGTATCCAAGGATTTATGCCAGTATTTCAAACACTTTTCTTCGCCGAATTGTATTCTTCGCGTGAGAGAGTTGCTAAGGCGGTACTCGTGATCTATGCTAGTCCTAAGAACTGTAGAATTTTAAGAGTTCAGAGAGGAGATGCTAGCACTGAAGCACAATAGACATATCAAGACGCTATGAACAGATATTCCAGACGTCTTCTGGCATTACTGCTAACATTTACTAATGTAAAGATAACATTCCGCACAGCTGACCGGCCATTGTGCAGTCCCTTCTCTGGGAATGTTAGTTGTTATTAGCAGTCTCTTATCAAACTTCAGTGAAGTGTGAGCAAGATATCTGTGGCAGACACGGTCTGGAGTCTAGTAAAGACTGTTGACAGAAACCAAAGTCATCAAAATATGCAGTTTCCTTTTATGTAGTAGAGTGAAGATCTGTGTTATAACAAAGGACCGCCTAGACTATCTTTCCCGAAAGTCGAGATAGCGTTGAGTCCAAAGATGACTACAACCGTCAAATGCCTTTCAACATGATATGTCTGACGTCGTAACTATTTCCACACGTACAAACGATAAAGTGGCCTTTAGGACATAGTGATAAGATTGTGTACATGTCTTTGGTCTAAACTAGGGCTACATATTTGATAGCTTTGCTGTATATATGACTACAAATGAGCATTAATCAAAGGTAATAAGGTAATTGTATCTTTCCACGGACGACATAGGGTGACACAATGTTACACAGGCTGGACAGTAAAGCATAACATATGATTATTGAATAAGGAAACCCGCATTTTACCTTGATAGGTTATGAGCATGTTGTTACCAATAGTAGCCTTGGTACTTGTTCTAATTCACAAGTACATTGAAGAAGTATAACAATCTTTACACTGGGAACTTTTGTTTGCCTAAGTCTACAGAGTGCAAAATGTGTTAAATATATAATTCGCTAGTTGCCGGATAAATTAACGCAGTTACTTATGAGTTAAAATCAGAGAAGACGCATCTCATTTCTGTCCGCCACCACGTTTGGCAACTCCCCTTTTCCCTACTAACACAATTCTGAACAATTAACGTCACTTCACTACGATTTCAACTGTCTAATTAAAAAGTACATCGAATTATATAACCATACAAATTAAAATAGCTAACCAATAGAAAACATCCACGAATATTGTGAATTGAAACATTCTGATGTGGACTTTGGCAATGTTACACAAACTCCTGTATTCCGTCCTATTACATAGGTATTACCTGATTAACAAGCTCTTACAAGGCGCTAATTAAAATGAGTGGGAAAATTACAACAAAATGTAAGCAGGAGAGCTGTTTTTACTACTAGAAGTTTTCTCCCAAGTGATTGAAATAGACGCAATAATATCAGAAGCAGATTTGGAAATCTGCGACTTTAATTTCAAGCCATCGATCTCTGCTTTGGTCATCTTTATGCAACAGTGCTTTAGAGCAGTCCTATTCAATTTGCGGCTCAGAACCAATGCCGGAGTGCGTGAAGATAGCGTTTCAGAGAAAACACTTTTCGCAAAAATGAATTTAATACTCCTGTTTTTTTCACTCATTTCTGAGGTCGAAGCACCAACCTGTTGTTTCTTATTCTTATTTTAATTTATGCCTGTCTTCAAGTATCTACTTGTGTTGCTTCAAATTCGCCGGTAATTTCTCCTCATTTACCGCCAAAAATGTCTGACCCGGCTTGCAGTATCAGTTTCCGAATTCGCCCCTACTGAGCTTCTTTTTGAATAGGATACGTAGTTAGGTTAAGTCCCATTCAGGTTAATGCCCACGCGTTTACCCTCTCGTGTCCCCCCTCCCCCCCCAAAAAAACCAACCAGTTACTGCCTTAAAAAGAAGTCATATGGTGAACATGTTGACAGTTGGCACCTGAGCGTTTAACTCTGAGCAATTAACGCCCTGATAAAAAATAGTTGAACTGTGAAATTAATATTCTGAAAGATTGGTGACGTTATCGCAAGCTGAAGGTTACGTAAGGAGCAAGATTATTTCAGTTACGCAATTGGAGACCAGTCCCTCTACGCCATGTGACGTAACCAAGGAACTCTCATTCGACTCGTCATGCCTTTCAGAGCCACATGAAAGTTTGAACGTATAATGAGAATCTAATTAAGTCAACAGTCCGTACAGCTGACGCGATGTTGGCATAAAATGAAAGCTCGATAGTGAAAACGTAGAGCCACAAGGAATCGTGCCCCGTCCTTGATCGTTGCAACTCTGATGTTCTAGCGATTACACGATGTCCTCATAACACTCTCAGTTTCATTTTATTTGTCTTGATTGACGTTACTAAATTGCATGGCACTCAAATGAGGTAGTAACCTCGTACTTACCGTACTTTCTAGATACGTTTGACGTTTGATATTGCATTATTATGCTAAAAATTGACAATTCAGTCAACACTTAAAATCGGATACCAACACAGCCTACAAGAAGACGATACTATCATTTCCTATTAACCCTCTGCCCGCGTGGATAAATTTTGTTGACCACATGCCTGAAAAATAGGAGAGGCAGTTACCTGCCTACCAAATCACCGGGTGTCTCCGCCCGTAAGACCTGTATGGCTAATACCTTAACTGGTATATAAACATTGCCCATTTCAACTGGAACTCAACCCCAGGCCACACATTAGAGTTCAAACTGATGAACGCAGAACAAACAGATTTTGACTCAGATTTAGA